>OX637536.1:48056680-48696680 GCA_951800035.1 Linnaemya tessellans
ACTTAAAACAATAGCAAGTTGTACTTTACAACTACAAAGGCGTGTGTTGGGTAAAACGCTAGTACTGCGTTTGCACAAATCGACCTGTTAACTTTGTTTCTAGCTATCTAGCAGCACCACAATTCTGCTGCTTCCTTAAAGAACATATCTTTCCCGTATTTCTTACTATGGCTCGTGGATTTGATCATTTATTCAAACTATTAATTATAGGCGACAGCGGTAAGTTAAAAACCTTATAATCATATATGTTTTATTAAAATTGTTAGATAGATAGTCCGTATAATGAAGTTTGACTTCTGTGAAGGCAACATCTATTCTATTGGACATTAACCCTATCTTTGAAAAATCTTAAACGCAGACCCTTTAAAATATGAACATATTGTTGTTAAAATAAACCATATTTTTTATTGTTGGCGTAGACATAAATTTTCAAAACATCGAAAGTACTTTAAACCCTGCTACGAAGTAATTTTTCCTTTTTTTTGTAAATTTATATTCGTTTATAAAAACTATATATGGTAAATAAACTTAAAAATTGAAACTAGAGATAGGGTCTTAAGAAATATATACTTAAAAAAATTTTTAATTGCAAACCCGTACTATATTTTTAACATAAATGACATATCTGTTCTAGGTTATTACATAAGTTTTGCTTTTTAAAATCATAAGAACCCCATTAAATGTTTAATATTCACTTTATCTTTTTCAGGTGTTGGTAAGTCCTCGCTGTTGATTCGCTTCTCCGATGACACTTTCTCAGGTAGTTATATTACAACAATTGGTGTAGATTTTAAAATACGCACAGTAGTCATAGATGGCCTGCGAGTAAAGTTACAAATCTGGGATACAGCGGGCCAAGAACGTTTCCGTACGATTACAAGCACTTATTACAGAGGAACACATGGAGTTATAGTTGTATACGATGTTACAAATGGTGAATCATTTGCAAATGTTCGACGGTGGTTGGATGAAATACAAAACAATTGTGATGTGGTAAATAAGGTATTAGGTAAGTGGCTTGATGAAAAAAATAAATAAAATAAAAATAAGAAATTCTGCTAACCCTAACCTTATTATTATATTTATTCCGTAACAACAAAAAATATTCAGTCGGCAATAAAAATGATGATCCAGATCGAAAGGTTGTCATAACTGAGGATGCTCAGCGATTTGCTCAGCAAATGGAAATAGAATTATTTGAAACCTCTGCCAAAAATAATATCAAAGTTGAAGAAATGTTCCTGTCAATAACAAGACAAGTCCTTCAGCACAAGTTGCGAAATGCACAAAATGATCCACAGAAAGATACAATTAATTTGAAGAAATCTAGTGGCAAAAAGAAGAGTAAATGTTGTAGTTGAAAACAGAAGACGAAAATAATCGTAAGTTTACGTTTGCCACAACAACCAGCACTACCACCGTCGTCGCCGTCATTGTCTTTATTGCTCTCGTTGTGGCCGTTGTCGCCATTATTATTAAAGCTATTTTTATCACTACCTAACATTTCTAAGATAGAATGTAAAAATATTAAGAATTATTTTGTGTAAATTTAACATTTTTAATTGAGAAAAGGTTATTGAACCGATATTAAACTACATACATCTCACATAATTGGTGCATAAACTACATGTTAATAATAATATCGAATAATTTAGATCTTGAGGTAGATTTCCATTGTTTTAAATTAAAAGAGGTGGTGACCAAACATGCAGATGTTCTAGCCTAACATAATTGAAGTGAGCTTCAAACATAATATTTCATGATTTCCAGCAAATTCCAAGTCTTTAATTATTCATCCTGCGATTTCATAAATGTTCACGAGATATTGCAATCAATAAATCTTAAAAATTCTGTAAATAATCTTACCACAATAAATTTTCTGTAATAATAGTTACAAATATTGAAAAGAAAAATTATATGAAACGTAACTGCCTGTAAAAATCACACAATTAATTAATTTAAGTTTTTTACATAATCCCAAACATAAGCGACATTTAATGTTTCATTTAATTTTTATTAAAACTATTCTTAATTTGTAACATTGTAGCTATTATTTCATTTAAAATAATGAATCCTGTCGTCTTTCCAGTTTTAATATACTTGGTCACTTTTGTAAAGCAAATATTTATATAAAATCAAAATATAGTTTAAATCATTGAAAATATAATGGAAAAATAAATGTTATCAAACCTAAAATAAAACTTATACATCAATATTTATATTTACGTACTACACACATATGATATGATCTAATATTTTGTAAATGATAAATATAAAACTAAATCAATAAATGAAAGACATGATATTTTAGAGGTATAAAATGTGTAATTAATTAGTTCAATGTTTTTTTCTTGGAATACTTGACTCCAATGGCTTGACGATGATTTTATCAGAAAAAGGTTTGAATGAAAAATTCTTTTCAAACATTTAAAATGTTCTACTTTTGATGGATGCTTTCTTAGAATATTATTTTTATTGACATATTGCAGGTTCCTGCAGATCACAATAACGGATAATTCATATGCTTCTATATACAGTTTTGTATAGGTATATGAATATACATTATATATGTATATCATTTCATACGGCTCCAAGAGCTGGTTTGAATTTGCATGGAGATTTGTATGCAGATTTGTCAGCAGCAGCATTTTTTACTATCAATTATTATGAAACTTCGCTTACGCATTTAACTTTCATGGCATACTAAAAAAGTATGATAACTTTAAATTTGTCACAATACCCATACAATTTAAATATTCGACAAATTCTCATAAAATCTTGCACATGTCTTTAAAAGCTGCGTGACCTAAAATTTTTTTTAGTTGACACTGGTTTTAAATAATACAAGGAATTAATGATATTTTGTATTGTTTTATTGGTTTTATTGAATAGTCTGAGTGACTTACAAACTAACGTTTAATATGTTATTCTCTAGTTCTCCAATGCGAATTAATCTGTTACTTCCGTAATAAAAATTAGTTGTTTCAATTTAATATGTTAGTTTTAATTTACAATGAAATTTATTTGTTATGCTGTTTTATGTCGACATTTATTTTTATACTTATACAATAAGACACTGTAAATACTTAGAGCCTTATTCGCAATAATTTATCAAAGGTTTATAAAACTAGTCTACACACAAAATTATATTTATAAGCCTTTGATAAGTATTACAAATAAAACAGTTATCTATTTCTTTTCATACATTGACAATTGTGTTTGTATTTCATTGAAAAATATGAACAGTGTAATAGTTAATTACATATTTAAAAAATAGTGGATGTTTAGTTTTTTTTTTTTTTGCAATAAATTATATATCAATTAATATTCTTCTACTATATATTAAACTTAGTCTAGTTATTAAGATCTTAAAGATATTCGTATTGATTAAAATTGATAGTTTTTGAAATAAAAAAAACTCACGTTTTCCATAAAGATTAGCATTTTCATATTTTTAGTATATTACTAGTTGAAATTAATTATTTCAATTTTAGCAAAGAACGCACGCTCATGTCAAACCACTTACAACATGATTTATAGTTTTTCATTTAGTGTTTTCTTTAAGAGCTCCAAAGTTTAGCAATTACAAATAAATAAATTTAAGCTATTGTATATGTACAATGGCACTCCTATCAAATTAAAGAAAACATCCGTGGGTGTATGCCAATAATGTGTTATATAAAATTAAAATTATAAAGCTTTACATAAACTATAAAAAAACAAAGTTCGATATGTACGTCGTGTAAGTTGAACGTGCTACTGGAATAGAGTGTAAGTTCTGTTAGTAGAAGTGTTTCTTTCCGTCCATATTTTTTCATTAGTTGTAGAGAATTAAAGGTAAAACTTTGAGTTTTTATCATGAAGAATTGTTTTTTTAATTAAAACGGCAATCTTACACATGGAGATGGTATAAAGAAGCACTTTTAAAAATAAATCGCACACTAAAAATATAGCCAACTAAATGAAAAACACGTTAGTACCATTTTCGAAAATTGTATATAATTGTTATATATTTTGTTAGGAGTGTATGTATGGGTACATTAAACTGGATAGAAGTATAAGGACTTATTTATTAATATTTTACGGTGCGGTCTTATCTTTAAACAGATTTTTTTTTGGAAAATAAATAATTGCATTGGAAAAATAATATTTTAAAATTATTTTATATTTCTAAATTGGAATGTAATAAATAAATTTTGTGTTTTAATTATAAAAAGAATATTTTTATATATTTATACGTAATTGTCATTAGTAAGTTATCGCAGTTAAAAATAATAAGCTTTGTTCCCTCACAGATTTTAAATTGCAGAATATAAAATATAAAACATAATCTTGGGATAACATACATACGTGTGTAACTAGTCTCACGCGTTAACTTGCTTTAAAAACTTACACAAATTCTATTTAGGCGCAAGCTTCACATATGTAAGTATGTATACATTTAAATATTTAAATAAAAGCTTCCCAACATTTTAATAAGAAAGGATTAAATGTAATCAAGGAGAAACAGATTACGTCAGTTAATCGAAAACTGCACTGCAGCTTTGTAACAGTAAATGTTTACCTCGGTCTCTAAGTACACGCGCGACATCGCTCAAAAATTGCTGCTTCTCTCGAAACTGTTCAGTTTTAATGATATTGAAAATATAAAAAATACTCATCTAGTAGAGAGAAGAAAAAAATAGGGAGAGAGAAAGACTAACGAGGGAGAGAAAATGAGTAATTAATGCAATGCATTTCCGCAATCTGACAAATTGCATTGTAGATTGCATCGTTTGTATTCGTGTATCTGATTAGACTTCGGGTTGCAATCGAGATTTCATCAACATCAAAATATTTTGATATTTTGAGATTAATGATGCATTGCTTGTATAGTGATTTCATGTTGTTATCTCTTTCTTTCATCAAAAACGATAATTGCTGCTATTTCACTTAGCTCACGGCTCATTTTTTCAACCGTATTTCTCCCGCGATGTTTATGCCAGTACAAAAAAAGTAGAACTGATATTGCGTTTATGATTTCATTGTTGATTGCCGTGTGTGTGCTAAACATGAAATTTTAATGAGAAATAGATTGTATGAACAAATTGCATTGCCTGTACCTACCATAATTTGAATACCTCAAGGCGCGACTTGTAAAATTTTTTAAGAGCAAAAGGCCATAGTGAAAATTGTATTTGCATACACACACATCTCTTATAGTGCGTTTCTATTGCGACAGAACAACTATTTTTGGGCAAGACATATAGAAACGTTTCCATTATATATTATACGAAAAATGTATAAGATAAAAAGTAGCAAAAAAAATGCTTTTGCGCAAAATTAGTTTTCTGGCCAAAAGCAAAGAGTAGCATTTCAGAAAATAATACAAGTCAGCTTTTAGTTGTGGCTGGTGGAAAAAAAATAAGAGGGAAGGGGTTCCAGCCCACTATATGATCAATTGTCTTTAAATTTAGACTTGTGTAACAGCTGCTATCTTCTTGTTCTTGTTCCCCGTTAGTTTAATTTACATTCGATGTTTTTTGTTGGAATCATATCTAAATACATACATACATACATACATACATGATTTAAATTTGAAGTCCTCGAAAGTGTAATGAATGATAATCTCTTTGAGTAGATTCGGGCAAATAAAATTAATGAAAATTTCTCTTTTATGAAATATGTATATCGATTTCAAATGAACTCTAGAACTGGCATTTTAATGGAAATGACATATGTCTTAATATATCTTCTGATTTATAATTAGTTTTTATTTCAAATGTCAGTTCTTATATGACTTATGTATGTATGTTTAAACAACATTTAATAAAGGTTAAATACAGCTATTTTAGGAAATAAAGAATATCAATTCTCAATTATATATCTTGATAGAGTTAGAAAATACTACTTAATACTACAGAAATACCTCAGATTAGAAAAATAATAATAGCTTTTTCTCTAAATTCTGACCACATTTCCCCATCTCTCAAAATTAAAAGTCCACACACTTAAATGCAAAACACCGTAACGAACAAAATAATTGTGTATGTACATATATAGAAAAAGACCATTTCTGAACTCCGACGCGATTCATCAAAACATATCATCGCAAAAATAGTCAGAGTTCTCTAAACGAAAATAACGATTTTATAAAATCAATAACTCTTCGTCAATTACATATCTCATCTTTATATAGGATTAAAAAATAATTAAAAATTATTTACTAATGATTAAAGTGGGCCATGGTAGCCAGACCTTTGGCTCAAATTTAGGGTGTTTTTTACTCTCTAAAGTATTAAAATGGGACTTAGAGCGTTTTGCAATTCAGGTGTTTCGTGACTAACTGAATCAAATTTTGATGAGGAAAACATATCGCACTTGATCAACAAGAGAGTATAATCTAGCTTGAAATTTTCAAACATATTTTTATACAAAAGTAATTATTTTGAATTTAGCCATTACTTTTCGCTTCTACTGAGATTTTAAAATTTTCGTGTTGATATACTCTTATTGATCAAGATACATATGTAATTTTGTATATGTATATCGAAAACCTTCAATACCCAACGAAGAAAAAAAAGATTTGATAATAATTACCAACAAAAAAAATTATAAATTATTGACACTTTTGAGGATAACTTTAAAAGCTTATGCAAGAATAGCGGTATACTGAAGGCGACAAGTCTTTGAATAAGCATTAAGACAAGAATAGGATTTTATTTAATATTCTTTGCATTGCCTAGATGAGTTTACTACTAATTAATTTAATATTAATTTCTTGTGCACTTTTAGAGGATCAAAAATATGAAAAATAGTTTAAATATTTGAAAAAACGTTTAGGATCGCTCATATTGCTTGTTGTGTCGCCTTTTGTGCAGGTATAAACCAGCGGCCTGGGCAAAAGCTGACCCACAGATTTTACAAATGTATTTTTTAACAGCGTCGTGAATCTGTTTATGATTATGCAGGTTCTTTATAGATCTGAATGCCTTACCACAAATATCACAACTAAATTCCTCATCGCTATAGTGCGACTTAACGTGGTCCATCATTGTGTGGCGTGCACTAAATTGTTTTCCACAGCTGGGATAATGACAGCGGAAACCGCGTCCGTCATCTGATTGTGTTGGTGAGCCATTGGAGATTCTGTCATCAGTTATTATCTCATTATCATCCGGAGTTATTGATGTTAAATCTGGTATAAGAAGTTCGTCGTTATGTCTTCTCATGTGTTCATCAAAATTGCTCTTTTCACGAAAACTAGCCGTACACAAATCACAATGGTACTTCACATCTTTGAGTGCCGGATGTATTTGCTTATGACGTGTGAACTGTTCCAAATCATTGAAGCCTAACTGACAAACTGGACAATAGTAATTTGATCCGCCCATGTTTGAACTTCCAAGGCCACCAGAGTAAAGATTACTAGCTGAAGTGCCAGATACAGGATGAGGTTGCTGTTGTATTTTGTGTTGGTGTGTAAGCAAATGAGTGTCTAGTTCTCGGGGTGAATTTAAAATCATTGGACAGTGTTCGCACTTGAATGGTGCAACATCGTTATCCATGAAAAACATTGCCTCATAATAACTGTAAGTGGGAGCGAACGTTCTTCCGCTCATTTCACACATCAATCGCTCTTGCTTTTGTTTTGAATAATCAAAACGTAATTGTGATATACGTTTAGATATTTGTATGGTTGTCACATCAATATAGCCCACTAACTCAGCCACCATTTTTTGTAGGGCTTCTCCCCGTTTTTCTTTGCTACGGTAATCTATGTTAAACTTGTCATAGAAACAAGGATAACCTTTCAAAAGTTGAAGCATTTTATTAGTAGAAGTATCATTCCACAAGGCCGAGTATCGTCTCCTGTAGACGGTTTCTTTAATGACAGCTTCTGATATCTTTTGATTGCCACCATATAGACGATTTAAAAAATGTAATTCTTTGAAATACCACAAAGTGCTGACATTCGTCTTTTCAAGTGACATGCGGTTACATTCACGCTTATAAACTGTACGCAAATTATCCCATTTACGTGTAACTGCATCCTTAGACAATGTTAAATTGAAACGTTTCTTAAATTCTGAATTTATGTAGTCAATAAATTGGCTACGACGAACACGATCGCGAAATTGTGGATGACGATGATCCCATAAGAAGGTATTCCGGCGATAGGCATCAATGAGAAATTGTATCATTTTCCTATCCTTTATATGACTGGTAACTCCAACTGATACGGAATTCTATATTTCGATTAAATTATTTAAAGGAAATTTTAACCAAACATTGCCCAATATAAAGAGTTTATTTCTATATTATTTATTATATATTGAACAAAAATTATTATGCAGTATATAAGAAGCTGTGACTACAACATATATGTACATATGTATATAACTAATTATAATGCTCCACCCTAACACCAAAAAAGTTCATTAATAAATTTGTTGCGCCATGTCAAACTTGGTAGCAGCAAGCAATATTTATTGTTGCCTTGCTTGCTAAAAGTTTTCAATGCTGGAGCTTACAATCATTAAATGACACATTTTTAAAAAATATGGCTTCAAATGATTGGTAGGGAATCCAAGTCTTAATTTGAATACAGTTTAATTAGATCAGCTATCCAATTTGCAATTGCAAAAAGATCTAGAAACTTAATTTTTTCCCTACATATTTAATGTGAAATCCATTTCTCTATTTGAAAATCCTATAAAAGGTTGGTGGAATATTTATAAAATGAATGAGATTAAGTAAAATAACAGTATACATAAAAGAACCGTTCTTTATACAACACAAAGTTAATATAAGACTACAGAAAATGAAATATAGGGTTTCATCGTTTTTAAAATATTTTTAAATCTAGATGATCACGCAGGTTTTCTTTACATATAGAAAAATTTTACTTACAGCACTTAATAAAAATAATTGTTAATGTCATTGAGTGAAAAATTATTCAGTTTAACACTCCAATAAAACAGTGGAATTTACTGTAACAAAAATTTAGGTAGGGCTTAATGAGTTATAGATTCAAAATTAAAAAAGATCGAACTAATAATGGAATCGATATACTTCTCCGGCGCACCCTTCATCAGATGGAGCCTTTTTAAATTTTTACTCTGAGATCATACATAAATAATAAGAAACTGGTAAATGGATTTCTTGTTTTCGAGGCTGTGTTTAATAATCATTACTCTTTAGACCCTCAAATATGAAATTTAACTGTTTTAGTAGACGATTTGAATGATTATAAATACGTATGTATTTATTTTGATTCCTTACCAAAAACAAATACAAGGCTTTAAGCACAACATTATTTAAGACTTCACCACAATAATGTTTGACAGAGTCTATATATTTTATGAAATTACCTCTAACAAAGATTCTTCTACCAGGTCATCATAATTAGTGTCATTGCCATTATTACTTTGGTCCAGATCATCGTCTTCACCAATATAATCATCATGATAACTACCAATGGAGTCTCCCATATAGCTGGAATCACCAAAGTCCATGCTGACATCGTCAGTATGTTCATGTTTAACACTATAGTAACCACCGGCATAATCATCGTCGTCATCATTGACCAAAGGCTCATTTTGTATAAGGGTTCCCTTTAAAGATATAAACTTTTATGTCTGTATATATGTATGCACATATAAAAAAGGCAAAGCTACATTATCTTCATCATCGTCCTCCTCAATCTTCTCCTCCTTTATCATCACCACTGACGGTTGGAGCAGTGCTGTTAAGTCCTCTTCACTATCATTTTCTAAGCGTCGCTTCAGTTTATTTTTTCCATCGTCATTTATGCTGCAGCCAGAGATGTCTCCGCTACTGCCATCCAAGGTATTGGTCAGATTGTCATGAGACATATGCACTGTCAACATATGTTCTATAAAAGCATCGAAATATAAAAATTTCTCCGGACATGTAATGCATCCAAGCGCAAAGTACTGTTTATCTTCCGTAGATGTAATGATGCCGCATTCTTTGGTACAAAGGCGAAATATTTCCTCATCATTTGTGGATGGATAAGCGAGCACACTCATTTTGGTTTAGTGCACTTTGAGCTTCCGTTTGTTAAACAATATAACAAATTCTAAAACTTATGATTAATGCCCTATATATTTCCTAATTTTTGCCGTTTCCTAAAAATTTTCACAGTTTTCCTTTTTGTAAAATTTTTCCACCACTATTTTTTCTTGTTCTTAATCTTCTACTTTTTTGTGTTCTTTTGTTGTTGACAATAATAATTTTGACATTTATAGTATATCTATTTAGGTATTGCCAGATATGGAATAAATGTGATTGATTTTCTAGTCATAAATACATTTCATGCAAGCATGAAATCAATTAAGTACATAATAATTGCATATGGATGTTATTAAAGTAACAACAGATATATACCAAAAAAAATTTACCACACCAGGAAATAATAAAATTTACCAGAATTTAACAACGTTATACATTTTTGCTTTATAGAAGTTATAACATTCCACGGTATACATATTGAATTCAATTCCTTGTGATTGCAATAAACGAACGGCTATTACATTACGATACGAACACGCTCCGATAATTTTAAAGACAATATACCTTTTGAACGATGTTACAACGGCAACAGAAATTCATTCATATTTATATGCATGCACACACACACACATATATATATATATATATATATATATATATACATGCATATACATATACTCGCATACACATTGTATGTTTGTATAGTAGACATTTGGTGAGCGGATAAGGAATTGTACATTATACATACATATATTTCCCGAAGAGGGAAATAGTTATCTAATGGCGGTGCTCAATATTAATTTGGATGCGATCACCTAGTTAGCTGATGTTTAAAAATTTATAGACTATCTCAAACAGAATTCTGAGAGTAGTATTAAAAGAAACCCTGAATGTTATCTGAAATTTGTAGAGTTCACCAAGCCAACGATATTTAGCCCTTATACGACACATCGTCTTATCGACCACTAGGTATATGCGATAGACACAAATGTAAAATTGGTGAAGGGTACTATCCGCATCAATTCAACTGCTCTCAAGCTATCCAAGGGAAGAGCTGGAGAAATGGTGCAAAAATTGTCTAGCTTATATCCACTGTCTTCCAATAAATCCATGTCGTAGGAAAAGATTCACTCGTGCATAATTATGTATACACATATGCATTTTATTTATCAAAAGCTTCCTACATCCTAAGATAACGACTAAATATATTCTACATGTATATGAAAGTAAACGTTCGCTCTCTTTATTAATGATCGATGTTAATGACCAGATATACTTAGATTTTACAATTTAAATGCTAAAACTCAAATTTCAAGGGCAAGAGAGGCACCCGAACTCAAACCTATTCGTACAGCTGATTAGCAAATTAATTATGAAAATCAATTCTATTCTTAAAAAATTTCATTTTGAATTACTTTTTTATTATAAAGGTGTAGAATAAACTGCAACAAGAGCCAAAAGCTTTGAAATGAATATTTTGTGAATACTCTATCGCCCCAGCAGTGAAATCATCAGATACACATACATACATATGTACATAACTTTTGTTCAGTATAAATTTTTAACAAAATTAAAAAAAAAGCCTTAACAATAAAAAAAACAACTTCTAGGAGATTTTGTTTTTCAGAGCAAAAGTAAAGTAAAGCGGTCATTGAATGGGATTCATTACAAACTTTGTGTCGCAATTGAGCAGACGCGCTTTTTCCTCCAGAGAAACAAGTAAACAAAATACTCTAAATACAGAAAATTTTTACCAAGGATAAGCGTTGGCAATGACATACTTACTTTCGATATTAATTTTTAAGCCTTGTTTAGTTTAAGATGATCGTAATAAAATGTTTTCTTTTGTAGAACAACTTGCAGAAACTTTGAATAAAAACATCGATATGTCTGCAGCAAATGCTCATACTGAACATAGTATTCACTCGGCCAGCGTTCATGAAATTCATGAAGTACCTATGAATGTCATACTCAGACCAATACCTTCAGTCCTAGATGAAAATAAAGTTAGCTCCTTAATGGAAACTATAAAGGTAAGCTTCTACATAATTAAATTTGAAATCATATGACCTTTTTTAACTTTGTTATTGGAGAATAAAAAATCGTCAGACCCTCAAGTACCCCCAATAGATGTTCTTTGGATAAAGGGTTCCAAAGGAGGCAACTATTTTTATAGTTTCGGTGGTTGCCATCGCTTTGAGGCACATAAACGCTTAAAATGTGATACTATTAAAGCAAAATTAGTTAACTCTACTTTATCTGATTTATATGTGTACATGGGTTCCAGTGCACCTAAAAATTTAGAGTAAAATATTTTTTTTTAAATAAATATATATTTATAAGTCTACCTGCTGTTGCATATTTATAAAACTTTTGTATGTAGTGTCGAAGCAAGACACCTTATAGATGCATTATATTCGCATGCTTAAAATACGTCCACTATTTTACTACTTGCATTACTTTTTTCCACAGAAGGTAACAATTTTCTTTTTTTTTACATATTTCTATCATCTTTATGATAAAATGGAATATATAACATTCTATGTACGCAGTACATATATATTAGCGAAGTTTATTAATTTTCGAAGAAGCCACCACTACAAGGTTTTATTACCACAAAAAAGTGGCCTTTTCTCGTAAAATACGTAAACCATATTTTTCCCATTCACTAGCTATTAACCAAAGTTCCGGAGCACTTTCTAAACAAGACATTATGGCAGCTCCTTTCCACGCTATCATAGCCGCATCCATTTCCTTGACGCATACGTTCACTTCATATGGAAATTGATCTATCGAACGATTATGCGTTGTTATAGTCGTCAATTGCGTAATAATTTTTTGTTCCAGCCATTTCGAAAAACCCGATATTTTACTACCGCCACCTACCAACAAAATACAGCCATACATTTTTCGTTTCATGTCATCCGTTGAGCAACGTTCTATACTTCGCACTATTGCGATATCCAGGGGAACCAGTTGACCGTTTGAGGATGAGTAGTAAAGTTCCTCATCTTTGTCAGAGTTACGTAAATTACTAGTACGATCTTCAACCTCGAAGTTGTCAACCACTACAAGCTCATCATCTCCAGTTTCTCCAGTAACAGGCATTGAATCTAAGAGATGATCGCCGCGACCATTACGTACTCTACCCGTTTCCCTTATATATTCTGCATCAAAGCAATCTTCAGGATCTGATTGTTGGCTATTCCGATATTGTAAACGCACTAAACGATCTTTCCCCGTTAAATTTAAAAGCTCGGTGTAAAAAAGTGATAGGGGAGCTACAACACATTCATCTCCCAATTGAAAAGTGTATCGCAGACGTTTGTTAGGTTTCGATATCTAAAATCAAAGAAATATGCTTGAAGAGCTATTGTAACATAAATAATACATAGATATGTTTACCTCAAATGTTTTCTCTTGAGCTCCACATATTTCGAGATTTAAATGACAAAATTTCTCTTTTAAATTCATCAATAAAACCGCATCATCATAATTATCGTCTACATTGCATTCTTTGTAAGGAAAACAACATTTACGTAACAGAGCGAGAAAAACTTGAGTAACATCCCCACCGCCATATCCTAAGCGTACACGAGTATCTGGCTGTGAGATAGCGTCTTCCACACAAGATATTGAACATTTCTGATCTCCAATATCAACAACGCAAGCATAACCCAAACCTGCTCCAAATGTTGCAGCCACATGATCTTGCAATAGAAAGCAAGCTCGAAACTTCAAACGTGTTAATAACAATGTTACCATCTCCTTAAGGATACTATGATTATATACATCGGAAACTACCAATACCGCACCATATTGAATTAAGCTTTTTTTGGGAATTGCCATTCTTCCATGTATAGCATAGGACCATATCGATTCCAAATCTGATAACACCGACGTTAAAGATCCACCCACATTGGAATGTAAGTTCAATTCTCCTCTTTTCATAGGAAAATGAATGTTATAATTGCCGTTTTCATTGAAATTTATTTTTAACAAGTCTTTATCAAAGATGTTTTCTGGCAAATCATTTATATCCTCCTTTTTCGTCTCATGATCCTGACCTTTTGGTATATCTGGTGACAATTCTTCAGGCACGGTACGTCTATTAAATGTCGATATTTGTTGGGGTGGAGTAGCAATGCGTAGTCTTTTAAGTCCACCGCTTCGATCCTGAAATTGACGTGCGTTTGACTGGATAGCATGAGAAACTTGGAGTCTGTTTTCCTCGAACTCTTGCATAATTTCAGTTGGGTTATTCCGTTCAACGGGTGGTAGCAGAAAATCATGGTGCTTCAACTTTGGATTATCTTGTTTGCGTTTTCGTCCTATGGCATGGAGTATTGTTAGCGGATTAAGATCACTTGCACGTCCTATCCGTAGGTTAAGAGAACCTGGATGTATTACAATTATTTTTTGAGCTTGCATTGTGTCGTTGAAAGCATAAAATATTTCACATCATCTTAATTCTTTCGCATTTGTTTACATATTTAACTTGATTATACCGATATTTAATGTCAAATGATAAATAACAACACTGTGCTATCAATTCAAGCGAATATCGATTATTTTTGCATTTTGCTCCTATGCAAGGTGGTAGCCCTACGATAAATGACGGTATTAGCTTTTTGCTTGGCTTTTGTGTACAATAAGGAATTGCTGTGTTTTGTTATACTACTGCCATCTGTTGTTATACTATGCACACAAATAATTGCGTTTTTTTTAATGTAGTTTTAAGCGAGCAAACAATATTTTGACAGAAGGGTAGACAAACAATTTGCTTTTATCGTAAATTAATATATTTTGTTCGAGGTGAATAAAACTGACTTTACTGCAAAATTATATGCCACTTCAATAATACTGCTGCATAGGTTTGTTCAACATGATATGTATTGAATGTTTGAACAACCTTTCATAATAAGCATACTTCTCCTAATTAAACAGCTGCACAACCAGTTGACATTGGCGGCCTTGGTAAAAAACCACTCCGAAAAAAATAATAAAGTATGTAATTAATTTAGTGGAGTGGATGTATTTACATTTTGATTTCGAATGGGCAAGAACGCTGAATAAAACTACTGAATTAAACTTATTAAAAATAATCAGAAAAATTAGATCAAACCACTAATATTGCTGAAAAATATTAATTGCGCAAAAGATTGCTCAAGTTTTATCTGTAAAATAAAATTATTGGTCTATTTAATATAAAATATCTCTTGTAATATGAGTTCAAGTGCTAAATATGCGAATTTGAGTGAAGCGGACAAAAACAAGAATATGAAAATGGATCTGTATCGAGTATACGTTGTCACCTGGAATGTGGGGACAAAATTTCCAGATAACATTTCAATGCGCAATTTGTTAGGTCTAAATTCTGCTACGGAGGACCACCATTTACCAGATATCTATGCATTAGGATTTCAGGAAGTCAATGTTCAGCCCTCGCAACAGGTAAAGGGTCTGTTTAAGGAAGATCCGTGGACAAGTAAAGCAAAAGATCTGCTTAAGGATTTGGATTATGTTGCTGTCAAAGCAGAACAAATGCAAGGTTTGCTAATAACTATATTCGTTCGACGAGTGCATGTCGCCCATTTACGAGATATCGAATCGGAATTTACGCGCACTGGATTTGGAGGAATTTGGGGCAACAAGGGCGCTGTCAGTATACGTTTCAATATATATGGCGCTGGTTTAGTATTCGTAGTAGCACATTTGGCCGCTCATGATCATCATTTAGATGAACGAATCGAAGATTTCAAACAAATTATGGACAATCATCATTATCATGTACCGCAGTTTAGGGAAATTCTTGAACACGATTATGTTTTTTGGTTTGGTGATCTAAATTTCCGCTTAATGGGCGATGACACGCCCCAAACTATACGTGATAAAATTGTTAAGGAGGAGGCATTAGACGATCTTATACGACAGGATCAACTTAATTATGTCAGAGAAGATACTCAAGAAGCTTTTCCTCTATTAAAAGAACGTAAACCGTCTTTCCCTCCTACTTTCAAGTTTAAAGAAGGAACCTCAGAATATGACCTTAAGAGAAGGCCAGCTTGGACAGATCGGATTTTATATGCAGTAAAACCTATCAATCGAATACCCAACTATATGCCGTTCGAAATTGAACAATGCGCTTATAAATCCCATCCGGGTTACAATATTAGCGATCACAAGCCAGTAACTAGTGAGTTCACAATTAAACTATTTCCAAATTATCGTGCTCCGTCTGTCATATTTAAAGATATTACCAAATGGGTAATAGGGAAAGAGAATATGGTAGAATACAAAAAACCGACTGACTTTGAAGAACGATATCACGATTGGATTGGCGTCTATCGCGTCGATTATGCCAGTCTCAAGGAATATGTGGCATACGAATATGTTAATCAAGCTGAATCCCCACCTTCATCTCCTACCTCCACTGACCCATTTTGGGATGATGCTCCATCTCGTCACGGACACTCACATCGTCATAAACTTGACCGCTTAAGCAGATTAAGTTTAGAAAATGAAGAAATAGTACGTCTTGGTTTTTCTGATGACGTTGAACTTAAAAGTGGTGAAGAATATATGTTGATATATTTCCAAAACACCGGAATACGTGGTGTCACTTCAGTAGCGGGCATAAGCAATGTCTTTAAAGCTGAAAAGGTATCATCGTCTCCAAATTTCGGCAATGTCGATTAAAATAGTTTTTTGTATGTATATAGAGATGGGAAAGTGAAACCATTAAACGAGGCCTTTATATAAATTTTACTGTTAATAATTATTATTAAATAAATGTATGTACATATTTTTTAAGATTAAACAATACAAAATAATCACCCTTACTTTGTTTGGCGTTTTACGACTTCAAATTCGACAAATTGTAATAGCTTAAAGACAAAAAGCTATAATTGTGTTTAATCAATTACAAAATGTAGAGTTTGAAGGCGAAAACGCCAAACACAATAAGGCCGAATATAATAACCCTCTATCAATTTATATATGTATGTGTATGTACATAAATATGTTATTAATAGATATATGTAGGTAATAACGTTATATGTATATTTTTGTAGAAATTTAAAAATAAAACATTTGTTAATAATGTCTTTGATATGTATGCACAAATCGCTACTCTTATTGTCTTTTTCATGCCCCACACAAGTGTAGGATGTCGCAAAAATATTTGTGACAGGAATACAGAGATATTTTTATTTGTCTGATAACTTAATTTTATTATATACGATAATTTTAAACGTAAAAACCAAAGAAAATTCGAAGAGAAATATATTTCTTTACAGGACACGGGAACATGCATAGATAGATACTCCTTGTTATGTAACTGTTTGTCGTCGTCAACGGGATTGTAGAATCAGCATTTAAATTTTCGAAATTGTGGGTGCTGTTGGCTGAAGTAGTAGAACACGAGACTATGAAGCGGAAGGTCCTGAGTTCGAGCCCGCGCTGAGTCATGAAATATTGTGTTGAATTCTTCCGATCAGCATTACTGCGTGGTTGTGTTAGTTGTTGCCAGCCTGTTTCTATGATGAAGGCACAGTCACTGAACATAATTGGCAGCGACTGACACTATCATGTACTAAAAGCAGAGTAACAGCACCCACCTTCGTCGGCCCTGTAGCAAAAATTAACCGGCGAAGTAAAAACGTTGAAATAGCTACAAAAAAACTGTCTATCTTCTCATCTTTCCTAATCTGTCCCTTCAATACTATCCCCTCGTTTTCAGTTCCGGCGCAATGCATTGCATATGTAGGGGTCATCCCCTGAGTGCTGGTCCTACTCTTAAAAAAAAAAAAAAAATTTACTAGAAATAATTAGGATTTTTTAATCGCATAAACATGATAATTTATTTTACTCATATTCAATAATATTAACTTATCAAGCATTTATACAATATATTTTATTATTGTGTACATTTTATCTGCCATAATGGCTTTTTTGTAAAAGAAATGTTATTACAAGTACATACTTATTTTGTTCAGATAATACGAATAAAAAACCATTTCCAGCGTGTTTATTGAAATAAAAGCCAATAATAGATAAGATAGTAACTTATTTGTGGATCAAATAAATGTCTTCCATAAAATCATTGAAACTTATAAAAAAACAACGCGTGTAATTCATTTGAATTTTATAAATTAATTACAAGTTTGCGATATTTAAATATGTAATTTATACCCGTACGTTAATATGTACATATGTATATAAGAAAAACAGAATCAATTAATAATCAACTAAAAATTATGAATTAAAGTTTATCCAAAGCTAAAGAACAATTTTGTTTGCTGTTTTTTATTGAGAGCTGCAAAAGAAGTTCTTTCAGGTCAGCTTGCTTTTCTAACTTAAATAAAAAGTGCTCACCCAAAAATGTTACTATCTAATTCAGATTCTAAAATTATACAAAATATATCATCAACATATTTAGTTATAATTTTAGGTTTAACTGATAATTGCCCTATACACTTTTTCAATAATTCTTCCATAACAATATCAGCTACTATTGGAGATGCTGGGGATCCCATAGGAAGGCCTTTATTTCGCATATAAATTTTATTATATTTAAAATATTTATTATGCAAAAAATAAATATTTATCTAAATTTGTAAATCCTTCAATATTAACAAAATTTTCTTCCATAATACTAATTGCCAATTCAATAGGTATACTCGGAAATAATGAAACAACATCAAATGACACCAATATTTAATTCAAGAATTAAATTTTTGTGTTAAGTACTTTCTCATATAATATTACAAAAGCTTGTAATCAAATTCGTCGAAATTCATACCACCAATGTAAATAGTTGAGATTTAATTTTTAAAACGATGGTTTTTCATAACATTTTATTCTTACTCTTTACCTGTTCTGAGTACATGCGGAATTTTCATTTGAAAATTATAAGACTGCACACGACTCCCTATCGTTTGTCATATATTTTTACATAAATTTATAATTTATAAAAAATAACCATTTACGAACCAGTGATTTTTGTATGAAGTATCATAGATTACACTACAATTATTACTACAATTAATACTGTGGAAACGAAGTATTTGGAGTTAACGCACATTGAAAACAGCTTAACCGATAGTTTTTTTTGAAAATATTTCTTGGCGTAAATCTACTATTTACGATCATTTGGACTATCTGTCAAAGCATCCGTTACGGAAATAGAGCAAAAACAAATTTTAGCTTAAATACATTTTCTCATGAAGATTTTGTTTTGTTTACTTTTTTTTTAATGCGAAGTATATGTTGATCAAAAATTCTCTTCTTCAAATAGAGAAAAGCTAGTATCAAAAACTACAAGGATGTCAATAAAAAGTAGTTTAATTTTTAGTCTTAAAATGATTTGATTAAATTAACTGAATGATTTAGATATACATAACAGCTCAATAAAACGCTATGTAACCAATATTATGCCTCCACTTCGATTAAACCAACGTTTTCTTTCGATAACCTTTCACTGATATCATAAACCCCTAAAATAGGATATTATTAAAAGAGATTGGCATTAAAATAATCATATATCACCCATATGAGTTGATTGTTCCAGAAGTTTAAGCACTCATGCAGAGCTTCGAAACATTTCAGTCAAATAGAATTGGACATGAGACGATTTTCGATGTATATAGAGAAAACTAACTTGAACCCATTTTACGACCTTCACAGGAGAATAAAAAGTTCTTAGCAAGTGTCGCAAAATTTGTAAACCAACCGAAGGAGGAAAAATGTCAGGAGCTAAAGCCAACGGTCAGCAATCCTTTAATTTAGTGATAATAACTTTGATTTGTTCTTTGCTGGTAAGGCTTGTTTGAATCGTTTCGTTATTTTGGTTTGTCGAGCAGATTAATTGTTAATCTCTATTCCTTCGGAATAAAAAGTTTTAACATGATAATTTAATAAAGTTTGATTAAAAAACTATTCGTTCCGAAAATTATTCACATTTTTTAAATAATTTTTATTAAATTCTTAAAAAGAGTTCGTTGTAAAGCAATTCAGTTATGTATATACATATATAAATAAATTTACATAAATATATATTTTCACAAGTAAAATAAATAACATAAATTTTAGAAATACAAATCATAAAAAGTTTTTTTCACTAAATATTATCCATACTAATTTGCAATTTTTACGCATTTTATCCTTTATTTTTATAAATATGTTTAATATTGGAGTTTTTGAAAAAAATCAGTCCTTTGTGAGACATTTTTTAAATTGTCACTTTTTTGTATAAATATTTTATTTATAATGAAATATAAAATATTTTTACAATGATTAAATATGACTTTAATATAATGGATTGAGAATGAATAAAGTGTAATATAAATTACAAGTATTATTTGGGGCTGATTTTGGTGTGTTTATATATTCTTCAAATACACAGATATTTATTTTATTAGTTATTGAATCAACGTAATACATATTAATATGTCGGGAATATTGCTTAAGGTAAAATCTATTTTGTGATCAATTTCATATTATTTCATTTTAATTTTTGAAATTTTTTGTGAGAATGATGAAATAAAAATATATCTCGCTCTTTCTCACTAGTAATTAAAAATTTCTGGAAGAAAGGTTTCATAGTGTCAACAGAAACTAAATAACAGAAGTTAGTATAGTTTTAATTTCAAATTGAATAACAGAGTAACCCCTGTTAACAATAATTAATTTATAAAGTTTGACAGTTACACAAAGATTTTGCGAAACCTTTATATATTTTTTTTTTTGGAGTTATGAGTTTTTATTATATTGATTCTTCATTTCGTATACTTATAAGAAAGATATAAAGTTTTTTAATATGAAAAAAATTGTCTGCTTTTAATCATTAAACACTTGATTTGTTTTCAATTTACTTTCGTTGTTTGTTTTTGTTAAAAATAAATTAAAAATATTTTCGTTGTTATATTAAAAGAAAAAATATTATAATACAGCTTTCTTGTTCACATTAATAGTTTGTAAAATAAACAAAACTGTTGTAATGAATTTTAAATAATATAAAACATTAAATATAGTTAACAATAAATAATCAAATTTAAATTAATTGTTTGTTAAGCGAAATTGTACTTTAAAATAGTTTTATGTTTTCCTTTTGTTGTTCTTTATCTTAATTTTAGAAATTTCTAAAATAAATTAACAAAAAAGTTAGGAAAAAAAACAGTTGTTTGAGTAGCGTACAAATAAAAATTTATATTAATGGTTTGCAAATAAATTTGTTTATGCTAACTTAGAAAAAATAAAAAAAAATAAAAAAAAAATTAAAAATAAAGCTTTAGTGAACCATAAAGCTATTGGAGATTCTGTTTGAAAAACTTTTTTAATAAATAATAATATACACATGACTTCAGGGAATTTGTTTATTTGTTCTTTTCATCAGAATTCAATTTGCTGTTGATTAGTTTGTATGTATGCCTGCCTCTTCACATATATAGAAAATTAATGATTTTTTTCTAAAATAAAATGAATGAATATTGAAATGTTATTAACGTAAATTATGTACATATGTATATGCCTTCTTTGATATCAATTGAACAAATGCATGCAATATAAACATGGGCTGCAGAATTTTACCATCTGCTTTTGACCTATCCTAATCAATTTAAAAAAATCGGCAGTACCGCGTATTACTCTTTGTCAGCATTCAGATTAACTTTTTTATAGTAAAATAAATTTAAAAATATAAAAAAATCAGAAAACAAATCACCAAAATATTCATTTTATCAATATTTAATATCCATGCAATTGTTTGACATTTATGTTTTCCATGATTGATATAATTTTTGTTCATTATATTCACATTTTTGGTTAGACGCATTTTGTACTTGAATTTAAAACGACTTCCTATTATTTATTCACATTGGAAATGTCATTTGACCCGACACTTAAAAGTATAATCAAAATACAAAAGATGTTTTATACCAACTATATGAACATTTTTGTAGAAATTTCAAGCTGAATTTTTCAAAGCTAAAACTAACTATGTATTTGTAATATACTTTTATTTCAAGATTTTTTTTATTATTATTATCTGAATTGAACAAATATTCGGTATGTAATGAATACAATTCATGCAGAATAAAACTTTTAGGTTGTTGCAAATCATCTTTATTAATAAAATTTTGTATGAAGCATTTCTTACGCACAGTTGTGAAAGTCACTGTATATAAATTCAGAAAGACATGATACGAATTTCGATTTACAAATCGCACTTGTTGTTTTGAAGAGAGTCAACACAAAATGTTCCAATTTTCACTTTTTGCAACAGCGGCCAACTGTAAAAATAATTCATAATTTTCTATACTCATTCCCAAAAAAGTAATAAAAATAATAATAATAGCAACTTATGTATATCCGGCTTTGTGATATGCAGTAGTGTTAAAAAAAGAGTTATTGCTTTTGATGAAGAAAAAATTTGACAAAGTCTAGGGCACAAATATTGTCAACTATCATGCATATCAAACGTTAGAATATCAAAAAAGTTTGCAAATTACCAGAATAGGCGAGATGTAGTCGTATCTGACAAACCTGCGTTTGGCTAGATTTTTTTACTTCGTAGAGCGTATTTAAAGTTTTCGATTCTTAGGCGTGCTTTGCTTGGTATTATATCAATTCGATAAATTAGTGATATATTTTGAAGATCAGAATATGTAATTACATGCATATGAGTACATTATTAAAATATTTTATAAAATAAAAGTATTAAAATTTCAGTTATTTAATTTCTTTCAAGCTAAATCTAATTTACTAAGATTTTTTAATACAAAATACTTCAGGAAGGAATTAAATTTAATTTAGTTTTTTTCCTAACTAATGTTTTATATTACAGTAAAAACTTACTGACTAAGCCATAAAAAAATATTTTACGCTTATTAAAGCCTTATTTGACAAATTTTCCATGGAAATATGTCAAATGAACAATTAATAAACATCAAATATTTTTTATGAATTAGTTCGTTAATGTATAATGTTTTCGTAAAAATGATTTGGAATTAATGATGGGTGAACTATTTGCTAACAATTCTTTTCTTATACATATTATATATTGTCAAGATTTACTGAAATAAAATGTATTCATTTCATCTAAATAAATTTTATGCAATAAAAAATAAATCATGACGATGTTTATTCGCTTTTTAAGGGTCTATACTCTCCTTAGAAAGTCTACATATTTTAGGTAATTCACATAATGTGTGTACTATCTTCTTAATATGAAAAGTCTTATGAAAAATTAATTAATTAAACAAGAGAATTGGAGTCAGTCAGCCAACCAGACATACATTCAGTGTTCAATAAAAGTAAAGGAGACTACAGACATACACAAAATGAATAAAAAAAGTATGTACATAATAATAAGAAAAATAAACCAGAACATTTAAATTAAAAACTGAGTCATTATAAAAATTTAATTAATAAAAAATGAAACGTTATGAAGAAGCCTTATAAAAATTGAAAACGTAAAACACGTTCGTTGCTTTTAAATTTGGCTTTAGTTTCATTTTGTTTAAATTATTGCGAAAATAAAAATACTGTTGTTGGTTGGTGTTTGACGAGTTGTGATTTCGTCGTTGCTGGAAGCGTTGTGGTTTGCTAAATGTTTGTATAGAACGCAAGACATGTTGAAGTAGAGATGGTGGGGTTTTTTTGTGCGAGTGCGTTGTTGTCGTCGCTTAATTAAAATGAAATCACATCACATTTCAACAGCAACAGACTTGATTTCAAAACTGGAGGAGACAAAAAATATATATATTGGATTCCTGTAAATAAGTAGGTTTTCTTTACTTATTGTTGTCTGGCATGACTGATGTTGTTTATGGTGGACTCTTAAAGCGTTTGTTTGGAAACCCAGCTGCCTTATTGTTATAAAGATGTTATAACTTATTTAGGATTAACATTATAATTAAAGAAATTAATTTTAAATCTAAATCACATATAAAAGCACACATACATACATACAAATACATGCGTTAATTTGCTTGGTATGCATAGAAGTGTGTGTGTGTGTGTAATGGTACGGTCAAGATTAAAGGAATATTTGACTACTAATTGCAATGGATATGCCAAATTATATTTATATCAACAGGTCATATTCCAAAAGTACTATGGTAGTTAGTTCCAGTTGATATAAAGTTTTCAAAAGAAAACAGTGGTACCGCTTATTCCATCAAATATTTGCCTACACTGATCGTATCTTATTAGTTTTTTTCTTTTCATAAGAATATTTTTAGTTGAATACTGTTCTCAAGTATTTTTTATATAATTATTAGTAAAATAACTTAATATCTCAGTTCGTAATAGAAAATTAGTTTCATTATGTTCAGCATCTTTATACTCCTCAGCATCATCAAGATCTTTGGTACGAAACAAATGATGATGAAGTTGTTGATTATGATCAGATTATAGTTGCTTGCAGTTGTCATTGAGATTAATTATCATTTTACATTCTTTTATTCAAAGAAGTATAGCTGATTAATTAATATGATTGTTTGCCATTGTCCGCGAATTTTATTAAAATATGTTTTTAGTTGCCTGTGGAAATAAGAAGAAAAGTATTAATAATATTTAAAAAAAGTTAGAATGAAATTAGAAAACAAAACGTTGAATATTTTTAACAATGAAATTACAATCTTGAAACCCATGTGAGCGTTACTATTTATATCTAAAAATGAAAAATGTAGTAATAAGCAAAGTATTCATATATGTAAAGTGTATTTCTTATGAATACTTTTCGGTCTACTACAGACAAGGGAAAAAAGTTTTAAAAAACTTTCCTATGGAACTACTCTTATGTAGTTTGAATATGTCGTTTGAGTTTACAATGGTTCCGGTATGATTAGATGCGTAACAAACTCAAATATTACGAATTGTGTTAGCAATTTTATTTTATTATAAATATTTTTTATACATTTTCCAAAAACAAAAATATTATGGAATAATTTAAGCACCTCGGCCACATATCGAACTCGCTCTCATCAAACCTGTGTATGCATTGGTGGTTTTCATTCTCTGCAGTAACAATATTAAAAATCTAAAACTCTCATCAGACCACACGTATGAGTTTTTGTTACTAACACAATTAAATAAATGAGAGTTTGTTGGAAATGTATTTCCGATTTATAGCAATAGTTCCGGTTTATGTATTGTACAGAAGTTTCAATAAAAAAGCTCTTTCTTAAATTGGCGCTAACGGAGTTGCCAAATCGGCTTTATTCTATTGACATCCACATTCTGTCATATTGGTTTTTTTATATTTGGACCAGAGACATGATCTAACCTCAATCAGTAGTGGATTTTACTTTTTCATATCCTAATGACCGTGATTGGAAATTATTGCTGGCCAGACTATATTGTCAAAACTTATTTAAAATAAAGAAATAGTTTTTTGCCTTAAATAAAAAAGATTTCCGAGATTTATTTCTCGATGAGCGAAACGTATGCTCCCTTGGTAATGCTATCATTATGCACTAATATTTATTTGTCCAACATTAATAACATCAAACACAAAATATTTGACATTCGAATTTAGCTTAAACTACAGTCCAAAGACCAACTTTATATATCACAAATAATAAATAATGCTGATGTTTTAACATACTCGCATATGTGCGACGTTCATACACTTTTAGAATAAATATATATAAGTGTGCGTTCGCATGTATATTAGGGTGGACCTCTAAATTCCATTAGACCGATTGAAAAAAAAAAATTCAAGAAATCTAGATAACATTAAGTTTGTAAGGAGTCACTCATATGCGTATTGTTTGTACTGATTTCGATAAAGAAAGTCGCATTGCTAAGCCATGCTGTATTAACATAAACAATAAGAAGAGAAAGAATACTTTGAGATATGGAAGAGGCAATGGCGATCAAATTTGCACTGTATAATATATAAGTTGGTGATATAATCGTAGTCATAATGAACAGTAAGTTCAGACTAATCGAATGTTTTTACAATTCGGACAATATATTGGAACACTTTGTTATACAGAAGGCCACCCTAATGTATGTGCATACATATTTATACACATATAAATAAATAAATGTGTTTAGGCTAATATAAAATTTTGCACTTAACATTTCAATATGCATGAGCTTCCAAATATGGCATACACGCACAAAAAAAAACGATTTACAATAATAAAATACTGCTAGCATTTAACTTTAAAACGTTTGCTGAACCTAGAAAGAAAGAAGGGAGGAGGTACCGAAGTATTTCATGAAACTACAAACACATGCCTTTGTAAAAGTCTAGAAATGGGCCAGCACAAGCCAGCCTTTTTCTTTTTTATTCATGTATTTATTTCGTTTTTGTTTTGTTTTTGCAATTAACTCGTATTTGTAAGCGAAAATTGTTTCGGATCGTAGATCAAGTAACTCACGCGTTTCCATGTGCAAAATGAAAACATCAACAGCAAATAAAGAAGCAAGAAGAAATTAAACGTAAAGTAGAACATCAATTTTATTGCAGCGCTAAAATAAATTAAGAAATTTGTAGATACAATCGGTCGGTCTATTATCTTGAAAAGATTAAGAGATAAAGAGAATGAAGACAAACGTGCTCGCAAGTATATCCGTGGTTGTGCATGTTGGTTGGTTACTGTCTCCATTGAGACGTGATTGGGATAAATAAATTTTATATGCAAATCAAAAGTTAGAAATTTTAGATGTTGTTGGATCACAGTAGGAACATTTATTTCCCAGTTAAAAGTTTGATCTTGAGATGCAAAAGTACTGCTGATCGGCATTATTTCTAATTTCTTAAGTTCAATGACTCAAGTAAATACTCTAATTTTGTAAACGACAAGCTAGATGGCAAACTGCCTCCACAGTATAAACGGAAAAAGGATTTGTTATGCAAATAGTAGTGTAATACATAAAGGCTTTCGTATTAATTTTTTCTGTACAAGTCAAAAACTCGTAGAAAATTTAATTTTGCAAACAATATAAAATTCTAATTTAAAAAATTTTAGTTTCTTGCCATCAAAAATAATTGTAAATTCGTGCTATCCTCCGTTTCAATACAACAAACTTAATAGCCAGGACCAAATTACCACATTCGATATCAATCGGAATTTCAATACAATTTAAATGGAAATTTCGATCGATATAGAATGCCATAATTTGCCCCCAGCCTATTTGAATGTCTAGTAAGTATTTTGATGGAAAAGACATTACAAATAAATTGAAACTCAAGCGAAGCGCTAATCTTCCTTTTTTTAATCGATTAAAAATCATAAAATATTAACTGAAAATGAAAAAAGTTACGAAAATAATTAGAACAAATATGCTTCCAAAATCAAAATGTTCAAAGTTAACAATCTCTTTGGTTGCTCTGGTAATAAACACTATAGGAAAAATTCTTTGCAACAATTGAAAACAATAAATTCAAGTTTCTCAAGCTAAACTATCTCAAGTATTTTATATTTTCCCCTTAGCTAATGCATTAATGCCATCCATACATATCCAAGTTTTAAAACTTAAAATGACTTATGGCCAGAAAAAGCAAAAAATAATATGCAAAATCTTAATAACTGAAAGATGTATAAAACAGACACTTGATATATAGAATACGAGTACTCATGTAACGCAAAAATATTTTCTGTTTTTCTTCGAACAACAACACTGCACAACAGTTTTAATTTTCTTTTTAATTTTTTGGGTGGTTTTAATGTAAAACCCGGTTTCACCTTATAAGATAATTTTGATGAAACCAGCTTAAAACCTTTTCAGAATTGGTAAACGCTTTCCGGTAAAATTTAGAATAAATAAAGTGCCTTAAGCTAAAAGAATTACGAGTAATCAGAAATTCCACCGTTTCCGTTTCCTTTTTTTTAAGAATTTGCTTAATTTTTATATAAAACAATTTTACTGCCAAGCTCTATTTCACTTGGTATAAGTATGTAGTTCCAAAGGTTTGGAGCATATTGAAAAAAACTTCGTTAGTCTAAGAGTGACTTATTTTATTTTGAGCAAATTTATTACACAGCCTGTGCATTAAAGCCTGAATTAATTAAAGTTGCATTGCGAACGTAAAAACATATGGGTTTGGTATTAATATTAGGTTTTAAACCATAAAGGAAATAAATTTCAAAGTTTGCAAGTAAAGAAAAAAATGCTATCAAATTTGGACTAAAAATATCTGAATGATACAATATTAGATTTTTTTCCTGAGTAGTGTAATGAACGCAAAAACAGCAAAACATTTTACAAGACAAGAAAGGAACTACTTGAAATGTTGCTTTCGCACATACATCCATACGCACTACATGCGAGTACAATGCCATTAAACGATGTTTTTCTGAACTCAAATTATTATCATAATGTAATCATACGCCCAAAAGTCAAGTAGGCATTTTTAATTAATTTTCATGTGTAAATGCCGTAAAAACACATTTTTTATTTTATTTTCATTAAAATAAGTGAAAAAATGATTTATTCGAAAATTCTGATTTTATAGCAAAGAAAAAAAGGAGGAAAAGACATGGAACCATAAAATTGGCATGTACTTTGACATGTGCGTATTTTTGTTTGTATTTATCATTTAACTTGGAACAATTCATTAAAATTTTAAATGAAATAAATTGTTGTTATGCTTGCTCAAGGATGATTAAAAAGAAAAACAGTTTTTAATGATCAAAGTTATGCACATACATACATACAATATATGCATGCATATGCAGACTCATTTTCACTTTTCGCTATAACTAAATATTTTAGAAACAATATACATATGTACATATTTTTAATAATTCTTAATGTACATACATACATTTTTCACAATTTCAACATATTCCATTGATTCCTCTAAGATATGAGGAATTTTTAAAAGCCCGTGTGAAGATAGATGTTAAAATTTGTAACCCTAAATACAAACCAAGTAGATTAACAGAGGTCTGTTAGCATGTTAACATAGCGCTGTTAAGCATGTTAAGCATAAACTCTGGATGTTTGTTATCCAAATGGAATAATGGCCACATTTCTAGACCAGCCTTGAAAAAATTAACGGAACGGAATCCAAAGCTTTCACGATACACACATATCGTTGGTCTCAGTGATTGCAATACTTCTCACACAAATACACTTCGCCACAAAACTTTATTGAAATAGCATTAAAACTACCGATTTTGCAAGCAATTAATAATTTTAACTTCTCCTGTAAAGTTATAGTTATGTGAGTTGAGGTCGTTCTAATTGAGTCCAACGATATGTGCATGCATAAATTACTTTAAAATGGTTGTAGCTCTACCAAAACGTGAAATTTTAAGTACTCCGTTATACTTATGTAGTACACATATGTACATATGTACATATATGACATATTTATGTGTATGATCGTTAACCAGGCAATTGCCAGTGTCGCACGAGTGAAATCTGCGAAAGAAGCTTGTTTAGGTAGGTATAATCAGGTCTAATAAAATATTAAAGTAAAAATAATTAAAGTACACAGGTAAGGAAATTGTTCTGTTTAAATGCAATTAAAAAATACAGCTCAAAATTATTGATGTTTATTTAATAAGCAATTAAATTTTCTTTAAAAAAACTTAAATTTTTTTTTTTTTTTGTTAAGAAAAATAAAAGGAGTTAACAACAAATATTGCTACACAACACAGACGCACGCAGCAGCGACAAAAACGAACGACCTTAAAAGCAATAATAAAGAACATTTGGTCGTTACAAACAACTTCAACAGATAAAAAAATGTGTAAAATTTAAATTTACACATGTTTACAATACGAATGAGTTGAACTAAAATATTTCTACGTCTTTATGGTTTATTACACATGCATACATACTTACATACGTGTGTAAAAGTATGTCTTCTCTTGCCGCAGTTGTGTTGCTGATGATTTTTTTTAAACTAGTAATAAAAAAGAAGAAGCAAAAGAAAATTGTGTTTTGCAAACGTAATTCCAGTTGTTAAATATGATGTTATTGTTATATTCAACATTTATTAGCTTTTGTTGTTGCTATTCCACTCGTCTGAAAGTCTGTTTTTACCTGACTGACAAGATATGCTGCTATACTGCTGCTGTTGTTGTTGTTATGTGTCGGTCGGTCACATACTTTATAATTTGGGTTGGGTTTGACTACGTAGAATAATCATACATTTGTTGCCTTGTATGTACAACTTACATTACTTAAGTACTTGCATACAGTTGTATATATATGTATACATACATACAAACATACTGTTTCAAGTGTGTACATATGTATGCTTTAAAGTTGTACTTAAATAAACAACAGCAATAACAATTGTGCAAGTAAATCTCGTATGCGCCATGTTAAGAGAAACAAAAGTACAAAATCAAGAAAGATTAATAAGAGTATAGGTAAAAAGTATAATCGTTCATGTATAAAAGATAATAATTAAACTAGTTCGTGTAGATATAGAAAATGCTGAACATTAATAAGTATCCATCAGTCTTTTGATAATTTGTAAAGTAGTGCTGTTGTTCGTAGGGCTGTTATGTTAAACTATCAATATATGTATGTATATGTACATAAGTATATGTATGTATGCACATATGTATGGACATAAGTAGTATGTATGGACATATGCACATATATGCGTACCTAGAAACGTTGATATTAATGTTTATGCCTCAGTTAGCCGAATGGACATATGTATGTATATAAATGCAACTTTACGAAAGCGCTTATCTATGTGAAAATTAGTTAGATCTGTTATTGAAATGTAATGTAACGTAATAATAGTTTATACATAACAGCTAATTCATTCCGTTACAGTTACTTTCCATTCAAGTGACCCTGATTTTTTAATTATTATACATCGTCTAAACAATAACGGGACCATGTACATCTTTTAAACTAATCAGTATTTAAGAATGTATTAGTGATGTGGGAATATTATAATTCTCGAATGTGCTGCCATATTTAGGTATTTCTCGTAAATTTCAAAAACAAACAAAAAATAATATATAAAAACTAAAATGCTAATAATAAATGTATAAAGCCTAAAAGATATTTAAAATATACATATTTATATATCACATTAAAATTTAATAAAGTAACGAAAATAAAAATGGAATAACGTTATTTCAAATCAAAAAATATGTATGTATGTATATAATAATATGCATATATTAAACAGTCAGAATATACATTTTTGCTAGGTATTTTAAAGGATGGAATCAATGAGATCGATCCAAATGAAATCTGGTACATATTTATGAAGTTTTTGTGTAAAACCATTTCTTTTTTTGTATTGTTTCCTTTTGTGTTTTCCGAAAAACAAAAATACGGAAAGACTTCCGTTTCCGATCGGAGATGAACTCTGTAAGGTGGCGGATAGTTAATTATTTATAAGGTTTTCTTAGTGTTTGTTTTTCTTTCGCAAAAGAGATTGCAAATAACTGAAATTACATAAAATATCTTATCATAAAAGTCTATGTAGTTAAAGCTGGCCACACACTTGTGATTTGTGCCTACGATTTGTTTGCCCATAATTTCCGCACGCATTACAGCCTCACTAAAAAGAAAAATACGGCGCGCAGCAATAAATTATAAGTGTGTGGCCAGCCCGTATATACCTACATACATACATATTTTGCGATGTGTATAATCGGTTGTTAACCAGTCGTCTTCGTTCTTTGAAATAGCTAGGATAGATATATGCATATACATATTAATGCATATAGGAGTGTGTAAAAGAGTGTGTATTGAAGCATTAGCATACCTACAATAGCAAAGAAAAAACAGTTTATGGAGGTCATAGGTTAGAGTAAATAACATATTCTTGATTTCACAGAAAAAGAAGTTATTTTCATATTTGTTGTTCTAAAAAAACGGTGTTTTTATGGATTTTATTGCCAAGTTGTCTGTTCATAGCATATTGAACTAATTACTTTTGCTATTAGCGCCAGTTATAAAATGCCACTTCAAAACTACTATTCAAATGAGTGTATATATGCACATTTATATTTACAGTCTGCATATGTATGCATGTAATCTTGCATACATTCATAGATACATATTTTAATACTTACATATTATATATATGTATGTTCTATGTGATCTCGGCTTTCGTAATCCCTGATTATCGCAACACCTCGATTATCGTAAAAACCAATATTTTTACTTTACAGTCTTTATAACTGCAACTATTAACAAAATTAGTTCAACAAATGTAACAGTTTTTTTCTGCATTTCTTCTTCTAAAAGGTATTTTCATTCAAGTGATCACACTCAACAAGAACATTTCTTTTCATACACTTTTTTCTGTTTTACACCATATGTGTTTTTTACACAAAAGTGCAGATTCAAACAATTCGACACAAAGAGCTTTATTTTTTATACACATAATTTATCTCCATAAAAATATACGATAAAATATAAATTTGTGTATTAAATAATGATATTTATACTGAGGACTTAGTATAAATATCAATGATCGATCATTAAAAGTTTACAGTAATTGCAAAATGTGGTATTTCTTTGGGTTGCGACAATCGAGCTCGCACTGTATGTTCATACATACATATAAATGCAATTATGTATGCAGAAAAAAATAGTACAAGTATCTAATATGTGTGGGATATACTTTTGCATTAAGAAAATCCCAAGAAATTATTTAAGTAGTACATAAAATGTATGTACATAGACATACATACGTACACTACAATGTATATGTACGTTTAAATGACAGATAATTTCTGTATAAATACATGTATGTAAATATATCTATAAATATACATGTATTTACGTACATATGTTTGTATGTATGTATATGTACGCTCATACAAGAACATATAATAAAGATAAGTTCATTTTAAGTGTTATGCCTTCCAAATGAATATTAGTGTGTTGCGTACATTAAACAAAGTTTAAAGTACATAAAAAGAACAGCGATAGAAAATGCACTATAGGACAATAATGACAGCAATCTTTCAGAAAGCCTTTTGATTATAAAGAATTGTTCCTGAAACCTGCATACATATGTACGTATATATCGATGTTCCCATGTAGAAAGGAAGCAACTCGTATTTTTACCAAAATTTATATTTTTATTGATTCCAATACATTTTATATAAATACACCTTGTAGAGCATTGACCACGTCACAAATTTAGTGCAATAGTGTCAAAAATAAAGATTTTACAAGCACTTGATAATTTCACTTTCTATTATGATCAATACGGTTCCGTTATTAGGACCTTTCTAGTTAGGACCGATACTCATGATATAAATTTGATATACAAGTAAAACTATGTAAAACTTACTTGTAAATCTTGCAGAATATTTATTCGTAAACTTAACAGTCTTTAAGTGGGAATATTAAATATTTATGTTAACTTAACAGTCTTTAAGAGAGAAAGAGAGATAGACAGAGTCTTTCCTTTAAAACGGAACAAAAGAATTTAATTTCACGCTAAGCGCCTTAATATTTTCAAAGGATAGGGATATGTAGCAGGATAACTAAATGCCTTAAATAATTACTTTCATTTCACACGTTCTTCAATCGAAACTAAACTGTTAAGTGACAGATGTACTGTATATCGAATAAGTAGGAAAAAATAAGAGATTTTATAAGCAAAATACATTAACATCTAAATAAATACTTTTACAGTTGTGCACATATAGATACATAATTTTTCGCAATCTTAATACAATTCTCCACCTGTCGTGTCACTAATAGATAATAAAATCATATATGTACATACTTCAATTACATGATTTTTCTTCAAAATTTAATTGCACTAATAATTTCCTCTCAAATAACAACTTCCTGTGTAATCAAAACTATGCATGTCTGTATGTACATGTGTGCGAGTATGATCAAGCAAATCTACGTGTATTGTTTTGTAATCTAAAGTAGGTGTCACTTAACCCACTGTGTAACATGAAGCTTGAAAAAGGGATTGTTTTGTACTTTCCACTGCGTTGCAAAGAAAAACTAAAAAATATGCCATAAAATAAAAAGAAACCAAACAGGAAACATTATAGTTTTTCGCAGTCATTTATTTTTGCGTTTACAATAATTTAGTTGTCTGTTTTACAGTTTTGCTCTTTGATGTTGGCTACAAAACACAGACGATAAAAATACAAAACTAAACAAAAAATTATAAGAATGTACAGAAAAGCCTAAAGAGAAAAACGAATCTAATTGTTTTTAGATAGGTACCTACAAACACTTGCACATACAGAAAAAACTATAAATAATAACATTATTGGACATTAATGTACAAAATTTGTATGAATATTTTTATAGCTTGGATCACACTTTAAGAACACTCGTTGGCATTAGATTGGAAAATTTTATTTTCTCTTCTTTTAAACAAACAACTCGATAGATAAATGAAAGTAGTGTTTATTTCTTCGTTTGTATTTGGTGAAAATAGCAATAACTACTTTAATTCCTGGGTGAGTGATTACACAGGGGAACATTGATTTTGTTGCGAGGTATTTATTAGCCAATATGTACTGCATATTTACTGTATGTAAATAAATGCCATGTTATTATAGTTCATAATTCATAAATTACTTTATTTGATTTCTGGAGTTATATATGAACTTCTGGAGTTATATATGAACTTCTGGAGTTATATATGAACTTCTGGCTGGGATTTGCAGATGCGTTATTTACAATAATGTAACGGAAACTGTAAAGATTTTTAATCAATAGAGCGGAAGGATCATTGAAGGCGCCAAAGCGCAAATACCTTTTTCAAACTGAGTGATATCGATTTTTTAACATTAGGCAAACAAAAATTATTAAATATTCCTTTCCTTAGCATATACTGAGAGTTTCTTTATAAACCTGAAATTTTTTTATATTTTCGTAGTACTAATCAACTGGGTTTCAAGATTGTAATAATCAAATAAAATTATAATTATAGAACCAATCTTAGCGTGCATACGTAAATACTCGTATGTATGCAGAGATCTAATCAAAGATATAAAAGAATATATTGTAACTTACCATTTATGTGTTAGCAAACAGTCTCCATGGGAATTTTTGCTAAAGCAGAAGTGTTTTGGACACTGCCATTCATTGTCGTATTAACCACGGAAGTGTTTTGTGTTGTTTCCCCACCGCAAGCTGCCATGGAGGGTAAACCCTGGGACGATGAAGAATGCTGTACGCCATTTGTGGTGTTCGTTATTTCTCCACGAGAACGAGGACAACAGAAACGTTTGCAAGCTGCCCAAACTTGTGGCTGACAGCCAACCACTAGAAAAATGAATACACCTTGTAGAGCATTGACGAGATCGGTAACGAACCACCAGCATTGAGGACCACCCACAATCCAAGATAGAACATCCACAATCCAGGTGACACCCATGACTACCACCAACTTAAGGCATACCTTACCCAAAGCAGTCTTTTCTGTAGTCGATTTCACATCATCACGCTTCCAAAGACCGCAAGTCAATTGATGAGTGGTGGATATAAACAGCATGATGTTGATAGATAAAAGTATGCCTATAGGACCGAAAAAATAGGCAAATATAGATAATCTTTCACCGCTAAACCAACAATTGCTTTCGCCGAACCCCGGCCTTAGAAGAGACGATTCTGGTATTAGATTGACACAGGCTGCTATCGTGGCTATAAGAAGAGGTATTCCCCAGGCATATGCTGAATAAAGCCGCAGTCTTATAAGTTCTTGATTCCGTTCGAGTGAGCTTGGACGAAAATCTCTGAAAGTCCACCAAATGTTAAAACACATCGTGTTTAGCCAGAAAAAGGCGGACAAAAAGAATAAGTGCATGCAACTTGCCACTATATTACAAAGAGTTTCGTGTAGAACTAAGGTTTTCGATAACTGAATCCAGGACAACATTAACTCTGCTACAAAAAGGCAGAAAACGTAATATATTTGACACCGCCAGTGCAAAACATGATGTACTGAAGGCATTAAATAACTGGCTACTAAAGTGGCTGCTAAAAAGACCACAGAAATGACTAGACCAAAGCTTAAAGCTGCATTTTGCCGCCTATTGGAATCATTATTAAAATCATCTGCATCCGAACCAAAGTGATGCAAGCAAGCAAATATTTTTAACGAATTGTTCGTTCGCAAATATTCCAAACAATAATCACTAGAGCTGAGGTTCACTTTGTGTGTAGGTATATGCAAATAGCCCGATTCTTTATGCAACTGGGAACCTTCCCAATCGCCAGCTATGGCAAATGCTGTAGAACCAGTCTTGCATTCAGGAAATCCATAAACACTTTGGAACTCACTTTCATCTAAATTAGATAGACTTAATTTTCTTTTATGCCCAGCATCTATGTGACACTTTTTGAATTCATCATCGTAGGCTCCATGTTGACCACAACACTTTTTAAGTTTAAGTCCGGGTAGCTTATCCTTTGATTTCGGAAAGCATACCAAAGCAGCCTGCTGGTCCACACAGTATCGCGGTGGCGGCAAGAATGTTGCTCTTTCAGGTAGAAATAGAGAACCATTTGAAAATAATACTATATTGTTACTGCCCGTTATCAATTCTAAATCATCAACGGTACACGTTACTTCATCTTCTCCAGAATTTTCTGTGATTTCATTAATGTTGCGGGCCCGATTGATAGGAAAAATATTGTCTTCAAAGGTGATAAATTTCGGTGCCGTACCCGGCGGTTCATGATGTTTTTTGCGATTTATTAAAAATATCAAAGGTATCCATAGTTCAGAGCTGCCAGCTACACAGTTTTTTGATTTGTCCAAATATTCGCCAAATGAACAACACTTATTCAGGACAACACGTGGTGGTGGTCGACGTTGGGGTGGCGAATTCGTTGCAATTGGGGTGGATGTTGCTGTTGCTGTTGTTACAGACAATGAATCTGTAATTAAATTCATGTTTCTCTGTGCCATCGTTGTCAAAATCTTGGAATTTTCTGTTACACTAGCAGCTGCCAAATTGTCGTCAGTTAATGATGGTGGTGTCATTAGAAATACTAAAGCCGAACAGCCGGGTATATATTGTTGTTGTATCATGATTATGAACATGACAAATAATAAATGATGAGATAATCCTTTTCCTTTCACTAATCCCATGTTGTAGTTTCTGTGCATTTTATTGTTATTTCTACTTCTTGTGTACTCACACATTTTGTTATCGTTGTCATTTGTTGGATTCAAAAATTCATTCATAATTTTCTTTTGCATATTTTTTTCCACTATCACTGATTAAAACTTTTGTTTTATCAATATTTCACATAAAAATTTTTCTTTCTTGTAAAATAACACAGCAATGATTATAAATTATAATAGTGAAAATTTTTCGTATTTTACACTCAACAAAATTAATTTAAAGTTGCGTGTTTTATTAAATATGTAGTTATTTTTTTATATAAAAGCAAAAATGACTTCTTACGAGTTTTTTTTTATTAAAAGAGCAAAAGAAAGATTATGCGTGTGACATTTTTTAAATACAAATTTAATAGCCTAAAATATCTATGGGTGTTATTGAAAAATAAAAAAACGATGCTGTACATAGTTAATTATATTTATCGTCATTGATATATGTATGATCACAGGACTTTATTTTGTGACAAAGAAAATACCGATATCAAGAATATTGAAAACGTTTCCCAGCATTAATTATTTCTACAAAATTTAAGATATTGCAAGTTTGAATGAATCAAAAAACTGGACATATATACATATGTACCTATTGAATTGAAAAAAAATATTTTTTTAAACTGATAATAGCTACATATGTATATCCATCCATACGTAAATATGTATGTACATACATACGTGTGTGCATGTTTGGTAAAATCTATGAAAGTAAGAGTATTGGTCATGGTCAAAGGATACATACATTTTGAAGATATTTGCTTTTTTATATACCCAATGCTACAGATTACGTTAATCAGATCATACATATGTATGTAGTTGTGTTATCCATTTCTTGCACATATAAAATGAATGAATGTTTGCTTTTCCGATCTTTAACTGCTTGTTCTCTTTAAAAAGACTGCAAAAATTTGTGTTTAAAATCTTTTTAACAAAAAATACACGCAAGGTGACTTTAAAATATTTCCATTGAGTGTAAAATGCTTTGAGAGCAACCATACCTACGTAGGTATTTTTCCTTTAGGGTTTTTTTGTTTACTTAAACTTAATTTCACGTTTCATGCTTGAAATTAAACTTTTTTTTTCAAATTATTACTAAAGCTTCACAACTTCACTTCAAATTCCATTGTTTTGCAATTGGTTATAATTTCACTACATATTTACTTTTGCAACTTTTATACAATTTTCATATTGTCTACTTCACACTATGGTACTTGAGATTGCTGTATTACTCGTTTTAAACTTCAATTACACTTATTTTACTCTTTTTTATTTTGTTTTTCTTTACTTCACTTTTGTTGCTTTTATTATTATTGTGCTTGTTATTTTCTACATGCACACATAGGCAAAAATTCTTTTCTTATTATGCCTCTTTGTTGTTTTTTTTCTCTTTTATGAAGCCTTTATTTATTTGTCCATAAACTAGACAATTGTAATAAAATATCATCTTTATATATCTTTTATTTATTTGTACAATTTTTTTATAAGATAAAATACACAAACAGCAAGCATAGCAGCTTACAGATACAAAAATATCTTGTAGAAAATTAAACAATATGCCAAACAGAGAATGTATTAAATAAATTAATATATGAGTTTGTTTGTTTAGCACAAAAAACGACTGTATTACTTTTATTTATTTGAAAGCGTTGCAATTCGCTCGGCGTCGTATGCGTTCAAATAGTAAACTGCGTCTGGTTTCTCTTAAGTATTGAAAACGTTTAGTAGGCTGCCGTTTGTGTAGTCTGTTAGTTAGTGCGAGCAGTTGCATAAAAAGGTAGTGGAAGAGTGTAAATTATTGTATATGGGTATGTATACACTCAAATGAAAAATAAAAAGAGTGCACATGCTGAGAGCCAGTGATGTTCAATTTTTGTTTACAACAGTAAATTATTTTTTGTGTATAATGAAAGAACGAAGATTCGAGTACGTTAATTTAAAAATACTTAACTAATTTGTTTATTCAATCTCTTGCTATAACATTGAGCATACTTTTTATTGATTGATATTGGTATCAATAATGTTATATATATGCACACGCATGTGTATATGGGATTTTGCACTGTAGATTGCAATTAGGTGTGATTTGTTACATAGGGCCCATCCATTATTCAACTTGGACTGTTATACTATATACATACAACCTTGAATTGGATAAAAATTTATTTTATTGTTAACGGTTGTGTGCATTAATTTATAAACACTCATCACACCTGTTAATTTTATATGTGCAAATTTATGTAGAGTTGGTTTTCAATGTAACGTTACATATGTATGTAAGAAGTACATATGTATGTATGTATGTATATGTAAGTGTTATTTTTATTTGCCTATTTTATATGTTAATAAAATGAACCTACTTAGCTTATATTTTTAGTATACATACATATGTACTTATTATTATAGCCTTAAGTCCGAAATTTTGCTCATTATACCTACAATGTACGTACATATTTCAATTGCTTTTATATTCCCAATTAACTATGGGACTTTCCTATGTACTTTCTCTTGCTGTGAAAAACTAACATTGTTTTAATGTTATTTTCAAAGTTATTTTTACAGATGATAATAATCGATACTTGCCAATATTTTAAGGGAATTGCATATTGAAATTATTATAAATGTCGTTAACAATATTTGTAATATTTCAGGTTAATATGCTCATTCGGATTATGCGCTCCTGAAATTATTATTATTTTTTATTATTATTATTATTTATTTATTAGTATTTATAATACTTTAAAAAGACTTTTCTTATTTAATAAAAGTTTTACAAATTATTTTTTACAAAAGATACAACAAATTTTCTAAATACATTATTGTTTCCTTCGACTTGAATATTATTAGGCAAGGCGTTGTACAGTTGTAGACAAGTCCTTAATATTAGCTATCCAAAACTGAAAATTTTTCTATGGCCTCTTACTGCGAACGTTCTGGTTGGAGTAGCTTTGTAAAGAATAATCTTATTTTAAAAAAGGAGTAATGTTGTTTGAAAGGTGTGAACTTCTTTTGAAATATTTAAACAAAACTTTATGATCATCTGCTCTTTTCATATTTAATAACATTTTCTCATACGTATAGTAGAAACTTCCTATAAGAGTCGCAAATTATTGTCAACTAGAAAACGGATCCAAGGCAGGGCGAAAAATTATAATTTCAACTTCAATAACATTGCATGCACTTGATTATACATATGTATGTATTTGCAGTAGTCGCAATCACAGTTAAATGTAATCCATAATTGTAAACGTAATTATTACAGAAAATAATTACCATTTCGCTAGTCCATAAAAACTTATTAATTAATTTCCTGTCCCACGATGTCATTCTGTCGCACAATTCCATATGAAGCAATAACAATTTCCAAAATTTTGTTTTGATTTTAAATACAGAACGATATCTAGTAACATCGTAGGACAGGCAGTAAATACATAAATAAACGTTCTGATATGTTTAGATCTCATACGGTGCACTTCTCGTGCATGTAGTAAAATGACATGAAATAAAGTTTAAGAACAAATGATGAATACGATGAATTCCCAAACTCAATATAGACGAAAGTTTTCAACAAAAAAAAACTTGTTATTTTAAAATTAAAACTCTGGTAGGCTGAAACAAAATCAGATTCAACAGACATACAAGTGTCGAAAACTGATCTAAAAATAATTTAAAATATTAGTTTATACACAAAATTTAAAGATGTTGAAATATGTACATTTCAATGAAATGACCAAATTATGTCAAAAAAATTACAAAAGACTTAATTTAAATAAATATAAGATCACAAAATGCATTAGAGACAATTCATGAGCCAAATGTGAGAAATAAAATAAACAACTTCAAATTAGAGCTATATGCATACAGACATACACAAATGTATATGTAGTAAGTATGTACGTGTGTACAAACTTGCTAATGGATTAGGGTGATCTTTATTATTGTATGCCGAAGTAGGTGGTCAATGGCTTTCAACACTAGGTAAAAAATGAAATGCAACTGAAATATTTTGAAACAAAATCTTAGTATATTAAAGTTTCGAGATCAGTAACTACAAATGTATGTTTAAAACTAGGACTAGCACTCTGTGGATGGCCCCTACTTATGAAGTGCATTGCGACGCAAATAGGAAGTTGGGGATAGTGTTGAGGAGACAGATGAAGAAGGATGAGAGCATAGAGAATGCAGATCAGAAATTCGAGTGCTAAGTCGAGCCCGGGATTCTAGGCTTCGTAGTATCGCATTAATTGCTTGAAGGTTTCGCAAGCTCTACTACTCCCACTACCATACCTCTCGTAACTAAATGTTATAGTTCCAAAACAATACATTATATGAACAGAGCTCACCCTAATAAAATGATTTAATTTACTGCTTACGTTCTCATTTAATTTCCCTTGTGGACAAGTTAGAGATTAAATTAATTATATGTATACATACTTGGAATATACTTTTATACACCTTAAACTGTTTTCAGCCAATCTCAAACGTATTATTGATTTCTCCACATAAATAAGGAAGCCCTAATGTGAATGTTTGTTAATTAGCATAGATATATTATCATAAATCGTCTTATATTTTTTCAAAGTAAGAATATATAAGGAATATTATTTGCTTTTAAAATAATAAATTTTACGCCGAAAATATTAGAACAAGCAATAAAAAGCCATTTCGATTTCCAATCATGATCTCCATCAACGTCATCATTACCATCTTCATCGTCGTCAGCATGATAAATACAATAAATAAATACATTTATTTCAGTTGAATCCAAAACAAATATTTCGTGAATGCTTTTTCCATGTTCAATTTTAGGTTTTAAATAAATAAATAAATATGTATACGTACCTGCACGTAAGAAACTTTGTATTATTTTTATTCCAAATAAAAATGCAAAAATATTGGTTTGGCTTTTCATTCATCATAATTAACTAAAAAAAGTATTTTCGCATTGAACGATTCATTTCTAATTTAGCTTTTTTATTATTACTTAAGATATTTGTGTATGTGATCACAAATATCAGAGATCCACAGGAGCGTTGAACACATTTCATTCAGCACAAAAATTTTTTTTATGAAAACAGTATTTTTCTATGAAAAGAAAATATAAATATACCTACACAAACTTAAATAAAATAAGACACACATTGTGTAAACGTCTGCATAAATCGCGGAACTAATTACTAACGATTTATGGCTTTTTAGTTCAGTTTTCATTTTAAATATATTTTTTTAAGTTATTATTTTATTTTTGGAAAAATGGAATAGTTTATATATTTTTCGACAGTGGAATAGGGTACAATTCCATTTTATTATAAGCAAGGATCGGAAATGGAAATGATGATATTTTCGCCATTTTAAGCTCATGTACTTCTTCAATTTTTGTTTTAATTGTTAGGAAGAAATATATATAGTACATACATACATGCATATGTACATTCAAATAGCTAAAATTTATTGGAAGAATGCCATATCGCCTTGACAAAAAATTGGATCTCACTTTAAACATGTTGATTTCTAGTATTAAAAATATTTCTTTAAACTCGCTGCGTGTTTTTCTATTTATCCAGTGTATCTCATTAACCATAGGCGAGAACCACCAGATGTGAATATCGCAATTTTCGAAAACATTGAGAAACGACACCGTTTTTCCTGTACGTTTTTATTTTATCTTAAAAATACTCTAGAAATGGTAGATGTGACCAAATGAATATGTTAAACTTAACACAAAAATTAGAAGCTAATTCACAGTTCCGAATGTACGTACAATAAAATATATGAATGAATAAAATATATGAATGGCAAATTGTTTATTAGATGCAATGAAATACATTTCATATATCGAGTTCCAGATATTAGACTTTTTTGCGTTTTGAAAAGTGCCCAAATAAATATGCATACATGTACATACGTATTGTACGTACGTTTTGTATCAAACTAAAAATTAAAATTTATATTTTAAAAATTAAATGATTTGTTAAAGCAAATCTATTGTTTTAGCCTAATTTCATTGAAATCTTATGTTACTATAACAAACAATGCAGTCAAAGCACCATTAGTTCCTCCAAAAGTTTTCATATTTTGTCCCACATCTTTCGAAGAATTCAAAATATGGGCACGCACGTACAAATTGCGTATAGAAGACAACAACAACAGGAAAAAACAGAAGGTAAAACCCACACTAAATGATTTCTCTATAAACAAATGATGACTTTATATACAAATGTTGCCGCTGAAAAACAAATTTATCCCAACCCAAAATTTTATTACAATTATCCAACTTTTTTTAATACCAAAAATTTTTTTGTTATTTTAAATTATTACATACTTTGAAAATTAATCTTTTCTTCAATAACTTGATGAATTGCTTCGAAATTTTGAATATCGCAAGCGCTTTTCTAATATGACTTGACAAATTTCGATATAAACAGAAACTAAATCATTGCTTTATATTAATAATAACTACATGGCATAATAAATTTTTAATTTTATTCGCTCTGACCCTCTTCCAAATTAAAAAAAAAACAAAGTGTTATAATTTTGAATATATTCTGCTGTATTCACTTATTTTAAAATGAAATTTCTATATTAAACTTTCTTTAAGTACATATACTGAAAGTTTAAATTAAATTTTTATAAATACATACGACGAACTGGCCATTTTATGTAATCTAGGAATATATCCTACCACTGTGGTAGAAAAAGGCAAAACGGCAACACTCATCCACGGTATTATTATTTTTAACACAAAGATTTTAACGGCCAAAAAACCCAATGCACTTATGTATGTGTATATGTAAGCATGAACGAGTGTGCATATGAGTATATATTTGGTTATCTGTCGATTGTTTAAAAATGTTTTACATAATTCCGGCTTTATTCATACGCTTAATTAAGTATGACGTAAAAAAGTATTTAAACAAAATTGTGCAATTTTTTGAACGTGTTTTTAAACATTTTCGTTTATATTTTTGTCTTGAATGATTTTGAACTTGATGAACTCTTAACAAGCAGCCAATGCAGTGGGCTGATGATGGATGGATGGTGTCCAAATATATTTTAATTAACATAGAAAAAATTGTTTTTATACATATGGACTTATGTTGTTGTCTTATTTAACTTGGGATTTAATCAAAGTCTTCGTTTGAATTTAATACTTTTGCAAGAGTCTGTAGATGCCGGCGATTAGCTGCCACTGGAAGTACTTAGTAATTAAACAATTAATTACTTAAAATATTTTTAATTGTTTATTTCCTTTTTACAAACATAATCACACAGTTTCCAACTGAATTTTAAAAACAGAAATATTAACAGATAGACATCGCTTATACGATTTGTTCATTCATAAAGACCCAAAACATATCTACATATACTTTACGGGGCCCCCTCTCACCACTTTTAGTGAAAGGTTTAAGAACAATCAATTTGAAATGGTGTATTCTTTACGCAACATTTTTCACTTGCAATAAATAATAAAATTCGTTTTCATTCCATTTTATTACTGTAACAAAACTACATACATACATTACGGATAAAATCTCTAGATGTAAAAATAAAAACACATAAGAGAGTTCGGGCTTTATTTTAATCTGCTCTGATTAAATTACTCAGTGACTGCATTTTTTAAAACTCTGAAAAAGATGAGCACATGGAGGATTACTGACCTTGGCATTTTTTGTTGTATTTTTTTTTTCTTAATTATTTTTTTAACTTTTGCTTTGTTTATATATGTTTATTGTGGTATGGTGTTCGCTAAGATAAACAAACATTTAGGGAAACCAAAAATTTATGTACGTTTTTTAAACAAAATTTTAAATGTAAAAACTCACATAAATTATTTAGTTAAATAATGCTGAGTGGGAATTGATTGACTCTTCTTCACACGAAAGAATTGCTTTGTTTCAAAATGTTCAATGCTTGTTTTCTATGTGTATTAAATTTAATGGGTTTTTTTATTTTATTCATATCTAAGAAGATTTAAATTCATTTTTGTTTCTGTTTTTAGCATTTTAAGTACAATCTTTATGAAACAAATATTGTTTGCAAAACCATTTATTGATATTTTTCAAAGAAAATTAAAGCACAAAATTACGAGGGCGTTCGATAAATTTTTCATATGTATAATCAAAAAAGAAAAAACTGTTTAGCACCATAAATCTACTGATAATCCACAGCTTCTGCCATTTATTTCGTTTTCTTTGTTTTTAATTTAATTATATACATAGATAATTAGTTAATTCGTTTTTGATATATTTATGTATGTATGTATACATTCATACATCATATATACATACATATACTCTTCAATTATTAGATGCCCAGGTTGAGTTACACATAAATTTTTTAAGTAATTTTCTAGGAATATCCACAAGTTGCTGATAGACAGGAGAACGGAGAAAAACCAGACTCTTGGTAACGTAAAAACACTGATTCACAGAAATGGTGCAATATCATTTTAGTATAAAAAGGAATTCCAATTAAAAAAAATCTGTTATTTAGCGTACTTGTCTTCTATTCAATAAGAGGGATCTCTTTTCTCAGGCAAGTGCTCTTTCAAAGCTTAGAAAGTTTGGGGGCATACAATATGCAACACAACTATAATAAAATAAATTACAGTTCGATTTTCCATACTATGAAAGATGTGGAGATTGTAGAAACTGAGCCAAAAAAATTTCATTTTGGGACATTTAGTGATAGATTTGACAGTAAGTTTCCATATTTTTTTCTAACTCATACCGGCACTGAATTAGATAATCCCTGCTCATGCAATTCATTGTGCCGGAATTATGAAAGGAAGTGATGGTTTTGAGAGCACAATGGCGCCAGATGACAAGAGGAGGAGTTTTTTATTATGTACTTCGTTGGTAATCTTTTTTTAGTATGACCAGCACTCAGGTTGTGTATACATGTAGTGAATTGCGCCAAAACGAGAAAGGAGGGGATGTAATTAAGAGGACAGATGAAGGACGATGACGGACGTCGGCTAATTTAAGCTATTTCCTCAGATCGTCTGACTTATACTTCTTATACTAACATACAAAACTTTTTTGTGACACTGTACATGCCCATTATGCTGACACTGAATAAGTATGCAGTTCTTTTATTTTCATTTAAAATAATACAAATTTTTTAAAGAACACTCTATATATATTTTTAGTTCTTGTGTGATTTGTTATTTGATTTTTTTATATACAAAAATGTGAATCTATTTATGTTTGAGTTGCTATCTAAATGTATATAGATAGATACATGTGTACATACATACATACACTGCTTTTCATTAGAATAAGCCCAGGCGTTTTTGGTAAAGATTTAAGTGATAAACTTTGCCATGTTAAATCTTCTTCTGTGGCATTTTTAAAAATATACCATTTTGAAATTTGAAACATTTGATGCAGATATAAAAAACAAATTATTTTACTGATTCGTATCTCTTGCTATCGTTTCATTAAAACATTTTTCCAAAAACTAATATATTTTGTTGTGCTATAACCAATTGGTATGTTTTTCTTTATACCTATCATAGAAATGATTTTGCAGAAATTTTATACACAGGTTGTTTTTTTTTCCATTAAAATAGTTTTTTTTATCTGCATCAAATGCTTCAAATTTCAATGTGATATACTTTTAAATATATTACAAGAATCTATACTACAAACGTCTGACCTTATTCTAATGAAAGGCAGTGTATGTCTTTTTAGTTGAGTGTATTTATTGTTGTATTAAGAATTTATATTTTCAAACCAATTGCTTCATTTGCTTGCATTTTTAAGGGCATGAATTCCCGTATCTATGAGCATTTTAAATACTATCCATTTCAATACTCCAGTATATTTTTTATTAACTTAATTAGAAGTTCTAAATTAAAATAAGAGATATGTAAATAAACACAACAAAAGAGTACTTGTAACATAAAATACGTTGATTTATCCTAATTAGAGTGGAAGCAGACATACATTTATTTTTAAATTATTTAACACAATTTAAATTGTGTACCGTTTAAATTAAATTCAATAAATAGAGAGCGAAAAAGTTTAGTAGGTATTTTTAGAAAATTTTTTGATGGATGCATCTGTGAATTTATTATTCATACGTAGCAGATTCATTTATTGATAGGTATAATTCAAAAGGTTGAAGAGGTCGCATAAAGTGGTTACTGTTAACGATAAAAACTTATAAAAATGTTTATGCGTTCCAACATTGCTCTTTGGGAAAAACAAAGGAGCGCCTTCCTCGAGTTCTCTTATGACTATGTCTTCTTCAGTTTGGGAATACAAAATCATGTTAAGTAGGACTATAAAACGTTTTTTTCCTACGTTCCTAATGTTCCAGCTTTGTATTTAGGGTCAAGATTTGTAGATAAACAATAGAATGTATTATTTTCTAAATCCTCAAATCTTTCGTTCCGGGCTATTCGCAAATTTTTAGGACTCTGAATCATCCCTAATCTCCTTCGGCTCATTTTCTAATGATGTTCAAAGACTTTCAAGTAGTGGAATAGAGTCAGACAATGTAGCATTAGCTTTATCAGTGTCATTCATTATCATTTCTTCTGTTGGAAACTCTATTTTGATTTTATGCTCTGCTTTTTAATGTGTTGGTGCCTTTAGTTGTTATGTAAAAAGGACGAAAATAAATTAATATAACCTGAACTATAACCGATATATCAGTATCGTTTTTCTAATTACGATTGTGAATTGTAAATCATTTTATTTTTATTCATTGATGTTTCCGTAAAATACAATGTTGACTAAATGAGACCTGCTTTGTAACTTTGAAAATTAAATATTTGAAATTTTACCGAAAACTGCTCAATAATTTTGTTGTGTGTACTTTAGACAGGACTAGTTTTTCCGACTGTGTAGTACACAAATTTTTTTATTATGGTTGTTTTTAATTTTGTTGAGTAGCATACAAATATCATACATTTTATTAAACAATTAAAAATGGAAAAAGCTACCCTCAAAAGAATGCGTTCCGAGGAATCTCCATACATTTTGCAAAAGAAAATACATATTAGTGAAAAAATTGTGAATTCTCACGACTCGAATAGAATGAAAGAAATCCATGGTAAGTTTTCAAGATTATTCCTAAAACAATATACATACATACATACGTAATAACATTTGCAGCCAAGACGACAAAGCTATTGTTCCACGCAGCTCGATCTTTTAGCAATAATAAGGAAACTAATGGAAATAAAAAAACACCTGTATCAAGTTTAGTAATGATATTCGGAAATGGACAAATTGAATCTACCAGAGAAGCTGATAACGAAGATGATGAATTCTTATGGATTCGCCGCAAGGCAGAATGTTGTGATCGCGAAACATATGTACAGAGCTATTGTACTAATTGTCAAAAGCCCCTGTGTGAGGAATGCGGGTTTTCATGTGAAGAGTGTGGGCAATTTATTTGTAATTCTTGTGTAACCGTATTGTAAGTATTTGGATGTAATGACATGAAGAATAGTTCAAATGAAAACGAAATTTTGTTTTGTTTTAGCGGCTCAGGAGATTCAGATCATCCGGTTTGTGAAAAATGCGCCCTATTTATATAAATCAAATAACCATTGAAGAGTACAAATTTTTTAAATAAATTATTATGTGTTAAAACGTTAATTACAATTGTTATACTAAGCAATCAAAACAGGCCAAATGAATGGCTCGGTTGTCAACTGTGAATTATTATTAAATAAACAAAATTGAAAAAAATAAAAATTTAATTAAATACTTATAAATACATACTAATTCATATTTATTTGCGTTGTAATGCGAAGCTATGTAATAAGTGTACAAATCCATATCTTGTCAGGAACTCGAATTATAATCTTGATTGCATTTAGAATTAGAATAATGAAAAGCATTGGTTTCCTTCGAAATTAAAAATTGCAGACGTTGAAGAAACAGGTTATGATTCACTATTGTCTAACTAAGAATCGTTCAAGGTTACAATGATCTTAATTTTGGTCTTCCAGAATAATTGAAATTCTTGTCCACAGTATAACTCAAAATAAAACCTGACTACGGTTGTCGTCAGCATAGGGATAGTTTATAGGTCTAAATGAACTTTTTGTCACACCACAACAGGGAATCATACCACATGAGTCAATTATATATCAATCAAAATAAGCTAAGCAAAACATGAAATACCTACATTATTAAATGCAAATGAACAATCTTATGTATGTGTGCAGCATTAGGAGATTAACTAATCACCATTCTCTTTCACTGCACTGCATGACTAAAAGTGACTTACCCAAGACAATGTCTCGAAAACTCAGGCATCTTTTAATATTTCATTTCTACATACATATGTATGTTCCTTATGTAATTTATTAAAGTAAAATGACACTATTTTTGTAAAATTTTATAACTTTGTAATATCACAAACAAAAATTACACCACAACTAACTAAACAACGCGCAAACACTAAAAAAGCTTATTGTAAATAAAATTCATTTGCTAGTACGCAAGGCGAATTCACTTGTTAGTAATGAATACGCCTTGCTAGTATGCATGCAAAAACACACTCATCACTAACACTTAGGATGTAAAACATTATTTGACAGAGGAATTCCTGTCTTAGATAATAATGAGCAAAAAATAGTTACGACAAAAACCTTTCCATAAAAGAGAAACGACAAAATAGTAAGTATAAAGTGTGACCAGATATAAAAATATGTTATTACTAAAAGGGTTTAAAACAATGGTTTTAAATTCTTTAAGTGTACATACATAATTTCTTTTGACTATTATGAGTGTGTAAACGTATTTGAAGTAAAATTTCTTTCGCAATAAAATTTAATATACACACATAAAGGAAAATTTATTCTTACTCAAAAATTATTTGTCTGTCGTAGCCCATTTGAAGAATGTTCAATATGTACAGTTTACATTTTAAATAAAAACAAATTAAGGACTCTCCGTTCGTAATAATAAACTACAAATAATTTTGAAAAAATATATATTTAATACAATATATATTTAATATATATGTATAAATATACGAATTTTTCTAGTTAGCACAAATTTCATTGTTCATATTTTTATTTGGAATCAAATTTAAACTTTTCCTTTGAATTTATGATATTTTTGATAGTCCTTAACTAGCAGCTCGTATAGTTGACGCCCAGCTTCATTGGAAGAACGCAAAATAAATCTACCGACACGATGATCACATATACCAACCAGTTCGTAACAAATATTTTCAACATGGGTTTTAATCTAAAAAATAATTGAGCTTTAAACAATTATATTTAATATATTTTATACTAACTAACCTTATTGTATAAAGTTGTAGGTCTTTTATTTGCTACCATCAAATTAATGATGAACGTCAAAACAAAAGGTGCTACTCTCTTAATATTCACTTTATGTTGAGCTATTAAATGCATTAAACCTTCCAATTTCAAAGTCAAATTTGACAAATCTTCAATTTCGTTTGGATGCAAAGCTGTGTCCTTTTGGCGTTCACTCTTATACCAGACAATCGCTTGCAAAAGGCCTTTAAAAATGTGCATATATTGCGGGACGCGATCCATTAGTAAGATATGACGATGTTTAATAAATGACGAACAAACTTCAGTGATAGCCAGGTGAAGAACATGAAAATCATTAAGATTCGTATCATTTATATGAAACTTTTTAATATTTATATCCATAAGAAATGATAAAATGCCATCCATGGTATCAGTTGAAATTGGAATCTATTATATCAGTTGGAATTGGAAAGTATTAAAAATCATAAATTCCGAAAAACCTATGAATATGAATAAGCACCATTACATACCATTTTATTATCTAATACGGATTGATGACATATTAAAAGTTTTGAAACCAAGTCACAATTATTCCAGTTTTGATGTTCATCTCTTTCCAAACGTGAAACTATATTAGCAGTAATTTGTTTGTATTGTTCATTAAAAATCTAGAAGATGAAATATTGAAGCAATTAAACAACTAAATTAACAAATACAACTTACAGCTCCTTTAATCGTACTAAACGGACATTTCGCTATTAAAGTCAGAAGACTCAAAGTGTTGGAAAAGTCTTTCTCTTTTAAATTGTTAGCTATAGTTTTAAGTATCAGCAATAAATCCTCATTGGTCTTGTTGCCAATAATCATTTTAACTGCCGATTCGATGGTTTTTGTGCAACCATTTTTTTGCTCCTTATCATCTTTTAAATCTTCATTTATTTGCGACCAATAATTAGTTAAAACAAATTCAATTTCATCTTGATCCAAATGCAATAATTCGCGATGATTTAACGCTACTTGCATTAAATGCACAGCATTTGGATTGCGGTAACACATCTGAAATTTATTAATCATTAGGTTGTTATTATTATCTGCTGACCTAAAGTAAAATATCTTACCGAATGGCCTATATAAATTTTGCTAATACGTCTGAAATCTTCATCAACTTCGAAAATAAAGTCCTTCATATCTGAAGATTCTTCCGTTTGCTTTGTGGTTTCTTTGGCTTTGGCAGCTCTTGTTAAAACATTCGATGCGTATGGTGCAAAAGCTGCCAAAGTTTTTTGCACAAATTTCTTGTCTTTCTTAGATGTTCCAGGACAGTCGCTGGTAAAGTGTGTTTTTAAATAATCAGAGAATATTTTTAAAAATATATTCAAATATTTCCTCATATGTTTTGCACTTGATGCGGTAAGTGATGCTAGAGTTTCTATTGCAGATAATAGCAGTTTACGCTGTTCTTCATTTATATTCGACGACGTTTGCGATTCGTTAAGTATGTGTGCTAAATCCTGTAAAAATTGTTCCGTTCCTTTTTCTTCATTTTTGATGGTGGTAAATAGAAACTCATAGAGTTCCCAGCAACTATCAACAGGCAATAATTTAAGTAACAAAGAAGTGGGCAAATACTTAAAGATTAAAACGTGTTGGCCAAAATGTAAAAGATCTGTAAAAATGGTATAAAAAATTATACATATTAGCGATGAATAAAATTTACACAGAGCTAAATATTTTGTTATAGAATATAATTTTGCAGTCTTTGTAACTTTGTGTTAAAAGTTAAAACGTATGTTTAAGGTTTAATTTTACACATAAATAAATCACGGGAAAAAATTAATAATAGTATCTTGAAAATTTAAATAGGTTACCTTTTAAAATCTCCAAGGCCTGCGCAGCTAAGTCATCTTCATGAGCAGCTTTCAAATCGCGAAAGAAACATAAATGACAAGCAAAAATTATTGTTTTACGCTGACGTCTCAATTGTCCCAAAGGCAAACGTGATAATATATCTAAACTGGCTTTAGAATTCTCTAAGGACATTTTTTTCACCTTATATTCTTCATTTGAATGACTGATAATAATATCAAATAATTCTTTGATTAGCAATTCACACGCCGTAACTTCTTCACATTTACGTACTTTGTCAAAATTATATAACAATGATGTTAAAAGAGAGTATTTAGAATTTAAAAGTTTGCATACATTTTCATAAGCAGCCAATGCAACAAATTCTATAAGTTCCAAATCATCAAGAATTATAGGCAAAAATTCAGGTCTGTTAACTAAATAATCGGCAACAGCAACTTTTTCATTTCTAGTCAATTGGTGTAAATACCATTTACCTTGCGGCGTTCTTAAGATAGAGTTCAGTATTTCGGAATCTGTGGTGTTAAAGGAAAATCCTGCTTTTGGTGTTAACAGTAGTAGAGATGCTTCACTTTTTTGCAATTTAAGGCGATATAAGAAGTGTTTACAGGAGGATTTTCCAAAGTTTAAAACTCGTTGCTGCAATAATGTCCATTCATCGACCGTAAGGAAGCCGTGAAGTTTTGCAATCATATTTAAAGGTTGCAATGATTCATCGATGCAGCCATCAGGGCGATAATAAGTCAAAAGTAATTCAAAATTTGAGGCAAAGTATACCAACTCCAGAAATGCGCTCATGGTACGTGGCTGATGTTCTTTTATTAATAAATATTGTCCGAATAATTTCAAGATCTCTGTTGTAAACTCCCTTTGCTGTTGCAATTCCATTAGAAACTTATCGGACTGTTCGGCCAGTTTACATCCTGCAAAGTATTGAGACAGCAAAGCACTTTGGAAGTCCAATTGAAATAAAAAGTTTTCATTAATCTCACTTGTAGTCTTTAATGATTCAATGAGGTCTTTTAAAGCATATAACAAAGATTTCCATATGGTTAAAGAGGGTTTGGAAACTAGACCTGTTATAATCTTGGAAAACGCTAACCCTACAGGATTACTTGGCCAAAAGTTTTGCAATTTTGGGAATGATGTTATAGCCGTTAGTTTGCCGGTTTCATTTAATGTTCTTGTTAAGCTTAGTTTGAAGAAATCTTGAAATAATATGTCCAAGTATTTGGAATTATCACTCCCCGTTTTCTCAGTATCTTTGTTTTCTTCAAATCTTTTAACTTTTTTCTCCGGCGTTTCCTGTTCTAAATTCGTACATGCTTTTCGCTTTTTATTTGCGCCCAAATCTGTAGTTTGTAATTGTTCATTCAATGCCTTTAAAAGGTTTGTTACAAACTTTTCAGCTCTACTTAAACGTCTAAACATATCCATGAGCAGCACTAAGTACTCTTCAAACAACTCATGTTCATCTTTTTTCCCCGACTTGGGCGATAATATCATCCAGGTCGTAATTTCGAAAACATTTTGTTCCAATATAAGCGGATTTAGACGAAGAGTAGCGCACAATAACATTAGAACTTCTTTAAAATACAATTCCTTCCTCTTCTTAACAGTAGTAAAAATGTGTAAACCTAAAAATTTAATGGCCGTCTGGTTTTTGCCCACTTGTACATTTAAACTCACGTCATGGCGTCCTAACATTTCTAAGACGAAAGCTGCCAATGTAAGCGATAATGATGGATCAATTTCTATAGAAGAATCGTTTAAAAAATTGCAAAAGACTTGCGTTAGTAACGAGCCCAGAAATTCTTGGGATCCTTTTCGTTTCAATATAGCACATTCAAGGCACAATAATCGTATTGGTAAATCCAAATCCAAAATACGTTTTATTACTTCTTTATCTTCCATTTGAAAACAAATTAAACTCTCCACTTCCAAAAACTCTTCAAAGAAATCTGCTTTAAAATTACGCAAGACCAACAAAACTTGAGCCAATGGTTGCAGAGCACAACCTGTATACGCTTTTCCAAATAAATCAATATTACCGCAACGTTTTATGACATCTTTGAAAACCTTTAACACAGAGGCAAAAAATTCGGATTCAAATGTACTCAAAAACCGTTTCTCACTTTGACCCAGGCGTAGTAAATATCTTTCGTAGCTGCTGAAGATCTGACCGTAAAGGCGGCATTGGAGTTCATAATCCATCCTATATAAATCTTGTAGTAACTCAAATTCAGTCAGAAGCTGTAATATATTACACCACTTTCGTGACTCTTCCGCCGTTTCTTCGGCTTGCTTCAGCATCCATTCAACAAAATCTTTCTTAACGCTCTGAGTTATCAAACCTGGCTGTGCACGTAACTTAAGCAATTCCTTAAAATCATCTTCTACTATCTGGTCATCTTTTAGATGTTTTTGTTCCGTTAACCACTGCAAAATTAGTTCATATTTCAACGTTAAGGTGAACTCTACCGACTGCCATGACTTAATAGCAAATTTAAGATTTTCTTCGAAAGATTTTTCTGTTCGTCTCAGCCACTTTGAAAATTCTACAAGTATACTTCTTAATGGCTATACGCATGGTTATATATATTTTCTTTATACATACCATCTTCCTGTGTCATCTTTTTCAAAAATTATTATGAAAACTCCAAATTTAAAAATATGTATTTACATGTGGAAAAACTCTAGTATTTTTTTTTCAATTGTAAACAAACTACACGTGGGATTGTTAGGCTGGCCAGATGTTCTTTCTTTTGACTTTTAGCTATAACTCGAGAAGAATTACCATAACTCAATACTGCAGAACTTGAGCTTTGATTACATATCTTTTGACTAACTAATTTGTGGAAGCAAAGTGAAGTGCGAAAAAGTTGATAGATATGTAATTGAAAAGTGTGTATGAGCATATATTAGCTTTTACCAAGGCAGATTTACCAGGTACTCTCAGTACCGCAGCTGTATATTGAAATTTGTTGAGCTACTGTCAAAAGTTTATATACAAGCCACATAAAATGTTTTTTTTTTTCTTAAATCTTCCTTGTTAATGATGCTTCTTCTTCCTTGATTTTGACATTAGCTCTTCATTTTCTACCAACAAAATACGTGTGGTTTTTGGTGTTGTTTCATTGTTGTACTAGTAAGAGTACCTGGTAAATCTGCCTTGGCTTTTACGAACAACACCTTTAATATTTTATGAACAATTTTATTTGCACAGCTGATCAGGACATTAACCCATTTGTCATATTAATATATAGCAATATGGGTATCCAAACTCTTTATGAAAGCAATGCCATAATTTCGTTGGTGTGTCACAATAAGAATGCTTTTTATATGATATATTACAACACATAACATTGTTATTTTAGTATCGAAGCATATGTGTACGCTTTCCTTTTAAATATTATTTTTTGTTTATTCTAAAAACAACAATAATTCATTGCTTATTAAAATCGTTTTAATGTTGAAAATATGATTGAAAAATGTTTAAATAAACATCAAATAAACTATTTTCTATTGATGTTGTTTCTTGATGTATATTATATATTTTTTTAGGTGTACCAAAACGCAAATTCCCGGCCGAATTTTTTTCTCTTGCCGCCGCCAATGGAAATGTCATACAACGTCGATTCCCTTAATATCGACTAGGTTTTTCCATAAAGGTCCCAATGTAAACATTTTGATAAAATTTTTAATTAAAAAGAAATGAGCGGAGGTACTTACTTATCCACAATAACTGCACGAGAAGATACAATTGAATGAAGAATATATTAAAAAATAAATTTTTATTTTAGAAATGAGTGAAAAGAGACCAGCAGACCCACAAGCTCCCGTAACTCGTAAAGGATTTCTAATTTCTATAAAAACCGGTGATCCCACAGAAATAAAGGAGAGAGATGTGGTAAGTTCTACATATACAAAGTTAAACATATAAAAATGTAAATCATTTTAAGCACGGACGCTGTCGTGCCGTCACAGAGTTTGAAAAATTGAATCGTATTGGGGAAGGCACATATGGCATTGTTTGTAAGTACTTTTGTATGTAAATGACGAATTTGCAGTAACCACTTAATCTGCTCTACTTTTCTTCAGATCGTGCCAGAGACACACGCACAAATGAAATTGTAGCATTGAAAAAGGTGCGAATGGACCAAGAGAAAGATGGTTTGCCTGTAAGTGGATTAAGAGAAATAACAATCTTAAAGACGTGTAAACATGAAAACATTGTAAATTTGTTGGATGTTGTAGTCGGAAAGAGTTTGGAAAGGTAAAAATTGAAGACAGAATATTTTACGGGTATATTAAAATTTTCAATGCAGTCTAAACAAAAATGTCTACATATATCGAATTGGCTTCTGAAATGATTATCTACTATTCGACGTTATTAAATTATCATTAATTAATTAATTTAACTTTTAGCTCAATATACATATTTAATTTTTATAAATGGTTCATTTCAGTATTTTTTTAGTAATGGAGTACTGCGAACAAGATCTCGCATCTCTTTTGGATAATATGTCTCAACCATTTTCTGAATCGGAAGTAAAATGTATAATTTTGCAAGTACTACAGGGACTTAAATATATGCATTCCCGGTATATTATACACCGAGACTTAAAAGTTTCAAATTTGTTAATGACAGATAAGGGATGTGTTAAAATAGGTAATATATTCCCTAGTGTTATTTACAGACTTATCATTAAATTTTTTTAGCTGATTTTGGCTTGGCTCGTTTATTTGGGTTGCCGTCAGGTCCCATGACTCCACAGGTCGTAACTTTGTGGTATCGTTCGCCTGAACTACTACTGGGTTCATCAACTCAAACTACAGCTGTTGACATGTGGGCGGTGGGCTGTATTTTAGGTGAGCTGCTTTCACATAAACCCTTGCTGCCGGGCAATACAGAAATAGCTCAACTTGAATTAATCATTGATTTGTTGGGCACTCCTTCTGAAGCTATATGGCCTGATTTAGTCAAAATGCCAGCATTAAAAAATTTTACTTTGAAAAAGCACCCTTACAATAATTTGAAACAGAAATTCCAATATCTTTCACCTGCCGGTTTGAGATTGCTTAATTTTCTGTTTATGTACGATCCTAAGAAAAGGGCTACGGCGGAGGAATGTCTACATAGTACTTATTTTAAAGAACCACCTTTACGTAAGCTATTAAATTATTAATAAGTTGCAGATTTATTTACTTCATTTATATTATTTCAGCATGTGACCCTAAATTAATGCCTACATTTCCACAACATCGTAATATGCAGGGTAACCATAATAAATTAGCGGCCGGTAGCCATCTTCATAATCAATCTGTATCCGAACTACCTGCAATTTCTGATCTATTAGGAAGTCTGTTAAAAAAAAGGAGAGTGGACTGATACAATTAAATGAAGTCGCAAATTACTATAAATGCTTAAATTAATAAACTACCTGAAATATAAAACCATAATTGTATATTTTTCTCACCACCGGCGCAGTGAAAGTAATTTTTTAATGACATGCATGGTCTGCAAATAAAAGTGCAAAATTTGTTTATAAAGAGTTTATTTTTTTCTGTTTAATGCTTTCACTGTCAGTCCTGTTACATGAATGGGTTTTTGAAAACTCAGTACATTAATTGTCCGATTTAGTATTTTGAAGCCCGTGATTTACTATTTTATACAATCGTTCGGTTTGCCAAATATGACATGTAAACTTGAAAGTAGGTATTGGACTAAAAATGTATCTGTGTAATAGATTTTGTTGAGAACTCATGTGATTTGAATAATTTTATAAAAATTTTCATAAAATAATAGTTTCCATGCGATCAAAGTAGTATTTATTGTCAGCCAGGTGTTTCTGCATCATTTTTGTATAATAGTGGTCACCTTCAACGCTATTTTGAAGCGATGTTTTAAAATCTGTCGGACTGAGATTTTCCTGAAAATGAATGGTGCTATTGTGTAGGATTTAGTTATTTATTTTAATACTAGTATTCAATTCGCCTTAATGCATATTGATGCCTTCAAAGCTAACTGAATTCGTCTTGGCCACAACGGTAACACTGCTTTCTATCCTGTTGTGCTGTGGTTTTATTTTTGCGTGGTTTTATATCATCACAATATTTAGAAAAATGAACGATCAAGAATTAAATAATAAGTTTAGACAGTGGAATCCTATGGAAACTGACTATAAAAACACAGATTTTAATCAGTATATATCGGGCCCAGGTGCAGATCTAGCTGCCGAATTACAACCGGCACAACAGGCTTTGCAAAAAAGTACTGGATGTGATAAGGTTAAAAATCAGGCTGTTCCAACTTTAGTCTTTAAAAACTTGCCAAAGGGTATGACATTGGCGGCTATAAGTAATATATGTTCCAGGCATGGTGCAGTTAAGCAAGTTCGAAACAGCTTAAAGAACGACTATTACTTTGTGGACATGGCCACTGTGTCGTAAGTATTTTTTTTTTTTAATTTTTTTCAACAGCAATTAAAGGAATAATATATTTTAGTGACATGGAGGCTGTTTTTCGGGCATTGGAAAATAATAACTATGGTTTTAAAATTGAGGTGGGGAAAGAAAAACCGGGTACTACAAAGGATCGAAATCAACAAAGTGTCCCGTATGTTCCGCCAAGCAGCACAGGAATCGACTATGAAAGTCGAAATTACCGAACTTCTAAAATAAATCATCCACGCCCTAAAATTGAGAAAAACGATTTGCTAAATGCGTCAGATATAACTAGTGCCGGTCTGCCTTTGAACTTATTATCGAATGATGCACACAGCTTGGAGCGCCAAGGTCTTTACAAAATGCCAAATAACAACAAATTTAAATATAGTCATGGACGTTCAATAGTCAGGTGAGTACATAAGGTTGGAAGACTTCTGGCATTAATGACCCGCCAATTATTTATTTTTTTGTTCGTTTTGTAAATTAAAGTATGCCGGCAAAAACCAAACAGTTTATTGATAAAAAACATAAAGAATCATCCGGCACTTACAATGCCACTGAAGATAAGTACTTGCATACAATGGGAAAAGTTCAAATGACGAACAAGATAGCACAATGTTCTCTCTGTTATTATGCTTGCGACACTGTTTGTGAACGTTGTCATCAATATTATTGCAGTGTGGAATGCCAGAAAGGAGACTGGCAGGATCATCGGTACATATGTGGGAAACCAAAGTGAGTACATAACGAATATAAACGAATTTTTCTTTGTGCATGACTAATAAATTGATGTATGAAGTCTAATGAATTACGAAAACGCATAATTTTGATTTCATCCACAAAAGAATTAGACTTACTTTTGACACTATTGGCTGAAGTATGATGTTAGTTTTTCCTGATTGAATTAATGCATGATTATATTGGCTGTTGCCAACCCGTTTCAGTGGCGAAGGCATAATGCTGATCACTGAATATTAGATACTGACAGCGGTTGATGCTTTCATGTACCACAGATAAATAGCGCTTTACTGAACATTCTAATTTTTCTTCGTCTGTCCCTCAGTACTTTCTATAATTAAATATGTAATATTAAACTATATTAACTTAACTCAACTTACAGACATCTGCAGAAAACTCCACCTTCAAATCAGGAGATTAAAAGTGATAGTAAATCTAAAATTAAGAAAGCAACAATTACTGAAACGCCGAAAACTGTCGAAGAGATAACAATCGGACCAATTTCCCCTGAAATGCTTTTGAAGCCTTCAAAGCGTGTTCCTAAACAACTTCAGTGTTTCAATATTGCTGCTCCTCAACAACCATCCTCAAAAACTTCTGAAAAACAGATAAATTCCTTACAAACTCAAATTCAGAATTCCTCAACGTCATCAAAAGCTCCTTCAAAAAAGCTACCAACTGCATTAAAAGCAGCTTTCAAACAACTTTCAAATTCCGCTGTAGAAAGTTCTCAACAACTTTCGACATCACCAACAGGTACACCTCATCAAATTACAAATTCTTCTAAAGTTTCTCAAAATAGTTCTAACAAGAACTTACAAAATGAAAATTATAAACAAAATATGCCACGAAGTGGAAATATTGTTACCATTACTTCTATTGCCAATACAAATGTTGTTTTTATACGTTCCAAAACCTATGATGACAATTTAAGTTTTTTCAATACGGCCGAAACTTTAAAATCGCTTGGAAAAAAGTTACAGCCGCTGAAAACTTTACCTGAAAGTGGTAATGTGGTTATTGCTAAATTTGAAGAAGAATACAATCGCGCATTGGTATTGAAAGTCTTTGATGCTACAAAAATCACAATCAATTTCATGGACTACGGAAACCTGGGCCAAACAAAGATGGAAGATTTATTTGAGGCACCCGCAGAACTGATTTATAAACCAAGGCATGCTATACCAGTTGTACTCAAAGATGTTGCTGATTGTTATATGACACCGGAGACACGAAAATTTATGCACACCTATTTGAATAATATTAATGTTGAGATACGTTACAAACCTGAAGACTTTCAAAAGGACAGTAATGTTTATGCAGTGGAATTAATAGATGAAAACACGCAACAAAATTTAAACAAAACTATTATAAAGCTGTCAACGCCAGTAGAGCCAAGAAGTATCGATGAAATATGTGATCAAGATGTTAGTAGGAATATTTTTATGATGTTGATGAATTTAAATTTATATTGTATATTTTTATTCTCAAGTATCTTGAAAAAAAGATATTACCTATAGGAAAAAGTTTGGAACTCATTGTCATGGACAATTCATTAATGTGTTCTGCGTGTGTATCTTGTACCACCAAACCGTATGCAATTGAAATTGAAAAATTTAAAAAAGATATCCAGAAGTATGTTGAAATGGTACCCAAAGAGGCATACACTCCGCGGTAAGTTAGTTGATCAATTTATTGAAAATTTTAAAACAAAATACATTGAAAAATACTGTCCCAATTTTGAAATTCAATGATGCAAGACTATTTGCTAAGTAAAATCGTTTAAGAATGATGCGTATGCAAAATTAAGTCTTGACTTAACCTTTCCAAAATTAAAATTTTTCTCAAAAGAGTTCACGAACTTTGTATTGCTCAATATGATGAGGATGGTTTGTGGTACCGCGGTCTTTGTATGGAAATTGTCGGTGATGGTCATCCATCTATACACTTTATTGATTATGGCAATATAACTATGATTCCTATCGAAAATATACGTCGATATCCAAGGCAATTTACTTTTCCGATATACACTGTTGATTGTACAATTGAAGGTAATCAACACAGCAATAGCATATATACATATATAAAACTAAACTGGAAATTCAAATATATGTTATTTTCAGGTTTACCTGAGTTTTGTGATGATGAGCTTGTTGCTAAACTGGAAGAATTAATACCGAATGGCGAACTAATAAAATGCGAAAATATTACAGTTGATGAAGAATGTAATTTTTATACCCTGTCAATGCCTCATGTAATTGAGAAAATAAACAAGTCTTAGGCGTAATGTGATTATTACATTCCCAGCAGACTATTGCAGCGAGTTAATAACGTAAGATTTTTTCAATAACTCTTCGAAAATGTACAACATTCAACTATACATTTTTTACTAATTGATTCCATGCCTCATAAATTAAAAACAGAAAGAAAAAGCAAATTCATAAAATCGGATAATACAGGAGTATCGCAACGATATTTTTTAGTATATCAAAACCATCATACAAAAATACTTTAATCTATTAATCACCTACAAAATTTTTAATTTATTGTTCTGCTATACGTGTATATGTAACACGTTTATTACAAATTATTTAGAATGGAGGTATGCAAATGGCAGCATACATTTTAACTGTAGTATGAGATTATTCTATCGTCGATTTATTAAATCATATGTTTTTGTATTATTTTAATTTTCAAAATGCTTTCCATAATTGGTATTTATACCCTGACTGGTGATCCTTGTTAAAAAAAGGGGAACGGTAAGTACCACTTATCCGTAAAACGTTAACTCGAAAACTTCATGTTAGATCCCTCGGAAACTAGTACTGACATATACCAATAGATTCATATTCACCTACTCTTTCGGAGTCAATGGTGGTCTTAAAATAATGCTTTCAACTCCACAGTTGAGAGGTAATTAAAAAAAAGAAAAAGTCATGTGTTTTATTTTTTCGTCTAAATATAAAAAGAGAGTGTTTTATTTCCCTTAAAAAATAGTTATTTTCTTATCAGAACTTATTCAATTGCAATACACGGTGATTAGATTACAATGCTTTGAGTCTCAATTTATATAAAGAGCTTTACATGAAACTTGTTAAAGGAGTTTATAATCCACGCCTAGGCGTAAACGCCAACTCCTTACACAATTAGGCCAAATAAAACAAAAAAAAACTTTTTTAAAGTGTTTCTTCATTCAATCTTTTATTTCTACATAACAGATTTGGATGAATTTTTCCCTAAATAACTCTAATATATTCCTGAAAACTAATTTGAGCATGCAAAACTTTATTAAATATAAAGTATTAAATTTTTACACCTATTTTAAAAGAAATTTCGAGTTCAGAATTTTTTATAAATTAAATTTTTTTTAACAAAACTAACCACTACCAAAAAAATATGCAAAAAGTTTGAGAGTGCAGGATATTCCAAGTGCTTACAGCTATAATAGTTATTAACATATGAAACGCCATCCTATTTACTACTAACAGTCGGGTCACAGTATTTATTTTTAATATAAATTAATGAGAAACTATTAAGCACGTAAATTATTTTTAACCGTTTCATTATATGAATGAAAAAATTACTTTGAACCTTTGATATCATATCGAAAATGATTCAATTTATACATATAAAACACTAAACCATGTGTACTTTAATATAAACAATAAACAGTTGTAAAAGAAACTTTTTTCATGAATTCATAAGAAACGCTTGTTTTTTTACTAACTCCTTAAACGTACTCGACTCGCGCGATATTAAATGTTCATAGCTTCCCTGTTCAACCACTTGCCCATTGTCAATAACAGCAATAGAATCAGCATTTCGTATCGTAGATAGGCGATGGGCTATGGTAACGCAGGTTCTACCTTTAGCCAATTCCTCCAGAGCATTTTGTACTAATTCTTCGGAAACTGAATCTAAAGCGCTCGTCGCTTCATCCAAAATTAGAATGGTGGGGTTCTGAGAGAATAAGCATTTTGTTAATCGTTTTCTTTTGAACTGTTTCAGATATCACCTTAATTAAAGCTCTTGCAATAGCCACTCTTTGCTTCTGGCCACCACTTAACATCATTCCTCTTTGTCCTACCATTGTATTAAGACCTTGCGGCAGTTGCGAGGTAAATTCATCAACATGAGCTTTAGTTATAATATCATTAAAATGATTTTCATTTAGTGTTTGGTTTCCATTCATGCCGTACAGAATATTGTCTCTAATAGTACCGGAAAATAGAACAGGTTCCTTCATAATACAATAATTGTTAATCAGAGTAGAGCTTTTCTATTCAATAAACTCACCTGACTTACAGCACCTATATGATTTCTTAGCCAAAGTGGACTTAAGTCCCTCAAATCCATCAGATCCAGTAAAACTCTGCCTTTTACAGGGTCATATAACCTTAATAACAAGGTAGCTATGGTGGTTTTTCCCGAGCCACTACGACCTACAATAGCAGTCGTTTCTCCAGGTCTAAGTGTTAAATTAAAATTATCTAAAACTATACTATCTGCTCTAGTTGGAAAGCTAAAACTAACATTATCGAACACGATTTCACCACGCGGTTTTGTTTCTGGCATAATGCCCAAATTTAGAGGTATAGTATTTTTACGATCATATATTTCCCAAATGCGTTGGGCAGATCCTACACCCTTATTCAATTCTGTGTAGAAATTGGAGAGTCCATTGATGGAAATGGCCGAATAACCAGCATATAATATAAAAGATGTTAAAGCTCCTATAGTTAAGGCGTCTTGAACTACCAATGAACCACCATAGTATAAAACAGATATAATTATTATATTTCCCGACATGCCTGTCTATATGTGTAAGAAATATAGTTGGTTAGTAGGCTTTAGAAGTAAAATAAATAATCGACTTACCGCACCAAAGAATAATGCCTTGGCCATAACTTCTTTGTAACCTAATTCTAAAGCGTCCGTTAGAAGATTGTCATATGCTTTGCACTCTTCTTCTTCTTTTGTAAACGTTTTTACAGTTTTTATGTTACCTAAACGCTCTTCCGCGGATTTGGAGATATCAGCCAATTTGTCCAAAAGTTGGCGAGTTATTGTGCGTACATAACGACCATAAACCACAGCTATTCCCGCGACACACGGTACCACACAGGTACTTATTAAAGCTAATTGAGGTGATGTGTAAATCTTAAAATATTGAAAGAAATAGATACAATGTATTTCGAAGTGGAAAAACGGATTCTATTTATGAAGTTGTGAGCATTAAAGAACATTGTATTCTGTGTAGAAATTATTGGTCATTTAATCGCATGTTATTCATAAAAAGTATTTCCTGCAAAAGCCATGAATTTTTAGCATTAATAATCCTTGTAAGTTGTGTTAGAAAGGCAAAATTTTCCAATTTTGAGCGATTCATGTCATTTAAATATTAAAAGCAGCTTTTCTCGCACAAGTAGTAATGGTTTATCGCCCTGTAAGTACAATTCATTCTTACCATCATTGTTGTGCCCACCAATACCATAACAGCCGAACGTAAGCCATCTGATAGATTTTGACTCAAAGAATTCCCCACCAAGTAAGTATCTGTGGCCAAACGATTTACTAACTCTCCGGTTCCTTTTCTGTCATACCAACCAACTTCTTGATGCAACATGCTTCTATATAGTTTAGATCTTAAGTCACGTACAATGCGTAAAGCTAAAATAAATTTATAAATAAAATAGCTACTATAAAATTGTTTTTATGTTAGTATCTTACATGCGCTATTAAACAAATAAACTCTTCCGAAATTCGCCAAGCCGCCTACTACAAAAACGCCTAATAAAATAGACGAAAAATTTTTCAGTTTATCTAAAGCCGGTTGGCCATTTGCGTCCTCCTTATCAAAAATAATATCTAAAATTTTTCCCAAAACGAAAGGAACACTCATGGTAATGGTCGAAGAGATTACGAGGCAACCAATAGCGGCTTAAAAAAACAAAACGAAGATATTTAATTAACATGTTTCATGTCTTGGAAAACTAAGTACCTGCTAAAACAAGTTTTTCGGATCTCGCCAAACTTATCAAACGTACAACATCTCTTTTCTTTAACTTAACTTTTGGTGACTTTGCCATGTCCATTTCTGGTGCAGTGTTTTTAAATCGTAATAAGCTAACATTTTGCCTGTTCAGTGAGGTGGCTAACAGCTTACATTTGGAATTGAATATTTTATAAACATTGCCGGTGCCGAACGTAAAAGTCCTTAATGGCTGAGCTTGGTAGCAGATAGCAGACCTTGTTAAGTGTGTGCACTTTTTTAGATGCTGCAGGAGCATTATACTATCTCAATCAATCCGGCAAGTTATTGATGTGATTTTAAGCAAAACAATCCCCCTTAATCTGGAACTGTTTATCAACGTCACGGCAACAATATTAAAATTAGAACTCTTTACTCATTCTCTTCAACAATTTTCAATTTCTTACCTCTCGCTACATTCAATGCCAGGAAGAGGTTGTCTGAAGTAGTTAGTTGTTGTCCACAAGGACTTTTGATATTGTCTTCAATATCAATTGGTAGGAATATTTTATTAAACTTCAGCCAATTTATTATGAAAGTATTGTTACGAAAGGGGATAAAGAAATAAAATATTAAAAACATGTGATGTAAAAACTTGGCACTACTATTGATACGAATTGCAGAAGTAGCGCAAGTAAGAGTGATAGCAGCTGTTTTTATTACAATCACATGTACGTATATAAAAAAATAAGCTTTCTATTTAAACTTATTATTTATGGCTCAAGCTTTTCTGACCAGAGCACCCATTGAAAGTGATCAAAAAGTATAAATATCAGTTTCGTAGAATTATAATTTCAAAATCAAAAGAAAAACTTAAACTTCCATGTACTCTTATTAAGTGCAGACCATGGAACCATATTTCATCAAATGTTTTTGCATGAAGTATACATATTCGGAATTCAGACTACCACTTTTCTCAATTGTACAAACTTTGCTAATAAAAATCAAACATATTGAGTTACAATGTACAGTCGACTCCGCTTTACTGGCAATAACCAAAATTCAATTTTTTTGAGATATCCGATATTTTCTCTAAAACGTACTTCGGACTACTGAAATTTGTTACAGATAAGCGAACTGCTTAAAATCACGGTGTGGCACAAAAAAGATATCCTAACTAATACAATCACTAACAAACAATTAGAAATCTTTACTGAGCCTAAGTGCAATGTATGAGAAGTGCATAGTAGGCATTTTCACGCTGTGGTACAAAAAAAGATATCGTAACTAATACAATCACTAACAAACAATTAGAAATCTTTACCGAGCCTAAGTGCAATGTATGAGAAGTGCATAGTAGGCATTTTGTTGGAAGAATTCACGGTGTGGCACAAAAAAAGATATCCTAACTAATACAATCACTAACAAACAATTAGAAATATCTACTGAGCCTAAGTGCAATGTATGAGAAGTGCATAGTAGGCATTTTGTTGGAAGAATTCACGGTGTGGCACAAAAAAAGATATCCTAACTAATACAATCACTAACAAACAATTAGAAATCTTTACTGAGCCTAAGTGCAATGTATGAGAAGTGCATAGTAGGCATTTTGACGGAAGAATTCACAGTGTGGCACAAAAACAGAAATCGTAACTAATACAATCACTAACAAACAATTAGGAATCTTTACTTAGTCTCGGTTCGCACTATGAAATTTTATTTCATGAAAGTGGCAGTTTGTTGGTGAGAGGGGAGAGAAGAATGGTGTCGGGTACACACTTTCATGTTCACTGAAATTCTGTTTTGTATTGTAATTCGTAATTGATTTTACTTTATTTTTATATTCTTTATGTGAAGGTAAACAAACAAAAATATTAAGTTTCATGAAATTAACTTTCAGTGTGCAGACACGAGTGAAGTTTTAAAAGAGAATTTCAGAAATTTCATGAAAGAAAATTTCATAGTGCGAACCGAGACTTAGCTTCAGTGCAAGTATGAGAAGTGCATAGTAGGCATTTTGTTGGAAGAATTCACGGTGTGGCACAAAAAAAAATCCTAACTAATACAATCACTAACAAACAATTAGAAATCTTTACTGAGCCTAAGTGCCATTTTGATGGAAGAATCCACAGTGAGCCAATTTTGAAGAAGTTTATTAGTTAAATGCTTTATATATTAATGCTACGGACTTGTAACATATCAGTGCAAAGGTAATTACGTCTACGGTTTAAAAACTTGTTCAATTGAATTGTATATTTCGACTCCGCTTTACTGGAAATAACCAAAACCCAATGTATTTTCAGTTATCCAATTTTTATTCAAAACGTAGTTCGGATTTTTGAAATTTTTTACAGTTAAGCGTACTGCTTGAAATCAGTAAAACAATACTTTTTATATCAAATGTCTAGCAACTTGCATTGACAATATAATAGAAAAATACAATAAAGTACGTAAGAGCGAAAAGGACAAATACATTTTGCCATTTAATTTTTTAACGGACAACACATGCACAATTTTCTCATTGTTTATTTTTTCACTAAAGCGAAGTAAGTTTCATACAAAGCGTAGTTGTGGGCTTGCTTTTGGATTTCAGTAATACGATATTTTTAGTAAAGCGATGTTTCGCTAAAGCGAAGTGAATAAGACTAGCTGCGTTTAAAATCAGTGCGGTGATTTGTATCGCTTTCAATAATTCTATTTTTTTCAATAAGCGTGTTGCGCTAAAGCGGATTCGACTGTAGCATAATGGATTTGAAAAACTGATTTTTATATTAATTTTTATAATATTAATTTCTTATTCAACAAAATTCCAGTTCTGAACAGGGTCAAAAAGAGCATATTACATCCAGGGCAGAAAATGTTCATCTCTAAAGGGGGCTCCAAAATATATGTATCTGTGGGGAATGGTCATTTTTATTGCGGAACGGTCACGCTGTTTATGAGAACAGCGTCGATCCTTCAAAAATTTTGTTTTTCCTTTATTTGTATATTCTTTAGCTAAGCAAACCGTTATTAACAATGACCAGTTATAAATACAATAGAATTAGTTTCAATTGATTAAAAATATTAGATGATTACAAATAATGAAACTGCATCAAGATAAGAAAATAAAGGTACAATGTCCTACGAATTAACTTTTTAATATCGGTGGACTAACGATTTTTGAAGTATGTGAAGATATTGTTCACGTGTATAATAATTGTTTCTGCTGGTGCATAAAATTTTGGACATGTCTATAAAAGTTCTTGTAAAGATCCTGCAACTCTATATATGTATAATAAATTCTGATAATATTATAGTAAAAGATTTGCTATCCTTATTACAAATAAGATTTCAGAATTATAATTAATGTATTTTTATTGATTGAACAACATAATTTTTCTGATTGAACTGATTTAAACAGAAACCCGATTAATTGAATTCCAATACAACACCGTAGAACGAAAATGTTATGTATAACTAATGAATTTATATGCTAAAATTGCAAATCGAACGTTTTGACTCGACCTATTTATAAGTATGTATAATTTTTGTATGTTATAATATATTTTAGTTGGACCAGCGCTCAGGAGATGAACCCTATATATCCAGTGTACTGCGCGGTGGGGGATAGAGAGGGAGGAGTCTTCAGATAACTGCTGAAGAAACATGGGTTCTTATAAAATTTGTTGTAACCATTTTGTTCTACACAGTAGCGACAAGAGGATGCTGAAACAGTCTCTTTTAGTACATGATAATGTCATTCCCTGCCGGTTATATTGGAGTACCAGTATTAACCGTCGTCATTGGAACAGGCCTGCGGAGTTGGTTTCGTTGTCTCGCAAGGGCAGGTTGCTATTAGAAGTTTGCATGCAGCTACATAAATAAGTGATAATCATTAAGGTAAGTAAATTTTTGTTCTTTCTATTTACCATATTTTATGGACCAATTAAAAATACCAGGCTTAAATTACATATAGTAAATGAAATCTATTTGTTGGTGGTTAAGCAATGTCTATATGCATTTCATTGGTGCTTTACCAAATCATCAGTAGACTTTAACCACAGTTTTGAAAAGTTAAAAACCTCTTATCTTATGCATATACTTCCGAAAACCATCTGAGAATTCACAATTTGTAAATTACAAACTATTTTCAAAAATTACAACAGAATAAGCATAGTAGGCCTACTAAAAAAAACCTCTTATCTTATGCATATACTTCCGAAAACCATCTGAGAATTCACAATTTGTAAATTACAAACTATTTTTACAACAGAATAATCATAGTAGGCCTACTATGCTTTACCCTTTGCTGTGGAATACGTGGTGTTCTCGTACAAACAAAATGCTGAAGTGAAACATCAATAGATTTTTTATGTGGTTATATGAGTTATTAAAAAATTTATTTGATTTACTTAAAATTTTTTTTCATCGCCATTATTGTTATTTAATTTATAATATGATTTTGAATTTGTATATATTTTTTGTTCTGCTTTAAGAGAAATATGATTGAGAACAACTATCGATTAAATTATTTGATTACATATATTATTTCATAATTTGATTAGTTAAATCTGATGGAAATGCATGATTAAATTCAAAATTTAAATTAAATATATGAGTACGATATTTTTTGACATATACACAAATTAAAGGGGTTTCACTTGTTGCATTTTTTTTAGAAAAAACATGGTTTTTATTTATTTTCAAATGTATTCGATACATGATTGTTTAAGATTTATTCGATTATATATAATATTAAATAATTAAACTAGACAAAGAAATAATATTACAACGAGGAAAAGAGGAAACAATTAAAGGCAAGAAGGGAAATAGGATGTAATAAAAATTTCGTACAGATTAACAAATAAAAATATAAAACAAAAAATATTTAATTATGTTTAAACATTGTATATTTTACAAGTTAAAATCAAGACGTCATAAGGATAACTTTTTTAATTCGATTAAATATTATTTGTGAGAAGTACATAAGTATATTAATTTTGAAATTATATATTAAGAAATGATTTATGGCCAGATAATAGATTGCAACCGAACCCCCCTTCGGCTGCAACTAGATGAAAACGACATTACGGATAAGAACTGAGTTTTTAATTGCTATTACTGTCATTTCTGGGCAACCATTATCTGATTGATTAAAACTGAATATTGCACTAAAAACTGTTCAAACGGAGGAAAGTAACATCACAAAAAAAAAAATCCAATGAAATGCAGGCATATAGACATACTTGACCACATAACAAACAAAGCACTAATATTTTAAATCGTTTTGGTTTTGTTTATTATTTCTTAATATTTTTCAAATATTAATATTGAAAAAAATATATATAAATAGTTCTGTGTTAGTATAAATATACTTATGCAACAAATTTACATGGTTCCTTACTAAGTTTAGCGAAATCGGTCTTTTACATTTTTATTTTTAAGAGAATTAAGTTTTTTGTTTGTTAAAACTTATTTTAAATACTGCTTTTAGTACAACTTATTATAAAAGTCTTATAATTCTACAAAAGAAGAACTTAATAGTTAAAAGAAATCATCATTAATTTGAGCAAACTTTTTGAATTACTTAGAACTAAGACAAACATTTCTGGAAATTTTAATGAAACATATTTAGTGCATTAATTACTCGTAAGTCATATGATTTGAGCTGTTAAATAGACTCTAATTAAAATTTGGCTGTGTGGCAGTGGGCCAAGCTATTTTGGCATCGATACGTTTGTAGGCCAACATACAATGTTTCCCTTTGGCAGCCAATCTAATGTCTTGGGGACATTCACTTTCATTGAGTAAAGTCTCTTCGCCATCGACCAACTTGAATAGGGCATAGTCTTGAGGATTGGTAATGCGGGCTTTGTGGGCAATAATGCGACATACTTCACGGGTAGTGGTGTGAGGTCTAACAGGAAGAGTGCGGGTCTGTAAAGAACCGTTACATTCATCGGGTATAATGACCCTCAAAACTGAAGAGCAGGCAGGTAGAGATGAAGAACGCCACTGCAAAAAATAATGATGTAATAAATGTGTTGCTGGTTTTGTTAGTTGTTATTTTATTTTTTACTTACATCCAATGATCCCGAGCCATTTTCGTTTTCCGATGACATAAAACTTTTCAATACATGCACCGCACTGCACAGTGCCGTCAAATAGTAGCCTGGTTCACCATTTAGGAGCGTTGGTTGCAGCAAGCCCCACATGAATTCAGCTTCAATTTCAGCTCCTACAAAACCACACTTCGCCACTACATACACCAAAACAGGCAGGAAATCATCTGCTCCCAGTTGTTGTCCTCTCGGACAGCCAGTAGCATCAAATATTGTTGTGATAACACACAAAAATAATTCCAATTTTTCCAAAGGCAATTCAGCTTCTTGCAGGCGTAATAATAAATTTGATATGATTTGCAATGAGTTGGGCGATGGGGGGGCTACAGTTGGCCTAATTCCGAAATCAGTAGCTGTACGACCACAGGCATATTTCACATTTTGGGCCAACAGTTGTATATCTTCTGAACGAGTGTAGTACTCAACAAACATGCCATACAAATGCTCTCGTAATGGCAACACAACCAATTGATGCATCACAGTCTCTAAAATGGCATCTAAATTTAAAAATTCGTCGGATTTAAGTCTTGAACGAGCAGTTTCGACTTCTTGATGAAATTTGCCTTCACCATGTTTAACTAAATAGTTTTTCATGCCGTTCATAAATTGTCTCATGTTGCGCATCACCACCTGAGGAGAAGCTTCTCGAGATTCTTTTGTACACGAAATGAAATTTTCAATGTTGCGGGCAAAAGTTGTACATTGGTCGGCGGCTAATTGAAGAGTATAGGATCCTACGGTATCGTCAGGACCGCCGTTGCAGAGATTAACTTTATTTCTTGGATGACCTAAAAGGAAAACACAAAAACAAATAAATTAATTAGTGCAAAATTAAGATGATGAAAATATTTTATAGTAGCATTAAACGCAGACAGGAGTATAATTCTAACATCAATTGAATAGTAACAAAAACTTAATTTTTCATTTCTTTTTTTCCCTCCCTTCTTAAACTTACACCTGATTTTATTCCAAAATCGCATGAACATACGTTTCAAAATCTTCAAGCAACATTTACGTACGCAAAACGCATTCTCCTCAGCCGTATAACCTTCACCTAAATATTGCCTGTAAAGACGTTTATTTTCGGCGCTGGCATAACCAAATCCTTTTATCTCCTCAACATGACTCATGTTTAAAAGGATGTTTCCGTTATCATCGAGTCGAAAAAACTGCTTTATATCGTAATGATCACAGTTATTAATGGGATGACATAAATCAACAGTCTTGTTTATAAATCCGTCAAGGGTTGAATCGGGAACTTTGTCCTTAGCTGGACATTTACCAATGGCACCCATTATGGAGCCAGCCAAAGCTTCAGTCTTAAGTTGAGAACGATTAATTTCACAGTCTTTAGTAATACCGTCAGAACGACTTGGCCGGTTGATAAAAGATTCCTCGCTTGAAAACTCTTCGTTTTCAGACTTTAAGCGTCTACGTTTTATTTGCAATTTCGGTGAAGTTGTATACGAAGACGGTGGTGTCAATTTGGATGACAATGACGAAGGCGTCGTCTTCATTGGTGGTAATAAACCAACTTCAATTTTATCAGCGAATAATATTTCAGCAAGAGATCGTTTGTGCGTACGTTTTCTGTTGGTACTGCAGCCTTTTTTCTTGCTGTTATCTTCGGATTCTTGCAAAGCATTTGTCAATGCCGCTTGCAATAAATTGCTTATTTCCGCTTGTCGTTGTTCTTGCTGCTGTGGCTGATCTTCTGTGTGTAACAAGCGTTCTTCAAAGTCTGCCGAGAAAAAGTCATTCATCGTTGTAGAGGGATTTTGTACAATTACCCAATCAGACATGAGTTGTAAAAATATTTCTTCTTCTTTGTATTTACGCACGTGATCGGGATCATGAAAGAATATTTCAGGATCAACAATTTCAACGTTTTGACAGGAGGCCAGTCTTAATATTTTTGGTAATTCTGTATTAGTTTCTGTTTTAGTTGGCAGTGGCAGACTGTGGGACTTCATTAGTTTGCTGTTGTTTGCAGACTTCTTGACCCGTTTATGTTTTTGTTCTCTATGACGGCTCTCGTGATTTTCGGGCAACGATTTTTTGAACCAACTCATGATTGATTTGATAACGGTTTTTACCGGATAATACAAATTGGCGAAAACGAAAGTTTCTCATGAGCACACGCGCACACTTTGAAAAAATTTAAAACCAGGCGAACGAACAGCTCGTCTGCCGTTATAACACTTTCAACGCCAATTTCAAAATATTTGTTTGATCACACAACAAAAATTTCAAATCAAAACAATTTCGTAAGCTTAATGCAAATATTCAAATACGCGTTGTTAACAATATTCTCACACTTCGATAACGTTATTTTTCTTAAATTCAATAAAAGTAGTGTTATCACTACACTTTCGTAAAATATTAATTATTAGAAGTGGATGTTCTTTCCGCAACGATGAAAAGTAAACTAATTGTCAGTTGTACAAACTACAGCGGTTTATACTAAATCTATAGCTAACATTTTCTCATTTAAGCATTCACTTTCTCATGCTCTTCGTTACATTGTGATCATTAGTGTAATAATGGTAGTTAAGATCTCTATTTACATGATTATTTTCCCTAGCCTTAAGAAAAATGTATTCGCTCACTGTTCAGCATCAGGGTGACTATTAAACATTTTCAGAAAATGGCACAAAAAAGGGGATGTAAAGAGAGACAATCGGCACCAAAAAGAGAATTTAACGGATAAGTGGGCCAAAGTACTAATTGTCAATGTACTATCGATTGATTAATTTATTTAAAAATTTTGAACATTTCATTGTATAAACATTACAAAAATTTTCATTCCATAAAATATTATAGGCCTAATTCATAAAGAAATATTTTAAGCTTATAAGCTTCTTATTTTACATATTTCTGTACAAAAATTTGTCCAATGACTAGTAGAATTAGTCCTTATATGTTGTTTAAAAGTATCAAATTAATATTACAAGGTAGTCGAAAAAGTGGAAATTTTCTCTTTACTCGCCACAACGGTCACGCCGCTTGGCGTTTTTTATTTTTGAGCATGTAATTTAAAGTGTTCTTAAGTTTCCAGAAACAATTTTTTGTTCTTTCAATGGAATATTCGTACCTGTGTATGTATGCATTTAAAATGCAATTATAAATTTGGGATTTTTTTATTTTTAAAATAGAGTTGGTTAAAGGCTTGCCAGATGTACAGTTTTCAGCAGTACGCGTAGTTGCTTTTAGTGGATGTACTGTTGTAGATGTATTTTTCGAAATGATTGCTGTAGTTTTAGCGAAAAAGAAATTGAATGAACATACGAGTAGTGACATTCAGAAAGAGTCTGTTTTTTACTGTTATAATAATAAATAAATTGTCTTCATTTTCTTTAAAAGATCCAAGATACAACTTCATGAACTGTTCCAAAGTTGTGCTATTAAAAATGTTTCCATTATCCTTTTGATTTCTCCTTTTTAATGAAATTATGTTTCTAAAAAAAATGTAATGCCACCTCTACACTGAAAACAATGATTTCCTTCTATGGTGATGCACATTGTGGTGAATAATATATGTATGTGATCCATGTCGCAATAACTTTGCAATCGTCCTTTTTTATTCAAAAATTTATTTAACTTCCACCAACACAAACAGCAGAATAAAATTCATTGGCTCTGGAAGTGAATTAGATTTTTAGTGTTCACTGGTAAAAAATACATGGCGTGCAATTATTTAAGAAGCAGCATGATTTGGAAAATTGGTTTTATTTTTTATACACCTCCTGGAACATCTATAGTATATTTTAAATATATGTATGTATACCTGCACATATGTACTTGAAATACGGCTCTGTGTATTCTAATATAATAGTTCAATAGTTCACATATGATATAGTTTAAATTTATGATATTTTTATATATAAATTTATTTTATTGAATTGTTGATTTCCTAAACAAAAATAAGAAATATTTAAAAATAGTTTTCCTGCATAGATATATTTTCTTTAATAATTTAAAAATCTACTTCCCGAAAATATATGGCCAAAAAAGTTTCTAGCTTATTTTAAATCATCTATCTGGCATCGTACTCACTCCAATTCCTACTCATGGCTTTTAAAATTTATCTATATTCAGGGGCAACGTTTTTAAAAGTATAAAGTAATCACACGCCCTCTCGCTCTCTCGCTGTCTCCTTCCATGCTGTTCACAGATATCAAGGCTATTCCAGGTGTAAAAGGCACCTACCAAAAAAAAAAGGATATTTCTTTCCAAAATAGAGAAAAGCACATTTTTAGACTGGGTAAATATGGTTCTAAGACGTGTATATTATGACCTTTAAATTAAATAAAATTATTTTAAAGCTAAGCTTTAATATACAAATCAGTACCTACATACATAATCTTATATGTAAGTCTGTACATACTACATGCAAACTTGGCTGCTGTACGAGTATGTGCATAACAAGCAAATATAGGGTAAGAGGAAATTGCAAGTGGATGATGATTCAAACTTAGTGAGTTTTACATGACTGTTTTAATAATGCGAAAATAAATACAAGGGAATATACATACATATTCAGGCAGACATTTATCATAAATTTGCCTAAAACGCGTATTTATTTATTTGTTTAATATATTTATGTATGTATGTGCATACATGCACATGAGTATTCTGTGAAAACCAATTGCTTTTTCTAATGGATGTTTATTATTAACTGATCTTTTGTATTGACTATTTAGGTTCAGAACAAACTACACAGCTTATTTAATAAATCCATAATATTGCATCAGCTTTTTTTTTTCAAATTAATTCGTTGTGAATTAGTAAAGTTTGTTCGTGAAATCGAGGTTATTATAGACAAGGATTTGTAAAACTAGTAAAACGTAATTAAGATTTTATGACAAATTCATGGAAAATTAAAAAGAGGTCATTTCATTTCTTTGTTATATGGCAAATCGAAAATTAGATTTAAAGAAGAAAATCCGGAAGCAAGATATGTGGACATTGAAGCATATGTATGGATGTAATATGTATATGTATGTATATGCATGGATGTGTGTATGTATTTATGACTATGTATATATATATGTATATATATATATATATATATATATATATATGTGTGTGTGTACATATATACTCGTATATATACATATATACGTATACATATACACATCTGTATATATGTGTAATAATTTACTCCGGCGATTTTTTCTAGTGAAGAGCAATACAATCGACCTATAAAAAACATAAGAATGAATATTGATTAGTTATAAAATAAAATTTTTGAATTTTATTCTGGCCTTATTCAAAAAAATATGCTTCAGAAAAGTAAACCAACTGCTGAAAGATCCATAGCCCACTGCTATCGCGATCGTTTTTATATCAACTAAAACATTTGTATAATTAAAAGCTTTTGTGGTTTTTTTTGCGGATGTTTAAAAATACTTACAAATGTTTTTAAAAAACAACATTCGTACATATGCAAATATTTTGCTGCAAGTACTTCCGATATGTCGTCATATGAAACGTAAAACCATGTAACTGACTAACATCGAATTAATTATTATTAGAAATAAAAACAATTTGTATAATTTAATGAACCGTTTTCCTTCATCTGTGAAATTTTTAAAAGTGTAGTTATGGTTTTACGTTTTATATGACCATATGTTTGCTTTAAATGGGTTTCAATGTAAACTTTTACATCCATCTTTATTTTTTCTTATCAAAAACTTGGGTGTTTATTAAACATTTTGATAGCTTCAAAAGAAATATCTAAATTCCATGCTGTTAAAATTTTTCTATTGTAAAATTTAAATTGGTTTTCTTTTGTATTTATACAATAAGTAGTTCACATTTTCCCTTTTTTATATGTATGTATATACAAGATTTGCATATAAACCAACAAAAAAGTTGCTGAAGGGTATATAGAATTCGGCACAACTGTCGTGTTCGCTTGGCTGATAATACCCTTTTTTATTTTTATATTCTTTCGTCATATATTTCATATTATTTTAATTTGTTTTACATTCATTGTTTATTTGCCTTCACAGTTGTATGTTCTATTTTTAAAACGATCCATGCAAATATTTACGGATGATAATTTTACGTACCACACATTTTGTCGCTGAGGGTTTAAGTATTAACGTTTTTAACATTAAAGGCAACAAACAATAAACATAAATGTAAACGATATATGCACATATTTGATATACTCGTACATACATACATGTATGTATGTACATATGTACATATATATACGTATGTATGTAATTTGTTTAATTTTCATTGATCTTTTTGAATAAAAATAAATTCATACATAAATATGTGTGTAAATAAACACTAAAGATTACAACTCGTATATAATAAGTATTATTTGAAGGCGCCTCCTTTTTATGTAGTAGATAGATAGTTCTACATATTTTGTTTTTCGTTTATTACGGAGTGCCGAACATAAGTTTAAGCATTATGTCACACCCAATGTCGCCAGGGTAGAATTTTTAAAGTATTTTTTGTGATTTCTGGCTGTCCTTTATTTTTGAAACCAATATTAAAAATACGAAGTACCGGTGTCCCACATGTTTAAATTTAACATAATCCCCGCTATTTTATTTGTCAACGTCACGTCAAGACAATATCAAAAATAGAGAAATTGACAATTGTTGAAGAGAATGAGTATAGAAGTGTTCTAACTTTCTTATTGTCTTGACGTGACGTTGACAAATAGAATAAGGGGGAATTTTTTTTAATTGTTTTAAATGTGATTGTACGACAGAACTACATCGGGTGACATCGTGGACCTGGCAGCTAATTTTGATATTGTATTTAAATAAGTCATAAATGTATGCGATTTATTAGGGCAACCTATTTATACATTTACTGAAAAATAATTATTATTATTATTATTAAAGTAAATTACAAAATCTAATATAAGACTTAGTGAGCATCAGCAACGAAGGCCATCCGCTCTACTGAAAAATAAAAATAAATTTAAAAAAAAAATTAGGAAAACGAAATTTGGAAAAGGGGTGTAATTAAAGACTCATTCATTTGGTTGGACATTGTCATTTATTTCTTTCTGCAATATGACTAAATTTTTAAACTCTTACCCCGGCATTTATAAAATTTAAAATAAGTTTGAAATGTATTTTAATCAAATTTTTCCATAAACAATTTTCTTAAAACAGATTTTAAATACGTTTTATTTTTTTATGAATACCGGGATTAAAGTATAATTTTTTATTTAAATTTATTTCACTTATTTTTACACATATTTCCGTAATATCTTTTTTTTAACTTTCTGTCTTGTTCAAAATATTAGTAGTTTTTATTTTAATTTTATTTATAGGGAACTGCTAAACTTTGCATATATGCTATTATGAATTAATATGTAAATATTTTGTTCATAACATATAATTGTTGCAATCGTTTTTAGATAATAATATCGGAAAAAGAGAGATCATAACGAAAAATGCCCAGGCAATAAAATAAATTTGATCTCGTTGGTGATCTCGTAAAAGAAATATTAAATTTACCAGCATGTGTAGCGTTCCTGGGTTAAGCCTAAGATTTAACCATTGAAATTTCAATGTCTATAACTGACAAATCGGTTATTTGATTATTTTAATAAAATGAATTGTAGATCAATAGGGAAAAGTTTTCGAGCTCCTATTCAAAATAATGCTAAATATATGTGTTGCTAATTTAGAATCATTTTGCGCTATTGCTATCAGCCTTGTTTTTTTGACATTGTTAGCAATCACTTATTTAACATTCATAATTAATACGGCTTGAGTGTAACAATAATTTGCTAATGTTTACGATCGTATACCCTTGTAATATAATTTTACGGTTTTGTTTTTATCTAGCTGCACTAAAAGTAAAACAAATATTAATATGTTGTTAAACTTTGCAAGTCTAATATCTGTGTTTGATTTTCTACAGTGACAAAAATCTTCGTTGATTAATTTTTTTGTTGCTATTGTTATTATTTAAGATTTTTTAATTAGAAATCTGTAAAAATTTTATTGGAGAAAAAACAAATTTTAACAATAGTAGGTAGACATATAATTTTTCGCTGATCAGCATAGTTCCACGAGTTTGTTTTTTGTTGGCCTTCAAATAATTTTAGTTGCTAATATTTTTACAACGAAGATGTGTTCGTTATTTGACATAATTCCTCATGACGAATCACTCGCAGCTTGTACGATTATCCTTCTGCTGATAAATTCAGTGTTTTTTTAAGAAATCGACAGAAGTCTTTTGTGAATATTATTTTTATTGCCTGTATAACATTTAATGTACAGTTGCGTTCTTAGAAATGCTTTCTAAAATGCATCCCTTTTTTGAACAATATCTGCATAAAACAATTAAAAATTCTGGTAATTCCGTTGGGTAGCAGCTATAGTCAATAAAACAAGCCAACATCACCACAAGACATGAATTTTTATGAACAATAAATATTTTAAGGGTACATGGAAAAACCCACAATTGCAGTGTATAGGTAAAAATCTAACCTTTTATTGCCTGCTACGCCTAATCCTTAATTTACTTAAAAATAATGTATTTTCCATGCGTGGGATCAACACAAAATTTAACAAACAAAAAAGGCAAACCATTTTTCATGGTTCATTTTTTTAGTTAGCAGTGCGCTGATCGTAAATTAGAGGTCACAGAAAATATAAGATTTAATTTTTGTATTAACTGGAAATAAGCGTTACCCATTTGCTAACAAATATACTTTCGAGGAAAACTGAAATAATGGACTACATTTTGCCTGCAAATGCCCATTTATTAATGGATTATTTTTTATTAGAGGCTATATGATGCCTCGGTATTGTAGTGTCAGTTCTTAGCCGAAATGTGATAACATCTTGCGACAGAAATTTTTGGCGTGAATAACTTAAATCGGCAGACGCGGTTTTACTCGATCGGTTTTTCGATTCGATTTATAAGACCTTAAAAATAAAATCGTTGTAGTAGAAAATAAAATCTAGATTATAAACATACATACATATGTATGTATGTAAATGAATTTGTACATACCCTGCAGGAGGATAACGTGAATTGTTTTCAAGCTACTGGTACGATTAGCAGTGTAGAAAGCACTAGTTCAAAACGTGATTGAACATATACAGAAAAGTACTAGTACTTTAAGTAGTTCATTTGTAGATTGATTTGGCTTGTAGAATTTCATATTACTTTTTGATCATGTTTTTAAGCGACTTGCTTATTCGCATTTTCGTTTATTTTATTTTTAATTGTTAAAACTTTTAAACAAATTCAAATTTGAAATAAAGAACTGTATGCTGCGTACTTTTACGCTGCACCGCCGCTTAAAATTATTAAAAGACTTTGCCACCTGCATATCCGAAAATCGCGTTGTGTGTTAAAAAAGTGACATTTAAAAAATAAATTAAGTTTGAAGGTAATTTAAAATTTTTTTAAACGTGTTTTTTTGTTTGTTTAATATTGATGTTCATATGTAAAATCAGCGATCTTTCCTAAAATAATAAAAACTGATATACATACATATGTAATGTATGTTCATTAGTGTGTGGTATATGGTGGAGTACTAAACTTAACTTGTTCAAAGGTGCTAGTGGCTTGAGTATGCCCTGAATGAACTTTCCATTCCCTCTTATAAACTAAAAATTGATGAACCAAAAATTGCTTGAAGACAAAGACTTAACAAATTTCATTGTTTTTAGGGATTTTTTTTATATATAAATAGTTCTTAATGCAGAACTTATTGTACTAGTATCCGACTAGAAGAAATTAGAATAGTATTCATCTAGTACTAATACTACTAGTATCCGCCTAGTTTCCATCTAGTACCAATGGTACTAGTAATTTTCCAAACACACTCAATGTTAATTTGAGCATTAACATGGTATAGGAAAGTTCACAATTGGGAACTACTACTGGTGATTTTTGTACTAGTACAATACTAGTTTGATACTAGTTCGATCTCCTGCAGGGTATGTACATATATACATACATATGTATTTCAAAATTAAAATATCTTGTATTTAAATGACTCTGTATGTAATCTACAACAAATAAAAACACATTCAATCCAGGCGGACGGGCAAGCAGACAGGGTGACAGGCAAACAAATGCAGTTATCAAATACAGACATACATAATGCACATACTTATGTACATCCATACATACTACATACATACATACATACATACATACTATGTTTATGAATAATAAAATGCGTTAAACTAGTTTCAGGCAGTTCAGTCATTGCAGAATTTCGATTTATGTGAACTTTATGGACCTAATTATAGTGTTGCCTTAACACACAAAACGTATCTATACTAAACGTCGATACGACTCTCAAGGAATGTGGACTAAAAGAAGCCACAAATCAAATCAAGGCATAAAGTATAAAAAAAGAAGAAATAAACTTCAAACAGCTTGCTTATGAGCACGACAAAGTAATTTTGCGACGCAATAAAACATTATTCATACTTCGTCTTAGTTAATGGAAATATGTATGTACATATGTATGTATGTTTGTGTGCAGTTTTGTTCTTCCCTCTAAGTATTGATAAAACGCTGATTAGAATAAAATATTGAATAAAAGAAAAATCAGAAAAAGAAAAGAAAATATAGTACTAAAGTCGAATTGATTTACAGCATGTTTGTGATGCTGCTACTGCTGCTGCCTTTTATTTAATACGGCACACGAGCAATTTAAAGACAACAAAAAAAACTTATCAGTGTTAGACAGACGGACGACAAACAATAGAAGATTAAAAAAATAAATAAAAAGTAAAAAAAAAAATCTTTATAATTATATTTAGTTTAATCAACTATTTTTCTGTAAATTTCAAAATGAATCAATCAATCAAGTGCGTATTTTTTCGATTTCTTTTTGCCGTAAATGAAACTCTTATTTTGGGTCAGGGTGCGTGAGTTAAGAAAAATAAACACCAGTGCATGCTACACTAATAGAAAATATACAAATTAGTAAATACATATGTAAATAATATACAAGTAGCACTTAATGTAAAATACAAGGCATTATTAAAAAAACAGTAATTTATAAGCTATTTATATAACTCAGTCAGTATTCCATCTCTAATGTAAAATAAAAACAGTGCATTTGATGGGAGAGTAGGCCAGTGCCATCGAAATAAGGGATTTTGCAAAGCCAAAATGTTCAGTCACTTGCAATAGCATAGCTTTTATGAATTCCTATCTTAGAAATTTTTAGTTACTAAAAAAACTTGTAAAAGAAATTTTCAAAGACTCTGCAGTGGAAGAAAATTAAAATTTTATTATTTCAGCATTCAGTAATCAAATTATTTATTTTTGTTTGCGATTCAAATAAGTATCCACATCAGCTGTTTTGTATCAGCTGATGCTGCGCAGAGATGTATTCCAAATCACATCTTTTTAGGGATATAAATACAGTAATTGACACGAAAAGAAAGTTTTTGTAATACTTTTGTTATTTACATTCCAAGTTCAATGCATTTTCTTTCAATTCAATTGAATAGAGTATCCGCTTAGATTTGTGTAGCAAACGTGGGTTTAAAAAAATAATCCCATTATAAGCATTTTGAATCCAATATTTTTCTGCTTGTAAAACTTTAATCAATAAACACTACGTAATATTATTGAAAACGTGTTGTTTTGATGTTTTCGTATTAATTGTTTTATACGAAAACTTAAAACCCATAAAAATCAGTTGTTGTTTACATTTTCATTAATATATGTTTAAGTTTTAATAGATTAATTAATTAGTTATTTAATTAATTCTTTTGAGTGTATATTATATTAATTGTTTAAAGATGAAAACTAATGAAACGGAAATTATTTTGTTATTTCTCCTTTGTTTATATATTTTTGTGTTCATGAAATCATTTTACAGAAAGTTCATGCACATGTTTTTTTTTATAAGATAGTCTATTTTCAATTAATTGCAGTAGAACTAATTTTATTAAAAAAAATTTATGTACGCACATTAATATGTACATTTGCATGTAAGTGCATACACAGATATTTATGTATGTATTAATTTAAACACGAGATTTATTGTAGTCTTGGAAAATTCTAATTGATTTGATTTCTTCCTTTTTGTTTTAAAAATACTTTTGAAAAATTTGAATCGGAGGTGACATAAACGTCTCTTATTATTTATTTCTCTTGTTGCTACTAAAAATTTTTGTTTATCCTTTTTGAATAAATTTTTTCTTTAAAAGTAATTTTAGTGCTTCTATTTGGAAGATTTCATACTTAATATCAAAATATATTTTCCCTATACAAAATATTCAAATTTACATTTCGCTGTGAAGGCTTAATAAATAAGCGATTGAGTTTATTAAATAATTAATTGAATTTATTAAAACCAAATAATGTTATTTTTTCTCCAAAATTAACAGTTTCTTAACAAATGATATACCTGTTCAAATCTTTAACTTGTAGTAGTAATCATAGATCAGGAATATGCTAGTGTGCGTGCGTTTCAGAAACATCTGCCTTTTTCCTCTGTTTTTATTTATTATGAAATAAATTATCATGTCAATGCTTCTCTATCAATTAATTAAAAACTAATAAACACTTGCAATTGAATATGAAATTGTGCATTAAAATTACGTCATCTCTTTCTGAGATCTGTCAACATACCGATAATGAATTAAGCGGTATTTTTTTGTCAGTGAAATACATGAATAAATAATAACCTTTGAGAGCGTGACAAAGTGTGCCATTATATTTAAGAAAATAGTTTTCCAATTTTTCCAATTCTTTTAAACTTTAATATTTGCTGCATAGAAGGTGAAAAAAGGTGGTTTTTGATGCCCTAAATGACAAACTACAAAGAAAGAGCAGAGAAACAAGTATTTTTGGTTAAATATTTTCCGATTTTTATGGTATTAAATTTCATTTCACATCATAGTAGTAGGTGAATCCAGGGCATTCTGTTGAAATTTCTTTTCAAATTGTATCAAACTCCATTTGTTGTCGAATTTGTTCTCCTGTTCGAATTTTGAAAAATAGATGCAAGTAGTTGCCAACATTCCAAAACAAATTTTCAAAGAGCGATATATCTCATGAGAAAATTTGTAGGAACTATTTGGGATCTACATGCCGTTTCAACGTTTTTTTTTTTAACTAGGATCGGCACTCAAAGAATGGTATCTGTGTGTGGTTTTTAGGACAGGTAATCACAAGTAAAAGTTTGTAACAGTACCTCGAGTTCTTTAAAGTATAGAATTTAATTTGTTTATATTTTCTTCGGAATAATATCAGATATAAAGTCATCCATTGTCGTACATTCAGTTCCCCTACCAGACACTCCTAAAGTTTAATAAATAATAATTGTATTTTATGTTATGATACAAAAGTTTAATATGATAAATATCACTTGAAGAAAAATTGTTACTTCATTAGCCGAGAGTTTTAAATTTTAATAGTTTAAAATTATATTTTCTTTTAATATTTAATATTGAAGAAAAAGTGAAGCCGGAAATGATTTCATGGTTTTACATCTTGCCACACGCATCGAAAGTCTGTTGCAGGTGCGAGTGCGGGGCAACAACTTTAAGTTCAAATAGGTGTGTGAAATTGTATTTTTCAATTACTTTCCCCTCATTCTACTTCCTTGGGGATTTCATTCAATAGCAATCTTGGCTTTATCATCATTTAGTCTTCTTAAATTATAGCCGGTTCAATATCATTTGCCTTTGGCTATTTCCAATTGGATTGGAGTTTTGTGTGCATGTTCACATACAATTTGTTTGATATGACATTTCATCAGAATTTTTCTGTATCGCCTGTGGATCTCTAGCAAGGCTCGTAGCCGTGTACCAGAGACGTAAAATAAAATCACAGAAGCAGTTGTAGAGATAATTTTTTACCTGGCATTGAGTGGATGTTCAATTAACAATTTTAGAATTAAAATTTCAATACTTAATAATTCGTATCGTTTAAAGTTGTAGTTGAAAAGACAGTTTCAAATAAAATTTCTTAAAACAAAAACAAATTACATATTGGTTAAATTATTTTATTTTAAAAATGTTTTTTTTCAACTACAAGTTTGAACGACAAAACGAGGCCTGCGAAGTGACTAATTTTTAATTAACTTTATAATTTATAATTTTTAATATACTTCATAAATTAACACAAAATTGTTTAATAATTAAAATTATGACTCTATAAATTAAATTGCATTGAAATAATTGTAGCAAATATTTTATTTCGATTTCTAACGTCTCTTCTACTTACACAAAATTTCTCTATCTCGTATACTGGGGTTTCTTAAAATTGTGGCGTGCCTGCTGCTCGCCTTTTTCGGCTTCAATGTTTCTTGGCTGCTTAATTCTTTGGTAGTTAGTTCTTCAACAATTGTATCGTCTTCCGATAAAGCAGGACGACATTTAGACAGGTGTATGGTATCGGAATTCAGGGTTGCATCTGAAATATGCAATTTTGTTTACACAATTTAAAATTTTTGAAAAAAAGTTTTACTGAAAACTTACCATCCTGAGGTAAAAAAGAATCCCACTGTGATGAGTCCCATGGTTCCGAAAAAACAGTACCATCATCTGATTGAGCCGAGTCTAAGCCATTTAGGAAACACTGGCTGAGGGCATAATTGCGTTCAACATTGTCGTATGAGGAGAGCCGGCTGGTATTATTGGGACCGTCGTTAGACTTTGGAGTGCCATTGTATTCGTTAGTTTGTTTTTGAGAATTTGGTTGATGTGATTGTTGTACAGTTGATTGTTGTTGTTGTTGCTGCTGTTGCTGTGGTGGTGTGGAGCATCGCACTAGTTCGGGTAAATTAAGATCTGGTAAACGTTTTGCTATTATTTGATGTATCGTTAAGGGTTTTTGTTTATTTTCTTTATTGATCTCACGATTTAACGAGTTTTCTTTATTGGCATTGTGTTTTGCGTTGCAACCTTCTTTCCAGTGGTCCGCCGAGTCATAATCACCATAATAGTCGGCCTCGTTTTCATCTGCTTTGCCCATGAACTCCCAACTGCTGTCAAGCTGCCACTGTTCGAAACGTCCTCTTGCCCTTTTTGTGGGCTGCTGTTGAGGTTGCGCGGTCTGAGTTTGTTGTTGTTTCTTCTTTAATTCATCCAGACTGCCGGCAATTTTTTCAATTTCCGCTGGCTGTAACAGAGGACACATGGGTGTACGTACAAAGCCGCCTTTAGGTGGCTCTGAATGCCGATGATTGGCGGGTAGTAGAGGGCCTCTTTGTGAACGTCTTAAAATACTGGCCGTAGCAATGCCAGCTTGCTTTAGGGCATCGGCTGGTTCAGCATAAAAGGGGCTGCCTTGCTTACTACGCGATACTGGCGTCTGAGCTGTTGGTGTGGTATCACCTTCAGTAGTTTCACCTCTGTACACTGGATCCTCCGATAGAGATTGACTCATGAGACCTGGCAGCATAAGACCGGCTCTCGACCGAGGTTTAGTCTCTTCGGAAAATTTAAGCAATTGCTGCGTATCAGATGTGTTTTCGTTTGTGTTTAGAGAATCAGAAACAGTTGTCGTCAGAGACGGGCAAGTTAAAGCGGCAGGTGTTGTTACTATATTTACGTTGCTAGGGGAAGAGCTGATTGTGGCTGAAGTAGAAGAAAACAAAGTTACGAATTTAAAGTTAAAAATTTTTTCTTATAAATTATAAACGTTTTATTGTGATATGGATGAATATGAAGAAAATGGACCCATATTTTTGCTCTCACTGCGATAAGCAATTTTATATAGATATTTTTGTTTGTTATATCGTAAAGTATGTCTATATGCCTGCATTTCATTGCTTCTTAGACCAAATCGTCAGTAGACTTTAACCTAATTCCAAAATAACAAAACCCTTCAGCTTATACGTAAACTCCCAAAAATTAATTGAGAATTACACCAGCAAAACCATAGGATTTGAAATTTTAGAAAACACGAAAAAAGTTCGTAAGAAAATTTTAAAATTAAATATTTTTGATCTAGAGTATAATGTTGCAGAACAGTATAGCGTTATTGCTATTTATACAAATCTTACGATAAATTTGAATACGAGAATTGCAAGAATACTAAATTAATGTTATTCCTTTTAATTCCAATTGCAACCTTTAGAGAATTGTCTAGATGTTAAATTTTTCAATTTATTTTATTTTATCTTTGATTAGTAGAAACTCATGAGCAGTGTAATGGGATGGGAATATTGATTATGATTATTTCTTTCTGAATATCAATCACACAACGAACTTGAACCTAATAAAATCAATAATAAATATTTAAAACAAAAACAATTTCTAAAATTTGTTTTGGTTTTAAATATTATTCATACTATCGAACAATAGCTTGTGACATCGTCCCACAGACAGAAAACAAATATTTTCGTCTGGGAATTTATATAAATAAATAAAAAAAAAATTGATTTGCTTTTGTTTTCCCAGACGAAAATTTTTATTTTATTCACAAACACTGGCAGTACTGCTTTTCAAGCAAAAAATTAAGTAAATAAATAGATTAATTCCAAATATATATAAAATAAAGTAATAACAATAACAAAAAAGAAATTCTAAAATAAAAAAATGTTAAAGAAATAGTTAAAAATAATAAAAAACGAAATAATAATAAAACAAGTTCAAATATGTTATGGTATTTATGGTAGATGTCTCAGCTAGTTTTTGAAAGTTCGCGTATAAGCTGAGAAGTTTTGTTATTTTTTTTGGAATTACATTGAATGCTACTGATGAAATAAAACAAATAAAATAAAGCACAATATTATAAAATAAATTACACAGTGTAATAAAATGAATTGTTCTTTGTCAACTTACGTGTTTCGGCCAAAAGATCCGGTCGCTTGCCCTGCTGTCCATCTGGCGGCTTAAAACTGGTCAACAATCCGGTTCTATCAGTGGGATCGTGTGTCCACAAATCTTCGTAATCACTGATCTTGTCATGCAAAGTACTGCGGCAATAGATTTCAGGGCTCTCTAAAATATCCGATTCCTGATAGTGTTTTGATTCCTTTCGCGATTTCGATTTACGCGATTTGCCATTTATATTGCCAGTTGGTGTACAGGGTGATAATATTTTACGCTGGCTATTTGTGGAATCTTTGCTGCTATGCGATTGCCAATGACGACTTCCTGTCGATGAGCCTTGTGAGGATAACGTGTCCTTGCACTCTCCCTCAGGAGACAGACGCTTCGAGAAGGTCTGAAACGTTGAGTTGGAGTTTATGACTGACGTTAGAGCATTATTAGCTGCTGGTGTTGTCACCTCGACGAATTGTGGGGTTGTGGGATTATCCACCGAAAATGTTACAGTCGTGGTTACAGTAAAATTATTTGCTGCACTGGCACTGTTTACATCTGGAGGCAGAGGACTGTTAGGAGAGAGCGGTTTTGACCAGCGCATTGGTGGTGCTGGTGGTTTTCTTAAATCCAAGTTTAGGGTGTTTGGCGGTTTGGGCCTTTGTGTTCTATTCTCGTGCTCGATAATATTTTTTGTGGAATTTTTAAAATTATTTTGTTGTGTCGTTATGTTGGACTTAAAAGTACTTAAATTATTTGTAGACGTACTAATTATATCTGTTGAATTGGCACCTAAACCTAAAACTCCGCCACCATTACGCTGATTGTTTAACTCGACGGGCGACATGGTTAAAATAATTGAATCTACCGATTCAGGAGACATCAGTTGCATGTGCTGACCACCGCTGGTGGTGAAAGAACTCATACTGCTGTTGGTATCCGAGGGAGTGCCAGGACTAAAAAGGCCCGTTACATTTGTGATGGGACTAAATAGTTTATTATTGTGAGATGGTATATGGCCTCCAGAATTTGAGTTGCCTGAATTACTAAAAATAGTCGTACCCAAACCACTTGTTTCGGTCATGGAATTTGGTGACTTGGCATCTAAGAAATTAGCCTCTTGTTCATTTTGTTTTGGACTTGACATGGGATATCGCCAAAATTCTTGCCCTAACAGAGCCAAAGACGACAACTGCTGGCGATTTTTGGCATCGCGCAAAGCTCTCGGCAAGACTAGTTGTACGGGCAGTTCATCACAACATTGAGCATAATGAGCTATTAGCGAAGGTATCGATTCGAATTTGAAACGAGAACTTTCCAAGCATAAAATGCCATCGTTTGACTGTATAAGATAGTGCTCTATGTAGGGACCCGAGTCCGGTGGTAAGCGCACCGATACGGCCATTGTGTTGGGCTGGCTGGAACCACGCACAATAAAGTTCTGAAAAGAAAATAGAAATTGTTAATAAAATAATTTTCAGTAAACTTTAGAACTTTTTATAACATTAACTTTAGACGGTTAAAAGATATAATACTTCTGATAAAGTTTATACTAAACTTTATTTGAATGGCATAAAGTTGAAAATGATTATTTATTTTAAATAATAAAGCGAAAAAACAAACCACCATTATGGAATAATATTTTTCTTTTCGAATGACAACTCGGAATAATATTTTTCTTTTCGAATGACAATTCGGTTATTTACATACACTCTATTATGCAATAAGAGGGAAGCAAACATTAAATGTAGCGTTAAAAATTTGCTCATAAATTTATCACTTTTTTGCACATAAATTGTTAAATGTCCCTTACGCAGGCTATAAGTGGGCCCCTACCACCAAAACTGGCGTAGCTTTAGTGCCCAAAGAATAGCACACCAGCGAAAACGACAACAACAATAGAAGGAAGGTCTTAGCTTTTGTTATGCTTTGTCTTCCGGTCGAGACTTTTTCCCCAGATGCGTGCATTTTTACATCATTATGTGTGTGTATGTAGTTATTTTAAACACTTGGAGTATTTTTTTCATTTTTTTTCAATAAAAAAAATGAAGGAATAAAAAACATAAAATTAATGTTTAAAAAGTGCCGGTCGCTAAAGCAACAAATTCTCCGCCTGATTTTTCTGCAACAGAATCATGTAAATCTTTTTTCTGCATCACACTCGTCTCCAGCTTTCAATATATATTATCTACATCATACTTAAATATATTTATTTTCATACATTCATATTTATATACTATGTATTTTTTTTCGGTTGCTTTCTTTTGAAATTTAACTTTTCATTGTGAACAATTTTTGTATATTAAAAACTTTGCAGACACTGAAGTGCAATTGGCTGCTGTCTTTTATTCAAATTTCTTATAACAAGTCATTTATAGACAATAATTTAATCGCTTTTACAAAGAAAATACGCTTAAAAGCGTGTCCTTTTCTTCTTTTTAAGTGATTCATATTTAATCATTAAATTCTTATTTACGTACACCCACACACACACACACACACACACACATATATATATTAATATTTCAACTGTTTTTCTTATTGATTATTCGTTTTTAAATTCAGATAATTCTCATTAAAACTGTTCTTAGATCAGGTGTTGTTTGAAGTGGCTGCTCTCTAGAAAAGTTTTAATACATAAAACACATCCTTGATAATGTGAAATGAAAGTATGCATTACAAAACTATAGGGTAGTTTTTAGTTGCATGAATTATATGAAATTTTTATTTATTGTAATCGAGTAAATAATTTATTGGCTTTTATTTTTTAAATATTATTTACGGCATATGACCGCCCCGGCTAAGAGCTACATGACCCATCCGATCCGTTAAAATTTTTTATTATTTTTTTCAATAAATTAACCGCAAATTAGCTTCAGTACGAAACCTAATTTTTTTAAAGTAATTATCTATCATTTGGAAGTTGTTGTTTGTGGTGTTTAAGGATTCACTTGCCAAAACCTCACTGAACAGAAATCCCATTATAGTTTGATAATTAAAGATATGGATTTTATCATTTTAAATATGTATTCGAATAATTTATTGAATTTTCATTCAACCAACTAAATTGCCGAATTTAAAATTAAATATTTTGTGAAAATTGTATTCGAAATAATATTCGAGTAAAAACAAATATGCAAAAACATTTAAATACTAGAATATTATTTTGATAATTTTCACAGAATATTTGATTTTAAATTCAATAATTGATTTGATTGATTAAAAATTTAATAAACTTTTCAAATACGAAAAATTTTAAAAATTTTACAGGCATTTAAAATATTTCCTTTTTAATTTTATAATATTTAACTTTAAACAAATTTCTTGTTTGTGTCACTTCTTAACTGAAAAAAAAATTCAAATATTAATATCCACTATATTTGTGCTTTGGAAAACCGTTCATGTTTAAAATTAAATAAAATTTTCTGTTTGCACTCCTTTTCCTTGTTTTTATTACGTATTATGGTAAAAAGTGTAAGAAGAAGTATCTCAAAATAGAGTAGAGTTAATAATGTTATATTTTCCACACATAACATGTTCTAAAAAGGTCATAATGATTAGATTATGGCTAGAATGAAGTGGTATAAAGCACATTTTAGAGAGTGCAGCGAATTCTTCGTACAAACGTGTAGCCAGAGATGGAAAATGTTAATTTTTCTTTCTAACAAATTATATAAATTTTCTAGGTGCTTGGTAGTACCTACAAGAAAAATTAATTAAATTTATGTTGATTATTCCTTCTTTCTCGGAATATACAAAATCTCTTTTTGAATTAATTGAATTTAATATAAAAAATAATTTAGTTTATTTAAAAATTCTTACTTCCACCCCTGGCATACATAAACATATTCCAGTATGTCTTTATTTTAGTATAACGTTGGTTCATTTGAGTGCCAGTATCTACTTAACATGGTCGTCGTCGGTTCTGGCAAATGTGTCGTACGTGTAAAATTGGCTTTTATTTCAAACTCCATTGTTTCCTTTCTTTTTTTTTTGCTTATTTTGGCAACTTTATAAAATGCAATCTATTGGAATGTGATTTTATTATAAAACATACCAAAAATAAAGTAAAAAAATCGAAAACAGCAAAAACAGATTGTTAAAAAAAATGTTTGAAAAAAAACCGACTATAAAATTAAATTCCTTCTCATGAAGTATGACCGTCGTCTACATTTGATTTAATTTCCGTTAACGATATTTTGGTTGGCTTTATTTTTATTTCTACACAATTTCTTTCCCAACTTACTACAGTGTTTTTTTTTTGTATAGTTAGAAGGTATTTATTTGTTTTATTTATTTACTTTTTCGAAATACAACAAATGAGATTTGCTATGCGCTGTCTGTTATTTGTAAAGAATATTTAGCCGGAAATGCAATTTGTTTTAAGTCATAAACAAAAAGAATATGACAATCATTCTAAATGGTCTTGGTAATGAGATAAAGAATAAAAAAAAACTTTAATAAAAAGAAAGCACCGTAGTGGACGAGAAACGAGCCAATCTATTGTAGTTTTGTATTTTGCCTCATAAAGGACGATAATAAGAAATTTAATTAGGGGATAACGATATAAATTAAGGAATTTTATCATTTTATTAATAAGATCCCTTATGGGCATACTATTGTTTAAAGATCAAACAGAATAAATTGAAGTTTTTATATAAGTTTTTGTCTGGTGGGTGAGTTTTTGTTGAATGCGCCGATTGTGATACTATTTGAAGGAAATATTCCAGTTAACTTTATTTCGTGTCGGTTCTGCTTGTTTTCTTAAGAGCGACCTTCTGACTTTTTGAAATATGTACTGTATATTGTATAGAATGCGTCACTACCATTGCGGTGTGTTTTTTTTTTATTAGAACTACCATAAGAATTCCTAATGACTTTTCGTAGAAGCTCGTTGGTTCATTCTTTCTGTTGCAGAAAAAGTATTTTCTATTTGAATACGATAATTAAAATTGGCTTAGTTTCTAATAAAGAATTGAAAATAAAAAAAATTATAAAGAATAATAAAAAATAAAAAAATTATGAAGAATAATAAAAAATAAAAAAATTATAAAGAATAATAAAAAATAAAAAAATTATAAAGAATAATAAAAAATAAAAAAATTATAAAGAATAATAAAAAATAAAAAAATTATAAAGAATAATAAAAAATAAAAAAAATAATAAAAAAGAAAAAAAATAATAACAAATAAAAAAATATAAAAAATAATAACAAATAAAAAAATATAAAAAATAATAACAAATAAAAAAATATAAAAAATAATAACAAATAAAAAAATATAAAAAATAATAACAAATAAAAAAATATAAAAAATAATAACAAATAAAAAAATATAAAAAATAATAACAAATAAAAAATATAAAAAATAAAAAAATAAAAAAAATAATAAAAAATAAAAAATAATAAAAAATAATAAAAAAAAATAATAAAAATAAAAAAATTATAAAAGATAAAAAAATAAAAAAAAAAATAATAGTAAAAAATAAAAAAAAAAAATAAAAAATAAAAAAAAAATAATAAAAAATAAAAAAATAATAAAAAATAATAAAAAATAAAAAAATAAAAAAATAAAAAATAAAAAAATAATAAAATAAAAAATAGAAAAATAATAAAAAATAAAAAAAAATAAAAAATAATAAAAAATAAAAAAATAATAAAAATGATAAAAATAAAAAAATAATAAAAATGATAAAAATAAAAAAATAATAAAAAATAGAAAAGAGAAAAAATAAAAAAGTAATAAAAAATAGTAATAAATAAAAAAAAAATAAAAAATAATGAAAAATAAAAATATAATAAAAAATAATAAAAAATTGGTTCTTACACAATTATTTCTGTGACAACCTCATAAGGCGATACCTGTTGTTATTGAATCTATTTAAATCTGTTTTTAGCTGTATAAGATGAAAAAGACGTACAGATTATATTCCGATTTGAAAAAAATTGTGCCAGATCATGCGCTTTTAAGTTATTAATTTTTGAACATTTCTAGCTTTGCTCAAGAATAATCTGGAAATCCCCCGATATTCGACAGTTGCAAAATAATTCCTATTGGAAAAATTCTTAATTCACGCCATGATAAAATCCTGATATAAAAATCCAGAGTCTGAGAAATTTTTTCTCCAAATTTCTCTGTAATTGAAAATTATTTGCAGTCTACTGAAATCAAAGTATATTTCGCTTTAGTAATAATCGTATAGGGAAATAAATTTTTTGAATTTCGCTCACACTATTATTAAAAGCTTCCTCTTTCATTCTCTCATACTTCCTTTTCCGTTCAACCCTGTCGTTTGAGTAATAATTACTTTTTCTGGGTACTTCTAGACGTATGAGTAATAAGAACTGGTTGCTGTCCAAATACTCCTCAAAAATAATACAAATTTAACTTATAAGAAAAACTATCAAGAATTGAGTTTAAAATATATTTTATGGCTTCAAATAATCTCGTATACTTGCAGTCATACTCAGTTTAAGACAAAACACGTTTTTTTTTCTTACAATAACAAGAACATAAGATATATGTAAATGACAACTTAAAAATGCATTTTCTTTATTGTATTCACAAATGTATCTGACCTTTCGAGGGATAAAATTTATTTACGTAAAATATCTTGTTAATGTTTTTAAACAAATATTTTCATCAAGTTGTTAAAACTAATAGAATTTTGCCCCATAACAATATTGAGCTTAAATTTATGTGCAATAAATTTAATTCTATTACTATTATTATTTTGAAAATTAATGGCTTTGACCAGTTCTCGCATGCACGCAATATCACCCACCTTAGCACTCAACTTAATTTACACATATTGGCACACACACACACACACCCACATGTGTACAGTGGCTTTAGGTTATAGTGTTTTGTCAGCTTGAGAAGTGCTGCTGCAAATGGTTGTGTTGATAACAATATCCGTTTAGTATCTGATAAACCGTTTGTAAATTACACATCACTGAATACTGGCAACAGCAACGAAACTCATTAAATTTATAAAATATGATCATCAAGACCCCCATTCTATGCCTTAAATTAATTACAATGTAAACAAAAACAGCGTGCAGCATAAATATTTATGAGAATTTAACAAAAACCTACGCACATGCACTGTCATGTGTAAAGAGAAGTAGAATGTTGTTGGAAAATAAAATGTATTAAAGGACATTGTAATTAGTGTAAATTACAATAAACAGGATTGCAAATAAAACTATACCATTTTCTTAAAAATTGTCGTTGTTTTTGAAAATTACTGTTGTGTATTTTGTTAGCCTCACTTTTAATTTTACTTGAATTAAAATGCATTTTAAGCGTAAGGAGCATTTTGCAAATAAACTAAAATCTGTCGCCAAGTGTTCGGGGCCTTACATGTGTGTGTGTATGTTTCTTGTTATTTGTACATATTTGCTTTAAATATTTACAAGCAATAAATGTTAAAATGATTGCGAAGATATTTATTTGCTGCCCACTCTATGACCAACAATTAACTGTTTATTAGAATGAAATGAAAAAAACTTACAGACTGTATAAATAAAACATTAATATCAGATTAATGCGTCTCTAAAGGCATTTTAGCATAAATTTCGGAAATTAAAACTCTGCCAACAATACAAGTTTGAAGCCTTTATGAATACACACTACAACCATAAGCCGTATCTATGCATTCCATATTTTCTATAGATGTACACATACATATACACACAGCAGGGATGTCAAATGAAATTTTATAAATTGTACTAGTTTTCAAGGAAAATTTCAATGCTGACAAAAGTCGGTTTTTGAATTGGTCTTAAGTAGGTTTTATAAAATACTGCGCTAAATTTAGTGAGGATTGGAAACTGCTGCTGGTGTTAAAAGAATGGACTGGCAATTCTACCCTGGCAGCATTTTTTCTTTTTGTATTAAAGAATTTGATTTCAAAGCAGTTGTTCATTTTCTATAATTAGTTTCATGATTGTAATACTTTCATAAAGAAATATTATGGACATTTTTTTTTTAAATATTTTTATTTTAGTAGGGGGGGGTTAATTTTGAAGGAACACAAACCACAAATAGTTCCTGCAGAAAAATCATCGCTTAATAATGTTAAAATTTCAAAATAAACTTGTTATAACGTATCAACGTTTCATTATTAACCTAAATTATTCACGTATGTGATTGTCGAATCACATGCGACTTGAAAAACCCCAATTTTGTGACTTCAAATCGAAAACGCTTTATTTCATGCGAAAAGCGATTTCCATCACATGGACGATTGGTTTTAAAGCTTCGCAAAAATTTGAAGTGCATTTTTTCTATTTTCTTTAAGATTCATGACAACACTGTTTCCAATATTATTTAAGAATATGTAAAACATACAAGTATTTCAAACTCTGTTGCACAAAATATTTCGTCCATAGGAATATAATTTTCATGAATATTGATTTTTAGTGTAATATATCCTTAGGTATGAAATTGCAAGCTTTTCGGTAATCACTTGCTTTAAGCGATCCAAAAATATAAATAATACATACGTGGAGTGTAATAAAATAAAAAGAAAAATTTAATATTTTGAATTTTTGATTTTGAAATCTCGCTAAATAAATATAATTGTGGCAACTTTTACATCCCTGCCACAATCACCACATATTGCTTCACTACATATAGTATTTGTCAGTTTGCATATGACTGCCAATTTGCTCGCAACAATGAATATGTATAACGTTTAACGCCCAGCAACACTATAAACAACAATACAATTTGCCATAATAAAAAAGGAAGGAGCATAAAAATAGCACATATAATAAAACAAAATTCCTAGTTTTTTAAAAAGTTTCTTTGTAAATGCTTCGAAAAGTAACACCTCAAAAAAAATCCTGTATCTTTAACAATTTTATAAATATTTTAGATTTTTATTGGATACTATTTTCATTAACTGCCATAGTTTTGATTTTCTCTGTTGCCATTGGAGACATTTTATAAAAAAAACTCAAGTAATCATATGAAATAAATGTTTAACCAAATATTGACCATAATATTCAAGCAGTAATTCGAGACTCATTTGGTTGGTTTGTTACCATTTTGTCAGTTTGAATTTCTCATTTACGAGTACATGTATTTTTGTATATACACTGCCGTCCATTAGAAAATGGCCAACCGTTTTTGGTAAGGATTTACGATTTTCTCTTGATAAATTTTCCCATATTAAACCTTCTTCTGTACTACAATATTTTAAAAAGTATACCAGTACAGCAGTCCAGAATAGCGCTATTTTCGAAAGCCCCTATAATTTCGTCATCAGTACTCAAGTGTGTTTTTGTTTAGCTATTTTCGAAAATTGCTCTACTTGGTTCGAGATAGTGACTCCCTAATAAATTCTTGATGATGCGCCAATTTCTAGTCCTATTTTCTTGCAGCCACTGAATTATTTAATTTAATTTTTGTATTGTTTTGTTACCGGTCATCATGCAGATACTTGCAAATTGTTCGTTATGTGCTTAAATGAATATTTATGCATGAATAGAGCTATTAAGGCTCTTCAAAGCTCAATACAAAGACGTAAAGAAAGAAATATGTAATTTTTTATGTATACACTTAGATGTATCCTGGTCACAATTTTAAAAGCACTTTGAAAATTCAAGCGATTTAAGCTTTTTTTGGAAGCTGCTTCACATTTGAAACTCCTTGCAACACTTACTTATTAGAAATAAACACGTTTTGGGTAAAATTGTGTTTCGACCAAAAAATGTTTGTTTTCCAAAAAAAATTGGTAAATTTTTTTTTGCATAAATGCATGCGATTTAAGCTTTTTTTGAAAGCTTTTTCGCATTTTTTAGAAGAGGTACCCCTTTCCTAAAAAATTGGTCAAATTTTTTTTTGCTTACGACTTAAGAGGTACCCCTTTCCTAAAAAATTCGTAAAAAATTTTTTTTTGCTTAAATGCATGCGACTTAAGCTTTTTCGGAAGCTTCTTCGCATTCGAAACTCCTTTCAAAACTTAGTTATTAGAAATAAACGCCTTTTGGGCAAAATTGCCTAAAATTGTGTTTCAGCCAAAAAATTGATTTTTTGCAGAGGTACCCCTTTCCTAAAAAATTGGCCAAAATTTTTTTTGCTTAAATGCTTGCGAATTAAGCTTTTTCGGAAGCTTCTTCGCGTTTGAAACTCCTTTCAATACTTAGTTATTAGAAATAAACGCCTTTTGGGCAAAATTCGGTAAAATTGTGTTTCGACCAAAAAATTGATTTTTTGCAAAGAGGTACCCCTTTCCTAAAAAATTGGCCAAAATTTTTTTTGCTTAAATGCATGCGACTTAAGCTTTTTCGGAAGCTTCTTTGCATTTGAAACTCCTTTCAATACTTAGTTATTAGAAATAAACACGTTAAAAAAGTATGCAAGAATTTATATTTTTGAAAATTATGTGGTTTTGTTAAATAGAATTCCTTTCCGCTTAAATTGAATACCTCTACTACTTTTTTATTGTGTTGGCATATCCAGAAATGCATATTCTAACAACAGAAAATTGTGTATTTCAATAGCTCAAATGAATTTGTATTGTTCTGTATTGGTCTTTTAAAGTTTGTGGTATATAAATGCTTACGTACTTCTTGTGTACGAATAGCAATTTGTGAAATTCTTGCAATGAATAATGATCATACTTGTGCTTTGTTTTACTGCGTTGCTTGTTGGTTGCAAAAAGATAAGCACTATGAATGCGAGAGAATATTGAAATATTTATGTATGTACATAAAAGTATGCATGTATATATTCCAAATCAATTTGCAATATGTAAACATATTAACTTTTTGTTATTATTCTTGAGCTAAGAGCAATAAATTGTTGAAAGAATTTAAAAGTTTTGCTATTTCCAAATAAATTCAAATAAATAAAACCTTTTGTGAAAAGTACAAATAATTTATGCAGTTTATTGGTATGCATATGCAAGCATATACGAGTATTTAGGCAAAACTATTTTTATTTATATTTCAGTAAATTATATATAAAAATATGTATTTAACATGTCATTATTTTTTTATGTCTTTTCAGAAATATTATTTAAAAATCATCAAAATAAGGTAAGCAAAGTATTCCATATCGAATAATTTTTTAACTCTAATTTTTTTAAATATTGTAATACAAAAGTGGAAGTAATTTTTAATGAATGGCTTATTTTCACTTCGATGCTGTCCGCTACTGTGAGTTTTGTTAAAAGAACTAAAATAACTTATTTAAGCTAGGAATTATCAATCACACTTAAGTTCAAGTTAAGGAATTTACAATTGACTTTTTTCAAACAAGAATTTTTTTGAAATTGTATTTTTCTTGTTAGGAGTGAAAGATTTTTCCCCCTATACTATAGTCTTCAAAATTGGTCTACTGCTGAAATTCCTTAGAACCCTAAAGACTTTAGTTCATATTTTTTTCAGAAAAAAATACGTTTTTTTTGCTCATTTTGAAGGCTGCAATCCATCCTTTTGTTTATTAAAAAAATTATTTTCTTGTTCATTATTATTTATTGAATTTGCAGTTATAATTTGACTTGACATTAAGTAAAGTCGAAATTTCATCAAAATAAGCCCATTGGATTTCGAGATATAGGAGGTACAACTTTGTTCAGAACATGCAACCTTGTGGCCAATTTTTTCTGTTATAGCCGTAAATATTGGTCCACAGATGCTTATATTTTGATCGCACAGAAATTCCTTAAAATTCGAAAGACATCATAAAAATTACTGTTTATATTACGCATCTATGATAGATTTCTGATAAATGTTTAGCTTTCAATTTAAACCTAAAAGATTTACTGCTGTATTCACAAAAATTAATGTGTACTTTAAAGTAAAAATTTCATAGAAAATTTCTTTTAAAGTGTTGATCAAGTCTACTTTATTTTTTGTGAATACTGATGTTTATTGTAACCCAAATTAAATCAAAAGCCGCTATAGTTTCATATTCTACTCATGTGTATTTTTGCTTATTTCCACTTATTAAGTGGATTAGTGGAATGTGAAAACAGAAGCCAAATTACCTCATTCGCTATCGATAGAAATTTCAATACAATTTAAATGGAAATTTCGGTCGATATCGTATGCCATAATTTGCCCCCAGCATAGCAATAAACAGTTAAAAACAAAATACGAACCTATTGGCTTGAGTTCAAAAAAAACGTTTACATGTACTTACACAAGTACAAACAAAAATTTAAACCCTAAAAGTTTGGCTTAAGTAAAAATAGAAAGAAATTCAGCAAATAGGACATGAACCAAATAATTGAAACGGTCATCATCTGTTTAGTTGTCATACAGCTCCTTCTCATGTAATATTCCATTGCAAAATATCTAAATAAATACCATTCAAAAATGCACATGAGTTCTGATGATTAAAAGTGTTGAGGTTCTCGAAAACAGCCCTTCTGCTTAGCTTTCATACAGCCCTTCTCATGTAATATTCCATTATAAAATGTCTAAATAAATAGTATTAAAAAATTCACATGAGTTCTGATGATAAAAGTGTTACGGTTCTCGAAAACAACTCTTATGTTTAATTTTCATACAGCTCTTTTCATGTAATATAACATTATAAAATGTCTAAATAAATACCATTCAAAAATTCACATGAGATCTGATGATTAAAATTGTTGCGGTTCTTGAAAACAACTCCTCTGTTTAATTTTCATACAGTTCTTCTCATGTAAAAATCCATTACAAATTGTGTAAATAAATACTATTAAAAAATTTACATCAGTTCTGATGATTAAAATTGTTGCTGTTCTTGAAAACAGCTCTTCTGTTAAATTTTCATATAGCTCTTCTCATGTAAAATTCCATTATAAATGTGTTAATAAATACTATTCAAAAATTCACATGAGTTCTGATGATTAAAAGTGTTGCGGTTCTCGAAAACAGCTCTTCTGCTCTGCCGTGATAATTAGGTTAAAGCCGACTTTCACTTGTGCTTTTGAATATACTATATCAAATTAAAGATACGAAAAATACCCTATGAATCTTAATTGAATTAAAAAAAACAAAAATTGCAATAAATAGTTTTATACAAAATACTTACATTAAAATGATTCTTGTTTTTTTCTTTGCCGAGTGTAAATAAATAATTGTATTTGAGTTTTTATATGTACTTATATTTGGCGCTACTGAAAAAACTGCAAATTTTATAATATATATATTTTTTTCCTTTATTTTTTATGTTAATTAACCTAAATTAATTTTCTCTATTCCAGAATAAAGACTCGTATCAACCTGGCATGCTGCCCTTGGAAGACCGCTCTAAATGGTTAAACTCGTTTTTAAAATGATAACATCACTTTGAATCATCCTTGAATAGTGCAACATTTCCCAGAAATTGGATAGCCTTCAACACTTGAAATTTTTTTAAGTCCTTAGATAAAATGTTTAAAATTGAACAAAATGCATTTTAAATCTTGTTAATTTATTAAAACACATGTATTTACAATTTAAAAAATTCATTTAGTTATGTAAATTAATTTATATATCATATATATTTATAATATCTCATTAAATTGTTTTAAAATATTTATTTATTTACATTTTCACCTATTCATTTAATGAAGTAAATAAAAAGAGCATTTTATACATATATTTTTCTTGTTTCATTAAATTTGTTCCATTTTTTTGAAAAGAAAACACTAAAAACATCAATACGCATGAAAATCGATCAATTTGTTTGCTTTAATGTGTACTTGCATAAATACGTGAATACCCATAATATGACGTCATCACAAAATTTTGTGCACAATTTGAAATGAAATCTGAGTACCAGGCGCCCAGAATTTAATAGCAAGCAGCAGCTGGATTTTTTTTCGGCACAAATACATGTGTCACCCTGTGAATAGTATTGTTTTTCGGAAAATTAAAGCATACTTTGAGGCTTAATTTTAATGCCATTTTATTTCAACCCCTAATTTATGCTTCATTTTATTTACATGTTTAATCTGTTTGATAAATGAAAAAATTCTTGACAAACGAATGGTTTGTGTTAGTTTTGATCGTGCAAGTTTGGCAGGAATGGTATTTGAAGATAATGATGAAGCATGTAAAGTGCGTAATACAATAATGGAAGAACGAAAGGAATATGAATTATCTATACAGAAAGAAACAGTTTAAAGGAAGTGTGAATAATTATTAATGAATAAATATCAAATAGTTATAATGAAGTTTAAGGGAGTTATTAGTTTTGAAAGCAGTTGATTTATTTAAGTAGTTTATTTGGAAAACACTGGCATCTTCATGTTGAATTCTATTAAAGCTTATATTTTAATATGATACTATGTGAAATATTTGCTATTAAAAATATATGTATTTTTTCAAAAATAAAACTAAAAATTAAGGTTTCTTCTCTTATGATGTTTATTTATATATGTATTTATGTACAAGTATTTGTGTATATAATTTAATACATAATTTAAAAATATTAACTATAGTTTCTTTAATTTCTGTTCAATGGTGTTCTGCAAATCTATTTATTTCATTAGTGATCATCGAAATGTCATCTGTGTGTGTATTTCCTAAATATAGAAGTTCTGTTGTATTCATTAAAAATAATGTGAACTTAAAGAGTGATTTAAAATTAATTTTGTATGCAAGTTATTAAAAAACTTCAACTACACATAATTTTTTATGAAGACCGGCAGTTGATTATTAAATTATTTTAATTTAATATCAAAGATTTTCATAACATATATTCTTGATTGTTAGTAAAATATGTATAAAGATTGTTAGTAAAATATGATAAGATATGTATAAAGATAAACTGAATGCATTTTACTTAATCACAAAATACCCAGACGGTAGCTTCGATGCAAAGATAACAATTTAATTATTTAAGAAAAAATGCATCAATTATATTGATTTAATATTTCACTCATATCGGCATAGACAATCAAATATTAAAATACTCTGCCATATTGAACATATTTATTTGTGTGTGTGTGTGTCTCTGTGTACGTTTGTAAGGAAGAATTTAAAATGAAAATCCTCAAGGCTATAAATTTACACACAGACTTATTATAATTCGACAATACACACACATGCTATTGAGTCGATATCAAAAGAACATAACCATAGATTTCCGCTTTAATAAATTTTACTATGCTACAAACGGATGGTGTATACGAGTACAAATATGTAAGAAAAGACCCAGCGAATATTTTAATTTGTTAGTGAATTTATATTTTTTACTTAATATAGACGGGTAATATGATTCATTCCGGTGTGGAAATCTAGTAAAAAGTTTCAAAACTGTAGACTAGGATTATTTAAATGAACTAGTGAATATCTAGGCAATATCTGCATGCATATTGTTCTCTGACAACTATATAGTGTATATATTTCTGAGGTCTATAATTTATTATTTTACAAACATATCGTTGGTTGCATGTAGAAAAGAATCAACTGGCTTGTTTTTTTTTTAAATTGTAATTTTTAGTGATTCTACATTTCAGGCATGTACATCTTGACAGAAACATTTAGTGCGTTACTATCAAAGAGATACTTTTTTAAAGCATTAGATGGAGTTTCAAAGAAAAATTTAATGCGCTGTTTTATCCTAAAACCGGTTCTAATTGTTAAAATTAAATTTTTCAATTGTTTTTACTGGCCTTAACTAATTTCATCTGTTTTTATTGAATATTTTGTCGTTTTAATTTGCAATTTCCATGGAATGATGTCAACGGGAGTATTTCAATGCTACACGAAGAATTTCTTTTAGTCCCTCGAATTTACGAATGTAATTCCCAGGAGGGCTCGAAATGAAAATTAGTGAAAAAGTCCTAGACGCAATATATCGTTCTACTGGACAAATAAATATGTAAAGCATTGTTTTTTTTAAATATTATTTATACGAAGGAATAAAAGAAACGCTTTTATTGGGAAGCTTCAAACATTATTTCATCATGAAAATAAATGTTCACTGGGACGATATGGCGCTATTGAACGTGTCTGCAGGAATAAGTGTGAGGCCATCATCCATGTATTGACATCTTGTATGCAGACAACGAACTATGCCTGAAAGCATTAAACAAATATATAGACAATATTTTTTTCTGCCTTTATTTAGTTGGCGTTTAAATGTAGTAAATTTCACCAGTTGTGGGCCATTTTAAAGTGAGAGTTGTTAGTTTTGTATTGAAATTACATGGCATCAATTGAATTCATGCAGAATTAATAGAATTGTGGCAAAAATAGGGATTTTAGAATTTAATTAGAAAAGCGGATGTTATACAGTTGTAAAACTTGTAAAGTAAAATGTTTTTTTTTTTTGGGAAGAATTTAATGGCTTAAAGTGTGTAAAACTTACGTACATTTTTTATTAGACACGTATTCATGATAATAGCACGTGTCACATATCCTATTCGAAATGGTTTTTATAGAGTACTTGTATTCTAATTACATATGTAATGTTCTTAGAATGAATTCGTTTTATATTTTGCTTTAGCAGCGATCATACCAGAAGGCGTCACTTTAAACCTTTTTAAATTCCCGCTAAGAAAACTTAAAATGTAAAAGAAATCGGAAAGTTATTGGTTTTTAGTCCGTTCTGAACAATCGAGCTTTCGCCAGATCTCGACGATTTGAGTTCCTAAGAAGCTTCCTTGATTAGTTCTGAAAGGATGTCACTGTTTGCGTAAGTAAGTGAGATCGCTTACAACGTTTGAACGGCTTGACCGAATCGAAGTAACGACACTCTTAAAAAAGTTTAAATAGCATACATTTTTTTTTTGCTTTTTTTAAAAGAATAAATTTTTTTGAAACATAATTTTCTTATATATAAATGAAATTTATTTGTTGGTGGTTAGGCAATGTCTATATGCATTTCATTGGTGCTTTACCAAATCGTCAGGAGACTTTAACCACAGTTTTGAAAAGTTAAAAACCTCTTATCTTATGCATATACTTCCGAAAACCATCTGAGAATTCACAACTTGTAAATTACAAATTATTTTCAAAAATAACAACGGAATAAGAATAGTAGGAAATATATATATATATATATATATATATATATATATATATATATATATATATATATATATATATATATATATATAATAGTATTGTGACAACAATGTGTCTAATAAAAAAATTTCATAACATAATTTTCTTAAAAATTTATTTATCCTACTAATATTGTAAAGCCGAATGTTTGTGAGTGTGGATGTGTGGATCTTTGTTCCTCTTTCACGCTAAAACCACTGAATGGATTTTAATGAAACTTTACAATAATTTAGGTTATACATTACAATAAAACATAGGCTATAATTTATAAAGATATTGTGTAAATTGTCCAAAATATAACGATAAGTGTCAAGTAAGTAAGAAAAAATTCTACAATCGGCGACATGTTTTGGCGTGTGCCGCAAATATCGTTGAAGTTACGCACGGCTTTCTAAAGCACAAAATCTGCACATTTACATTGAGCGAAAAAAATCGTTTAATATAGTTTATAGGAGTATATTGCAATAGCTACCTGTAACTTTTGTATTACCACCAAATCAATCCTAATAAAATATTATATATACATAAATGTGAATGTGAAATTATAATTGGTTAATGGCTATACACATACGTATTTCCAGCTAGAGATAATATATCTGTCAACACATAGCCTACTTTTAACCCGATATTCCCACGGGATGTAGACTTACGCGGTTGAAACCGCGGGGCGCAGTTCTAGTTTGTAATAAATATGTTTTGTGAGGAGTTTTAAAAGTAAAGAAGCTTAAGTCGTTATATAAAAAAAATTTTTTTTCTACTTTTTTTTTGGAAAGGGGTTCGTTCTCCTCTGCTAAAATCAATTTTTTTGGAAACACGATTTTGTTTTTAAATATTATCCCAATTCACAATCCTGTGCAAATGGTCTTGCATTATAGCATTTGCAAATTGAGAGAGTATTTGAGAGCATTTTCAATGTATTTTGTTGGTGTAGAGTACAATTATTTTGCAAATGCAATGATGCACGACCATTTGCACAAGATTGTGAATAGGGCTATTAATTTTTAATAAATATGTTTTGTACATAGAGTTTCAAAAGTCAAAAAGCCTTCGAAAAAGCATAAGTTGCGTGTTTTAATAAAAGAAAAATTTGTTCCTTTTTTTGGAAAGGGGTAAAATCAATTTTTTTTGCTAAAATCAATTTTTTTGGAAACACAATTTTTTTTTTTAATATATTTTGTGAGGAGTTTCAAAAGTCAACAGGCTTTTGAAAAAGCTTAAGTTGCATGCTTTAATAATTTTTGTTTATTTTTTTTTGGAAAGGGGTACCCTTTTGGTAAAATCAATTTTATTTGAAAAACGGTTTTTTTTGGAAAACTATTTATTTCTAATAAATATATTTTGGGAGGAGTTTTAAAAGTAAAAAAGCTTTTGAAAAAAAAGTTAAGTTGTTTTCATATAAAAAAAAAATTTTTTACTCTGTTTTTTTGTGGAAAGGATAACCCTTTGCTAAAATAAATTTTTTTTGGAAACATGATTTTTTTTAAAGTATGTATTTATTTTTAATAAATATGTTTTGTGTGGAGTTTAAAAACTAAAGAAGCTTTTGAAAAATCTTACGTCACATGGTTTAATAAATTTTTTTTTTATTTTTTTTGGAAAGTGGTACCCTTTTGCTAAAATTAATTTTATTTGAAACACGGATTTTTTTGGAAAACTATTTATTTCTAATAAATATATTTTGGGAGGAGTTTTAAAAGTAAAAAAGCTTTTGAAAAAAAAGTTAAGTCGTTTTCATATAAAAAAAATTTTTTACTCTGTTTTTTTGGAAAGGATAACCCTTTGCTAAAATAAATTTTTTTTGGAAACACGATTTTTTTTAAAGTATGTATGTATTTATTTTTAATAAATATGTTTTGTGTGGAGTTTAAAAACTAAAGAAGCTTTTGAAAAAGCTTAAGTCACATGCTTTAATAATTTTTTTTTGGAAAGGGGTACCCTTTTGCTAAAATCATTGTTATTTGAAACACGGATTTTTTTGGAAAACTATTTATTTGTAATAAATATATTTTTTTGGGAGGAGTTTTAAAAGGAAAAAAGCTTTTGGAAAAAAGTTAAGTCGTTTTCATAACAAAAAAAAAATTTTTTTACTCTGTTTTTTTTTTTGGAAAGGGGTACCCCTTTGCTAAAATAAATTTTTTTTGGAAACACGATTTTTTTTTAAGTATTTATTTTTAATAAATATGTTTTGTGTGGAGTTTCAAAACTAAAGAAGATTTTGAAAAAGCTGAAATCGCATGCATTTATAATTTTTTTTTGGAAAGGGTTACCCCTTTTCTAAAATACATTTTTTTAACACATGACTTTTTTTCGAAAAAGTGCTTATTTTTAATAAGTATGTTTTGTGAGGAGTTTCAAAAGTAAAGAAGTCTTAGAGGAATTTTGAATCCCACGTATTTAAAAAAAATAACTTTTTTTCTATTTTTTTTTTGCAAAAATTACTATTTTTGCAATACACTGTTTTCCAAAACGTATTTATTTCTAATAAATATGTTTTATAAATGAATCGCTTAGAAGGAAACCAAAATGAAAAATAAAACAAAAAATATAAATTTTACATTTGTATTATTTAAAGTGAGTTACTAAAATTGAATGTACGTAACTGAATTTAGTTTTTTCAAGTTTTCGGCGAAAATTTCATTTTTTTAACTCTTCATAAACTCAAGTACTAGTAACTGAAAACTCAAATCTAAATCTAAAATTAACTTGAAAATATCCTTCGGCATGCACCAACAGAGATTGGCTCCACTAACAAATTCCCAAAATTCCAAATATATAAAACAAATCTAAAATTTATTTAATACCCACAAAAATAGCAATGAACAAGTAGTTTTGCAAATCTGTTCATTTGTAATTTGGATTTATGTAAATTCATGTGCAAAAACGAATTTGAAATGTGCAGAAAAAAAAGTAAAAATCAAACACAAAGTTTTCTTGTAGAGTTAAAAAGTACTTTTCCAGCATGAATGAATAATTTTAAAATTTTGCTACAGAATATTTGCCAGCGGATACAACTACTCGTGCAAAGTTCTCATTTACACAAACACAATTACGAAAAAGAAGGAGAGAAAATTTAAAATGGTACTCGTTTTTAACATTTTCGTATGCAATACAGCCTTCCTATTTTATCATAATAATTTTTTTTTGCCTGCTGCAGGAATTTCAAATGTTTTTGAGAAGAAAATCCTGAAAAAATTTGTTATTATTTAAAATTCAAAACACGCTGTAAATAAGAGTATAACTGACTGCTTCATGTGTCTAGGTGTGAGCGAATCTATAATGTTGAATCCTAAATTTTGTTTGTTTCCTTTTGATTTACAGCCCTCAACTTGTCAAAATGTCCTTTAATGCTTGAAGACAGACACCCTTTTGTTTTGCAAACTTGTTAATATTTAACATATTTGAAGTTATTGAATGACATCTCATGGCCACCACTTGATTGTGTGTGTTGTGACACTCTTTGACATTTTGAAGTGTTTGGCCAGGAAACGGCACACAAAATTTCATTATTTCTTCTATTGAAGAAGTCATATGATTTTACAAACTTGATTGATAGTTAATTAAGTAATTATTGAATTGATAACTGATTGATGGCTTTGAAAATAACAATAAACCAATTAGACAGAATTAAAGATAAAATAATATATAATTTCTAATTCCTTGAACTACTTTAAAGCATTATCTTCAATTCTACGTTCTATGGTTACACCGTGTAACAGTATTTTTGGTTATAATTATTTTTGTATGCATAAACGCGTTAATCTACAAACGGAACGCAGTAAAACTTCTTGTTCAGTTTTTAATTTCTTTTCATTTAATAAGATTTTGCATAAATGAAGATTAAAATTTTGAGAATTTAATTTTTTTTATGTAAACAGTCACTGATGTATTTTTAAGAACCCTTGTCGTATTGCTTAACCTTGTATTTCCAAAGACAATTTAAAAAAAAATTTTTCAAAACAAACAGAAATTCCTCGTGAAATATTTTTGCTTCTAGAGATTTTCTTTGAAATTTTGTTTTGCCATATACAACTTTAAGCCAAAAATTAGTAAAAAAAATTATAATGACAGAAGAATAATTAAATAAAATGTTTTTAAAAAATAAAGCTGCCAAGCTGTTGACTTTGTAGAATGTTGTTGCAAACACCATTTAAACAAGTAAAAGTGCTATATTCGGCTGTGCCGAATCTTAAATACCCTTCAAAGATGTAATTCCTCTGTCTTTCTTGCCAAAACAGAAAGTAGGTTTAATTAAAAAATCAAAATGATGTTATCGGTTACTTTTATATTTAAGGAAACATTTAAATTTTTCGGCTAGGAAGCTAAATGTTTGGCTTTTCTTATATCTAATACCTATGAACGGCCTTCAAAAATATTATATATATTTAATTTACAAACAAAAAGAAAAAATCTGTTTCTTGTACCCCAAAAAGTTCTAATTATCCAACCGTAGAATCGTCTTTTAGATTTTCTTGGTTTTTAATACCAGTTTACTTCTTTCTGATATATAAAGTACGTATAATTCATCATGAAAATCAAAAATTACAAATAAAATGGTTGCTTTTATTAATCAGAAAATGTCGGTTTCCCAACCCTGGAAGCGAAATTTAAATTTTTTAAAATTTTCTTTATCAATGCAAATCTTCATGAGGTATAAAGTAGTTTTGTTTAAGAAAAACTCGAATTTTGCAACCATTTTGGTTATTACATGTACTACAAAATATTGCATGTACCAAAAAAACTTAAATTTTTCCAACCCTGGAAACGAAATTCTAATTTTTGTTTGTTTTTTTTATCAGTGCAACGCTTCTTGAGGTATAAAGTAGTTTTATTTAAGAAAAATTGCAAATCTTTTACCATTTTGGTGACTTTCATGTACCCTAAAATATTGCACTTGTCCATCCCTGGATTCGAAATTTTATTTTTTATTTTGTGATACCAATTTTGTTCTTCTTAAATTATAAGACAGTTTTAGTTAGCAAAAAACAAAAAAAAACAACATCAGTTACCTGTTTGATTACTTTCATGTATAAAGAAAATTCAATTTCCCACCCCTGGAAGCAAAATTTGAATTAAATTTTTTTTTTTTTTGGCCAATGCAAATCTTCATGACGTATAAAGTGGTTTTGTTAAAGAAAAACTTGAAATTTTTAACAATTTTAGTTACTACATGCACTACAAAATACGGAATAGGGCGAAAAAAAACTTTTTAATTTCCCATCCCTGGAAAAAGTTTTTATTTTTTTAGTTTTTAATAGACTATTTAGGCTTCCCAAAGCAAGAAATAGGTTTAATTTACAAACATTAAAAAAAATTGATTTTTGGTATAAATTTTGCGTCGAGAAATAGGTGTAAGCTTCCCAGCTCTGGAACCATACATCGGATCTTTCTGAATTTCAATAGCACTCTATTTAAGTTCATTTCCAATCCAACGGTCCAAGAACGAAGTCTCTAGCTCTTCTGGGGGCTTGGGAAAACCGATTTCACGTACAGACGGACGGACAGACGGACATCGCTCAATCGTCATCGCTATTCATAAGGATCAAGAATATAGATACTTTATGGGGTCCCATGTGCATATCGAAGAAACTACACATGGAATGACAAACCTATATATACCCTTTCACTTTTTTGTGAAGGGTATAAAAATTGTCGTAAATATGTAGATATTACAATATGGCAAATCTGTTTTGATTTGGAACAACGAACATACTTGATGAAACACGAAGTCAGTTCAAAAAATTTATCAAATTCTCATTGAAAAAAAAAAAATAAATAAATAAAAACGAATTTATTTATCAATTTCTATTTTACCTCCTTCAAATATAATAAAAAGTTTTGTGCCAGTGTTTTTAACAATCCTTCAAGCAGATCTGCTATGTGCTTTTTGGTATATCCTTAAGCTCTATCAGCGATTTTGTTTTTATATCCTCAATCGTTGCCATATGCCGTATTTTCGTGGCTCTCCTTAAATTAAGTTGGCTGAAGTGCATGATTAATTAAGATATTTTGATGGTCAAAATATAAATTTGGTTTTTTGAAAAATTCCTATTTGTGATTTTATTTCATATTTTCTTTAGCAATAGTAGTTAACAGTACTTTAATTTCTCTTAAATTAAAATTTATTTATAATTTTTTAGACTTTTTGAGCAAAATGATTCACTTTTTATGTAAAAAAAAATTAAACTTGTTTTTATTTTGTGCCCATTATTTCCTTTTATTTAAAAAACTAATCCTTTTGCTTAAAAAACTAGAAACCATTTATGTAACAATAGTTTTCGAACAAGAAGATCGAATAAGTTAGAAATACATATATTAAAATTTATTTATTATGTCTGCATTTCATTACAAACAAAAATCACTAATTTAATTGAGACAATATATCGAATAGAAGATTGGAAAATTTATTTATTGTATATTAAAATTTTGTAATTTAAAGAAATTTCATCCAGCGACGCCATAACAAACTATAAAAAGAAGCATATGAGCAACTATATGTTTCTTTTTTAAGAACATGCATTCATTTTATTTCGAAAACTATTGTTATATTCCGTTGTTTCTTAGCTTAAAAGCCCAAAAGTGTGCACAGGCTTACATTTCTAAGTAAAAGGCACTTTAAAAACTCTGCCGGATATAGGAAACCTTTTAAGATGGCATCTTGTCGTCTACCGCCTACAGGCACTTGCATGCACGATTCGGATACATTTTAAAAACCATCAAACAATAGAACAAAACTCTCTAAACAAATGTTTTTAAAGCATTTTTTTTTCTTTTCCATTTTTATAGTTTACCATTTAGAAAGAACTCTATTGAAAGTCTAATGACCCGCACTAGATGTTCTACTTTTGGAGAAATGTTTAGTTTTTTAGTTTTCATAGTGATTTTTACCTGAAAGAAAACATTTGAACAAAACAACAGGATTTCTCTTCATTTATATTTTGTATGGTGGTTTTATGTACAAAAGGAGAACACAAGGATGTATGAAAAATCGTAATAGTGAATTTTAAAGCAACAGCAGCATTATTGATTTGGAAATGCACACAATTGGGGAATTCACACTGTAGTCATAAAGTCAAAAGTCATAAAATAATAGCACGGAAAATATGACTAGTGTGAACAACCCGTCATAACTTAGTATGCTATTTCAAACATCGATCAGCTGATAAGAAAACAACACATTTGTAATTAGATGTTATAAAAAAAAAGAAAAGATAATTGTAATAAAGTTGTTTGAAAATGCCAAAAAGTCTAAAAACTCTATTTCTATTTAAAATTATTTTATTTGTCTTCTGGTGCACAAGAATATCTAAATGCATTTGTATGTATAAACTAAAACAGCTGCTGCCTTGATATGAGCTGAATAAGTTTTTCTTGCGGCGGCTACGTATGGTAAACGAGAAATATGTTTCACTTGTATATATTTAGTTTTTGCGATTTAGTTCTCTTTGAATTTTTTTATGTTATAAAAATGTGATTTAATCTACCGTCATATAGGTATGAATAATTTTTTAGCCGTTTTTTAGTCGTGAATCATGTATAAGTAACGGCGGCAAACATATACTATCGCCGTCTCGCCTAAAGATTTTCAGACGTTCGACTCAGATCTCTAGAGCTATTTTATGACAAAACAAAAACATACCTGAAAGAGTGCTATTTATGATTTTTATGACTTTTTTGTAAGCAGCACAACAACAACTTTTTTAAACTGGTCTAAAATATTACAACTTTATGACAATATGACTTAATAGCACGAAGTGTGAATACCCCAAATGATTAGAAAGAAGCCGCTGGGAAATTTTCAATGTTTAGTAAAATTACTAAGGAAGATAATGATTTTCGAAGGATATTATTATTATGATTGCTATTGTTATTATTATTAAAGTTAATGTTAAGAAAATTCAGACAATTTCTAAGAACTTGATTTTCTTAGGGGTAAACTTAGTAAAATATTTTAGCTTGACTGTATAAAAGAAAATGTTAATATGATGTTTTGACGGTTTCCAATGTTTCGTCGCAATTTCTCAATAGGTTAAAATTGTCTAACGAGGATTCAAATATATAAAGGCTCAGTGTGAGTTGAAAGTTGATAAAAAAGGAATATTTATTTATGGTAGCAAACAGCCTGTCACTCATCACAAATATTATATTCAATTTTTGGAAAAAATAGAAGCTTGAGAAAAGAGATTATATGTATTTATATAAAAATATGTATATACAAAAGCATTATGTGTTATATAAAGTTGCTTGACCCAACAGAAAAAATGACAAAAGAAAAAGCATATAAATAAGCACATTAAGAAAAAAAAATCAATTGTTGTTTAATCAAATAGTCTGTGGCACTTTTAGCCAAACACTGGGTGGGCAACAACCAGTTCACAATTTTTATTACAAACAACTGCCGCTTTTGGCTTTGGCAAGTCTATCTGCGCCCACAAAAATGCTGTGTCCGGTTAGAAAAAATATCACATCAAGCTAATTGCAAGTGACAGTGACGGTTGTAACGATAATGTTTAACGATTGAATCTTGTTGCTCATCTAGTTCGCCAGAGGAATAGCAGAGTTGAATATATTTCTATTTGTTTGTTGCACTCGTTCATAGAAGTGCAACATACATTTTTAAAGAAAATATTTCTAGAGGCGATTTACCACATTTTGCTGCTTCTTTTATTCCCCTCTAGTCTGTGAATAAAAGTAAAGTATGTCTATGAACTGATTGATGTTGACGATGATGACGATTGTGATTATTTCGGAAATGTGTTTTCCTTTGCGCTTTTGTTTCGCCGAAGTTACACTAAAGGAAATTGACGTTTTAAGAACAGTTTTTGAGTTTAATTTTAAAATTCTTGTGAAGAGTTCATTTCTTGTTTAGAATAATAATTTTGTTGCAGCCTGAAGTGAATTTCCAAAAAGTGTTTATGCAACATATTTAAATAATCGCCCCTATTATGAATGGCGACGTCGACGTCACATCAACTGGACAGTAAAAAAATTATTACTTGTCTAAAAGTTGTCGATAACAAGTAAGTACTCTTGAAAATTTCTTAGCATTCTCTAGGGAATATAATATCCATAGAACATGTGAATAGTAGTCAGCTGCTGTCGAAAAAGAGTGGACAAGTGAAAATTTTTTTCTGTCGTCTTGATACAGCGTCGATGTCGTCATTCATAATAGGGGCGAATATAAAATAAATATACAGTTTTGAAAAAAAAAATATTATGATTTTTAGACAATATCAGCATGTCAGAGAGTTAATTTCGCTCAAAAACGGGATTGAACAATTTTTCGGAGTGAAATTATTTTTAATAGCATGAACTGGACGAGATAGTGAAAAAATTTTATTCCAAAAAGTTATTTCCTTATTTGTTTTTTTTTTGAGTTCTTTTATCATTAAAGCAAAAAAAATTTGGGACCAATTTTTTTTGGAAAGGGTTACCTCTTTGCAAAAAATCAAGTTTTTGGTTGAAACACACTTTCACTCAAAACGGGGTTATTTCTAATAAATAAGTATTGAAAGGAGTTTCAAATGCGAAGAAGCTTTCAAAAAAGCTTAAGTCGCATGCATTTAAAAATGCGCTGCAAATGTGCTTTTCCAGCGCATTGCCCCGGAACTAAGAAGGAGGGGATACTATTGAGGGGACAGATGAGAGGATAGAGAATATTGTGTAGCTATTTTCAACCTCATGTTTGGAAACTTTTTATCACTTTATAATGATCTATCAAGACACATTCTTAAAAATGGCTTTCCGTAAGAGAAGAAATCAAATGTCTTTCTATATTTAATTTTACGGATAATAACTTGACTTTATTAAGTGCAGATTATTAAACATTAATCAGTAGACATATTTTATCAACCTGTTAAGATAATATAACAGAAAAACATTAAACCTTATCAGCAGACGAAAGTAAAGTTTTTATTATCGGTTTATGACAATAAATTTCACAGTGCCTGGCATGTCACACCACATTTTTAAACACAATTTCAACAGACTCCAACTCATGGTGGAGATAAAAAAAAATTCACGAGGTATTTATTAAGTTTATGACACAAAGTAAAATGCTGCAGAAAAAAAGTGCTAAAAGTGGGTTGGGAATTTAATAAACTCAACTAATGTCAGCGTTTGTTATGACAGCTCTTGTGTCCATTAGTTCGATTGAAAGGTTTTCAATTGTTTGCCAGAACAATTTTGATGTGTATGATGAAGTTAATTTTGATAAGTAATCATGAAGTATTTTCTTTTTTTTTACTGCGATGTTGCTGATAAATATTTTATTAACAATTTATTTTATAAACATATACAAGCGACATAATTATGTTTTATGAGTCCTTTTGTAAGGCAGGTAGACAGGCAGGCAGGCAGGCAGGCAGGCAGGCCATATACTGAGGGAAACAAAATAGCGAAATTGTGAAATCAAAAAATAATATTTTACAAAAGACTTTTGATAAAATCCTTACAATAATATATCAGACCACAAAAGTAATTAACAACAGCCTTAGATCTCAACTGCCAGTGCACAGTAGGGGACTGTGTACTTCCTAAACGGTTTGTGATTGTAATAAATCTACATACTTTATTTAAGGGGTATAAATATGTGTACGTAAAAACAAAATTTTTCTTCTACTGAAATTTCAGCAGAAGAACAGTCTGAAAAGAATTGTAAAAGTGCTTTAAAAGGCATAAAAAGTATTTTAATAAAAAATATGCAATAAAATTTGTATTTTTGGCTGAAAATGATTACTTAGATGGAAAATTAATGTAATGGGGACAAAAGAAATTATGTGGCTTCCAAAAATTCTAATTCCCAAAAAAATTTTAAAAATCCCCAAGTTGGGATTTTTCAACAAAAAGCAAATAACGATTTTTTAATATATTTAAGAGCACAATAAGCTTTACCATGCGTTCAATATTTTGATTTCAGGAAAAAGATTTTGAACCCTGCAGAAAGGCCTGTTATGAATACGGTGACCATATTTTTCAACCCAAAAAAGAGGACATTTAAAAATCTAATAAAAATTGTTCTTACTATTTATAGTCAATTGCATATATCCTAGGCATGGTCGACTTACTTACATATATTAATGTTTTTTAAACAAAATATGGCCAGAACTTAACATATGTCCAGAAATATTACAGTCATTTGAGAAAGAGATTCTAATTTCTATTATATTCTGATATTTTTAAGTTTAAGGTCTCTTTATTTTAATTTAATTCTTAATTGCAATATTTCGTCACTCCTTTGTGTAACTTCTTCAGGAAATGAATTATTTATGTTATGCATACGGTGACCATAAAATAATTAATTTCCTGAAGAAGTCACATAAAGGAGTGACGAAATATTTAAATTAAGAATTACATTAAAATAAAGAGACCTTAAGCTTAAAAATATCTGAATATAATAATAATTAAAAAGAGGTCAAGAAACCAGGAGAATTTAACGATTTTAATTTCTGTACAATCCATTTGATGATAACAATTTCTATTGTATGGGAGATTTTGTCTTTTATTGTATTGAGAAAATAAAACTTTTAATTTTGGAGTTTAAAAATAAGTGTTAGTATCAAAAAAAAAGGACAATGAAGGACATTTCAATTAAAAACAGGACACTTTAATTTTTATTTATCTATGAGGACATCATGTAAAAAAAGTGGACTGTCCTCTTAAAAAAGGACGAATGGTCACCGTAGTTATGAAACGCCCCGGTGCTTTAATAAAGAGATTTTTGAAATGTCCTTTCTAGGTGATATGTCATTTAAATGAATATAAAGATGAGATTGTTAGTTTTGATTTTTTTTATAATTAAAAAATAAATAACGCACCCTTTCCGGAAAATATGAAATAAATTTGATTTTATTTAAAATTTCAGCATATGCAATCGTTTATATGTAACTTTAGAATCAGTAATTCTTCGGTAGGCTAGCGACTATTGCCCCACCCTATCTTAGAATCTGGTCTGTTCAACTACAAATAATGAAGGTCTTTGTTACTATTCTAGGTTAATTAAGTTATGATATAATTTATAATTGTATTTGCAACATTCAATAAATAAATAAATAGACAAATAACAAAAATATATTTTTAAATTGTTAAATTTTTCAACGGGCTTAAGTTCGAATCTGCATGACTGCAAATTATTTTTTATATTATTTTATTAATAAATGAATTTGTTCAAATTCTATTTATTATTTTTTTTTATATTAAGAATATTTTCAATAATCATCCAACCAGCAGAACGGATCAGTACTGATTTCGAGGCCGCTACGCCATCTCATCAGCGTTCTTTGTTCAATTTTTCCACTTTTGCAAGTGGTGCCAGTTAGTAGGAATATCAACTATTTAACCAATATTTTAACGAAAATTGAATATGAGAAGTTATCACATTCATATTATTAAGTTATTACATTTTTGGTTAGTACGAAATTCCCCAACCCTGACGATTAATATTCCCAATATTCCATGTATCCAAATAATAAATAGAATTTGAACAAATCCTAATCCAGAAAAAATATTTTATGTTCATAAATTGCTTTTTTGATAATTTTTATATAGAAATTTGTCAAATAGCAAGATTGTAGGCATCAAATGTTTTTTATGAATTATATCTCCAAGATTTTGATTTTAATAGATAAAAGAAAGGTTTGAATCTGATAAGATTTGACTTCCCTTTTAGCAAAGCAATGAAACAAGGCAGGTAAAAAGGTTACTGTGTAATATTTTTAGTCGAATATCGGCAACCTGTGTCATATAATAGCTTCTTAATCCTGTGGTTAGAAAAATCTGACAGCAAAAATACTTTTTTGTCTCGTTGAAATTATTAGCTTGGCGTGGGTTTAAGTTTTTCACTATCCACTTTGTGTTCTCTCGTTATCGTCCTTTTTGAGGATATAAAATCAAAACTATAATCTTAATTTCACTTCGTTTAATACTGTATTTTATAACAATCGGACTACCCTTTTGGAAACTGCAAAATTATTTCCATTTTTTTTTTTGAAATCCCTCTCCTTGTGGTGGTTATTTATTAAGGCAGTAGTAGAAGGAGTGTTTCGTTTGGATAGCATGCAGACACCACAATGGATTTGAACGAAACATAAGATTTATAATTATTATTCCCATAATGCTTTGAAATGGATGTTCTTCTTAAGGTTGTGGTTATTTCAATATTATTTCAAAGAATTACAATCAGCGTTGCCAAGTTAACATATTCAAACCGAGAACTAACAATTTTCAAGCCCAATTCACACACAAAAAGTAGCAGGTATCATATCGAGGGTTATATTCAATACCGGCTATGAACCAGAATTCAGTGATGAAGGCTGATCACTGATCACTGAACATAATTGGCAGCGACTGGACACAATCATGTACTATAGAGCAGAGGAACATATTTCTCCTACGTCGGCCTTGTAGTAAAAAATTTTCCGACGAAGTATAAAGGATCAAATTGGCAAAAAAAAAATTCTCTATCTTTTCAACTTTCCTTATCTGTCCTCTCAATACTAAACCCTCCTTTCTAGTTCCGACGCAATGCGCTGCATATGTAGGAGTCATCCCCTGAGTGCTGGTCCGATTAAAAAAAAAGTATCAGGAGAGGCAAAAAAAAAACGGATGTATTTAAAAAATAAATTTAAAATATTTCATTGCCGAACAGTTTTCAATAAAAAAATATTTTTGAGGAAATTTGTTAATAGCGTGAATTATAGGTAGACCCTTGATATAGCAATTCGTTTCAAAATGTCATTAAGTTACTTTAAAAACTTCTTATGACATCATATCTAAATTTAAATAGCGTCATAACTCGCAAACTAGTCGAGCTGGGCACTTGTCTTTATCCAAATGGAGGATTTAAAGTTAAACCATAAGAATATATCATTTATAATTATAACACATTGCAATATGGAATGCCCCATATAGACATACGGAGATATGTAATATTTTATTTATGGTATGAAACATGCCCAACAAAATAAAAATAAATATTGCATGGCTGGATTGTAAACGCAGCTTATCAGCAACATAAAACTGTCTGTCTGTTGACTATTAAAATATTTGTTGTTGCTGTTGCCGGGGATAGTACATCATCTAGATCGGTGGGTGCATTACAAACATTTGTTACAGTGTTTGTTGCCATTTAAACGGAATCGGGCGGGTGGGCTATCAAATAAAGAAAAGCTGACAACATGATGCTTGCTGATGACTCTTGCCGGCGTTGCTGTTGATGGCCTATGATGATGGTTGGTCACTGATAGATGATTTCACAAAACGGCCTTTTGTAGTTGATGACATTTTTTATTATTTTCATGCTGTTGTTGCTCATGTTATTTTTTTGTTTTTTTTTGCATATGTCTGTGTCTGTGACTGCACATAAATTTTTCTCTATGTCTGCATAACTCTATGTTTTACGAAAAATATGCTTTTATGTTTTCCCTGCAACTGTGGCAAAAGCCACACAAAGGACCTCTCTCTCTCTATCTACTTCTCACACCTGTCTAAGTTTTATTATTTTTCAAAAAAAGAAATTATTTAAATTATTGGGTTTGAGCTGCATTTTCCTTAAATATATTTATTGTATTATTGTGGTTTTGTCCAGGCCTGTATAGGAGTCCACAAAACTCATGTTTAACATGTTAAATCGTTTGGAAGGATTTCTGTTCACTTTTGTCCTTGTTTTGGTTTTATCTAGTTATGTCTGTTTTAGTTTTTTCTTTTTTTTTAGCTTTCCCGCTGTAATAACTAAAATTATTTTGGAAAATTCAGCACAGAAGTGTTGTATTTATGATCTTTTTAAGTTGAAATATATTGCAGCATTTTTAATATTTATATTTATATACTATACTTTTGAAATTTAAATTTGCCACATTGGACTTCGTTGGTTAAAATTTAAAAAATTTGCTGAAATTCGTAAATAGTGCCATAAGCTTTTATTCACACTTAACTTGATTACGATTATAGAGTTAAAAAAAATAACCCACTGTATTATTAAATGTGTTTTGTGCTCTTTGAATTCTTTGGTCCTTAAAAAATTTCGAAAATCACCGCTCGTATTTAAAGTTTTACTTTTCTGGTATTATAAAAATAGTATTTTCCTACATTTTGCATAATTTCTGAGTGTAAATCAATTTTAATTTGTTTGATGCTGTCGTTTTCGTCGTTGAGAAAACTATTCCCCTTATTCTGTCATCGTCACATCAAGACAATATCAAAACTAAGACATCCGTACACTCTATTTACTCCGTATTTAAATCCTTTTAATATAGCCTCTTGTTATTTTATAGGGCTTAGAGAATAATCAGAGGCTCTCAGCAGTAATCAATTGGCTCCCACAATCAGAATACAACTGACCTATTTGTGATATTAGCTGTGTTTCAGATCCCCAAAGTTACACAAATGCGTTCCAGATAAGAATTTTTGTGCAATTTTGAGAGAAAATGAGAGAGTAATTTCTTTCATTTCCTGTACAAACTCGCCCGAAATATTTCATTGGGTAAGTTTGGGCAAGAATTATATTATCAGCTGTTTCTTGTTTACATTTGAAAATAAAAAAGTAAAAAGAAAATTTACAAATAAAGGAAAGAAGTTGTTAATTGAAAATTGGTTAAAAGTAAAATGGAAGATTTTTCAAAAAAAACTAGAAGTTGTTAGTACATTTGCTCATATTTGCCCCTTTGTTTAGTATACAAAAATGCTTTTTCAGATTAGTGAACAACTTATGGACACATCAAGTGAGTCTGATGAAGACGACATGTTACATTTACAATGATGCTAATCTTTCATTTCATGATGTTGAGCCTTATTCAGTGTATAAAACCACTAAAATAACAATTAATTTAAAAAGTAAGCAGCACTAGTTTTTCAAAAGATATAATTATGGTTTTTTGCGTTCCAGCAAACTTGGGTAGATTTTGCACTTTGAGAGAGTAATTTTCTTTTTACTCTCATTAACCCAAACTTGCCCGAAATTATTTGGAACAGACCTATTGTGTTGACGTGACGTTGACAAAGAATAAGGCGAATTAAATATTGACATTGAAATTGCTGAATTTTAGTGATTTTTAATTTTTAAATTATTCTAAAAGTAAAAACAAAATATCCTGAAGTTCATTTGTGGTCGATATTCCAGCGAATTGCAATACACATGTGGAACACACTAACCGCCGATGTCTTCCCCGCCACTTATAATGTGAGAAGGTTTAAATCGAATATCCACAGACACTACTCCCTTTATCCTCCACCCCAAAACCTATCTGCCCAGCTTCGGTGCAATGCATTGCACATATCCCCTGAGTGCTGGTCCTAACTACAAAAAAAAATATATTAAAAAAAAAACGGGGCTCCCTGAACGTCTCTACAGGATACCCAGTCAGTTTAAGATTAGGCTAGCGGTTATAATTAAATAATTAAATGATTTCATTTCAACTGAAAGATACGTTTTTCAATTCTTTCTGTACCAGCAGTGAAGAGCACAGAAGAATTAAAATTAATCCGGATATAAATTTCCTATTTTCCAGTGGTTTCAGCAGCATAATATAAAAAAAAACAAATAAAATTATTCAGTGTTGTCAATACCCAAAAATCTATATCAAATTCTCATTGAAAACATAGACTTTTCGACAATGACATGCTGGTTTTCAGATGCGTGAATTTAAATTTATAGACTAAAAGTGGTAATCTTAAATTTAGAAAGATAAGATCAATGTTCCAAGGAACAGGGGAAAATTACATCTTGTATAGAAGAACAGAATAGAGCTCTTTTCGAAAGCAGCTATAATGTCATCATCAGTACTCATGTAAATTTTTGTTTAACCAACTAAAATGTTTTAATCATGAATATTGTGTCGAATTCTTCTGATTAGCATTAGTGTATGTTTGTGTTAGTTGTTGTCAACCTGTTTCAGTGATGAAGGCATTGCACTGGTTAATAAACATAATTGACAGCGACTGACTAAAGAGCTGAGGAACGGCATCCTCATTCGTCGGCCCTGTAGTAAAAAGTCTGCCGGCGAAGTAAAATAGCTACAAAAGAACAAAATCCCCATCTTCTCATCTTCCTCCATCTGTCCTTTCAATACTATCTCCTCCTTTCTCGGTCCGGTGCAATGCACTGCATATGGAAGAGTCATCCCCTGAGTGCTGGGCCAAGTTAAACAAAAAAAAAAGATTTTAGTTGAATGTGACAAAACTTTTTATTTACAAAATTTTTATGAGGAAATAGTTTACGAGAACTGTATCAATGCTAAGCTGATGTTAACGCACCTGAAATTCCTGTGCTGCCTTTTGATTAATTTTTTTTATGGATTTCTGAGATTTTGGAATTTTGTTTGCTGACGATGCTGGGGAGACACATATGCAGAGTCTCATCAGAAGATTATTTTTGCGATAAAGTTGCAATATTGAAAATGATTTGCAGTGTTGCAGATTCGAACTTAAGCCCGAAAAAATTAACAATTAACAAGTTGCAGTATTCCAAAATGTTTTTTAAGCCAAATGCGGGTTATATTTTATCCCGGCAACTGAGAGCCAATACAGTAATAATTGAAAATACTTGAAAACATGGAAGAAAAAGTGTTTTCCCTCATGTATCATAACAGACAAATTCTCATCTGCTTTGATGTGATTTTTTCAAACTATGATATCTAAACAATAATACAATAGAACTTTTGAAATGAGAAGACAAAATTAGTGTAGCAGTTGGACCACCAAACAACTTTCATTAAATAAATAAATAAATACATTTGCCATCCTATTTTGTTAGTTTATATTAATTTTTCGAAAACATTCCACTTAATAAATGTTGATTGTATTGATTACTTCATCCGTTAAAAAAAAATCTTTGAGTCTATTTTTTAATTTGGTCCATTGTGCGCCGCAACTGTTCGCATTCAGCAGAAACTTGTAAAACGTTAATACAATTATTTCAGACTTTTGAAATATTTTATAAAGACCAAGCATGCATCTGAAATTTTGGAATCTTATTTTAAACTCCAAGACCAAACACTAACTAATTTGACAGCAGCAATAAAATATTTTGAGGGGCAACATTTCCAATTAATATTAATATGATAAATAGTTGCTATTTTTTTTTTTTAATTTTTGTATCTAATTTTGAACAATAACACAAACTAACTTCTCATCCTTAAGCAGTGCAATTAATCTTCTTCGCATTAAATGGCTTAAACTATTCTGTAATAATCAATAAGAAAATACTCATTAAATCATTTGATTACCTTCGTAATGGTCATTAGCAATTGCAAGGTTTGTCGTTCAATGTCATTACGATGTGATGTGAACATTAAGGACGATTGGGGATGTTGGGGAATATAAAATAAATTAAATGGAAATGAATCTGTAATTTGAGGGGATAGAAAAGACAACAGCAGCAACCACTGAAATGTGAAAAAAAAGTGTACAAAAGTATTTAATTACCATTGGAAAAATATGCAATAATTAAAAATCAATCACTGTTGTTTTTACAACAGCAACAAAGCAATTGGAGAATTAAGAAAGGAGGAGATTAAAGCAGCAGAATTGAAAAATAGGAAGATGCTTCAGGAGTATCTAGCAAACACATTCCAAAACACATAAGTGCTTTTGTTTTGTTTGTTTTTATTTTTTTTTCTTCTTTTCTTGTAATTTTTTGCGGTTGAATGCAAAATCAATGTTGTACGGACAATTAATTTCTATGCTAGTAGTTGCCCCAAACTCCACGCACTGCAAACATGGCAAATAAAAATAGGAAAAAAGTAAAAAGTTTTTTTTTTTATTGAAGGGCGGTCGGTTACTATGGGATATATAGAGAAAGGAGCTAAAGAATCAAGTTGACTGGTGCGGTAATTGATGTTGTTGTTTGTAATAATGCAGTCTGGCCAGTACATGTTGAACGTCAAACATGTTTTAAAATCATCCATCATCAAAATTTGTGCATAAAACGAAAAGCAATAAATCCAACATATTGATGAACAAGATAAAGAGCTGAAATACACATAATGGCTGTATTAAAAGGTCGAGTCGTAGTTGGAGAAAGTGACTAGAAAAGGGCAGGTAGGGAGGGCAGGCAGGCAGGCAGACTGTATGAAATGTATTTAATATAAACGATTTTGATTAAAAAAAATTTCATTTTAAGAGTGGGTTTTGAAAAGGTATTCGTAGTTAAATTGTGGTTTTGGTGCAAAAGACTCTGGCTGTAGTTGTGTTCACCTTTTTTTTTTATTTTTCCATCAATTTATTTATCATTAAATATTAAATAATGCACGGTTGCTGTTGTTTGTGTAAAGTCTTTATAGAGGCGTTTATAACCTGCTAAAGTCCACCGTGTTCTGCATTCGAGCTGTTGTTGTTTGTTCAATTTTTAAACGTTAATCATGTATTGCATACTTGAGGGAATTTGGTGTGGGAGTATTATTGTTGATGGCCTCACCACAAAATGTAATTAGCAGCAGCTGTTTTGTTTACAATTTTAATGTCCACTTCGTAACTGACGACTGAATTTCCTTGACTACAGGCAGATGAGTGTTGGCGGTCATTAGTTTTTATATCACCACCGACGTTGGGTGCAGGTGTAAATAAGGGAATTTTTTTTTTAAGGATTTTATTGGTAGTGGCAAATAGATGTTTTTAGTGGATTTCAATTGCAGGAAATCCTACACTTGGAGATCGTTAACATTATGGGTAAAATACTAACCTTGAACTGCAATATAACGAATTAAAATGTTCTACATAAATATTTACCATAAAATTCTATTATAACCTTCTAAATATATTAGAAGTCAAAACAGATCCTGAACACCACAAACAAGTCATCAGTTGAAATACGTTAAAGACTTACCCCCTTATTCATAAAAATTAAAAGAGTCTAATAACAGCATAATAAAACAAAATTTCATATGAAATTTGCTCTATTACACTCTTATAAGCCTCTTATAACTTTTCTGAATAAGTGGGTTAACTTGTTACTTTTTTTAGAACATTTTATTTTAGGCCGCTATAAAGTGGATTTTTTTATATTTCTTAAGAGCACAGTTAAAAATATCTTAAAAATCTACTTCACTGTCTTGTACATAAAAGTGTTGCACAGTGTAATCACTTATAAAATTTTCCTATTTATTTTCTTTCACTCTAGTGCCGCACATAAACCTTTATTCCCTTACTATTAGACTCAAGTGCTTGCTGGAGACGAGCCTGCATTTTTAATTATAATTTCATTTTATTAAACAAAACTTTTCGTTTAATACAACCCAAATTAAATATTATTTTCCAAAGAAAACGAAATAAAAAAAATACAAAAACCTAATGAAAAACCCCGCTAAGAAATCCTCTTAACCTTTAAAACAAAAACTGAATTGAAAAAAAAAATTCTTTAAAGAAATCACTGAAAATATATAAGAGGATAAGACCTGCAAAACATTTCAATTGCTGCTGCCTTATAAAACAATGATGCTTTTCTAAATGCAAGGCCACAAAACCATATGCGGTCGAATTGTGTAGAGTAAATTGAGGACTAACGACTGACTCTCTCAAACTCTAGTGCAGATTTTTTTTTCGTTCAACTTCATAACGAAAACATACTAGTGCTGCATGGAAACAAAAATTATCTTGAGGGAATTTTTTCTTCTACTACTTAAAAAAAAAACAAAAATGAAAGAAAAAATCTCTAACTAACAGACAGATGCGAGTTGAAACACAACCAAATTAAAGACGATGAACATTGGATTGAAAGTTTAAAAAGGACAGGAATTGTAACACGAGTCTAAGAGTTTACACGGTGATTTTTTTCTTTATGCTTCTTTCAAGAGATAAATTCATGATCCACTTTCACCAATGGAAGAACAGACGCAAGCATTGCAGTTAATTAATTTCTCGTTATTTTTGACAGTATTTTAGTGTGGAAGTAGTCCTATATAAAGACAGACGAAATCTCAATTTCCACTTAGAGTTTCGTGGCATCATATTAAAATAAAAACTTAAGTTAATTCGGTTTAAGTTAAATTCTCTAAAATAGTTAAACTGCCGGGCAGCAGGGTTTTTATACAGCAAAAATAAATTCTATGTTAATATTTATATCCAGTAGATACAAAAGCCTCTATGCCAAAAAACCAAACAGAAAGAAATCTTTCTATAGATTATAGGGTTATGGCTACTCTTTATACTTTACACAGCTGCACATATTTTTTTTTGTTAGTCTTTCTTTTGCAGCATAATTTTCGAATCCACTGATAAAGAGAATGTGGGGGAAAAAAAGTAAGCAAACAAGGAAAATAGAAAAGCGAATTGTTTTCTGTCTAAAGGAATAATGCCAATATAAAATGAAAACAGAAAGTGTCCCGCTGAGCATTCTTTAATGTTTCAACATCCTTATGAAAGGTTGTCATGTTATATCATATATAAATTAAATTTTTTTATACACTTCCTTCTCCGGTCAAAAAACCCTTTTTTTCCTTCACCATAATAAAGCTCATTTTACCAATTTGAATAAAATATGAGATTTTTATTATTGGCGCTATGTAAACTAATGACAGCCAATGGGATCATAATAGAAGAAGATTACTAAAGAAATAAAATGATGGAAAAAAAATTCAACACAAGAAACTTTGATATGCAAATAAATTAGAGAAAGGAAAGGCAAAAGGAAAAGAGTATGTGGTAAAGTGCATAAACCGGCAAGCTCTTTTTAGGCGATATATAAAAATTAATTTTTGTGGACTTGGAAAAAATAAAAAATAAAAATTAAGACTGAGAAAATAGCATGCTCTGTTATATAGTATAACTAGGAAAGAAACGTTTTAACCCTACGAAAATATCTTCGCATAAAAAGTGCTGATTTATCTAGCGTTCGAATTGCTGAATATTTTTAAAATTCTGTTCAAATATTCTACACAACAATGAACATAAATTTTTATTTAAATAAGAAGATCACAATCTTTGAAAAATTGTGATAATTTTCTTATATTAATAAACAAAAACTTAAACATGAAGTTGGCTTGAGTGATAAAAGAAACTAATTTTTTCATATAATTTTCGGTTCAAAAACTATTGAAAATACAATCTTGAGTCATAACAACTTCATTTATTTTTAAATCAAAATACTCTTTAACATCCAGTTGGATTATATCACTTAAACTAACTTTACGTCGGTTTTCTGTTATGCCCTCCATCTGATTAATTATTTGAAAATGTTTGTTAAATGCATTAAACACGCCAAGAGAAATTTTGCAAATTAAGCCGAGAACACACTATGGCATTTTGTACCATCACAAGCAAACAAAATGGTTTGTTGCAGTGGTAACGATTGTCATTTTTAAATTGTCAATTTCTAAATGCCATTACAAATGCGATGTCATAAAATGCCATAGTGTGTTCCCAGCGTAAAATATAATAATTCTTTACGATTCGTTCGAATTAAATTCTATTGCGAAGGAAAAATTCGATCTCGGGCGAAATTATCGCATTTTATACCGATCGAAATTTCTACTTAAATTGTAATGAAGTTTCAATCTGTATAAAAAAACAAAAAATACATATATGTATATAAAAGCTTTGGCCCACGACTTTGTCGACGAAGAATATGTGAAATTTTAGCTAATGTGTATGGTATGTCAATGATGTGTTCTATTTTTGTTGGAACAAGCTTTAAATCGTTCTTGGTTATCAGTTTAATAATTTCACATATCTATACAAAGTTTCGACCACACTTGACCATTCGATACACTCATTTCGAAAAACAAAAACCACCCCATTCTATTCCTCGGATCTTAAACTATTTCCATGACAAATTTCATTTAAATCGGTTCAGCGGTTGGAGCATGAAAAGGTAACAGACAGACAAAGAGACAGAGTTACTTTCATATTTCTTATGTTAGTAAGGAAAAAAAGTGCAAGTGATTACGAAAAATTAAAATCATTATAAAAAGTGCAAGTCATTATAAAAAGTGCAAGTCATTATGAAAAGTGCAAGTCATCATAAAAAGTGCAAGTCATCATAAAAAGTGCAAGTCATCATAAAAACTGCAAGTCGTCATAAAAAGTGCAAGGAATCAGAAAAAGTGCAAGTCATTATAAAACGAGCAAGTCATTACAAAAAGTGCAAGTCATTATAAAAAGAGCAAGTCGTTATGAAAAGTGCAAATCATCATAAAAAGTGCAAGTCGTCATAAAAAGTGAAAGGCATCAGAAAAAGTGCAAGTCATTATGAAAAGTGCAAGTCATCATAAAAAGTGCAAGTCATCATAAAAAATGCAAGTCATTATAAAAAGTGCAAATCATCATAAAAGATGCAAGTCATTATAAAAAGTGCAAGTCGTCATAAAAAGTGCAAGGCATCAGAAAAAGTGCAAGTCATCATAAAAAGTGCAAGTCATCATAAAAGATGCAAGTCATTATAAAAAGTGTAAGTCATCATAAAAAGTGCAAATCATCATAAAAAGTGCAAGTCGTCATAAAAAGTGCAAGGCATCAGAAAAAGTGCAAGTCATTATAAAAAAAGCAAGTCATCATAAAAAGTGCAAGTCATCATAAAAAATGCAAGTCATTATAAAAAGTACAAGTCATCATAAAAAGTGCAAGTCATTATAAAAAGTTGCAAGTATGTAATTATGAAAAGTGCAAGTCATTATAAAAAGATGCAAGTAATTATGAAAAGTGCAAGTCATCATACATGCTGAAAAGTATGTAGAATGTTTATAAAGAATCTTTTTTTTTTTGCAAACGAAAAAATAGTACGAGGACGATTTTCTTCGTTTACGAGAAGAACGAATAACACCAAGAATGCAAAATGCATTTTTGTCTGGCATTTTATTTTAAAATTCTGGAAAACAAATGTTGAATAAACTAAAAATAAATTCTAGCCATAATAAATAAATAAATTTTTGCCACTTGAAACTCCGCAATGAAAAAGACTTTAGACACAGTTTTCTAACACAAACGATAGATTATTAAAATAAATGACTTAAAGCCTTTAGCCAGGCTGGTTTAATTTTTTGTTTGCAGCTATAAGCTCTGAATATTTTAACAACGGAATATAGATGTAGGCCATTTTCTGGAGGCTAAATTTCATATATAGTACACTGTACATACATACATATGTATGTATGTATACTATGTGCTTATTACATATTTTTAAACATATTATAGAGAACGCTGCAGTTTTTCGTTGCTTATCCCAAAAGTATTTCAGGTTTATGTGACGTGTTTTGTTTTTCATTATTTCAATGCCTTTTGCTTTCCAAAAAAAACTTGGAATATTAATTTTCTTTGTTCGTTATCTAGGCTAAAAAATATGCAATTGAATGGACATTAATTTTGTAAATTTTTTGCAGCGGCATGGAAATAAAGATAAACTACAATACAGCACAATCTTTGATATGCAAATACTATTTATTAAGGGTATTCACGCAAATAGAATATATATTTCAATTTTTTAATTTAATTTTTCCAAGCCAAGTTAAAAAAAAAATTACGTTTCAAGTTGTGAAAATAATGTTTCACAACAGTAATTTTATAAAAAAAAAAGATTCTGAGCAACTAGCGTTTTAAAGTCAAATCAGCTGACACACTATCGATTTCAAATCAGTAACGGAAACACGCCCTCGCAGTAAAGAACAAAATAGAGGCAACAAAACCTCTATCTTCCCATATTTCTTCATCTGTCCTCTCAACACTATCCCCACTTTTTTGATAGTTTCGCCACAGTGCATTGCATAAATAGTGTTCAATGAACACTGCCAATACCCTGAGTGCTGGTGGTACTAGTGAGAAAAATGCTGTATTTGTGTTCAAACCTCACGAAGGACCGTCGTTTCAGAATTGTGATTTAAATTAACAATATTATGTAAAAATGAATTTTTCCATTATTTATTACCTAGTGGCAAAAAATTAAATACGACTTCATTCAAGCAACAATGACAATTTAAACAAACCCCGGCTCTAAAAGTGGCAAATTGCCATCTTAGACGCACAACGGTCACTTTGTTTGGAGCTTGTGATTGCATATTTGCTTTTAATTTTTTTTTGTTTCTCTTCACCTCCTCCACTTTAGTGACGATGGTGTTCATGGCAACTCGTTAGGGTTTTGCGGTATGCGGCATGCGTTAATGAATCTGGATTTTCTCTGTTTACAATACTTAAGACCCTTATTTCTTCCTATTCATGGGTTGATTTTGTTGCTATCATTTTTGTTTGCGCTGCACAAGTCGCAACAATACAATTGAAAATATTTTCAAAAACACACGTACGTCTGCATGTAAACATTCTTTTAAAAATGTATAATAGGGTTGTCCTTAAATTGCCCGTTACATTTTATTCAAATATGTAAATAGTTTTCGGAAATATTTCAATAGAATTTTTATTTTCTAGGGCTTAGATTGTTCAGATATTTTTGGATAGTGAAACCAAACATTTTTTGCACTTTGTATTTTAATTTACGTGGCCTTCCTAATATATATTTGTATGTGGAATCAGCAATTGTAATTGTTTTGTGTGTCTCTGTATGTGTGTTTGTATGCACTTAAGTATTGTACAGTCGTTTGTGTTTGTATTATCGAGACTTTATAATGTAAAGCTTTTGTTCGAAATCTGTACGCCTTTATGTGCTTTTATTTGCATTTTAGTAATTGTTAAATTTTTTTTTTTGCCAACAGTGTGTAGAAAAAGTATGCCATGACTTAATTTGTTATTTCACATTTTGCTTAAATATTTTACTAATTTCATTAAATTTCAAATAAAACGAATATTTTTGCCAAGAAAAGTCCTTTGAATGTCAGTAGAAACGATCAAAATGCCTTGTGTTCAGCTCGTGTATTTAAAAATATATGAAGATTCCAATTCTTTAATGACAAATGATCGTGAACACAAAGTTGTTTTAAATCTCGGTGCTCGCACAGGAATAGATATAGAGAACAATATTGCAAAGTTAGCAGGTTGATATTTACCCATCATAATTGAATCTACTTCTGACCCCCATAAATTTTAATGATCGAAAGTTTTTGATAAGAACTTTGTTCTCTTTAACATTTATGCAGATCAAACATAGAACATTTGTAATCACATAAAATTTCTATTTTATATTTACTATGGTTGAGACCTTTTCTACTCTATTTATTAAAAATAACTCAAGAGTACTATGCATTTTAAATTCAAATTTCCATTTTTCAACAATTGTTATTTATTTTGACCTTATACAGTGTTCAGACATACATCTTAATTGCGTTTATCGCAATAAATAGCATCAGTAGGCTCAATCATGCATATAAAATTTCAATTAATTATTGTTCAATAAATCTGAAATATTGAATAAAATTACAAATGCATCACTGCAAAAAAGTGTTTAATGAACGAAACACAAGTCTCTGAGCTGAATTAGTCGAGACTAAAATGAGAAAAAAATTAAACAAAAAAGTGAAAAAGTAAAGAAAATATGTCGAGCCACGTTGAAGTTAAATTATTGACATTAAATTTATTATTAATTAGAAAATTAAAAAAAAAAAAAACAAGTAAAAACGTTATATTCGACCGGGTCGAATCTTAAATACCCTCGAAATATTTAGCAAGTAAATTTAAAATGTTTAACTTGGTGGGACAGAGTTCCTTTAAGACATCTCTGTACGCAATTTTAAATCCCTGTTTTGAGAGAGTTATTCCGGGAAGGGCCGTGGAAGAGACGTTTCACCTCTGCAAGATCAGAGAACATCTCAGCTTCTTGTAGGTTTAAGGAATACAAATTGTTCAATATTTACACTATTTTTACATATAATATCGTACGTAAACGCCCACTAAAGGGGGCGGTGCCCAAAAATATACTATATAATATTTTTCACAAGCGAACGTATGGATATTGCTAGACCGTCTTAGACTTCATCACAGATCAAGAATATAAGTATGTAGTTTATGGGGTCCAATTCTCTTTGGAGGGTATTAAAACTGTATTTTAGCGGGGTCGCTCTGGCAAGGGCTGTGGGGGAGACATTTCACCTTTTTCATAAAACTCTAAAAATAAATGTTCGGGATAACTAAATACAATATTTAAAAACAAATTTTTTATAGGGTCATTTAGGGGGCAAAGAGGGAGGAGGGTGTAGGGCAGAGTAGTACCAGGTTACATCTCAGCTTCGTCATTAAAGCTTGAAAATGTTATTTTCAAGGAATGTAGGCTTAAGTAAAACAAATTGTTACATTTTTACACTATTTTTGCATATAATAACGCCCACTAAAGGGGGCGGGGTCCAACAAATATTTGTTTTTATTTAATGGCTCCAAGTTTAACGCGTTGGACCTTCTTTAATATAAAAATATATCATTTGTTTAACAAAATTACATAAAAAAATCTTAAAAATTATGTTGTTTTTTAGAGGTTGGTTTAGTTCTTCTTAGGGGAACTTTTTTCCCTCTTGCTCGATTTAGGCCATCTCCAAACTCATCCTGTGCTATCCTTCAGGATGTATTTATACCAATTTTCAAGAGTGTAGCTCTTTTTGTTTGGACTGAATCGTGATTTCTACAGACGGACGGACGGATATGCTCAAATTGTCTTAGATTTCATCACTAATCAAGAATATATATACTTCATGAGGTCTCTTATGGATATTCCACTGCGTTACAAACGGAATGACAAAGTGAATATACCCTCCAATTCTTTTTTGGAGGGTATAATAAATACAATAAACATTTTTCTTAAAATTCCCAAATTTTTTTATGAATACGAAAGTTTGTATTTAAATCTGAACATAAAGAAAAATATTCGTAAATAATCATCACAGAAAACCTAAATATTTGTATTTTGTTAAACAACTCCACTTTGGTTTAATAATTGTGTCTTAGGCTTGCCTCTTGTAAAATCAAATTTTATATTATAATTTTTCCATTGTGTGGTACAACTTTTCAATAGCACTGTTTCTCAATTTTCGGCTTCACATTTGCTTTTGTATTGTCGCTTAAACAGAGATTTGTAAAGTTATTTACCCTAAAAACAATTACAATGGCATTTTTATGTTAATTGATTGCAAATTGTGTAAATACCACTCGCTCACTACGGGCACGAGCGTACAGAAACAAATTTGCTAAAAAGTATAAAACATAAATTGCTTTTAATCACAATTGGTTAATTTTGTAACAATCAGCAAAAATTTAAATCAATTTGTGCAATGATTCAAAGAGACAGAGAGAGAGAGAGAGAGAGAGAGAGAGAGAGGGAATGGAAGTTAAGGCGTAATTAGTCAATACTGACTGGGCTTTGTGACAATTTTAGTCTTCACTGATATTTACAAATATATTTATTAGCAGTTGCTTAGTAACAGACGTATTGGACTTGTCATCGTTTTTCACCTGTGTTTTCAGTTCTATCTCCTCTTTTCATAGGCCCGGTACAATGCATTGCAACAGAAGGGTTCATATCCTAACAGTCGGCCTAAGTAAAAAATAAATGGGAATAAAAATAGTTTTTCCCTTATATTTAGAAAAGAAATAACTTTGCTTGTTTCAAGAACACTTATACTACGATTAGTTCTGCTTTATTCTCACTTACGACGTCGTATTTCGAATTAATGTCAATTAAGGAACGTTCCCACTTGTCAAATATTTGCCCTAAAAGTGTGAAATACGATTGAAAACCCTTTTATTTCAGACGAGTGTTTATTGAAACTATTTCACTTAATAGACATGTGTCTGGGTCAAAATACAGGGTGGGCAAATTTTAGGTTAGGAAGTAAATAAATAAAACCTAAATCAAATGTTGTAAAAACCAACTATGACCATATTAAAGTTACTAGAGAGCTCGACTAAGAGACATTGTATATATTGTAAAAAAAATTATTTATATTGTTAACTAGTGTTTATATAGTTTAAATATATTCTTATGGCCAGTAAACAAAAAAAAAAAAAAAATGGTGAAATGTCAAGAATTTTGCTGTCTTTGTTTGCTATTTATTTAGTAAAAAGTTGGGAAATTTTAAACATGGAACGCCACACACTTGAACAAATAATTCTTATTATGAAAATTTACTGTTGGAAAAATTAGAGGAAAACAATGCGTTTTCCTTCATCTTTAGTGAAGATTGGCTATTTCAATTAAGCGGTTATGTTAACGAACAAAATTGTCTTATATGTGGCTCACAAAATCCACAAAAACAGTCGTAGCAAAACCAATACATTCAAAGAAAGTGATCGTATAGTGCGGTCTGTAGTCAGGTGGCATCATCAGCCCGTGCTTTTCCGAAAATGAGCAAGGAACCAAAGTCACCGTCAATTCTCTGCGCTACACAACCATGATAACCGATGTTTTGTGGCTACAAATGGCTAATATTGACATCACTAACATTTGGTTACAGCAAGACGGCATCACTAGTCACACAGCCGACCAAACAATTCAGTTATTGCATGAAAAATTTCCCGCTAGCGTAATTTCTCGATCTAGCGATTTAACGCCGCTAGATTATTTTTGCTGAGGCCATTTAAAAGACCATGTTTACAAATCACAAGCAACTGGAGTTCTAGAAGATTAATTTCGGCGCTGCATTGACGAGATAAGCGAAGCCTTGTTGCAAAATGTAGTTGAAAATGAAAATTTTGTAAAAAGAGCAGACGTCTGCCGATGTGCTAAAATTAATTAATTCCCATAGTTCAACTTTATATTGGTATTAATAAAAATGAATTTGTTAACAAAAAATATGTGTTTTTAAGCCAATTTACTTCCTAACCTCAAATTTGGCCACTCTTTATGGTTCAATAATATTTAGTAGTTCCGTTTATTTGTAACTGAACATTTTTGTGTTTTGAATAACTAAAAATTTCAATATTTTATTGTTTGGAAAAATCGCATTCTAAACAATTGGTTTTACACTTATTTGCTTTTAAGAATTGTGATAATGAAAGTTTAATTAAATTAATACTTTTCAGTTAGTGGAAAAAATATTTTTGTTCAATTTCAATTGATAAAAAATAGCCCAATAAACCATTAATATCATTCGCGAGGAGTGATGAAGAATTGGGGTAAATTCGGTCGAAATTTCCATTTAAATAATACAAAAATTTCAATCGAATATTGTAACTTGGACCCTAGACAAGCAGATGTGGATGTTCTACAAATCTCAAGTCGGATTGTTTTGGCAACATCAGTTGCACTCCCACAACTTACCCTACCCCCGTTCATAAAATTGTAAGAGAGCAGGATTTAAATCATTAGTATTATAGAGATGTAACTTTCCCGAGTTTTAAGGGCCAAACTTCCCACAAATTCTATTGTGATGCATAAACATTTTAATTTAAACTTTGGCTCATTGGGCAATTGTCTGAATATTAAATAAATTCAAAATACATTTTATATTTTATTTTGCCCCCATGTAATTCAAATGCCGATGAAGAGCCAGTCTCATGTGTAAGTGGCTGGGTATGATATTTGCATGCGTGTATTCTTTTTTTTTTTTAGTTCTTTCAAATGTGTCGAACATGAATTTTAAATTTACATATTTAATGCAATTCGAATTCAATAAAATTAATTCTACAAATGCAGTTGCAATTCAATATTGACAATTTGTGTGTTTGGAGCAAAATTCAAATGAGTACATTTCCCATGTAATTTGTAAATGCAAAGCGAACAAAAAAATAAATTAAAAACACATGTGATTTTTATTGAAACGGCATGAAATTAAATAATTAAATTTGTTTCTTATTTTCAGTTATATTTTTGCTTTATTGTTGTGCTCATGTAATTAAATGCAATTTGCGGTTGGCCACAAAAATGACAAACAACCTCTGTTTTCTGTTTATTCACTTTATTTCATTATAATTTCATGTTTAATGGAATATTTATTTCATTTATAATTAATTGAAATACAATATGATATGAAATCAAGGCGAAATATAAAGTTTCAATTACATGCGAGCATAAAAAAATGGACAAATGGATGATCTGTTAGTTAGACAGATAAATATGTTTGGAATTCATTTATATTTTACATAGTTTTTAGTTTGTAAAGACTTTTTAAAGGAATTTTTCAATTGATGTGGTATTTTTAAATATTTTATGCCAAGGCAGTGTAACATTGCTGTCATATTCAATGTTTTGCTAAATATATATTTTTTTAAACATTTCGTCCTTTGAAGTTTGTAACGAACGTAGTAACATTGAAACCATATTTAGAAAACACTGGAATTTGTGATATGTTTACCAATTCCCTTTGTTGAAAGTTTCAACAAGGGCTTTTCGTTTTTAATAAATAAATAAAACAAAAAGAAAGAACAACACCGACAAAAATTTTGCTAATTAATTTTCGCACTGCTTATAAAGCATGTACACACACACAAGGGTTTTTAAATAATATTTTTTATACAAATTTTTTCCACTTACCCCCTCTTCTTTGCCCTGCAAAAAATGAACAGCTCCTGAACGTTGAATGCCGGGTAAAAACCACACTGGATGTGTCAACAACAAACGTTCGACCAAACTTAAATCGCACGGTGGCGAATCATCTGTACCCCTTGACGTTTCACTTGAGGTTTCACCCTCAGCCAATATGCCACCATCTGAACTCGACACAAGAGATGTACGGGACTGTGGAAAATATAAAAAGAAGCAAAATAAAAATTAAAATTTTATGTAAAACTTTTCTTATTTGAAATTTTAAAGAAACCTTTCATTTAGTTTCTTAAAAATTTAATACCTAAACTATAGTGCAGTTGTTGGCTTCATTCTTACGTGGGAATGAGTTTTTTTACCTTTTAAGATGTTTAACTTTCAGTGTTTTAAAGTTTGTCAAAGTAATTTTCACTAATTTATGGTCTGTTCACACAGCTGTTGCCAATTCACTTTTGTGTTACATTTTTATTATTTATTTTTGGGCGAAGAAAGTCTTTATTGCACTCTAATAAACATTAAAAGAGAATATCTTAATGGAACCTGTTCAAAGGTCATAAGAAGAGCGCTCACAAAATCTTAATGATAAAAAATGAACTGAAAATTTCAATGTAAAAAAAATAAAAGAAATAAAAAGTTTGTTAATGCAATTTAAAAAGGAATGTATTTCTTACTCCTTTTTAGTTATTTAACATTCACGTATGAATATTATTTTATGCCACGATAAAATTGGGGGTTTCGTTACTCATACGCCTGGTGTTACTACTAAGCAAAAATATTAATCATACGTACAGGGGTACTTACATAAATCTAAATTGAAATTATAGAATTTTACACACAATAATTTCAAATTCTTGAGAGTGCCACTTTGCTGAAAAATGGCACATTTTTTTATATAATAAAATGATGAATTTTAGATGGCATCGAGAGCAATTTATTCTGGAGCGACCAATCTAATACCGCGTATTATACAAATAAAATTATTAACATGAACTTGTGGAAATTATTTATAGCGATTGCAATTTGTCGCAATTCGTGATGTGAGAGGGTTCTTATCTGCCTGAAATATTTAACTATTAAATGCATGATTTTTTTAAGGGATTGCTAAAACTTTTTTTCATAGAAACTTAGGCGTAGATTACAAAAAAAAATTAAAATAATAGTTATAGGCATGGTATATAAACAAGGTACTTCCACTGTGAGCTACTAAATTTAAAATAATTTTCTGACAATTTTAAGGATTCTGACATTCCCATAAAAATTAAGTTACCATATTATTTTAAGTTACCCGTTTTTATACCCTCCAAAAAAAATTTGGGTATATTCACTTTGTCATTCCGTTTGTAACGCATCGAAATATCCATATCAGACTCCATAAAGTATATATATTCTTGATCAGTGATGAAATCTAAGACGAACTGACCATGTCCGTCCGTCCGTCTGTGGATATCACGATTCAGTCCAAACGAAAAAAGCTAGACTCTTGAAATTTGGCATAAATATATTTTGAAGCTTAGAGCAGGTTAAGTTCGAAGATGGGCTAAATCGGGCAAGAGGGGAAAAAGTTCCCCTAAGAAGAACTAAAACAACCCAGAAAAAACAACATAATTTTTAAAGTTTTTTGGTTATTTTGTTAAGCAAATGATATATTTTTACGTCAAATACGGTCCAACGCCTTAAACTTGGAGCCATTAAATAAAAAATATTTTATTATGTTATTATAGGCAAAAATAGCATAAAAATTTAACAAATTGTTTTACTTAAGCTTACATTCCTTAAAAATAACACTTTTAAGCTTTAATGACGAAGCTGAGACGAAACCTGGTACTTCTCTGCCCTACCCCCTCCTTCCCCTTCGCCACCTAAATGACCCTACAAAAAAAAATTTTTTTTTTAAATTTTGTATATAATCATCCCAAGCATTTATCTTTAGAGTTTTATGACTGCCGATTTCTGCCCTACCCCCCTCCTCCTTTGCCCCCTAAATGACCCTACCAAAAAAAAAACATTTTTTAAATTTTGTATATAATCATCCTAAGCATTTATCTTTAGAGTTTTATGACTGCCTGCTGCTGCCCTACCTCCTCCTCCCCCTTTGCCCGCTAAATTACCCTATTAAAAATAAATAAAATTTTTTTTTAATTTTGTGTATAATCATCCCAAGCATTTATTGTTAGAGTTTTGTGTCTACCTGTTTCTGCCCTACCCCCTCTCCCCCTTTGCCCTCTAAATGACCCTATCAAAAAAAAAAGAAATTTTAATTTTGTATATAATTATCCCAAGAATTTATTTTTAGAGTTTTATGACAAAGGTGAAATGTTTCCCCCACAGCCCTTGCCAGAGCGACCCCGCCAAAATACAGTCTTTATGCCCTCCAAAGAGAATTGTGATGAAGTCTAAGACGGTCTAGCAATGCCCATACGTTCGTCTGTGGAAAACATGATATTGTATATTTTTTGAACCCCGCCCCCTTTAGTGGGCGTTGGCGTACGATATTATATAAAGGAACTCTGTCCCACCATGTTAAACATTCTAAATTCACTTACTAAATATTTGGAGGGTATTTAAGATTCGACCCGGTCGAATATAACGTTTTTACTTGTTTTTCTTTTGATTTGAGTTGTTAAAAATTTTAATTGCATCGATGTCATAATTAACAATAATTGAAATCCATTTGCAATTAATTTATTATAAAAATCTTGTCGTGAATCTTGAATAAACATATTTTTTGTTAAATTGTCTTATTGATCAATCTAATGGTTTCAATGTTTTTGGTCCAATGCAAAGCAATACAATTTCTTTTTTTGATTTCTTATGGAAATGCATAGAAACTGTGATTTTTCGTAGTTTTCTATATTCTTTACATTTTATATAACTTTTATTAAATTATTTTAACAAATATGTATTACAGATTTTATTTAAAAATTTCCAAATAAAGAAAATTATTTTTTCTAATGTGGCAACGTCATATTCACCATAATGTAGAAAAATAAACTTCAAAAATCCTTATTAAAATTTAATAAAAGCAAGTGGGAATACTATTTATATACCTTGGTTTTAGGTGTTTATTGAAAAAAAAAGCGGTATGTAAACTTTTGGCAACAGTATGCATTTAAGGGTTAAGAATCTTAGAACGTACATCGAGCAGCAAAGAGTTTGTTGAATTGCATACACAATTTTTATATATTTATGGGAAAATATATTAAAATAATATATACTTCACAGGTTTAAGTTCGACAAATTATGAAAGTACTTCAGGTTTGAATTTTTCCAGGTTCTCTATTTTTCATACTCGTACTTACGAGTATGAGTTTATCTGCAAGTTTTTTTTGTCAAAACTATTCCATTTTGCATATTCTCTCGCGTTTCAGGTAAACGAGGTAATTGTTAAATTTTGTTTAAATTGTTTATGTAAATTTTTGCCACTCCTTAACACCCAAATGCGCTACTGAAAATAAAACAGATATTTTTCTATTCTTTCTGTTAGATTTTTTTCATTAAGCATCATCAAAAAGATATTTTGAAGTTGCTTTATTGCAGAATGTTTGATAAAATGAAACACAATGTCAAATAAACCACTCTTTTTGGATGGATGGAAAATTGTTTAAACAGAGATGGGAAAGAGGAATATTTATTTATGTAAAGGAAAGCATGAGAGTTAAAATTTTTTTTAGAATATGTCAAGAATACCATGTGTTATATTTACATTCCGATTTGTATAAATTAAAATTGTTGTATGTCATTATATAATTTGTTCATAAAATTTGCGCAAGGAAAGGATGTCAACACTTTTCGGAAATCGCATGCCAAATATTTTGTTGTCCACCTTATTTCTCTTTCTCTTCTTTTAGCAAGAAAAAAATTGTATGTAATAAATTTTATAAACAAATATGATATAATTTTTTAATTATATTATTATCAGAAAATAAAATATCAGAAAATAAAATAAATTATCAGAAAATAAAATAAGTTTTAGGAGCCAAGTAATAATTAATGGCATTAAAATAAATAGGACACGGCCCCCACTCATCCAATAAATAGTGAGGGAACTATACAAATGAGTGTATAGTATTGACAGAATATATGGTGAAACTGGAGAAAAAATATCTGGTAGTAGCCATTTTACTTATTATTTGCATGAGCCGGAAAATATGCCACAATACCGGGGAAGGAGGGAATAATTTGTAATTTCGTCCTTTAGACAAACAACTGCAGTTAAAAGAACCGAAAACTGTTAAGGATCCGAATAATCAGACTGAGGGACATCTTCGGCTTCATAGTCAACTCTTTAACTACTTCACCCCACAACACAACTTGTATACGATCCTAATTTCTAAGACTACATATGAAAATAAAAGCTTTCTTAAAGTTCAAGCAATTTATTTATTAAATAACCCCCTTATTCATAAAAATTATGAGAGGCTTATAAGAGTGTAATAGAGCAAATTTCATATGAAATTTTGTTTTATTACGCTGTTATTAGACTCTCATAATTTTTACGAATAAAGGGGTAAGTGATTAAAGAATTAAAATTTTTGAGAGCATTTTTTTACTTGAGTTCAGCGACTTGATGATTAGTTTCAGGGCGCTATTAAAATTGTTTAGCAAAACAACATCGAACTTATATTTTGCTAGACTCGTGCGGTAGTAAAATTTTTAGCACTTGACGTTTGACGGTTAAAATAAATCTCTATTGATTCTTAATTTAAGAAAAATGGGGTTGCATATTTTTTTTTATTCGACATTTTGAAAGAAAAACAAAAAATAATTGTTTTCTTTCTACCAGCCAATAAAAAAGTTTTTTTTATAGACAGAGTTTTCAACGTTTACATATGTATATGTATGTGTACATGTACCAAAAATAAAATATAATAAAATAAAAAAATGTGTTGTTGCAAAATTTAAAACGCTTTTTTATAATTTTCATGCCATGAATTAAAATATATATTTCTATTGTTCCTAACACCATGGAAATAGCTTTTAAATCATACACGTTTCATTAATATTGCTGGACGATAAGATACTTAAAAGTGTACCACAAAAAACCTGTTCATACCACTTTCCCAACCCTGCAAAATTGTTTGTTTCTGCGGTCTCATCAGAAATAAAAGTCAAAAGCTGTATACATAATATTTTGCCAGCAAAATGATATTGTTTACACCAAACGCGTGTCAATTGAAGCGTGCAAAATATTTATGACTTTTTGCATTCCAAAAAACAATCAGCGAAAAATAAAAGTTTACAGAAAAAAACATTTACACTCACATTGCGGGGCAACATAAAACAAATAAATAAATGAAAAGCACTGTGACAGTGATGGGGTATTAGTAGAAGGAAAAAGTGCTTAAAGCTAAAGATGAGACACACACACACCAACAAAAACCGAGTTTTTTAACATAAAAAATATATTATTTTTTTTGTACATTGTTGAACACACACATCCATATATTTTCAATGTTGATGACAGAAAAGTGACAACATTAAATATACTTCTAATATTAGTATACGAGGGTTATCATACACATTTTACTTTTCACATTCCCACTTTTAAATTTTCTGTGTGTGTGTTTTTTTTTTAATAAAATGTTTATTATTTTATTTATCATAAATTATGAAAATCTATGTTGTATTTCCTTCTTTAGCAAAATTTGCATATTTTATTGTGAGTGTTGCGAAATATTTTTATTTTTTTTCACTGAATTTTTGAAATATGAACTCGTTTAGCTTTCGGTTGAAAAAGTATGCATTTCCGTTTGATGCCACAATGTCTGCTTGTTTTAAAATGTTTCAGTTTTTTTTATTCACTTTTGTTTAAATGAAAACAATGGAGTGTTGATAGAGAGCTGCCAAGTGGTAAGAAATGTATGCAGTGCCAAGATATATAAATTTATAAAATTTTAGAAATTGTGTGAGCCGAAATTTAATTTTATTTAAAAACTACCAGGGCACTTCTGGACAAGGTTTATCGCCTTGTGTGTATTTCGATCAGCGGGGCAATGAGAACTTGTCCAACACATGCTCTGGGTGCCATCTTGCACATTCCCCCTTTGCACATTATAGTGAAGGAGGAGGCCCGCAGGAGCGCACTACGGCTGCCTGACATCTTCACTTTGAAACCTGGAGATCTGGTTGGTCACATGGGCATACTAGGACATCTTCTGAATGACCCATACATTGGGGTGAATGATCAAATACAACGAACACTAGTTTTGAACAGAAACTTTGATGTTCTCATTCCTGAAAGGAGTCAATGGCTCAACCACACTTCATGGCACGAAGATGCTGACCAGGTCTGGTTCACTGACGGCTCCAAACAGGAAAATGGGGATCCGGGGGCAGGGATATATGGCCCTAATTTTCAAAGGGCAATTCCCATGGGTAAATACCCTACGATCTTCCAAGTGGAGGTCTATCCCAAGGCGAATTCATACCAGGTGGCCTTAGTTCAGAAATTGGTGATCAGCTGTTACCAAGGCAAAATTATTGAAATGTCAGTGTTCTTCTGGTTTTTCGTTTTTGTGTGCGGCCATTGTTTTTTCCAAAGCATTTCATTTGACAATTCAATAAATTTTACACAGAGTTGCATAAGTGAGTTCACCTTGTATGAATTCGCCTTGGTCTATGCCATATTCATATGTGCTAGGGAATGCTTGAGGAGAAGATGTAAAAATATTCGTATCTATTTGATGTCTGATAGCCAGGCAGCGCTCAAGGCCATAACCTCGTATGAGATCAGGTCGGGGGTTGTTATGGACTGTGTTACATCACTGATAGAACTGGGCGCTCAGAATAGGCTGACGTTATGCAGGGTGCTTGGCCATAAGGGCCTTGCTGGGAACGACCGGGCTGACTGTCTGGCGAATAGAGGAGCCCATCGTAGATTCATAGAACCGGAACCCTTCTTTGGCATCTCAGGAGGATATGTCAAGGAACAGAATGATTCCTGGGCTCGGGTGGAGTTTAATCGCCACTGGAAAGCCCTTCACGGCCTAAGACAGGCAAAACGTTTCATTACGTTATCTCGGAACAAATCCCAAAAAGTAATGCTGATGGACAAGAATGACATTAGATTATTAACGGGTTGGTTTACCGGACACTGCGGTCTCAGACGACACCAGTTTACCATGGGCAATTCTGAGACCAAAGTGTGTAGACTCTGCTGAGCAGAGGATGAGACACCGGAGCACGTTCTCTGTGACTGTGCCGCGGTGGCGTCGTGCAGGAGGAGCTTCGTCGGAGGCAATTTCATGACCCCAAGGGAGGTGTACGATATCTCACCGGGTAGAGTAATTGGCTTTATTCGTAGCCTCAATCTACATCAGTGAACACTTGGGCTGCACAAAAGATCCTTTGGGTCGCGGTGCTTATGGCCTCATATAATATAATAATATAATAATTTAAAAACTTTTTTTAATTACAACAATTATTAGTTTAGCGTTCAATTTTATTTTCAATTGTATGGTACATTATTTTAAAGATTTAAATTTTTTCATAATTTTACTGATTTTGTGAAAAGTTTCTTGTAATTTGGAGTTTATAACGAAAGTGATTTTTTTTATAAAATTCAATTAAAATTTATAAGGTAAGATTCGTAACAGAATCAAATGCTAAATATTGCAAGCAATAAAGAACAATCAACATCAATTTAATTACCCAAGACAGGCGTTCTCGGCAGTAGCTACTCTGCCATCATCGGTACTCATGTGTATGATTTTATATGAAATTATTCTATAATCTTTTTTTTCAAATCGTTTATTCGACATATTGTCTCAATTGAATTAGTGCTTTTTGTTTGTTATGTGGTCAAGTATGTCTATATGCCTGCATTTCATTGGTTCTTACACCAAATGATCAGTAGACTTTAACCTAATTCCAAAATAACAAAACCTATCAGCTTATACATACACTCCCAGAAATGAATTGAGAATTACACATTTATTTAGCTGATGATTTGATGTAAGAACCAATGAAATGCCGACATATAGACATACTTGACCACATAACAAACAAAAAGCATTAATTATTCTATAATTTTATGCGGAGTTTGGCGAACGTCCAATATATGAACATCTGTTCTTCTGGGTATTACCTCGACTCCACTTAATATGTGTTAAGAGTCTTTTTGTCTTTTCGTTGCCTGCTAATAGTATTTTATTTGGTAACTCTTTTTAACCTAACAAGAGCAGAGTTGAACATATTACACGTTAAGTAATGTTTGTACTGTATAATGTTCTTATGACTTAAATAGCAGGTTCTATTAACAAAAAATGAAAATAAATAAAAACGACAACTTGGAATTCAACCATTTGTTTAAATATTTCAACATTAAAATACACTTCTAAACATGAAAAACAAAAAAAAGACAGACTGCTAAAAAATAGAAAAAAAAGCAAAAATAGACGGACGGACAGATTGGCTGTATTCATATTCTCATAGAAATGCCAAGGTAATCTTCTGTCTGTGCATTTTTAGGTTTTGAGCTGTTTGTTGTTTGTTATTATTATTATTTTTTTTGTGCTTGATGTAAAGTAATACCAGCTCTTAAAACAAATGCCATTTCAAGAAAAATCCAAATACGGCAAAAATATTTATTATTGTGTATTTATTCAACAAGACCTGAAAGTGTATAAAATTTTTTTGCACAAAAATAAAAAACCTCTTAAAACACATCCCCACTTAAAAAGGGCGCATTGGCTTTGTATTGTTAAGTTTTTTTTTGTTTTGTTTTAAGTATTAACAAAATCTTACTGATGTTAAAACGACAAAAACTCTTTACCTGACGGCTGACGAAAGTCATAAAAAAATCATTATCATCATTATGATTTTTGTTGTTTTATATTTTTCCACATTTTAAGTTTTATGCGATTTGCTGGTGAAAATGTTTACGTCAGGCAAATACACGTTTTAAATACTTTTCCAACCGCATTTGTAAATAAAACAAATGAGTCTTGATACTGAATTCTTTCATTGGGCAAATAACATACTCGTAGCCATATTCATTTTGCTTTGGCATATGAAAATAAAGAAAGCTCACGAAATAGTTTTTTTTCGAAAGTAATCGATTCCACAGCCGATAGGCTTACGGACAAAACAAAAATACTGAAAATAAAACAATTAAATGTGTGTTTCCAAGTACAAAACGAAAATGAAAAATTCAGTTGGTGCAAATTAAGAACGCTCTTTTACCACTTTCATACTAACAAAACAAAACAAATAGTAATAATAAAATAAATAAATAAAAAAAATTATTTATATTGTTCATATCTACATACAAATACCTTTTAAACCATATGCGGTTCATTAATATTAGTGGGCGGTAAGATCCTTAACAGTGTACCACAAAAAACTGTGTGCCGTATTTATCTGTATTAGGTTCCAAACCGGGCTAAATTTTTTGTTATATTTTGCCAACAAAATGCAGTTGTTAAATATCTACACTTTTCACATAAAATAACAATTTTTTAAAATAACGGCCGTGGAGGCCAATCTACATCACCATTTCTTGAAATAACTTGTTGTGGAAAGAGGTCTCGCAGTAATTCTATTGTAATCCGATTAAAACACGTTGGTTTATCGAATATTTTTCCATAATAAATTTGAATTGTCAAGACTAATGTTTACCAAAATGGCGGCAAAACAGAGTAGTATACCTTCCCGACGGACACCCTTTGACATAAATTATAAAGACTACCTGCTGTATTCACAAAAATTAATGTGTACTTCAAGTGTGCTTTAAAGTAAAAATTTCATAGAAAATTTATTTTAAAGTGTTGATCAAGTCTACTTTATTTTTTGTGAATACTGCTGTACATATTCAATTAATATTAAATAAAATATTAGATAAAACTCGAATTTTCAATTTTGGTGGTTCTTCAGATAGAGGAAAATTGATAATAAAATTGTATGGGGACCAGCCATCTCATTATTGTTCTAAAAATTATCTAAATGAAATTTAAAGAGTGTCACTTTTTTTAGTTCTGCACACACAGGAAAACTAATAATTACTTTGTATGGGAGGCACCCGTATTACTCATATGTTGCCAAGACTTTGCTGAATTTGGTATTTTATTGTAAGCGTGACTCACATTTAATTCAGAGTTAAAAAAAATAAATTAGTTTATTTAAGCTTCGCTATTGGCAGTAAGACAGATTCAAAATTTAAACACAATCGATCGTACCGTTTGACTTCCTATAAGGATCAAACAACCTACATCACGACGTGTTGAGTACTTTTTCCGACTTTTCTTTTATCCTAAACTTCTGCGAATTACGAGTAATTACAAACTAAACCCTCAGAAGGAAGTAGACCATTTTGTTCAACAGTTTTCCAGTTTTATGCAATCGATAGTTAAAAAAAATCTGATTTTAGTAGAAAGAATTTTTTTTTGCTGTTTTCTTCTACACAAACCTTGTCCTGACAACAAAAAAAAAAAAAAAAATTTGGTGCAGCCGATCAGACGTAATGCGCGTATATACATTTGGGGCGTTTCATTTTTATATATATAGAATTATATAGATTGATACGAGGGCGTATCAATAAGTCCGTAACTTTTCAAACTTCCCTCGTAGTTATATGAAATGCAACACTGTTCCCATCAAGTACCGCCTGTTAATATGTATACTACAGTCAAATTTTGAGCAAGTGCCGTCATTTACTTTGCGTTTAACAGCTGTTCAAAACATACAACCTCATGAATTTTTCAAATTCTTCTGGTTTCTTGACCTCCTTTTAATTATTATTATAGTCTATTATTTTTAAGCTTAAGGAATCTTTATTTTTATTTAAAATATATTAATTTTCAATATTTCGTCACTCCATTATTAAAATAAAATAAAATAATTAATTTCCTGAAAAAGTCACACAAAGGAACGACGAAATATTGAAAATTAATATATTTTAAATACAAATAAAGAAAGCTTAAGCTTAAAAATATTGGCGTATAATAATCATGTATTTTTCTAAAAATGGAAAAAATTTAATTTCAAGTGCTCATTAAACATTATTTTTTGCGAAAAAAAAACAACTTTTGTTGTGGTCGCACAAGTAGAAATGACGCTGAACCTTCTGGATGGGCAATTGAGGTCAGTACACCCGAAAATGTCGAAAAAATCCACGATCGAAGAGTAAAAGGGCGTGAAATTGTTGATGTCATAGGCATTTCATATGGCAGTATGGTTTCGATTTTAAATGATGAGCTGCGTTTAAAGGCCGAGACACATAGAATCCGTCATACGTCGCCTTTTTCAACTGACATGAACGTACTGACGGAAAAGGCTGGAACAATGAGTACTTTGTTGACGGATATTAAATCAATTGTATGTCCTCCATTTTATTTATTTATGTTAAATTTATATATTTTATAAAATTTTTTTGTACATTATTTAATTTTTCCTGAACACGCAATACGAAAAAATTAATTAAAACAATTTGAAAAACTCATCGATTTCTGTCAAAGTATTTAACGTACATCAAAAGTTAAAAGTTGGCCAAACTTTCATACTTTGCTTTGACGCAGAAGTACTGAATGTGACAACTCACATAAGAAAGCATGTATTTCAACTCAGCTGTCAGTTGAAAAAGGCGACGTATAACGTATGACGGATTCTATGTGTCTCGGCCTTAAGAATTAACCATAATGCACGGGTGCACACGTTTGCGGTCTCCATGGTAAAACTCTATGAATTGGTACCTCGTCCGCCATATTCTGCGGATTTAGCCCCCTAGTGACTACTTCCTATTTCCAAACCTAAAGAAATGGCTCGGTGGACAGAGATTTAGTTCCAACGATGAAATTATTGACCAAACAAATGCCTATTTTAAGGAACTCGAAAAACCCTATTTTTAAAAGGGATACAAGAACTGGAGGAACATTGGACTAAGTGTATTGAGTTAAAAGGAGATTATGTTGAAAAATAAATTTTTGTTTTGCCAAAAAAAAATGTGTATCATTCAAAAAGTTACGGACTTATTGATACACCCTCGTATATAGGTAATTCCATCGGGAGTGATCGTCATACATACATATGAAATGAAAAATGAGTCAAGATAAACGTATCGGAACGTGGGATTCGACGCCTTTAGATTATTTGTTGTGGAGAGATGCTAAGGCTCATGTCTATACCCCAACGGTAGACGCATTGGAAGCGAATATTTAAGAATTTATTAGTGATAAACTTAATTGAATAAATATGTAGAATAAATTTGTTAGTAAGATTGTACGTGATGGGGGAGACTATGCCAAAATTGAACACATGTTATGAACCATTTAGGCGTAGCCTCGGTCAACATTTACATGAAATCATCTTTAAACATTGAACTATTTATGTAAATCGTTCTATTGATCAAATAAAGATTTCATGCATTTCTCTAAACTTTATATGCCTATTTCTAAATCAAATCCCATAAGTTCTTAAAAAATCACCCATTTGTGCTTTACTTCTCTCTCTAGTATTAGTGGTTTTTAATTTTATTAAGAACAATTTTGCTATACATACATTTTTATATCAGAGAAGTTTTCAAAGCAATAGGAAAGGCACTGAATTACTTTTCGTATACAACTAAATTGTACATGTGTGACGATAAAAGATGATAAAAGGAAGAACTGTAGAACTGTGGCATAGAAATAAATAAAAATAAATAGAATATAAAAAAGTTATAAACGACAAACTTTCCTTTTCAACTGAATATTTAACACTTTGAATAGATAAGCAATGAAAAGCCAGTCAGTCGCATAAATAAAGGGAAATTCAAGGATAATTGAGAAGAAAAAAGAAGTTTCAAGTTAAAATGCATGGAAAAATCAATAAACAAAAAAAAAAACAAAAAACAAAAAAAATGCCGGCCGGCATAGAACTCATGCCTAACAAGATTTAAGTAAAATTCCAGACAATCACGAGCAACTGCAAAGCATTTAGCTGAAGTGCGGCCAAGGAAAATATATTGAAAAAAATAAAATATAAAAACAAATACGCAAGTTTTTGTAAGCGGTTCTGTTAATGAAACTGAGTAGGAATTTATGTTTTCTGGTTGGCTTGTTATTGCTTTTTTGTGTGTTTTTATTGTTTTTTGCTAACTGGTGATTTACGATTTACTGTTATGTGCAGTCACATAAACACTTCTGGTGCAAAAGAAAAATCAACTTGAGGAAAAAGCGCTAAACAAGTGAATTTGTTGTCGAGTGTAAATAACTGAAGATGGATTTTGTATTCCGGTAACTTTATTCATGTATTCATGCGAGCGTATAGAAAAACTTTTGGCTGCGTGTGTGCTTTTAAGAGAATGGAATATTTTGTCTGTGTCACTGTCATTATGTCCTGCAGGCAAACATCCTTGTTTCGTGAGCTGTTTTCAAGTGCATTTGACGATATTTGTTGTTGGTCTTGTTGTTTGCCAGTTTCTCTTTTCTTTGTTACTTTTTCTTTCTTTTTTTCTTTTCGGCGCACTGATTGTTTGTTCACAAACCCGTATTGCTGACATCTTGAAGCAAAGTCTATTTTATTTTATGTGCAGAAATTTGTTAATATGCTTAAAGCTTTTTTCTAGATTGTAATTTTAGATCTTTTTATTCCCATGAAGGGCGAAGGCGTTAGAAACGCCCTCTTCTAAATACTCTGTGCTAGCTCGTCTTCCTAAACATTTGAAATAATTTGCAGGCGTTGCCCTTCATGAAGTTGTCATCATCGTTTGGCTCTTTATTTAATAAAGTGCAAAATAGAAAGAAGAAGAAGAAGAAGGAAACGGAAATTCAGTTGTTGTATTATACGGCAGCAGTTTGATACTGCAAAATGTGTTGTTGTTGTTGTTGCTGTTGTCTGTTTGATTTTAGTGCGTGTTTAATTGAAAGGAAAACAGTTTTTTTTCTTCTGTTGACAAAAAAAAAAAAATGTGTTGCAGACATTTTTATTCAATTAATGTAGGAATTGTGTTGAAATTAATTTGATTTTAACAAACACTTAGTACTTGAATGATTTTTAATGAAATTGAAAAAGAATGAAAATAAAAGTGAAAGTGAGAACTACTCGTTGCAGTATGAGATGAATTGAATGGTCAATGAAGGCAATCGAAATAGTAAAATTTTGCACAGACAACCAGTCAAAGAGCTTGCACTTAAACTTTATTCCTAATTATTCGGTAATTGTAAGTGAAAATTTATTTTACACTGCAGCCACGCTTTCAATTTATTGGTTTTAAGTTGATAACACCAACTACTTGTCGAAACTCTCTTGAATCGACGCATGTGATACAGGCTGCATTCAAATTGATAGTCAACTTCATATCAGAAAAGTCTTTGATGAAGAGAAATCTAATCCTAGAATCACAAAACTTTTATATTTATTAATTTTATGCATTTTTTTATAAAAAACAATCACAATTATTTTTAATTCTCATAAGCTTTTTGCCACCATAATTTATTATTTAAAAAGATGCGCTAAAATTGAACGAAATATTGCCAGGCAAGTAGAAAGGTAAAATGGCAAGTAATCTCGATGTCAATTCAAAAAATGTGAGTGTGTTAGTAAAAAAAAATTTGAGTGTATTGCAAATTGAAAGAGTATTGAAAGGCAAAAATTGAAAGTGTGACTGCCGGGTTAAATAGAAAATACAAATTATATTGATTAATTTGACCAGAGATGAAGAAACTATCAAACTATTAATGCTGAGGCCAGGAAATGATTTGAAAACACAATGAAAACATATTTTTTTTTCTCTGCCAATGAATTTCATTTATTCACTGTCAACAAAATTAATTTATCCTTTAACTTTTATACACCGAATTTTTTAAATTGGAGATAAGTTTTAATTTTCGATAAATGATTTTGAGCAATTTTTTGTTTGTTGAGGAATTTCTTTTTTTAAAAACAGATTCCCAACATAAACGATCGGAACACAAACATTTTTGAAGTTTTAATAATTTTTTTTAGTGGATCATTTGAAGACAAACAAGTAAAAACGTTATATTCGACCGGGTCGAATCTTAAATACCCAACAAATATTTAGTAAGTGAATTTAAAATGTTTAACTTGATGAGATAGAGTTCCTATATAATATCGTACGTCAACGCCCACTAAAAGGGGCGGGGTTCAAAAATAGACAATATCACGTTTTCCACAGACGAACGTATGGGTATTGCTAGACCGTCTTAAACTTCATCACTGATCAAGATCTAATTCTCTTTGGAGGGCATTAAAACTGAATTTTGGCGGTGTCGCTCTGGCAAGGGCTGTGAGGGAAACATTTCACCTTTGCCATAAAACTCTAAAAATAAATGCTTGGGATAATTATATACAAAATAAAATTTTTTATTTTATTTTATAGGGTCATTTACGGGGAAAATGGGTAGAGCAGAAACAGGCAGTCATAAAACTCTAAAAATAAATGCTTGGGATGATTACATACAAAATTAAAAAAAAAAAAAATTTTTTTGGTAGGGTCATTTAGGAGGTGAAGGGAGAGGAGGGGATAGGGCAGAGTAGTACCAGGCATCGTCTCAGCTTCGTCATTAAAGCTTAAAATATTTATTTTTAAGGAATGTAGGCTTAAGTAAAACAATTTGTTAAATTTTTATGCTATTTTTGCATATAATATCGCCCACTAAAATGGGCGGGGTCCACAAATAATTTTATTTTTATTTTATGGCTCCAGTTTAAGGCGTTGGACCGTATTTGACATGAAAATATATCATTTGCTTAACAAAATAACCAAAAAACTTTAAAAATTATGTTGTTTTTTCTGGGTTGGTTTAGTTCTTCTTAGGGGAACTTTTTTCCCCCTTGCCCGAACTTAACCTGCTCTAAGCTTTAAAATATATTTATACAAAATTTCAAGAGTCTAGCTCTTTTCGTTTGGACTGAATCGTGATTTCCACAGACGGACGGACGGGCATGCTCAGATCGTCTTAGATTTCATCACTGATCAAGAATATATATACTTTATGGGGTCTGAGATGGATATTTCGATGCGTTACAAACGGAATGACAAAGTGAATATACCCTCCAAATTCTTTTTTGGAGGGTATAAAAAAAACAGTTCAATTTAAAGTACGAAATTTTAATAATAATATTTTAATCATAAGGTTTTTATATATAAAAATAAATTTTAATATATTTATTTCTATTATTTAAGGAAATTGTTGAAATATATTTTCAATAAGAAAAATAATTTTTATTTTATTATTCTTTTCAATAATATGCTTAAGGTGCAATCATATCGGGGAAACATTAGACAAAAATGATCAAATATTTACTTTTTTTTTAACTCGCACCAGCACTCACATGATGCGCACTACATATGCAGTGCATTCCGCCGGGACTAGAAAGGACGGGATAGTATTTAGGGAATAGACGAAGGAAGGTGAAAGTATAGACCATTTTTTGTAGCTATTAAAAGCTTTTGCTTCGGCGGCTAATTTTTTGCTGCAGGGCCGGCGAAGGAGGGTGCTGTTCCTCTACTCTTCAGTACATGATAGTTGCTAACAATTATGTTCAGCAATGTGACCATAAAAATACAATTAAAAAAACAGCTGATGCGGACAAAAGGAAATGGTTTGTTAGGAAACAAAAGCAAAAAGTAATAACTTGTTAGAATGGATGTGAGAACTTCTCATATTCAATTTTCGTTAAAAACATTGGTTAAATAGTTGATATTCCTACTAACTAGCACCACTTGAAACAGTGGAAAAATTGAACAAAGAACGCTGATGTGATGGCGTAGCGGCCTCGAAATCAGTACTGATCCGTTCTGCTGGTTTAATGACTAATAATAATTCTTAATATTCCACTCTGAAAAATAAATAGAATGTAAACACATTCATTTATTAAATAAAAATAAAAAATAATTTGCAGTTTCGCAGATTTGAACTTATAGCCTGTTGAGAAAATTAACATCCTGTAATACAATTTACATAAATAAAGTTCACTATTAAAATAGAAATTTTTATATTTTTGATGTGTTAACATCTATACGCGCGCCTCTAGGGCAGTAAACTATCAGTTTCAATCCATACGCAAGTGTAAGGTGTAAGGTGTAAGATGCAAGAGTATGTGTTTGTTCGTTGCTTGGCAGTCGGTATTGAAAGTGATTATGCATAGCAAAGAGAATAGTGACGTGGTTATACGTACATATATAAAAATGAGATATCAAGACAGCAACGTATGTAGCTTATGTACAAACATAACAATGTATGTATGTACATTTGTTTGTTGCTTTGCATTCTCTTTGTTTTTTTTTTATATTTAGGATTATCATTCAATGGGTGGGTCCAATACATGTAATGCTTTGTGTCGGGAAATGAAATAAAGGCAGTTGCATTTATGGGCATCCGCCTTGAATATTACAGAAAATACCTCCACTAGGAGTTTATTTAACATACGGTCATTTCTCTAGTATTGCAAAAATTTACCAAAATTGCAAAGCTGCTTTAATAGAAATTTTGTATAAGAAGAATTTCGTCTTTGATTGAAAATTATGTCGTTTGAGTCAAGCAATTACGGGTGCGTTGCTAAAATTATTTACTTAATTCCTTCTTTTGGAAAGTAAATAAAACTTCTCGTTTGGGTATATATGTATATTGAAACAACAATAAAAAAGTCAAAGTTGGTTTTGATTCAATATCACAATTTTAAATTTATTTACAAAAACAGGCTCTTAATAATTTTGGATTTTTTAAAGAGAACTTCAAGGGCTGTTTTAGCATTATTAATAGTTCCAATTTTTTTTTTGCAAAATTATAATATTTTTGCGATATAGTGCGATAGTTTGGTAATTTAGTTTGGTTTCCCCAATTCTCATATTTACACTTTTTATTACATATTTATAGGCGTATTGCCGGTTTCCTGTATGCATCATAAATTTTATACGAGTGATATTTGTAACACCAATTGATTTATAAGTATATTTTATAAGAGCAAACTTTAAATTTAATATATAATTTTAAATCTGTGTGATTAAGCTTTAAAAACCTCTTAGAATAGCACTTTAAATTGAATTTAGCAAAGAAATGAATGTCATGATTTAATTTAGCTGATCATTTATTATTCCGTTTCTCGTCAACAAACTGAAATCAAAAAGTTAAAATAGTATTTTTTTCAAGTGCAGATAAAATAACAACAACAGGAAAAAATGCAACAAGCAAACAAATCAACAACACAACAACAAAACATCACAAATGAAATGGAGAAAAAAGGAAAACTATATGTCTGATGACCGAACGAACGGTAGCAGTACACAAATGTGAATGACAGAAATCTTGGACATTTTCTTTTATTTGTCAGAGTTGTATGATTAAATGCTTTGGCAGCTAGTAAGCAAGAGCAGACACAAAAGCAAATTAAGATAAATAATTGAAGTGAAAAATGGAAAAAAATAAAATCCAAGAAAAAATTGTTATAAAACTACAAAAGCAGTGCTAAATATCTAATGAACTAAAATGTTTCACTCATTCACAAGAGTTTAGGGCCACATCTGTTGTTGTCTGTGACACACACACAGAGACAAAATATTTAGTCATACAAATAATTTGATAAAATACATACAGGATCTTAATGTACCACATTCATTTGTGCTTTGGCTAAAGTGCAACAAATGGTAAAGTAGTGCGAGTGGAAACAGTGTAACTTTAATGTTACATTATTTACTGTCCAAATTGCAGCCAAATGTTAATTTTTATTAATACCACTTGCCAACTTGATAAAATGGCCTTAATTTAACAAAGTTTATTGACTCGAACTCCTCGACTAATTTAGTTTATTAAAACGTATACATAAAATCAAATTAAAAAATTTTGATTAAAAACTCTTTTGATTTGTTTTAAAGTAAACGCTTCAATGAGTTGTTAAAAATAAAAATAGAACTGAGGGAGAAATAAAAAAAAAGGATTTTCCTACACTTTAAAAGGGTTTTTGTGAATTCAAATGCATCAAATGTTGCCTGCTGGCGGCAGTTTACCAGCATCATCATCATAATCATCATCATCATCATCATCATCGTCATCATTTTCATTAACACCACACCGTCCTTTGATGCTTCTTTGCTCTGGCTGCTTTAGATCTATCAACAGATTTTCTTCTTTTTTTATTTTTTATAGTGGAGTTGTAATGATGAGTGCGGTTGGCTTAGTAACCCATGTTATTCCCTTTTTTATCCTTATTTATTTTGTTATTTTTGTTTATGTTTATGCCAGTAGAAATGTTTATTACAGTTCAGTTTGTTTCCTGTACTTTTTCATTTAACAAATAAGAGGTTGCCACGAGCAACATTTCATGTTGGCAGGTTGGCCGATTTTAGTTGAATATTCTGGCACTGATGTGTTTGAGAAAAAACACAAAAAAAAACAAACGGATTTCCCTATTAATTAAGTTGGCAATATGTTTATTTGATGAATTACCATTTAAGAAAAGCTTTTTATTTTAAACAGGCAACATTTTCAGTAAAAATATTATAAGAATTATTAAATTTAAATTGGATCTTATCTCCCTGTAGTTAAAAACATTATAACAAATTTTTCATGTTTTCGGAATTGGCAGCCATCCCGTCATTTCCTATAGTCATTAGTGTAAGAGCTGTAAATCAATGCACATATGGCGGAAAACTTCTACCTACTTGGGCTATATCTCAACAACCATTAATCTTAAGATATATCGCTGTATGAAAAATTTGTAGCAAATTTCATACCCTACAAATTTTATAATAATTTCAAAGGTGGTATTTAAGATAATTTCTCTGAATACATATTTTGCACATAAATTTTGAAATCCTTTTCCGAGAATTATACTCGTATTTGCCTAGAGCAAAGCCCATTCGGAGAAATTGAGAAATTTATAAAATAGCCTTATATTTTTTAAAATATATGAAATAGAGGCTTATGCTCCATTAACAAATATAATTTATCTTTATGATGATTCATAAATTCCCACACTTATCTTATATTTCCCTTATGCATGCAAAAGCTTTTCCATGATTTTCTTCCTTCACAAAAAAAGTAGCAGACAATCAGACACATTAAATTGAAATATAAAAAAAAAACATTATCTTCAAGTAACTATTCATACGAACATCTTATTCTTAAACTGAACAAATGTAAAGTTTTACTTAAAACACATAATAAATCAAAAGGAAAAATATTGTTTTAAGGATTTTTAACTTTATATCCATAAAATACATAAATATAATCCCACCATGTCTTATAAAAGCAGTTTAAGTATTCCAACACTCACTCACACTGTAATGCACACACACACGCCAGGAAATGTTGAAACTCTCATAGTATTCAAATATACATACTTTCAACGCAAGTGGAATGCAATTAAGTCTTAAAGCAGATCAAGGAGATGACGGAGAAATAAAACTATAAATCAAAATTAAATTCAAAGTTAAGTACAGGAAAAGAAGATGTAAAAATATCGAGCAAAAACGTTATAATTCCGATTTGATAAATGTCGTATAATAATAATTGTAAGGTATTCAATTCTAGCAGACAAAAATATATATAAAGATTTCAAAAGCTTAGTATATTCAATTAAGATTTTTAGGCTAATTGTTGGAATTTTTTCTTTAATTCAGAAAGACAAATGAAAATCAACATCACTTTTGTAATTACTGATTTTACACAGCAGAGCAGAACAACTGTTTTCGAAAGCCACTACACTTTCATCATTACAACTCATATGTGTATTCTATTTGTCACCACTTTTAAAAAGCAATTGATTTTTCATAAACACAAAGGCAAAATTAAAATTGGCGTATTAAAAGACTTTAGTTTCATAGGAATTAGGGGCATTCAATTAATCCCAATACAAATGACAGGAAATAATGACACACTGTTTTGTTTGGAATCCATTAGCGTCCGGGTTTATACGTAGTTCATATACGACTCACTTTGAGATGTTGGTTTTATGAAATAGGGAGGCGCATGATATAAATTTCATAAATAACCAAAAAAAAATTTCTTTGTAGTGCATGAAATATCTGCCAATTTTATAAATTTACTTTTTTTTACTTCCCTCCAATAAAATTGAAACTTTGCAAAAAATTTTTGTAAAAATCAAGTTTTTAACAAATATTGTCATTCTGAAGTCCTGGCAAGCTTTCCTGAGAAGGTGTCAGTACGTCTGTATGTGTGAAAGTATGTGACTGGATCGAATCAAATTAGTGGCGATTCAAAGAGTAAGATTTCCTTATGAATTGCAGCCGACTCGGGTCGGTAGATATCCAGGAATCTAAGATATTTTTTTTCAAATGTGTTTTTTTTTTCTGAAATAACTTTTATATAAATTTCCCGATCAGTTCCACAGGCTAATCAGCTTTTGGCATTCGGTCAAAATCACTGCGCTCGTGAGATATCGTGAATGAAAAATATAGAAAATAAAATTATTTTTTTGAACCTGGAAATTATTTATCTCATCAATTAGTGTTCTCAACTGTTTTATGATTGATTTGATTGATTGATGAAATACTTTACAAAGTAAATTTGCAAAGTATTTGGTGCACAGCTGCCGACGGAGTGGGTCACTTAGATTATATGTTGGCGATGTTATTAACCCGTATTTTTCGCCGTTACTGTGACTGACTGTACACGACCTATGCCTTCACATGGGAAGTAACAACGTAGTTAACCGCTGAATATTCCTCAGAAAAACTGTAAATTTATACAGTTATCTGAGGCGTTGAAATTAACTAATGCGAGGGAGACGCAAAACTCTCGAAAGAGAGTAAACGATCAGTGGTCTGGTGGCACTTAAAAAATAATTGCCAACAAAGCTTGATGTTGACTGACTCAGAACTGCTTTGCGACTCTGTTATAGTAGTCGAAAAACTACATCAATCACCGCTTATCATGTGGGAATCGGGTGATTCATTCGAATAATACACCCCAATTATAAATATTCCCGGGGAATTCATTTTCTCGGGAATAAAACTCCCTTATTCTAAACAGACGGGGAGAACAGTATTATGGGAAAGAGAATTTCAAATTTTCGCAGTCAACTGTTTTGCTTTCAGTTGTTTTGTTTTGACTTAAAAAGTGAAAAATATTTTTGTGAAAAACAAGCATCAGTACTGAAAAAATATTTGTAAATAAAACAAATAATGTTTAGTGTAGCATTTCGGGTTTATTTAATTTTTTCGAAGTTTATTTAGAATAAGGGAAAAGGGAGAAGGGAAAAATCTCCCGGGGAGATTCTATTTAGAATAAGGGAAAAGGGAAAAGAGAGAAAATTCCCGGGGAGTTGTTATTCATAATTGGGCTGATAATGTTTTATCAAAGTGATTAAAAGCATATTGATGTTGATCAAAAAAAAAAAAAACATTGCAAATCATAGTCCATTAATTTATATAGCAAATATAGTTGAGAAAAATATATGTGACCTGCTCCACGAAAAGGGACCTCTGCGCCGAAAAGAAGTTATTGAGAAAAACGCGTTTAAAAAAAGCGCTTCGTTTTTCCGTGTTTTGCGCATGGTTATGCAACTCTTCCTTCAACCTGATCATCTGGCGATGTATTTCGACTCTCTGGGTACTTTGTACCATGTTCACTATGCAGTGTTGCCTCTATGAAAATTATTTCTAACAGTTAAAAACCTGTTTTTGCTAATTTTGTTTTCAAAATTACTATTTTTTTAAATTTTAAATATTATATATATTATCTGTTTATATCACATTTTTAAATTTTTTCATTAATTATGTTCATCTTTACAGGTGATTTGTAAAAAAACTAAAAGACATAAAAACGGTTGCGTTTTGCGGCATTTGAAAGACCGTTTTTTTCCTATAAGAATCGCTCAAAAAGTTAAAAAAAATTTTTCGGCGCGGAGGTCCCTTTTCGTGGAGCAGGTCACATATGGCGAAAATAAAAATAAATAAAATAGTTTAAAAAAAATTTTCCTAATCGCTCAACATAATTTTGTAATAGAACACCGGATTATTTTTTCAATGTGCATCAATTCCTGCGACCGACGGCAAATAGAAGAATTTTTATCGTCTTCAAGACTTTGTTTTTCTTAAGTAGAACCAGTACTCAGCGGCTGAGAAGACAGATGAAGAAAGATGAGAAGATAGCGAATTTTTGTGTATATATTTTAACCTTTACTCCACTGGCTAATTTTTCCTAAAGGGCCTGCTCCCATGTACATGACACTGTGGCCCGTGCTATCCCTGAAACAACAAACCGACATGCACTATGGCTGATCAGAAAAATTCGAAACCATATATGTGACGCGCAAAATAGAAAGGGACCTAAGGGTAAAAACAGGTTTTGTTCAGGACAGCCATTTTAAAGATTTAAATACGTGTATCTTTGGTGTACCATTACTGAACAAAACGCGCATATCTCTGGGAGGGAACACTTTTGGGGCATGGGATCGGTCTCATTTGATGCTCAGATGTTGTCCACATCAAAAAAAAAAGTGAAAATTGATTTTTTTTACCCCTTTCTCTATGCGCTGTCACATATATGACTGAGTGCAGAGTCGTATTCGAGACTTTCGGCTTCACAGTCTTCTTCAGTTAACAACTTCAGCACCCTCACACGGTATGAAAAAAATTAAATAATTAAGTTGTGTTCACATTATATGTATTTTCCTTATGGAATGTCAATTTTTTATACACATGATATTTTATGTGTACGTCAAAATCTGAGTTTTACATAAGGTTTATAATTTTTGTGTTCACACATTGGTATGTTACGTACATTTGACATAACCTAGAATTTGGCGCCTTCAAAAATAAAAACAATATTAAAACAGCTTTGTGATTTTACTTATTTTAAAGACTAAAAAAATTAATTAAATACGAGATGGAAAAAAGAAATGCTGAGCAAATAATTGCATTCGGCTCTTTTGCACTTCCACAAAAATGTGTTCAATTTAAAAACAGCTGATGTCAAACGCTTTGTCACTTGAAAATAGAACGCGCTCTAAATCAGAATTGTCATTTGTACTACACACAGAGAAATAACACATGCTATTGTTTAAAGGTGTTCACACTATATGTACGAATTTACCATGTGAAAAAGTGACATTCCACAAGGCAAATACATATAATGTGAACACAGCTTTAGAATGTAAATAAGTAATTTTATGTTTCTCAACGATGTACATATACAACTTTTAATTAAAAAAAAAATTAAATTTTTCCAGTTTAAATATTTTACCTTATATTAATGAACGACAGTGTGTTCAAGACACAGTAATAAACTTTGAGACAGACAATGCAGGCGGATAATAAAGATTAAATAATAAAAAGATAAATGAATAAAATAGTCTCTCTACTCTCTCTCTCTCTCTAAAAAAGGAACAAATAAATGTGGTTAAGAGTAACGAAATGAAAGGGAAATATTTCAAACAAATATTAATTTTAAAATAAAAACAACTTAAGGCGGTTTAAAAGATACTGCAAGTACAAACGCAAATACGAAATTGATTTAAAGAAAACAACCACCTCAAAATTGATATGACGAAAATCATAAGAAAAAACATATTAATTTAAGACGAGAATATTCAACACAGGAATTTTGAAAATGCAAGAGAAATAACTTGAAAAATCAAAATATTTTCCCCCGCCCGGTTCACTTGAATACGTACGAGTACATGTCACGAACAGCAGCAGTGTTCACACAGACACTAGTCCTGAGTGGTATTTACCATATTATTATGACTTTTTATTTATTCTATTTCATTTTGTATTTGAATATTTAAAACGGATGAAAGCATCAGTACATCTATCTATTTATCTGACTTGTTAAATTTGTATTTATTTTTCATTTACTTCCATTTGCTGCTGAACAAGTCTCAGCCAGACTTTCCTTTTTTCTTTTTACTTTAAGCTCTGGAAATGTCAGTAAAGATTTCACAAAAGTAATCCTTGTCTTTTTTTTTAATGGCATCTTCAAATTGAAATAGGGTTGTTTTTTTTTGTCAAAAGTATTTACATATAAACGTTGTCGTAATATTTACATATTATTAAGGAAAGTGTTTAGATAGAATTTATATTTTACTGTTTTTGCCGCAAATGTTTTTATTTGCCAGTATTTCAAGTGTTTAACCACAATTGATGAGGGCTGCTGCTTGTAGTTGTGCAAAAATATTAAAATATGGTAGAAAATTTTTTAATTTTGGTAAATTGTAAATAAGATTTAATGGGATATAACGGTAAATGACATACAATACATTCATGTACAGTGCACTCGCGGTTATATGAAGTTATTAAAATTAAGCCTTTTCCTGTTTGCATGATTGTTCGTTTTTGTGAATGGTATAAAAAGTTTACCAATTTTTCTTTTAAAGTTTAAAAATTATTCTTTTTATGTAAAATGTTAAAATGTCAAAATAAATTTGCATGTCTATTAAAAGCAAATAATTTTAGTTTAAAGCAAATAATTTTTATTTCCTGAACGAAATATTGAATAAAAGTTAGACTAAATAAAATTTTATAAAAAAAAAACGACCACAAGCTTATGTAGTAAGAATTTTTTTTTAACGAAAATTTTATATTGCTATATTAAATTGAATTAAGATTCTATAGGCTAATTGTTCGAAATTTTTAATTTAAATCTCAGAAAGACATGATAAATATTCCAAGGCACAAAGGCAAGTCAACATCAGTTTTTGTTATTCAACTTACACAGCAGAGCAGAACAGCTGTTTTCGAAAGACGCAACCCTTTCATCATCAGTGCTCATGTGTATTGTGTTTGTCACCACTTATTAGGTGGCTTAGTTGAATGTGATAACAGAAATTTTACACAAATTTTATTGTGAAAAAGAATACGAGAACTGTATCAAGCTGTTGTTAACATGTTATTGTTTTAATACCCGTGTTACCGTTATGTTACAAGAAATTTTTTTTATCATTCTTTTTTTTAGTCTACACTTTCTGCCTTAGCCACTCCATATTCAGTGTCCGTTCATATTTTGTGGTGTTCAAAATTTGAGGTATTCGTATTAGCGAGAGCCCACTGTAGTGATGTACTTATCAATTTTATTCTAATAAAAGCAGTTGTTATTAGAGAAATCTATTTAAAGCAAATAAATAAAATTTAATTTTTTATAACGGTAACGTTTTATTCGAAAAGAATTAGACTTGTTTAATATGCCAAGATATAAGGGGACCACAGCAGAGCAACGCTATTTTTGGAAGTCACTACACTTCCATCTTCAGAAGTCATGTGTATTTGTTGCCAATTATTACATCGCTTAGTTGAATATGGAAACAGTTCTTATTTATAACAATTTTATGAGAAAATATTATACGAGAATTATAGGCGCAGTAGCTTGAATTTAAAAAAAAAATCTTTATTTATTTTATTTTAAAGATTTATCTTTATTTATTTATTTTGATTTTACTTAGTAAAATTGGTTTGTTTTAATTTTTCATTTGGAAGTCTAGGTGAACATTTTTGTGACTGGCTGCAGTCATTAATTCTTTTTTGCAAGAATTTTTTTTTTGAATTCAAGCTACTGCGCACGTCTTAAAAAATCTTTTGCAGCGTAATTTGTGCAGGAAGCTGAAGTCGCATAACTTCTATAAGATTTTTACGCTTGCTTATGCATGGCTTAAATGGTGGTAGAAGAATTCTCAGAAGAAGGCCGTGCAAAAGAACAACAGCTTGTATGAGGGTGCTGTTGGCTTGTATGAAGGTGTTAACACGAGACTATGAAGCGGATGGTCCTAAGTTCGACTCCGCGCTCAGTCGTGAATATTGTGCCGAATTCTTCTGATACGCATTGGCACCACATGGTTGTGTTTTTTGGTTGTCATCCTGTTTCAGTGATGAAGGCATAGCGCTGGTCACTGAACATAATTGGATGAACAGCACCCTCCTTCATCGGCCCTATGGCTAAAAAATTAGCCGGCGAAGTAAAAATGTTGAAATAGCTACAAAAATTCTCCATCTTCTAATCTAACTTCATCTGTCGTCCCAATACTATCCCCTCCCCTTCTATTTCCGTCGCAATGCACTGCATATTTAGAGGTCATCCCCTGGGCGCTGGTCCCAGTTAAAAATATATGCGATATGCGCAACACCGACTCAAGCACTAAAAGTAATGCTGGCTTTGATCCTATTGATCTTATTTATAAGGAAAATTGGCGGTATGGAATGTAACGCAACTTGGCATCACTGGGATCCAACACGGCCACAAGAGTCATCTGGACTTCTCACATATAGAAATTAGGGAGATTCAAATGCACCTGGAAGGTATTAGTAGAAGCATACTCGAAAGACTGCATTGCACAATCATTGTAGAAGCAGATTGGGTTGGCCCTCCCCTCTGTCTTACACCGGGTATGAAGTTTTACCAAAATGTTATTCATGAAAACTGCATAATCAAAATAATAATAAAAAAGAATTATTTACAAAACTCTTCAAAAAAATGCTTAAACTCCTCCTTCGTGCTTCTTTTTGTTGTCATCCCTAAAATACATTATTTTTAACTTGCTCCACAATTAACGATTAAAGTTTGTTGTACACAAACAAGTTTATTAAACTGTTACTGCAAAATGTGGTGTATTAATAATGCAGGGGTTAATTCTACAAAAGCAGTAGCAGCAGCAGTAATGATGATGCTGATGGCTTTCTTGCATGCAACATATGTTACTTGCTGCAACAAAGCTCCTCAAAATACACAAGCACACATGCTACATGTTCGCTTAAGCACTAAGTATGTTTGTCTGCAACACACAGTTTTGTTGTTGTTAATGTTGCAAAATCAATAGAAATTTGTCTGTTATGAAGTTGTAAAACAAAACAAAAAAAAAAATATTGAAAAATAAAACAAGAAAACACTTAAAAAGTATAACGCTACAGAGAAGGCTCTCCCATACACAGTTTATTGTTGTTTTTAACTCCCGCCTGCATTTTAGTTTTTATATTTTTTCTTCACTTCACAGACACTTTTATCGCTTTAATGCTGTTGAATATTCATAAATAAAAGTTTGTATCGGAACACAAGGGGTTTCCTTTGGTATTCATGATATTGAAAAAATAAGCAAATGAAAAGAAGCTCTAAAAAATCAATAAACTGGGCTATAACAGCTGTTTAATATACAGACACATGCCGTGTAGTCATGCATGCTGTAACTAAATTGTGTCTGCTGCTGTTTTGCAGAGAATGTAGGAGTCCATTGTTGTGTGTGGGAATGTGTTTCCAGTGCAATAAATCATAAAATGATGCAATTAAATTCATTTTATATCCCTGCAAAGGATGTGTTTAAGCTGCTGAGTTTTTTTTTTGCTGTTTAACTTGCACTGTTAATTGCCGCACAAATAAATAAATCATGAAATTGTTTAGTAAAACTATTTTATATAAATAAATTCATCCGTTTCCGGCGGAATATAGAATACTGTAAAAAATAATAATAATAACATCCTTAAGCAACAACTAAACAAAAAGGGTTGGCCTTACAGGCCATAATAGATACCACAGTGAATGAAATTTAATAATTTGTTTGCTTTCCTAAGTATCACATATTTAATATTTACTCATGTGTAATAATAAAGACTTATAAAATTTTTAAAATTCTTGACAATTTTGTATTACTTTTACAAGGCTTTAAGCTTTACTGAGTGAAAATATGCTGGCTGCTATAATCATATGCCTGCCAGTGTAGGCTGGTGAGATGATTTGTTCCCGATTTAGGAAATTTAAAATTTAATAGGGGAAACAGATTCTTAAAACTTTTTAATTTGTTTATTAAAGTTATTTGCTGGCTGCTATAATCATATGCCTGCCAGTGTTGGCTGGTGAGACAATTTGTTCCCGATTTAGGAAATTTAAAATTTAATAGGGGAAACAGATTCTTAAAACTTTTTAATTTGTTTATTAAGATTATTTTATTGTAATTCCAACACGCGTTAAGTGCTAAAGCATGTTTTACAGCAATTCTACAAACTTTAACCATCTCACAGAACAGGGTAATTTAACAGATTTTTTTGGGTGTACATGCCACACACACCCATCATAAATGAAAAATAACTTCAACAACAACATCGTGGGTCCTTATCTGTCTAATCTTTAGGAAGAATTAAATTGGCATTAGCAATAAAACAAAATAAAAAATACGATTCCAGGATGGGATAATAAAAAAAAAATCTCACTGATTGCAATTTCGTTATGTCATAACATATTTAACTTCAATTCGTAACTGCTTACGTCAAAACATATTTAACTCGGCATATTCTTTTTTTTTTTTGAAAGGGTCATTTAGGAGGCAAAGGAGAGGAGGTGGCAGGTCAGAGGAGTACCAGGCTACGTCTCAGCTTCGTCATTAAAGCTTAAAAATGTTATTTTCAAGGAATGTAGGCTCAAGTAAAACAATTTGTTAAATTTTTACACTAATATAATAACCCCCACTAAAGGGGCGGGTTCCAAAAATAATTTTATTTTATTTTATGGCTTTAAGTTTAACGCGTTGGACCTTATTTAATATAAAAATATATCATTTGCTTAACAAACTTACGACAAAAAAACTTTAAAAATTATGTTGTTTTTTAGAGGTTGGTTTAGTTGTTCTTAGGGGAACTTTTTCCCCTCTAGCCCGATTCAGCCCATTTACGAACTTGACTTGTGCTATCCTTCAAGATATATTTATACCGAATTTCAAGAGTCTAGCTCTTTTCGTTTGGATTGAATCGTGATTTCCACGGACGGACGGACGGACATGCTCGGATCGTGTTAGATTTCATCACTGATCAAGAATATATTTATGGGGTCTCAGATGGATATTTCGCTGCGTTACAAAGGGCATGGCAAAGTGAATATACCCTCCAATTCTTTTTTGGAGGGTATAAAAAGGAGAAAACCAGTTCGAAATAATCCCATTAAAATTTATGTTTTATTACTTAAAAAAAATCTGATAAGATAAGATAAGATAAGATAAGAAGGGAATTTTTCTTAGACAATGTGGCATCGAGCAAGATTTTTGTGGCAACACTGTTCGTATGGTATGTATTGCCTTTAAATGCATTTTACATTCTGTGTTATTGTGGTCATTTAAGAAAGTTTTTTTTTTTTTGTTGCTGGACTTTTTATGTTGCCTTGAGGAGCCGAATGAACATGTGTTAATTTGTTTAAGCCAAAATGTTCCATTATTGTCTCGTGCTGTTTTTTTTTTTCTTCTTGTTTTCGACGGCAACCATTCATTTCATTTCTGTTAAATTATTGTATCGTACGTATATTTTTTTGCTTGGTATTTTGCGGTTTACGAGTTAAAGGACATACGTTTTGGAAACATTTACTATCTATAGTTTAGGCTACCGACTGTCTGTGCATATGCTATATTTGGATTTCGTTGGTTAATAAAAATTGTATGCTGTTGCAACTGTCTGAGAATCAATGCATGTTGTGACAAAATCTGTTGCGGTTTTTATTACAAAAAGTTGAACGCACACAGTATTGCTTGGACACATGTGCCTTGTCGTATTGCAGGGGCGGGAAATCTGAAGTAGCTGATATTTAATTTTTAAAATTTTTTCCTTCAAATTCAAATCAATTAATGTAGATGAATGTGTTCCAATATAAAAATTTTAATTATTTATGGACTTATAGTCTTATATAATTTCTAAAGTGCAATTAGCTTGTGTGATGTATTCCTGGACACCTTTTTTTTGAAGCAAAATATTAGCAAAAAAATACACACAGTTAATTGTTGCAAAAATACCTTCTTTTCCTTGAAATAATCTTGTCAGATGCGTAACCGGAGTTCCAGCCCAATGAAAACTCATCAAGATTTCACAAAACAAACAGCTTCACATTATATAAAAATATATAGAGGGGCTGCTGTTAGTAGAAATTGTTAACACATGGAGTAGGAAGCTGAAGATCCCGGGTTCGATTCAGCACTCAGCCATGAAAATGGCATCGAATTGTTCTGATCAGCATTAGTGCACTGTTGAGTTGGTTCTTGTCGGTCTGGCTCAATGACGAATGTGAAATGCATGTTTTATATGCGGCTGGAAATTACTAACACATGCACAAATTTGACGGGGTCAGTTTGATGTCACCTAAGAAAAAGCTACGATATCTATTGCATACTTTACAGCATAACAGGAATTACAGACGAGGCCATGTGACATTTATTTTCATATACACAAACATGTTTTATTTTTGACGACTAATATTCATGGCAAAAACTTTGTCGTTCCTCCCACTTGAGTTCCCAGCGTTGGTTTGTACTTCTCTGGCATTCAAATACCATTCACAATGCAAAAATTGCAATAATTTAGTCTGTGCTGGAAATGAAATAGTTTTAAAGTGAACGTTTTATGTTGCAACGGCAACTATTGAGAAAAAAGGAACACAAAATTGCAAGTACAAAGTGTTATTGTCTATTACACTCATGTTGATCGATACAAATTTGTAATGCCATACAGCGAAACATGATATTATAAAATATTAGAAAATGAAAAAAAAAACATTATGCGCAGTACAGTGGCACTAAGCACTAGAAATTTCAGGAAAACAACTTTGAGCTGTTATTACAATATTGCAACATTGAAAAATTAAAAAAAAAAATAATTAAAAATTAAATAGAACATCACGCATTTTCTAAGAAATTTTTATAAAATTTTCCTAAAGAAAAATTTAAAAAAATTTTTTGTCCCACTGTACAAGTGAAAATATCTAAGCTACAAAACACGAATAAAGCTCTTGAGACCAGGGCACGTGCTAGGCGCGAAAAAAAGCAGAACTACTCCCTGAAAGAAACAACTGCAGTTTGTATATTTCACCGTTATAAAATATTTAAAGAACAATTTTCCCCAGAGGCAGACAACATTTGTCAAGTGGAAGAAACACGCAGGCACGCAAGCACACAAACAAACCATGGCTGAAACCAAACAAATGAATGCCATGGTTTTTGCGGCAATTTCATTCTCAGAACTCTGTTTCGAATAGAAAACAACACAATGGAAAATAGTAACGCGATACAAACTAAAACAAGAAATAAAAATATATTAAAGAAAAAAAAGGCAAAACGAAATGAATTAGGTGCGCAATGCGACATGTTGGTTACAGTAAAAGTACTAAATATTTTACACCAACAGACAACATGTGACAGCAACATTAACAGGCAAAGCAACAACAGCAAAGCACATACGAGCAGCAACACTTTTAACAATAAAATTTCACAAGCTGCTTCTTAAATAGTTGATGTTACAGCAAATATTTCACTTGGAACTTGTTACATGATTGTTTATACTTGCAAAATTGGAAAACTCTTGTCTAGATGATAACAACAAATATTATCCTAAACCATTATTGTTGCTTCAACTAAAAAAAAAAAAAAAACGAAAAGCGAAATTGCTTTAGCTGCAGCTTAAGAGAAAACGTATGAAACAAAAAAGTAAATTGCTTCTTTGCAACAGTCTGTTGCACTCGTAAACTTTTATTGTTTATTTCTGCTTGTTTTAGTAGAAATACAATTTTTTGTAGTACATTTTATTTTTATTTTTTTCACATGTAGAATTTTTTATTTAAATTTTCTTTTGCAAAATCCTGGCCATGAAATTTCAAACTGTAACAGACACCATCAAGACTCTTGAAAACTTTCCAATAAATGTGTAAAACGAGTATCAGGCACATGCACAATAGCATACAAATCATTTGCACTTTTAAGTGTATTTAATATTTTTTGTTAAGGTAACATATCTAAATATATTGCCTCAAAAATTTAGTTTTATTAGAAATTTGTTTGTAGTACGTTAGAATTCTTTTTCGAGAATAAACACAAATGAAAATAAACTAATTCATTTAACTCATTCTTTCGTATAAAGTCAGTCATACAGAAGAAAAAAAACTTTCTATTGTGAATGAAAAGAAGTTTGAAATGAGTTACGATAGCCTGCTTTCACATTAACTGCCTATTTCTCATTGCCGAATGAATTCTTTCTTTCGTATAAATACATTTGAAACAAAAACAATTTATAAAATTTTGTTCTTGTTTTATATATGTATATTTGTTCGAAAGAAAGAATTCATTCGACAGTGAGAAATATACAGTTAAAGTTTAAAATAGGTTTTAACATGGAGACAATAATCAACTGATTTTGCATTCCCACTAAAACTTTAATAAACGCTGCTTTTAAAACACTGCACAACCAGTTTATCACAATAAATCTCCCATAGAAATAGATGTATTTGCCACTGTACTAGTCTCTACTTTTTATAACACTTCATGGACAAACTGTACGACAGCTGTTTTAAAGCGTGTTTTTTGAGAGCGTCACAACACCAGAGCAACGCATGCAAATTATTGAAATTTTTAATTGTTCGATTCGTCAACTCATTTTGCACTTCTTCCATTCTATGGCGTACATAATCGTCCTTCAGAGCTGCTGATTTGAAGAACAATGATCGTTTTCGTACCACATTTACTGTTACTGATCATGTGCATCCCGTGAGACGACGAAAAGGGCGCACTGAAGAAGAAGCTGTAGCCGCTGTACAACAGGAAAGCATTGAAGATGATCCCAATCAATCAATTCTTCGCCTATCCCAACAACTGGGATTGTGCCCTTCCATTTTATGCGACTTTTTTAGTTGTTGATCCAGATAGAGCCTTCTGCGCTCATGAATCGTATTTAAACATTAATTTCATGAAAATTTTCTTTCTATAAACTCCGTTTGATATTCAAAATATATTAACAATTTACAAAATATATTTCCTTATTTTATTATGATTTAAACTTGTGTCACTCTATAAAAAAAAACACCCTTTAGTTTAAATGAAAAATAGAAATTATTTTATATTTTGCAAATGAATAAAATTATAATTATAAAATTATGAGTTTGAAAATCACTTTATTTCATATAAAAATCAAACAGATTCTCGAAGAAAAAAAAAATAAGGATGGAAAAAATCAGCTGTTTTCATTATTTAACTTGGCAGCACTCAACTTAGCACAGACAAAAACAAGATTGCATTTTATAAAACGTACTTTGGGACCAATTCAAAAATGGTTTTAAGTTGTTTTTAGCAAATTCATTTTGTATAGTAAAAACAGGCTTTAACAGTTGGTTTTAAAGTTAAAGTCAACATTTATTTTAAAACCATTTTAGTGTGAAAACACTAACAAATAACTTATACTCACATTGGGAATGTCTTCTAAACCGTTTATGGTATTTGTGTAAATTTTTTACTCTATGATAGATCAGCAAATAGACAACAGGATGGGCAAACTTTGGCCCGCCTAGTGGTCATAGTTATCAATTATAAAATTAAATTTTTCCAGCTGATCCCTACATCTTCTAAAGTAATAGAATTATGAAGTTTAAATATTCTGCATATAAATTAAAAAATACTGCTCTGCAAGAGAATTTCGAAGTTATAAAAACTTTTCTAAACACCAAATTTCATGACTCGAGAAAATTGGTTAGCTTCTTATCTCAGGAACTCTGAAACACATTTGTGTGTTTATGGTATTAGAATAAATGTTTCATCATATGGTCTTGGCAATTTTAGCTTTTGTTAAATAGAAATTTTAATAATTTCCAATTATACCATGAATTTGAAATTATGAAGGGACGACTGAATTTAATGCACCGTTTTTCTCGTTGAGTACTTTTGGTGGCGTTAGAGGGACAAAATACTTTTTATCAAACAATATCTTAATATTTAAAATGACTTATAATTTTCGGAATCGTAGAAATATAAAAATTTATGAGTGAAATCAGCCGTTCTTTGCTGCCAAATTTCCTGTTTGAAGTAAATAAGTTTTCGTAGTGAATCTTGGAGAAATGAGAATAAGGAAAATTGTATGAAAACAGATACTGCAAAACAGTAAAAAATAAAATAAATTGGACATCGAGCCGGTATGGGGTATAGTAATGGGATGAACTTTCAGCAAGGCCTCCTTCAATAGCTCCAGCTTTGACCTGAGTTTACAAAATATTAATTTTATTTTAATTGTTTTTTGTCACAAACATTCAATGTTTGCAAGTTAACAAAAGACCAACAATAAAATGGTCAAGACAATGATAGCTTTTCTGCTGACCACAGAGAATTATACCAATTTTTCTTAGCTTCAATAGTTGTTGGCCTTTTGTTTATGTTAAACCTGGTCTGCTGGAACATACAACAAGTCCTTTATTGTTGCCTTTTTTTAATAAATATTTTATAAATATTGATGTTGACACTGAGTGACATCTAAATTTACACAGACAGACGGACGGACATAAGTTGCTATTTCCTTGAGTGGAAGGAGGAAACTAGCAACAACTTTGCTGGGTCCTGTTGTTTCTTATTAGTAAATAGAATATAAATTAAAAGGAGTTCATGATGATGATGATGATGACTTAGAAACTGAATTATATTTCATTTTACTTTAAGCAATAACATAGTTTTTTTCTTCTTCCTTTTAGTTCAAACACAAAACTGTTTGTTTAGAATATCCAAAAGAGTGTGAGTATGACTTTTTAATAAACAACAAAGGATTTTATAGAATGCATATAGACTTTCCTGTTGCTTGTTTTATACGAGCATGCACACATACGTTTACATACACACACACACACAAACATACATACAGAGATAGCTGCATGCAAGTTAAATACATTTGGGTGATAAACAAGAAACTAAAAACCAAAATGTCTGCTTGTATTGTATTTCTATTTCCATTTTGTGCTCCCACTGCCACAAGTTGAGTTAAATTCATATATTCTATATTTTAATATTGTTTTACAATTCTCCGTGTTCGTTAGCTGTTGTTGTTGAGGGAGGTATGGTGGAGGGGGTTGTGCTGTGTGTGTGTTGTTGCTATCGCCATAGTAAACTAAAGCTGTCTTTACTGCTGCAGTTTGTCCGTGTCTGTGTGGTTTTTAGTTTAGTTTCCGGTTATTTTGGTTTTGCTAATTCTCGTTGTATTTTGTACATTCTTGCAGATTTAAGGATTTGTTTAGGTGTATGCAGGCGTTATTATCGTTTAAGGTTTTATAGTTTCTTATACAAAAAAAAAAAACGTTTATTTATCAGTCCTCAGTTAAGATTTGTTAAGTGTGTTTGCGAAGTGAATTTATATTTCTGTTGTCTTCTGCTTGACAATTTTTGTTTGTTGTACTTCCGTTTACTACCACACTGCTATTGCAACATTCTTGTGTTTTTAGTTTTTTATCCTATACGATTTTTATTCTGTTTGTTATGGCCTTTTCTTTGCCAACGATTATAGAAATAGAATAGCAGCAACCAACATTAAATACATGTTACAAACATTGAATTTAAGTAGAATCTTGTTTATTTATTGATTTTTTGAGTATCATTGTCTTTTATTTTTCCTTAAATTTGCATAAAACTTTATATTTTACACTTTTGATGGCCTTTTTGTTTGGGGATGTGGTCGTTGGTTTCTGTTCAAGGTGTCTTGTCTAGTCGTGTTTTATGCAAATTTAAATGTTTATTTACATTGCAAATGATCATGCTTTTAAGGATATTTATTTTATGTTTTCTAAAAAGACACACACACACATTTACAGCTGCCTGTCCTTTTTTTTGTTGCTTTTTCCTTGACGGTTTTATGTAAATGTCAATTATTTGTTGTGTAAAGTTTTGTAGTATTTTTAATAAAACATGATAAAATTTATGTCCTCTTGCAGATGAAAATTGTAATAAATAATTCTTTATTTATTTATTTTTTTTCAAAAATTAACAAGACTTTTGTACAAAGACTGAAGTATTTCGTTGCGTTTTGAATTGTAAAGAACAATTTTAAAAACCTTAAGCTGAATGGCAGTATGAAAAAAAATTTTATTTTGGCAAAAAGATTTCAGATCGAAAAAAGTTAAGAAAATTTTTCGAATTGAAAAATAACTCAGCAGCATAAATCTTAATTATGTATAAAGAAAATATTATTGTATTCTGATATTTTTAAGCTTAAGGTCTCTTTATTTTAGTTTAATTTTTAATTTCAATATTTCGTCACTCCTTTGTGTGACTTCTTCAGGAAATTAATTATTTTATTTTATGCTTTTTTTTTAATAATTAATTTCCTGAAGAAGTCATACAAAGGAGTGACGAAATATTGAAATTAAAAATTAAACTAAAATAAAGAGACCTTAAGCTTAAAAATGTCAGAATACAATAATAATTAAAAAGAGGTCAAGAAACCAGAAGAATTTATAAAGAAAATAAAAATTGGCAAAATAAAAGACTTCGGACACTCCAATTGCATGCAAATTTAAGAAAAAAAAACTGATGGCGATAAAGTTAAGGCAAATCTTGGGCATAATTGTAACAAACAGTTTAAATTGAAGTAGAAAAACTTGCAGATCGCGGAATGTGGCATCGGGCTTTAAAATGCTTTAACATCTAACCCATATGTCATTTAACATTCTTGCTGGTGTAAGAAGCCATTAGAATGATTTGAAAAATCGTATAATAAATTTTTTTAGTTCGGCAACTATGAAAATAAATCAGTTAAAAATATAATAAAAAATTTCACACAAAAATTGTTTTTTACTTGAACCGGCACTCAGGGCACGAATCCTCTACTGATTTAATGTATTGTGCGCAACTATGAAAAAAGGGGAGTGTTGAAAAAGGACGGTGAGGAGATACAGAATTTATTGTAGTCATTTTATAATATAAAACAATGATTCCAATTTGAAAATAATTTTCAAAATCTACAAACATTAAAGCACATTTTTTACCCTTATTATATTTATTACTAAGATAATAATTTTTTATTCAGACTCTAGTTCAAATCAGCGATCTGCAAATCGTAACAATAATTTGCAGATCGCAGATTTGAACTTCAGTCTGAAGAAAAAATTCGTATGCTAATAACGAAATCTACAAAATACCAGCAGGTACTGATTTTCAAAAAAAAAAAATATATTATTACACCATAAAATACTGCGATTCATGTTTTTTTGAATCGCTGTAATATTAAAAAATATTTGGAAAATTTTTGAAATTTTATATAAAAACCAAATTAAAAAAAAAAAAAACGATGGGAATAGTTTAATCTGGCTGCAAAAAAAAACTCAATTTCATCTTGTGCTAAAATTTAAATTATTTATTTTCTACTTTCGAGGAGAAATAGGAAAATGTATAGAAAGTACCTGAACTGTGATGAGTGAGTTAATCCCTACTCTTTAGAGCAAAAGCATGCAGAGTCGTAGAGATGTAAAAGCAACAACAAAACTGCAAACAAATACCATTGCATCAAATATGGTTTTCCGAAAAGAAACCCCTTTATAAAGCAAGTGAATTTAGCTGAACAACAATCAAAGTCATTTATCAAAATTTATTGCAAAAATGCAGGCTCTCCTACGAAACCACACGTGATATTAGTTTTTAGTGCTGTTAGAGACAGAGACTACGACCAGCAATTGGTGTTCTCTATATAGATATTTTAATTAAATATGCTGAATTTGGCAAATCAGCAGCAGCAACAGTAACAATTACACCAACAGTTAATTGAAAATGATTAGAACGTCTGTCTGCACCCTTTACAAAACAACATGATTTTAACACTCACTTTTGATCACCTCCTGCATGTCATGCCAGCCGTGGAAACAATGAAACCATGTTTGTATTCATTTATTCATTTTACATGACACTTTAGTAATTTACAAACTGCAAAATGTTTGGAGAAGAAATTGTTCTTTCTATTTGAATAACTAATTATCTACCAAATTGATTTGTCAAATAGCTTCGTTCCATGCGCGTGCAACGTTACATGAGTTCTTAGATTGGAATTTTGTGCTAGTGTAACATGAAACACATGCAGAGTTTGCATTGGGTGGCCTCTAGGACAACAGCCAATCCCTGTGTGCGTCTGTCTGTCTGCCATTTGGGTTTTAGCAAATTTTGTCATTATTTCGTAATTGAAATATTTAAGTTAGTATTTAAATTAAAGCTTTTTTTTTTGCTCTGTCATCTGGATTAAATTATTTGTGTTGCATGATAGAGGAATCTTTTCTTCATTTCCTTCATTCAAGTATGATTAATGTTGTGCGTGCTGTGGAAATTACAGCTGCATGTCAACTTGTAGTTTGTGTGAAAAACAAAATCACTTACAAATTTGCCATCTCCTTCTCTTTTTCTGTAATTTTTTTTCTCTTATTTGAAATGTGTCCAAAGATTAATTGAAATTGTTGCAGGAAATAGAGATGAACTTCAGACAGAGTCCATTTTAGGTTCTTATATTAATATTGAAGTGTTTTGACACGTGATTTCATTACTGATAATAGTAGACCATTGAAATTAATGCTAAAAGGAAGGCAGATGATGCAGACATTTTTTTTCATAAAGCAGTAGGTTCTACAATTTGTTTGGAAGCGAAAAACGTGCTAAACTAGAGATTCCCAAAATATTTAAGAAAATTTTCTTTTTCTATTTCTGCAAATAGTTAATGTTTCTCCTATTGACGTTTTTATCATGGGGACAAATACTAAACAGAAAAATCTAAAATTAAAATATATAGCAGCCAATTTTCTCTCTCTGTTGTTCGCAATAGCAATCGATATGCTGAGAATTGAAAGCACTTGATATGCTGTCAATGGCATATGGTAATTGTACTCTGATTTAGACCATCAATATGTGGAGAGTTAAAATTTTGTTGGAGAATCGTCGAATCTCTTATAGAATATCTGACGACGTCGGAATAACGGTTGACTCACGTCATTAATTTTTTTTTAATATTGGACATGAAGCGTGTAGCAACGAACAGCGAAGTACGCTCCAAAATTACTGAACTTTGACCAAAAAAAAAAAAAAAAAAAAAAACACCTTAATCATGCCTCAGCCACCCTGTTCACCAGATTTGGCTTCCTGTGATTTTTTTCCTAAGATTGATTAAATCCATAAAAGAAGGTGTCTTGCTACGAATCGCTGAGAGACCTGAAGGCAATGATAAAAAGAGCATATCGAAACTGCTTCCAGGATTGCAAAAAGTTTCGATTATTGGCAGAAAAACGCTGACACAAGTGTGCTCGTATTAGACCCGTTTAAATTGATGAGAAAATAAATATATTTTTTATATGAATGTTTCCTTACTTTTCGAACCGACCTCGTAAAACTGCATTTTATTAGCAGACTTCAAACTAATTTTGAAAAGTTCGAGATCCTCTTACGTTATTCAAAAACTTTCGTAAACTATTTGAGAATTACATAAATATAATAAGCTTTATTAAAGGCTTTTCGAAAACGCAACAGATGTGTTTTATTTGTTATTAAACTATTTTGTTTTGTTAATTAAATGCTTTTATAATATATAAGATAATTTTATCAGTTTCAATTTTTTGTACGCTCAGGGAGTCGAGTTGCTACTCATAGTAGCTTTGTTTACCTTAAGCATTGCATGGCACATATTAAAAGCTTTAAGTGTCGAATACTTGATTTAGAACTGAATAAAATATTATTAACATGATAAATGTCGTTTAGGTTTAGGTGCTAGTGACACAATTCAAACAATCGAATTGGGTAGAAAATTTTTATGGGAGTCTTTTAAAAATCTTTTTGCTTTTAAAAAATCTTGCTGCTTTTTATAAAAAATTTTCACTCAATTCTAATGGTTATGCAACAGAAAAAAACTGCTATTATTTTTAATATTTGATTGTTTTCTTCAGTGGTCCACCAGTGCGTATACTTTATGTGGTGTAGGAATCAGATATTTTTAGTACGTATACTCTCCGTTTATCACTCTCTCTCTCTCTCAGTAATGGAAACATGAAGGAACACGTGGCGTTATTTGATTTTTATTGTATTAAATGTGTGCACCTTAAATCGGTTATTAATTTTAATCGAACCAGAACTAATAATTGCCTGTTTTTGTAAGTAAAATTAAAGTTTTCGTTTTGGGATTTTATATTGTAAGCAGTAATAAATTTGAGTTTTTTGTTGTTGTTTCAAAGTTTTTATTTTATTTCCAAAAAAGGCAGTAAAGTTGACTTTTTTTATCGTATTCAAAATTTCTTCTCAAAAATGTCGGCTAATTTTATTCGATAGTAATAAAAAAGTTCTTGCGATTTTTTTTAATCAAATTGCATCTTTTTTAATAAATTTTTAAACTTTTCATTATGTTAAACGATAGAGATTTTAAAGCATTAGTTATACTTTTTCTTTTGATTTTGTGTGTGTACTACATTTTTAAGGAAACTGTACACTCAAAATATTCTGTACGTAAAATTAACTGAAATTGTCATATAAAATAAATGAATATTCGATTAAAAACCGGTCAACTTATTATTCATTTAACTTTAACAAAAATATCATTTAATTTTAAATGTTAAAGAATTAACAGACTTAAATCTGTAAAAAATATTGCTTTTCTCTTTTATTTTGTTAGCTCAAAGAGAAATAGTATTGTTTGAATCAGTTAAAATTAAAATTGCTTAAAGTTTTAAATGTTTGTTCATTTAAGAATTATTATACGGAATACTTCTTGAATAAAGTACACTCCGTTTCTTTAATAATATTGTGAATATACTTACAAATAAACAACGGACAATATTGAAAGCAACAGAAAATCCGTATTAATGTGTAGTTAGTTTTTTGAATGACTGTTAGAATCAGTTAAAAATAAATTTGCTTACATTTTTAAATGCTTATGCATTTAAAAATGACTGAACGGAAAACTTCTTAAACAAAATACATTCCGTTACTGTCATAATTTTGTCAGTGTAATAGTCGTGAATTAAGTACCGTCACGTAATTGTTATTTAAAGCAAAATGTTTGCCTCGGCTTAAATAAAATACGTTTTTCTTTATTTGCAATATGTCTAGATATATGAGTGAGCGGTAAAAACGTCATTGTTATCATTTTGGTTTTTTTTTGAAAAAGGAATTTTTTTCTCATAAATAATTTTTTTTTTAAATGTTTATACGATTTGAAGGGAATTTGAACCAGGATTTCTTATACATTTATTTCAAGAATACTGGCGAAATATTCTCGAATTCTTCTAATTTTTATGTAATGATTTATCCCAAGATAAGTGAGATTTATTTTTTTATAAACATCATTAAGAAATATGTTAATATTGACTGTAAAAAATTGTAGTACTTAATTGTGTTTCTAAAAACTTTCATTATATGTTGTTTATGAAAAATACAAAAAATTCCATCACAGTAAATTTTTAATATATACATTTTATATGTCCACAAAAACAAAATTGCAAATACTTTCTTTCTCCTTGCTCTCTTTTACTTTATTGTAAAATATATAAACTAAATTCAATTACTTGAACGTAAATAACAAAGAAGCTTTAGCTATCAGCAGCCGATGGCTCTGGAAAAAGCGAAAGAGATACATGGAATATTGGGAATATTAATCGTCAGAGTTGGGGAATTTCGTACTAACCAAAAAGGTAATAACTTAAAAATATGAATGTGGGAACTTCTCATATTCAATTTTCGTTAATAACATTAGTTAAATAGTTGATATTCCTACTAACTAGCACCACTTGCAAAAGTGGAAAAATTGAACAAAGAACGCTGATGAGATGGCGTAGCGGCCTCGAAATCAGTACTGATCCCTTCTGCTGGTTTGATGATTATTGAAAATATTCTTAATATTCCAATCTTAATATAAAAAAATAATAAATAGAATTTGAACAAATTCATTTATTAATAAAATATTAAAAAATGGTTTGCACTCTTGCAGATTCGAACTTAAGCCCGTTGAGAAAATTAACAAAATATTTTTCTTATAAAAGTCTTACAACCAAATTTATAATTTTTTTTTTTTTCATAAATAAGTGGCTTATAAAACACATTTTTGTATGAACCTCTTTTCTATTAACTTGTTAAGGATCAGAAGTTATTTTTTTTTATAAATTAAGCATTTTTCTTATTTATAACATGTTCAAACAAACATTTATTTTAACAGCCTCTTATAATTCTCACTACTTTTTATGGATTAGGATGTGGATATTTTGAAAGGCAAAGCAACGCAGGAATTTTTGTGCGTTGAAAATTTGTGTGCAAAATCAAAACAAGTTTTATAGTATACATTTCATTAACACAAATTGATTTACAAAATTGGAACCTAAATTATTTTATTTTATGCATATTCAACTGTAATTATTCAAACTAGTTAAACACAATATTATTTCATTAGTTTATTTAACAATTTGTTTCCCATTTGAATTTATAATATTTTATACTGGAAGGCCATAAAATGGGTTTTGACAAATACAACATTAAACTACCCTAATTTATAATAAAAAAGCAAATAATACAAACAAAAAAACAATGTCTAAGAAACTGCTCTAATAGAAATCAATATGTGGAATTTTCTGTCACATAAAATGGTTTATACAATATTTCAAATCTACCCGAACTCTAACTTGCAAACAGATGTAAATAACACAAAGAAAACTCGTATAAAACTGCTACTTACGCACATGTTACAAATAAATTACGCATATCAGACACACAGAAACTCACACATACTCCGCAACACATGGTGAAGACTATAAAAGTATAACCAAAACCAGAACAGACAATATTCCCTTTTAACAAATAATGGGGAGTGTAATGGGTATTTAAGAGAATGTGTGTGTGTGGGTGTGTGTGTGGGTGTATGTGTGTGAGTATTTTTTAGAGTGGGAGACTACTAGGAAATGCAAAAATTACTAGAAGGCATAAAATATAACATTTTAACAAACATTTTATTGTATGAGAAATCAAATAAGATGTCGTCGACATGTACAAATACATTCATTGTGCTGAAACGAACGCAGACGACATATGAGACGCAAATAAATAAAACCTCAAGGGATGCACTTAAACTTATAGATGTTACAAGTTATACATATATCGCATATTCAAATATACACCTTTCTGGATTGTTTTTTAATATGTTTGTGGTGTATGTGGCAAGACTATTAAAAGAATTGATTTACCAAATGATTTTAAATGCGGTTTTACACTCGGTATTGTTTGTGCGTGAAGATAAAATGAAACGTTTTCGGTTTTTTTTTAATTCGGAATGACAACTACATGTTGAGAATACAGGTGAAATTGGACGAGAAGGTAGAGAATTTTTTGTAGCTATTTCAACCTATTACTTCGCCAGCTACCTTTTTCCTACAGGGCCGACGAAGGTGCTGTTGTTCATAACTGAGCACGGAGTCGAACTCTGAACCCTCCGCTTCATAGTCTCGTGTTAAGTAATTCAGCTTACAGCATCAACTTTTAAAGCAACAAATATTTAATTTTTCAAATAATAATCAATTTCAATAAAACGTTACAGTTAATATCTTCAGTTATTGAATCACCCAAATTCTTAGTAAAAATTCCCTATTCTATGTTCCCCTACTTTAAATAAAATCTCCCCGGGGATTTCTTCCCCTTTTCGCTTATTCTAAAGGAACTTCAGAAATGGGAATCTCTTCCGGAAAAAAAGCAGTATTAAATATTATAAAATTTTTTTGTAATAATTCCGACAACAATTTGAAAAGTCCTGCAAAAAAGTGGAAGTATTCAATATTTTGAATCAAAAATAAAAATTAGAATTCAGAATATCCAAGATCCACGAGTATGGGTGATTAGAAGAAGGTCCCCCCTTATGTTTTTGCTTCTCTTCTACTTCCGCTATCGTTACAAATTCTCCACTAAATATTTTTAATTATTTTTAAAGAATTCAACAAGAACTAGAACTTGTAAATTTTGCCAAAAAAAATGTTTTCTACATTTGCAATCAAAACAAAAAACTTTTACTTTGAATATTTAAAATTCCCTCTCCCTCTCTCTCTCTCACCCTCTCTTTCTCTTGTTATTCAACTTCCCCCACTATTTCGAATACAAAGATTTTATTTCCGGAAAAATGAATTCGCGAGGAACTCATTTAACGGGGGAATATTTAGAATTTATATAATTTTCTATTTAGAAATATATCAAATTAAAATCCATAAATTGCAAATGTATCCGGCTCATTTTTTCGCATATAATTTGATTTTTATTTTTATATTTCATACAAATTGCATTTCTAAATCACTTCCAATAAAAGTTTTGATCATTTGGAAAAATCGTTCGGAAATTTTCTTCGCTGACCACTTGTTTGGTTTTTAAAAGCAGGCGTCTATAAGCTTAAAACATTTCTTTCATTTAGAACAAAATTTTTATTTAAATGCAAAAGGAACTAATTCTTTTAACCTATAGCAAAAATATCAACCATGCAATAGATGCTTCACAGAAACACATGTAATTTGTAAACATTAAAAGTGTGCGAATATAAAATTCGTTAGAGATGACTAAATGTTTTAAATTACCCTGTTGAAGTTTGTAAAAATAAATAAATCTTAAGAAATAAATTTGTATAGAAAAAGAAACTCAATAACAGTTTGTTGTATTAAATTGAAAACAAATATCAGGAAAAAAGCAGGAACATTTTTTTCTATTATGCAGGGAATACACGAACAACGAAATTTTCGGGGCGAACGTACGTCGTCATATATTAAACAAGTTTTTGTTATACACCGCGAACTATGCAATAGATTTATTTCTTTATAAAAAAAAAACAAATAAATATATTAACGCCTTTTAAACTCACGAGTGCTTAAATATAAAAAATATATTTAATTTTTCAAAAGTCTGTGTTATTCACGTTTTTATGGAAATCAAAAGAAACACATAAATTTATACCTAAAAAATAAAATGGGAAAACAATCTCTCTCGCACACTAACAAAAAAAAAAAAATATCATGTAAAAAAAACAAACACCTAAAAGTATGCAGCATGAAAATCAAATTTAAAGTAATTTTCACTGCATGAAATAAATCAAATAAAAAGCCATACAAGTATTCGCACACATGCACACAAACGAATGTACGGGCTACAGTTGTTAAATGGGAAAAGAGAAAATATATCCAAGCAAATATTTAACAGTGAAAAAAAGCAGGCAAAACAGCATTTGGAATGTGTATAAATTTTTATAAACTCTACACAAAAATTGTTAAAAAAAAAACAGAAATATTGCCAAAAGGCATCATGACATTGTTGAATGTGGTTTAGTTTTTTGTTATCTTCTGTAGAACATTTTTCTGAATTCATCTCCTTGAATATCTATTTCATTTTAATACACATTTTTGCTCATTTTCTTTATTATTTTCATACATAGAAATCTCACATACGATTTGTGTATACATTTATTTGTGTGCGTGTGTGTGTGTCAGTTTTTGTTGCAAAAATTCCAGTCTGCATACTTTTACATTTCTCTTTATTATTTATTTGTTGTATATGGCATAAATAAAATATTTGCGCTACCAACATATTTATTTATTTATTTTTCGTTTCAATGTGTTGATGCATGGAAAATGTAATTGCCGATTTTTTTATTTAATTTTTATTTAGTTTTATTTTTATAGTCACAGCAGTCATTTTGAATTTTAATACTCGAATGTATAAAGTGGAAATTAAAGAGTTTTGGATTTTTTGATAGAAATATATGCAGGTAGACCTTGAGTATCACGTGTTTCTTGCAACACGAGCTTGATCTAAGCCATTCATTGTTGCATATTTTTTTAACAAGGAATTATTTTGGATTTTATACGTTTCCTCACTTATGTGGTTTTCAATCTTTAATTTCACCATCGAGTGAATTAATCCATATTGCAAATGAGGATGTATCAAAAATGAGGATGTGCTGCTGCAGAAATTTCCTGTTAAATCAATTCAATTAATTAATTTGTTATTCTTGTTTTTTTTTAGAAATACCTAACGTGTACAATATTTAAGTAAAATCGAATAATAGATAAAGTACGCACGAGGTCTGTTCAAAAAAAATAAAAAATTATATGCAGGCGTTATTGCCAATTTTCAAATTTCGTGGGACTCTTAGCCTCGATTAGATTTTTCTCGAAAAAAATTTTCACAGTTTCAGTTATTTGTTTGTTTGTTTATGAGGTTCATAAAAGTTTGAAATATTTTCCATATGTTTGGCGCTGGCATACTCTAATTCTATTTTAGAAGAGAACATTGCATTTTAGACAAGCAAAATTGTCTAAACAGACAGATTTTCGGAAATTTACAAGATTTTCGAAAAAGGTGGGGAAAATTTGAATGACTCTACTCTTCCTGGGCGTCCTAGCAAATCAACAAGTGACAAAAATATTGAGTGTGAAGAAAATTGCTCTGAATGATCATCTAATCACTATTAGAAAAGGTTGCGCAGGATGTCAGTGCGTCGCTTGTCATGCTAATTTTCTGCAAAAAATGTTAATGAGGAAATTTCTGAATTTTGGCAGGTTTTCGATGATTCGAGAGATAAAAACTGAATCGCTGAGAGAGCTTAAGAACAAACAGAGAAAATGCATATTAGAACTGCTTCGATGAATTGGGTTAGGAAGTGCTAAGCCTGCTAGCAGCTTCGGTAACTAATTTCCTGGTAGCAATTGATAGAGTAGTCAGAGACTTGAGGACATCAAGTGAAATAAATGCGTATTTTGAGGGCATAAAATAGCAGAAAATGAGTGTCATAAATGTGTGAATATTTAGGGAGACTGTAATAAAAAATAAAATGATTTTTCAGCGACAAATTTTCTTCAACGAAAGATGTATGAAATTATTAAACTGCCCTTGTAAGTAAATTTTAAAAGAAAACATGACCTCCTTCTCATACAAAATTGTGTGCTCAGAGCAAGAAAAAGTCTTAACATACTGAAATCGTTGGCTAAATTTCAATTTAAATCGTATCGAAAATTCAACTGTTTGTCTTCTTTTTATTACTATTTAACGTTTTAGAATATCTTCATATTAATATACAAGATGCCATATTTTAACACAACAAACGTGTTTAAACAATTTGTCAAGTTGTTTTTAGTAAACTTAAAGCAACAATAACTCTAAACTAGCAAATTTAAAAACTCATTATATATTTCTCTTCCCTTTACTGTATTTATTTTCTAAAACGAAAGGTAAATAAATTTAAAATAATATTTCTTTTTTAGCTTAAAACGTCTTACAAAATCTACACAGCTCCCTTCCATGCTTTGCCAAAGAAGTTCATGTTTCCATTCGTAAGCACACACACACATTCTTCGAAACTCATACAAAAACGTATTTGTCTTTGTTGTTTTCTTATTTACATTTGACTTGTGAGTAATTTCGCAAAATAAATATCTCCGAACATAAGAAGGAATTATATGCTGACAAATGCTCTTTAGATGTGTTTAGTTTCTTATGTTGTATGAAATGGAGAAGAACGTCAGGAGTAACCCAGCAAACATAATGGCAACGGTAAATTGATCTCATATGTATGATTGAGTAAATATATTTACAAGCGACCACCACCGAAACGGCCACGTCTTAAGTTGAGTTGTTTTTGTTTTTATCTTTGGCACTATGGGGTTATTTTTATTCGCAGTCTACTTCCACATTAAAACACCGTCAATTATTTTTTTATAATAACTCACACAGTTTAGTTTTTTCATTGAAAAATAAAATTTTTGTGAGGAAAAAAGCAATTCTTGTCACCATTGAAACCAGACTATGGAATAAATGCTTTGGCGTTTACATAAGAGTCGTAAGCCAAATGAAATGTTTTTTTTCTTATATGAAGAGAATGATTAATTTCAAAAAAATATTTATTTATACAGCATTTTGTGTCCTTCAAAGTAGTCCCATTTATATATAATATACTTGCGGCGGTGCTGTTTTTGGTTAATCCCCGAAACAGTTCTGATACTTATACACTTTTTGTTATGTCCTTGAGATCTCTCAGCGATTTTTATCTCTTCAGTCATCGTAAAGATTTGCCCTTTCATGGGTCTCTTCAATCTGGGGAATATGAAGAACTCGCAGAGTACCAAATCCTCTAAATATGGTGACGAAGGCATGACTGCGATGCATTTGAGCAATTAATTAAATGTTTTATCGACAGTAGGAAATCGCCGAGCACACAAAACACTTCAACAATTGTATCATTCTCATTGCAAAGTATGTATATAAGAAATTAAAAAAAAAATATTTGAAGCCATTTATGTACATATAATGAAATGAGTGCACGGACAGCATTATCCCTGTACATAAAATCACTACATTCGGTAGTGGAAGCCTACATAAATTATTACAAACCGATTCACTATTTGAATTCCAAAATCATATCCAATCTGCTAATACATTCATGCGTCTGTTGGGAAACATATTTTGCACACAGTCGACCGTGAATCAAGTTTGTGTATCAAGTTTTATGATTAAGATTTTCTTTCATGATAAAATTCTTTAAAATGAAAAAGGGCTTCTGCAAATACTGAACTTTATGACGATATACGATTACAAATTGATCTAAAACACCATTTGTAATTTAAATTGATTTTGATGGGAAAGTACAAACTTTTCTTTTTTTCTTCAACAAAACATGTTATTTCATTCTAACTTCATTTGTAAGTTGAGAATTGACAATCAAGCAGTTTTAAAAATTTTAATAAAACTGTGTTTTTGTATACATTTTTCACAACTTTTTTTTAATAAAATTTTGGAAATGGTGTACGAGTGTATTTCATTTTGTATGGAATAAATTCACAAACAACGTTAATTTAAATTTTAGATTTTTATATCTAAGGACATTAATTTTCTGGATTTTTCTTCTTCTGATATCGTAGCGTATGAGTGATATTTTTATATACATATTTAATTAATGGAAATTGGAACACTCATACGCATAGGTGGCGGTATGGCATGAGACAAAGAAGGCAAAAGGTGATCCGAAATAGCTGAAGGGGTTTGTATTCTGGTTCTAATTTTGATAATTTCTTTTCTCTATTTTGTAAAACTGCAGGATGTGGGCTACGAAAAATCCAGCAGTAGTTCAATAGCGACAATTACACCCATAGAAGCGCGCTATTTGGTGCGGTGTTTTCTTTTTAAAATGCATACAAAAACCATCCGCAAGTATGGTTCCAACAGATGGCGCCTCAGAGCAGAAGGAGTTATTTTGCATACAAGCGACTTTAATTGACCTCCACATCAGCAAGATTCAAGCACTCCACACTGTTTTCTTTAGTGTTATTCGAAAGGAAAAGTCAAATATTAATAAAACTAGAACCAACCATTCAGCAGTAAAAAAACAATTTACGTGATGAAATCTACAACATGCAATTGAGCTTTTGCGAAAGGCTGCGAAAAAGAATATGTAAAGTAGGAGACTTAAGATATATAATTTTTCATAATCAAATTAAAAATTTTCTTCCATGAAAAAAATCATTATATCTTAAAGGAAAAGTTATAATGAACCCAAACTGCTTCGGTCATCTAGGAACACTCTGTAGTTTTATTCTCATTATATTTTCAATAAATAAAGTTGCTTTTCAAGGTAATAAAAATATTGCTACTGTTAGATATTTTTTTTTTGTATAAAATGATGATATTGAATTAGAAGAAAAGTCACATGAATCGGCAATAAAAATTTTTTTTCACCAAGAAATTTTAATTTATTTTATTACATACATAAAAAGGAAAAAAAAATACTTTTGCATTCAGCAAGTATTTTCAAGGTGTTTTGTGTTTTTTTTGCTTGTAAACTATAAAGATTAAATGCTAAGATTTCTATAATTTTGCCCCTACACAGGGCAACAAATTTCTTTTATAATAAATTTAAGAACTTCTCCAACTGCACTAAACATATAACAATAAAACAAATGCACTTACCTGACTTAATTCATCTCTCGATAGACGTGAACATTTTGGCAATAACGCCTGCATATCATCTTCAAATTGTCCATCGCCGCAGCACGAACTGTCGTTGGCATCCAACGAATGAAACTGTTCCGAAGCATTATCGATGGACAGGCCACCGATATTTGTATGCATGCCCATGGCAAGTGTGTTGTTGCTGCTGCTGCTGCTGCCATTTAAGTCAAAACATAAATTTGTATTGCCTCCACCAACAATGCCATCACCACCATTATTGTCACTTCCTTTAATGGAATCTAAGCCACAAAATGGTAGACGTTGATGGTTATTTAAGCTGCTGCTGCTGTTATTGCTATGGTTGTTGCCATTGTTATTATTGTTGTTGTTGTTGTTGCTGTTGTTATTACTAATACTAATGCAGTTGTTATTTGTATGATGATTGTGTACGGAGGATGAGGATGAGATGTGTGTACTGGTTGTTGCTGTTGCTGAATTATTTGTTAAATTTGTTTGAAATTGATTTTGATGCTGCAAACTGGTTCCTGTTGCACTGTGATGTGTCGCTATTGTTGTGGCCGATGTTGCTGTTATTGTAGAGGAATCGGAAGATCTGGAATTGGAAAAAAAATAATAAATATGTAAATAAAATTTATTAACTGCCATTAAGTGCTTAAAAAATATTTGTTTAATAGTGTTTCTGGGGGATGTCCGATATTAAGTGTTTGTTGCTTCGAAGTAATTATAGGCCTGTAGAGTTGAGTTTGCATGTTTTATGTTAATTATCTAAATATTTGCTGTTTTACTTTTTTATTTCATTTTATTTCAAGTTTATATAAGCAACTCGTGCTGCTTGTTGCAAGTTGCCTGTTCAAGTGTAAGACTCATGTTTTATGTTTGTTAAAGTTGTTTCTTAATTTTAAGCTCATTTAAGCATTTCTTTAAGTGGCAATAAACTTTGTGTAGTTTTTTGTTATGCTTCTGCAAATTATTTGTATTATCGGGCAAAAGTTAATTGTTGTTTAGTATGACTCCAAACAATTAAAATAAAGGGAGTTTTTGTTTTGCTAAATAATTGAAATGCATGCAGTTACATTGACTTATATACGAGTATATGAAAGTATTTTTAATATATATTTACATTTTCCTCTCTCCTAAGAAATGCAGTTCAATGCTGCCGAAAATCCTTAGATTTTTCTGAAAAGTTATATGTAATTGCTGAGTGCTGTAAAGTGCCATATAATGGTATTTTTTATATAAATGCATTTTATATCTGTAAAAATTTATATTTTATAAATGACTTTAACTTCTTTTTTATTTGCTAATTTTTTTATTTTTAACTTAAATTTATTTTATATAAAATTTTCTTTCAAACTTTTAACCATTATTTTCTTAAACAGCCATATATGAAGACATTAAACCTTCATGTTCTTTTATATTTAATGTTCATCTTTGATTTTCAATCTTGGCTAAACAAAATTGTCTGAAAAACTTTTATTATAGGAAAAAATCACATAATAAAAATTTTAATATGCAGAAAGTGTTTTGCACAAAATCACACAAAAATAAAAATCACATACAGACATTTACATGCGAGAATGTCTATAAATATATTCAATTTGTAAAGATTTGCTTGCTGAAAAGTTTTAAACAGTGGGAGACAAAAAAATGGCTAAAGTTCACTTTTCCTTCATTTTTATATAAATTTTTTTTTAATTACAACTAAAATCGACTAGTGCTTAAAACTCGAACACTTAACATTTTCAGTTGAAATAAATCATCTATAAGTATGTACGAGGTCTGTTCAAAAAATTTGTCTGAATTTTAAATTTTTTCAAAAAATATTTTTTATTATTCATGAATGTCTATTTGGTGCTTTTCAAAGTACTTGCTTTCAGATTTAATACACTTTTTGTTTTTGGCCATTGCGGAAAAACGATATTTTCTTTTTCTTAAATATCAGGTGCTTCATATTCATGCCCGAAGTTTCTAATAAAAATTGAATGCCATCAGCCGACCGACATGGTGACATCCTAAGCAACTTTTCCAATAGGGATTTGACGATCGTTCAAAATATTCTTTTTTTTTGCTTTTCCGACATTTTCGTCGGTTGTTGATAAGAGGGGGCATCCAGGACGAATATTGTCTTCTAGACATTGTTAGAAAATCTTGCAGCGAAATTTAAAAAACAAATCTCCTTATATTTTAAGCAGATCTCCTGGTTTGTAGGCAAATAACGCTGACGAAATCGCATTGAAATAAATAAATATTGCATTCTTAGTTAAAAATGGAATTTAAGAAAAATTAATGAAAATTATAAATAACTACGATATATTATTTCAGTATTGATCGAAACTTTCAAGCATCTTTACGTTACATCAACAATACTTTTCAGTCACTGTAAAAACGAACATCTTCCTTCTTTCACAAAGTTGTTACCAGCATTATCTTGAATATTTATTTACTTAGTTTTTTTTATTATAAAGTGATAGAAAACACATTAATATTTGAACAAAATATTTGTATATTTGAATAGCATTAGAAAACAAATACTTTTCAATTGACGACAAGTTTTTCTTCTTTTACTATTACTTTTTTCATTTCTTTTTTTCAAGCAAGAAAAAGTTTTTATTTCAATTTATTTGCCGACCGTAATTTTTCTCAAGACAAAGTCCTTAACCTTATTTGCCTTTTTCGCTTTTTCTCTTTGAATTACAAATAGAAATTCACAAAAAAACCCCCATATATTACAAATGCATCATTCATACTTATTTTGTTTTGTAAGCAGATTTTTAGTTTTCCCTTTTCATGTTTACCTCGCGCAATTGCAAACACAGCGTGCTTGAACTAAATTAAAAAAAAAATAAATAAAATAAAACAAAAAAGTGGAAGAACGCAAAAATTCAATTAATGTCAATTGCATTTTCATTAACTTGGTTTTTATTATTGCTGCAGTTGTTGTTGTTTCTATTTCTTTAAACATCCAACATCCAGCTGAACTCTTCTTTAAATTATTTTGAAAGCTTTTTATTTGCCTGAACATCAAGTGCAGAAAAATACATGCAAATTAGAATTTCGAAAATGTTTTTGAGGATTTTATTTGTGTATTAAAAAAAAGGTTCTTGCCTGTTTTACCTGCAGGCGCTTGGCAACCACTTTTTGTTTGATTTAAATTGGTCGCTGCCAAAAGTTTGTTTTGAGTTGTATTTTCTTGTTGTTTGTTGAAAAAACTTTCTTTTTATTTTTTAAAAAGTAATTTTAAGGTTTTTCTTCTAATGAAAATCGAATTCAATTATTAATTGATGCCAAAGGAAAAGTTTTAATTCTTTTTTCAAACAAATATTTTTAAGCGAAAAGCAAGAAATTTTGAGAAACGAAAGATTTAATGCTCTAAGCAAAATAAGTATTTTCGTTTAGTTCAAATTTTCTTAGTTATAACAAAGAATTTGCAAGCGATCAGCGCTCTTTACATTAATGCACAGTGGGGAATTTTAAAACAGAAAGTGGAAATAATTCTGCAATGAGTGTTCCCATTGTAATATATGTTACAATTAAATTCTACTTGTGATTTTGTAAACAAAGATTCAAATATATTACTAATTACAAATCTAGGTCACATGAAATTTCTAAGGGATCTACGAGGTCTGTCCAAAATTTAGAGTTTGTTTTAATATTTCTTAAAATGTATTTATTTACAAGCTTTTAAACGCGACTTTGTCCGCGAAGAATACGTGAAACTTCAGCTAATGTGTATGTTATGTCAATAAGGTGTTGTATTTTTACTGTATCAAAGTTTAAAACGTTCTTAGTTATAAAAAAAATCTTCGACCACTCAATAGCATCATTTCCAAAAACAAAAGCCACTCTAAATTATTCCTCGGATCTTAAAATATCTCTATGCAAAATTTCATCTAATTCGGTTCAGCGGTTTGACCATGAAAAGGTAATAGAGCGAACGAATTACTTTCATTTTTATTATATTAGTAAGAAAAAAGTGCAAGTCATCATAAAAAGAGCAAGTTTTCATAAAAAGCGCGTCAACATAAAAAATTCAAGTCATCATAAAAAGTGCAAGTCATCATAAATATGCAAGTCGATATAAAAAGTGCAAGTCTTTATAAAAAATGCAAGTAATCATAAAAAGTGCAAGTCATCATAAAAAATGCAAGTCATTATAAAAAGTGCAACTCATCATAAAAAGTGCAAGCCACCATAAAAATTACAAGTCATCATAAAAAGTGCAAGTTGTCTTGTCATAACAAATGCAAGTCATCATAAAAAGGGCAAGTCGTCATAAATATGCAAGTCGCTATAAAAAGTGCAAGTCTTTATAAAAAGTGCAAGTCATAATAAGAAGTGCAAGTCATCATAAAAAATGCAAGTCATTATAAAAAGTGCAAGTCTTTATAAAAAATGCAAGTTATCATAAAAAATGCAAGTCGTCATGAAAAGTGCAAGTCACTATAAAAAGTGCAACTCATCATAAAAAGTGGAAGGCACCATAAAAAGTGTAAGTCATCATAAAAAGTGCAAGTCGTCATAAATATGCAAGTCGCTATAAAAAGTGCAAGTCTTTATAAAAAATGCAAGTTATCAAAAAAAAATGCAAGTCATCATAAAAAGTGCAAGTCATTACAAAAAGTGCAACTCATCATAAAAAGTGCAAGCCACCATAAAAAGTGCAAGTCATCATAAAAAGTGCAAGTCGTCATCGAAAATGCAAGTCATCAGAAAAAGTTCAAGTCATCATAAAAAGTGCAAGTCATTAAAAAAAGTGCAAGCCATCCTCGAAGCAGTTGTGATATGCACTTTTCAAAATGTCTTGGAGTTCTCTCACTGATTCGGTTTTTATGTCCTCAACCGTTGTAAAACGGCATCCTTTCAAGGATCTCTTCAATCTTCGCAACAGGAAAAAGTCGCAGTGGCCAAACTTCGAGAATGCAGTTGTCATTGTTGCCCATCAAAAATTCCGGAGCGCTCCCTAAAATTCCTAAAAAATTGCATACCTAGAGCCAACCGTTATGTCGACATCCTCAGGCATTTCTTTACTAGAGATTCGATGATTCTTCAAAACAATTGTCATTACTTTCTTAAGATTTTCATTGGCTGTTGAGGTCCTGGGCCCTAGGCACCTCAGGCCTGATAAGAGTTTTATAAAAGTTTCTAGCACTTGAAAACATTTTAGTGACTCAGAGTACAATTACCGTCATCCACTGTCAATGTTTCAAGTGTTTTTGAGCACTTAATTTAATATTTAAGATACAATTTTGATTCAAATTTTTTAAACCATTTTTTTCGATAGCAGAAAATCGGTTAACACGGAAAACTCTTCTAACTTTTATGTTCCTCACAAGCAAATTAAACGTGCTACTGGGAACATGTTTTAAAAAAGGCTGACCAACATAAAAACCCCGTAAACAATCGCACGCAGTATTCGCCTTATTTCTTGAACAGACCTCTTACATGCATCAATGTGCATGTGTATGTATAAACATATGCACATATACATATATCACAAAACATATACAATTTAGTTTTCTCTACTTTAAAATATACAAAAACAATTCACTCACGAAGACGATTTATTGCTGTAATCATAAAGTTAATTAAAGAGTATTTGAAAACATATTGAAATCCCAAATGAACTTTATTTTTTCCACCAATAAAACGCAATTTGATAGTTTCATAAATACCAGAGAAAAATAACACAAATTTATGGATATAAAATATTAAATGCGTTTTGTTTCTGGCTTTTTGTTTCTTTCTGTTTTGTTTTTTTCTTCTCCTAGTGCACACCGGCATACAAATGCAAACTTTAGAAATCTATTTGCAGTCCCCTTAAAGGGGGGGAGGGGGAATACTGTGAATGCATAAAACGTATATTTAATATTAAATGGAAGAAAATACTTGGAAACTGAGTATCCACAATAATGGCTCATAAATTGTTAAGTATTCATTTACTATGCCAATAAACCGCAAATTGCATTTAATTTACTATCTTTTCAAGTCATTCCATTGCACTTAATTTATATGAAAGAAAATGCTTAAACAAAATTATGATAGACATTTAGCCGGAATTGTAAATAAATGAATAGCTTAGAAATCGCAGCAGTAAGAGTTGCATTTTTAAAATCATACTTTACACCAAAAATATGTGAAAAAGATCACTTACTTCATTTATATTTGTTAAAAGCAAATATGTATATTTCAAAATTCAATGTGCTCGTATAATCTTTAAAAAATTGTGTAACGGTAATTTATTTTGAATATTTTTAATAGAATAATTTATAATAAAAATTACATATATAAATTCAAAATTAAATATTTAATATTTTTTGTACTGTAACTATTTTTCCACCACACTTTAATAAGTCTTTGTGAACAACAAATTACAGATCAAATTACAAAGTTGCAAATTATTAGGCCGGCTTAAGTTCAAATCCTCGCATTTACAAATATCGTATTGCTTTAAAAATTTGTCTTATATTAAATTTTTTATTAATAGCAAATATTTAAGGGCTTATTCATAAAAAAATTATTTTAGATTTATGAGAGGTTTATAAAATTTGTTTTATAAACACTTTATAAAACAGAAATATTTTTTTATGAATAAGATAGGTCGTTCTGAATCAGTATTTATTTCAAAGTCGCTACGCCATTTCACTTTCGTTGCCTTTTTTTGTCACTTCTGAAAGTCGAGCTAGATTCAGTGAGAATATCAACAACGATTCACGTAATTTTTAAATGAAATAAAGGGTGTTTTTTTAAGAAGTATTTTTTTACACGAATCACTCTGTTGTCTGACAGCTGTTTTGACAGTTTAAAGTGACGTCTCTACTCAGTATTGTTTGGCAAATCATCATGAACAGGTTAACTCCAGAACAACGCTTCCAAATCGTGGAAATTTATTTTCAAAAACAGTGTTCAATTAAAAATGTTTATCCGCTTTTTTACCGCAAAATTCTCTTCAGTGATGAGGCGCATTTTTGGTTGAATGGATATGTCAACAAGCAAAATTGCCGTATTTGGAGCAAAGATAATCCACACGCCGTTCAAGAATTACCAATGCATCCCGATAAATGTACTGTTTGGTGCGGTCTATGGGCTGGTGGAATCATCGGTCCTTATTTCTTTAAAAATGAGGAAGGACGACGCGTTACCGTGAATGGATGATTCGATACAGAATCATGATCAATGAATTTTTGGTGCCAAAATCTCAAGATATGGATGTAAACGAAATGTGGTTTCAACAGGATGGTGCCACTTGTCATACTGCCGGTGAAACAATGGACTTATTGAAAGAACAACATTATTTCGAGAAATGGACCGGTGAATTGGCCTCCGCGTTCGTGTGATTTGACGCCACTCGATTATTTTTTGTGGGGATACCTGAAATCATTGGTTTACGTGGATAAACCAGCAACGATTGACGCTTTGGAAACCAGTATTCAACGTGTCATTGCTGAAATACGCCCTCAAATGCTTGAAAAGGTGGTCGAAAATTGGACCTCCAGAATGACCTTTGTGCAAAATAGTCGTGGTGGCCATATGCCCGAAATTATATTTAAATGTTAAATGACAAGAAATTATCTACCAAATAAAAAAATTTTTTTGGCCATTTCTTAATTTGGCATGTGTTTTATTTAAATTTCAAATCAGCAAGCTCTCATAAAAACACCCTTTATTATTATAAGACTTTTCTTATATAAATTTTCAAGTTAATTCAATTTTGGTTAGTACGATATTCCCCATCCCTGATGATTAATAATTCAAATATTCCATTTTCTCTTTGCTCTTTTCAAAAGTCATCGGCCGCTGATTTGAACTTAAGACTGTATAACAATATTCTTTTCTAAAAAATATGCAACATTTTTCGCACTTTTCAAAAAAAAAAACCAAACTGGCAATAGTATCTAATTTTGGAACAGTAAATTTATTAGAAATTATTTTATTTAATTTTTGTTTTAACGTTTAGAACATTTAATTCTAGTATTACGAGGTAAAAAATGTTACACCTTTTCTAGAAAAGAAAATGCCTCGACTAAATATATTTTATTCATATTATAAATCACAAAAGACTGTTATTTAAATTCTCTACAAAAATAATTCTTTAGTTGGATTGTTAGCAAAGAGTAAGAAATAAAAAATGCTTTAATTTTAAAATATTTGTTTTTCAAAAATCTACAATTTATATTTTTGTAGCTCTTAATTTTTTGCTATTTCTACCGCTATAAAAGGAAAATCGTAGTAATATTATAATAACAGCACAAAAATAATAAAACAAAAACAATAAATAAAACACGAGTATAACACGCAGAGGCATACGAAATAATATGCAACAAATGTGGGTCACATTCGATGCATAAAAATACCATTTTTCCATGTTGTTTGAATATCCAACAACTTGTTCTTTTTTTTTCTTCTTCTTGCTACACAATTCATAAGAATTACAACAAAATAAAAATGATCATAAAAATTTGTGTTGTTTTTGTTTCCAATGAAGAACGAACAAAAATCTAAATTTATACAAAAATTAATCAGAAATATTTAAAAACTTTTTACGAGACGAGAAAGAAACAATCGTCTCGTAAATTGTGTTAGACAAATTTACATTTTTGATGAACTGCAAAATGAAAATGGTTTATGGGTGTTAGTGCATTTTTAGATCTTTTATTAAGATTATGCAAATAAATAAAATAGATTTGGGTGGCTTTTTTTAAATGGGAAATTCTAATAATTAATTGTAATTTATTATTCTAAATAATTCAAAAGTCTAGTGGAACAAGTTAAATGAAAGGAGTCAAAGAATAATATAATAGTCAATTATGAAATTGTGATAATTCAAGCTTGCACGTACATAAGTCTGTATATGTTATATAATTGTGTGCGCCTTGGTAAGAATTTGAAACAATTGTAACTATTTAAATGTTGATCCAATTTTACTTAAACATAAACTGTGCTTATCTGCAAAGAAATGCCTTTAAAAAAAATTACAGTCCTTATCATTATTAGATGTATAGTTTGATCATAAAAAGGGTCACAAAAAATCATATTGCCTATTAATAATTTCATAATTTTCTTTACACAAACAACTTTCTTGCTGAAATATTTTCATTTAAATACAAATACCCAAAAACGCAGTGTATTCTTGAAATTTTTCATTTTATTAGATGTCTATTGGGCCGATAGCCATTAGTTGCTAGTGCCTTCACTTCTTTTTGTTTATTGTAATTTTAATTATAATAGACTTGAAATAATAATAATAATAATAGATGTCAGAAAATCTATCCATTATTTATTTTTAACAAAATTATTTTTTTTTCTTTTCTAATTTATTTCATTATTAATTTTAATTATGATTTACAGCATTTTCTAGCTTTTTCTAAAACATGTTGATGATTTGAAATAAACGCCCAGTATTTTTAAAAATTTTTTACATTTCGTAAACTTTTGTATGCTTGTGTAAGAATCAATGACCTTCAGCTAGACACACACACACACACACTCACTCATAACTGAGTCTTTTTCTCCCTTTTAAAAGAAATCTGTAAAAATTATTTTAAAACTAAAAATAAAATAATCATACAAGAAGAAAATATTTTTCATGCTGCAAGGCACAAGGGAAATACCAGAATAAAAATAAATTTAAAGAAATCGTTAAAGTTCTTATAATCATAAGATATCATATTTAAATAGCTATTTAAGAGAAATGATAAAGCAGTTTTTAAGCTTTAGAGATTTTAATGGAAGCAGAAAAGAAAAATTAGTACTTTTTCTGGTATGGGGACAAAATTTAATAAATGAGACGTTTTCTTTTTAAATTTATCTTATTTATCTTTTTTTATTGTTAATGCAACCATTATTTGTTCGTTATTATTTGGAAAATCAATTAGTTTAATGTCAAGCCACCTTATTTTATGACATGTCCAAATAGGACTACAGTCGAATCCGAAAAGAAAAATCGGAATACTGAAAGCGATACAAATCCCCACACTGGTTTTAAACGCAGCTAGTCTTATTCACTTCGCTTTAGCGAAACATCGCTTTACTGAAAATATCGTATTACTGAAAACCAAAAGTAATCCCACAACTACGTTTTGTGTGAAACTTACTTCGCTTTAGTGAAAAAATTAACAATGACAAATTTATTTCTTAGAAATCGATTGCTTAACTTAAGGCTGATAAAATTGTGCAAGTTTTGTCTGTTAAAAAATTAAATGGCAAAATGTATTTGTCCTTTTCGCTCTTACGTACTTTATTGTATTTTTCTATTATATTGTCAATGCAAGTGGCTAGACCTTTTCGAGGAATTCGAGAGAAATTTCAGCAACAAAATGTCCACATATGCATGTGTATGGTGTGTATTATTGATATAAATAATATTGTTTTACTGATTTCAAGCAGTACGCTTAACTGTGACAAATTTCAGTAATCCGAACTACGTTTTATAGAAAAAATCGGATAACTGAATATATTGGGTTTTGGTTATTTCCAGTAAAGCGGAGTCGACTGTAGTACCGAAATCTCCCAATTCCTCGATACAATATCCAATCGCAATAAAATTCTAACTAACAGTTACGATCTTAGAATACAGAAAATCATCTGTGAGGGAGATTGGAGAGTGCATTGCATGTCATGTTTAAAATTATTAATTCATTGTTCTTTTAAAGACTAATTACAAATTAAATCATCTTAATTGAGGCAATTAAAGTATAAATTGAGCTAACGACTTTGGTGTTTATACAATTCCAATTTAGATGACTAGACTGTAATTTGACAACTGAAAATGTTTTAATAAATTTGTTCGAGGAAACTGAATCTATTTCATTGCCCAACTCCACCACAAATCATTTCTTTTTTTATTTCGAGATTAAGTCTTAATGACTTGAAAGAAAAGGTTATTAATGATGTAATTGGGATAAAATTTTTTATTAAATCTTTGCCTAGTAAATTTCAGCTAACATTTATTTTTTAAGTAATTATTGTGCATCGAACTTCTTATTGCTATATTAAATTCAATTAAGATTGATGGGGTAATTGTTGGAAAATGGGTTTTTTAAATTCATGAAAACACATGATAAATATTCCAAGGCGTAAAGGAAAGTCAACATCAGTTTTTAATTGTATATGTAAATTGTACAGCAGGACAGAACAGCAGTTTTCGAAAGCCACTACAGATTCATCATCAGTAAATTCAAGATAAATAGAAATGAATTTCCATGCACTTATTCGTAGCAAAAACAAGGTTGGAATTTATAATAAAAAAATTTTCAGTATTATAAGTAACGAATTGTAAATTTTTTAAAAAACACAGTTTTTTATAATGAATTTGTTTTCACATATCACTTTTACTTTTACAAAAAAAGAATTTAAATAAAATTTAATTATCAACTCTTTGCATGTTTTTATTGAACGTTACACAAACGTGCCAATCTTTTTATTGCGTTAATAAACAAACTCCGTTAATGCTCAAATAAATCTAAAAAGCTTTTATAATTAAGTGCATGTAAATATACTCTATATAAGGAAAATATATAGGTTTATAACTTATTGAATATAAAAGGAAGCCATACATACGACTTTTTGTACCTGTTGCCCTAAATAACGTTTTATACACGTATTTTTCTAAATACTCGCAATTATAATACAGTTTCCGTGTTATCGAGAAACCAACATTCAACTACCTGCCTTTTTTTTACCAATTATTTATCAAAGCCAGATATCAAAGAAGCTTAAAAACACCCCGATTAGTGTAACACAATAAAAATAAAATTCAATCTGTTTCCCTTTTACACCCCCCTGAAAAGAACTTCAGGCATACTCGAGCATTGTTTGTGTCTTGTGGCCTTTAGCAGCTGGTTGGACAGTAGAATGTTCAGCTGAATGCTCTCCAAAGCTCAACTACATTAATTAAACATAAAAGTTTATTTTTCCAGAATGTTTTTTCTTTGTTACATTCCGTAACATTTCATTACAATTATTTCATTATTGTTATTTTTTTCTTCCTTTTAAATTTAATATTATTATTGTTGTTGCCGTGGCAAAACGTTATTATTGCCTCATATACGAATACGAGTATTTAAAGTTGAGATGTGCTGGTGCCTTGAATATTTTGCCGTCACTTTGGACACTAAAAAACGAAAGCCAGCTAACAAAAGAAAAAACACAGTAAACACAATGCACTGCGTTTGTGGGGGGCCTCCCGGGGGTGCTGATCTTGCTTAAATAAAAAACCTAAAGACGTGTTCAATTCCTGAGGCCTAAAGAAATGGGTTAAAATATTATTAAAAACACGATTTCTGAAACCGCGCAACTTTGCCGATATTGAGAAAAATGTGCCAATTTTGGGATTATAAAAATTTTTTTTGGGCATTCCGTGGACCTCAGACACAAATCCCAAAAGTCTGAAAAAGCATTAGAAAGGTAGGATGATTCATGTAAAAATAAACATATTATTCTGTTTATCGCCCTAAAAAAAATTAATGACAATTTTTCGCAAGCATAGAATTTTTAAGAGGAATGAATAAAATTATGGAAAATTCCCAACATCAGAAAGGCACTTGAATATTAAAATAGGCAGGAAATCACCAGAACAGCAGGATTTTCCGTTCGTCTTCAGTGTAACCTGACTTAATTAATTTTCCTATATTTTTCTTAATCATAATTTAAGAAAAACTATATAAAATTTCCTTGTTTTCAATAACAAATAAAAGTTTTTGATGTTTATCTACTTCAGATACGTGAACGTGAGTGAGTGAGGTTATCAATATTTGTCACATATACAAAAAAAAAATAATTGTTAAAAAAAGTGTTGCTGAACACCTGTAACTTTGAAAAATTCAACAATTATTGTTGAGTGAATGGCAAACGAAATTTTTTGTTCACCCACACACGGTGTCATATCTAATGGAATGATGGTTAAAAGCCAAAGACTTGTAGCATAATACAGTCTAGTAAATTCTGTTCTGTTTAATACTCTTGTTAGAAATTAACAAAATGGCCTATATTGTCAGCCATGTCAATTAGCCGCGTTAGAAATGTTTAACAACATGTTGTTGTTGGTTTAATGTATCAAATTTTTTTTATGTCTAGTTGATTAATGAGGAAAGTATGTAACTTCGTGAGGTTGTACATAAACGTACACACTCGTACATACGTGTCTTACTGTGTTGTCCCTTCGCTTCAAATTTAATTGAATTATTAATTATTTAAAAGTTTTTTTTCGAGAATAAAAAACATGCCAGAGAGTAGCAAATTAAGTAGTTTCACCGCGGCAAGGTTTTAAGGATATTGTGATTGGTTCCGGAAGATGATTTTTCGCTAGGCTAGAAATAAGAGAAATGCTACGCTTAAACCATAACATATAAAACTTGACCTGGGTCACTACAAGTATATGTTCATTATTTTGTAGCTGATTTTATTTATTTATTTAATTTGATTTAATTATTATAATACCCTCGACTTTGTCCGCGAAGAATATGTGAAACTGCAGCTAATTTGTATGTTATGTCAACGTTGTGTTGTATTTTTACTGTGCCAAAGTTTAGAACGTCCTTAGTTATCAGCTTAATAATTTCATATGTCTACACAAATTTTCGATCATCCTTAACCCCTCCAAAGACAGAAACCACCCTATGTTATTTATTATACTAGTAAGGAAAAAAGTGCAAGTCATTATAAAAAGCGAAAGTCATTATAAAAAGTGCAAGTCATGATAAAACAAGCAAGTCATTATAAAAAGTGCAAGTCATTATAAAAAGTGCAAGTTATCACAAAAAGTGCAAGTTACATAAAAAGTACAAGTCATTATAAAAAGTGCAAGTCATCATAAAAAAGGCAAATCATTGTAAAAAGTGCAAGCCATAATAAAAAGTGCGAGTTATCATGAAAAGTGCAAGTCTTTATAAAAAGTGCAAGTCTTTATAAAAAGTGCAAGTCATCATAAAAAGTGCAAGTCACCATAAAAACTGCAAGTCAATATAAAAAGTGCAAGTCATCATAAAAAGTACAAGTCATCATAAAAAGTGCAAGTTATCATAAAAAGTGCAAGTCATCATAAAAAGTGCAAGTCATTATAAAAAGTGCAAGTCATCATAAAAAGTGCAAGTCATCATAAAAAGTGCAAGTCATCATAAAAAGTGCAAGTCATTATAAAAAGTGTAAGTCATCATAAAAAGTGCAAGTCAGCATAAAAAGTGCAAGTCATTATAAAAAGTGCAAGTCATTATAAAAAGTGCAAGTCATCATAAAAAGTACAAGTCATTATAAAAAGTGAAAGTCATTATAAAAAGTGCAAGTCATTATAAAAAGTGCAATTACTCGGTTATTCCTTGGATTTCAAAATATCTCTATGCCAAATTTCATTTAAATCGATTCAGCGGTTTAAGCGTGAAAAGTTACTTTCACATTTATTGTATTAGTAAAAATATTTTTTTTTTTTGTAAATTTGTAAGTGTTTTTTTCTTGCTAGAATATCTAAATTTCTTCGATTGTGTTTTAGTATTTGTCTTATTCAATAATTAAAAAAATACTATAAGCCCAATACAAATTTTATATAAATTAAAAGAAGGGCAAACATGCAAAAGGTCATGTTATATAAAAAATATTTAACGTGAAACAGAATCCCTATAAATAACATTATATTTGATGTCTAAAATAAAAACACTCATATATTTCCACTCGAGTGCTTTTGTGGAGTGCTCATTAATATTTTAAAGTTTAAACAAACTTTTTTTTGTTTGTTTAGATTTGTTTCATTGTGTTGTTAAAGCTAAACGAACTTACCGCTTGTTACCCTTAAATTGAGCCACTTCAGCGTACCGTCTACCCATGGGAGCCTCTTGAGGACTTAACAAAGCATCACATGGTGGTAAGCTACGCGGTTGAGCATCGACATCATCGAAACCCTCATTATATTCATGCACCACAGACTTCTTGCGCACCACATCCGAATCCTCATCATCGCCCTCCTCTTCCTCAGCATCATCGATATTACCCTCATCGGCATCAGTGGAATTGCCACCATTCACCGTGTCTTGTGCTTTTGCATTCACATAGTTTTCATATTTTTGCCTCAACGAATAGTCGTCAATGCACGAGGACGCATTCGACACACAATTCTTTCTTTCAGCTTCCAAGTCATCAATGATGTTACCATTTTCCAGATCCTGATAGTCATCGTCCAGTATAACATCATCACCGGAAGAACTCGATTTAGAAGAGCTGCTTGTGGTGGCCGAACTATTCGAACGTGACACACAACTATCAACACTGGCCACAGAGTGGCGTTGACTAGACTTGTTGTGTGCACTGTTATTTTGCGTTTTATCCGTTTCGTTTAAGTCCTCTTCATCGGTATTGAAGTGATTCGAACATATTGAGGATTCCAAGGACTTTGAACATGATTTTTCAAGTGTTTTACCATCGTCGCTGATAAGTTCATTACAATTTTCATGATCTATGGTGGATGAGCTCATGTTGTGGGCCAAAGAGCCCGTATATTCATCCGTTGAATCTTTTTGGGGCACTATGATGAGTGAAGTGCGTTTTCTAAGCGAATCATCTTTGGCGTCTATGTTTTTCGTTAAAGTTTTATCCGATTTGCTGACCACAATCACCTCAACTTTGGAGTCCTCGTTTAAAGTCTCTTTGCTTTTTAGCAAACTGCTGTTGTTCAATATTTCGGTCGACATTTTTGCTGAATTATTTTTATATATTTTTAAAAATATCTTTCTTTGCTTTTTATTTTGATTTTAACATTTTTAAATATTTTGGTATTTCTTATTGGATTTTATAAATGAAATTTTTTTTATTGTTCATTTGTTTTCTTAACATGTTGTAAATATCATCATGCGTTCTTTTTCCTTAAGTGCACTATAAATTAGTAATTCATGATTATTATTATCTGTTATTTATTATCTTATTTGTATTTATTTTCTAAGGTTTAGTTTTTTTTAGTGTGCGAGTTACCAACAACAAATTTCATAGATTTTATCACTTGTCAATCACATTGCATTTATTTATTTTATCGTTTATGTCACTTCTCTCATATATTTTCACTACTTTATTGTTTAATTTCCGTATTTTAGGTATACGAGTGTTTAGCCCAGCCAATGCTGGCCCCTCTCCTACGAAAACTGTCTATAAACTTCAGCTAGAAACTAAAAGTATTCATTTTCATATTTTTTAATATTAAATTTCGCTACCGAATGAATGTTGTTTTGTATAAGTGAAGAAGTATTACTTGTGTGTGTGTGTGTGTCATCATTATTATGTTTGTTGTGCAGTTCAGGCGATTAGCTTCCAGAAATGGGACTTTCCTTAATATTTTTATTTACTTACTGATTTTATTTTTGTTACATTTTCATGGAATTGAAGGAATATAATTTATAAAACACAACTCTTACCCTTTATTAATTTGGAGTGTGGGGGAAAATACAATTTACAAAAACAAAACACAAACAAATACTATATAAGTAAAAGAGTGGTGTGGAGTTTTCATTTCTTGGCTTTGACAGATTTTGGACACGATTAAATACTTGCTGTCAAGTTCTTGTACGTCTTCTGGTTGTCAAACATACCAAATCGACTTAATTTTATATCAAGCGTGTCAATCATTTTAAAGGTGTTCACTTTTACTAGAGAATCTTTCATTAAACGCTTTCCATTTTTATATTTCAGGAAAGCAAATTGAGTGTAGGATATCATCAACATTTTTTATTCCTTTAAAAGACCTATTGATGGCATTATGTGTGGAATATAACATAATTTCAATGCCTGCCACGGCTTCTCTGGGCGGAGAGCATCCGAAATATTTAAATTTTTTTTTAGGAACCGCATTCAGCGGATGACCCCTACATATGCAGTACATTGCGCCGGAACTAGAAAGGACGACGCTGGTTAATTTTTGCTACCGGGCCGACGAGGGGGAGTACTGTTACTCTGCTCTTCAGTACATGCCATTTTCAATCTTACTATTCCACTCTTAATATAAATAGAATTTGAACAAATTCATGAATGATTTGCAGTTTCGTAGATTTGAACTTGAGCCCGTTGAAAATATTAACATCCTGTAATATAATTTACATAGAGAAAGTTTGACTAATAAAATAGAAATTCATACATAATTTTTAATTGCTGTAACTGCTGTCAGTTGCCTTCGTCACTGAAACAGACCAGGCTGCACTATTGCTGTTCAAAATAATTCAATTGCATATTCATGACTGAGCGCTGAGTCGAACTCGGAACTTTCGCCTTCATAGACTTGTGTCAACTACTTCAGCGAACCGCACTATGGCGCATAAACAAGACTGAGTTGGACCGAAGGCATGGCTTTTGTTGGCTTTAAGGACCCTTGTGGTTGATGGCCAATTTGCATAAGCCGGCGACTTAAACAAATCCCACAAGAAAAAGTTTAAAGCAATTAAATCGTGCGATCTCGCTGGCACGATTTAACTCGTTAACTAGTATATGCAGAATACCCAAAATGGCATGAGTTTTGTGGAACGTATCGCTGTACTGTTGAAACTATACGTCGTTGGTGTCCTGTTCATTCAATTCTGGCCAAAAGAACTTCGAATTCATCACCCATAACAGTGAGAAATATGAACCGATTCGCCGTCAGTCCAAAATCCACCAAACAGCGAATTTTTCGGAATGTATTGGACGCTTTTCGATTTCATGTGGAATGGTATTGTTTCAAATTCGACAATTTTGTTTGTTCATCCTAAAAAAGATCTCATCTCTGAATATGATTTTTCGATGAAAATTAGGGCATTGCGATGCCCGAACAAAACACACATTTTTGTAAATCAATTTCATTATTTTCACGTGTTGTCCATTCGAGGCGATTTGGCCAAACCGGACTGACTAAATGACAACTAACTTGACACATGTAGCTTCAACAAGATGGTCGTTATCAACTGCCAAAGTTCTGAAGTCGCTATTGGAAGACCCTTTATAAGTTTCAATTAAAGAGCGAATTTTAGTTGAAAAATTTATTTCCTATGCGCATTTCACTTGGTCTAATGGAGATCACTTGTACCAAAAATTTCTTAAAATAACTACAGATATTCACCCCTACTATGAATAATTTCTCCCTTTTCCCTAAAATTGCAATAATGAAAAAATTCCCCGTGAATGATTTCACGCTAAAATTAAATTCCCCTGATCGTGAATGATTTTTTCCCGCGAGTTTTTTCACTTTTCCCTTTAATTTATTCATTTAGTTTTTGGTGAGGGGAATAGAGTAGAAAATGTAAGTTTGCAAATTTTATTTTCGTGGCAAGACCCGTTAACAAGACACAAACTTATATTTTTTGCAACAAATCAATTGCCTGCGTCTTTGTAAAACTTGTTGCTCCAATTCTAAAGATTAAGAATATTTTTAATTTGTTTTGTCTGGTTTTCAAAATGTATCCAATAATAAGTGGTGACAAACACAACACACATGAGCACTGATGATGAAAGGGTTGCGTCTTTCGAAAACAGCTGTTCTGCTCTGCTGTGTAAGTTGAATAAAACTGATGTTGACTTTCCTTTGTGCCTTGGAATATTTACCATGTCTTTCTGAGATTTAAAAACAATTAGCCTATGAATCTTAATTCAATTTAATATCCAAATTATTTGACTACTAAATATTTTGTCATACTTTATAATTTTTTTTTAAATTATTGCATAAACTTAAATTTTTCAACACGAATTCTTTGACTTTTCATGTTGTTTTCGGCTTCTTCTCTTTTTTTGCATTCACTGTGAACTGATAGCGGGAATAATTTCTTACGTGAGATTCACTATACCATTTTTCCCTTTTAGTGGAATAAAAATTTCGTGTGAACAAAAATTCCCCTTGTTATTCACGATAGGGGTGATTATTTCAAACTTCCACTTAATTGAATAATAATTTTAAAAATAATATTTTGAGTTATTTTAAGACATTTTCGCTAAAGGTTTCCAAATGACCTGTATTAGCCTAGGCGAAATGCGCATTGGAATTCGCTAAAAGTCTTTTAGTGAATGGAACTTTTATGAATTGGAACTTTTTTTTGAAAAATTCTGGGAAAAATAATCAACAACATTTTTGTTACTTTGATAGCAAAATTTCAAAATTCTCATTTTCCAGGCCTGATGCCATGCACACGTTTTCAAGTGTAAATAATTTTACTGCCGGAGTTGAAACTGATATTTGTTTCTAGATGTTTTGTGAGTTTTATTAATATCATACAGAAAAGGTGTCAAATTTGATCGCTTTTTGTACATGTTTGATGCAAATTAAATAATAAATTTTTTCTTTCTGTTGTTCGTGGTGTGCGTTACTTACACACACTCATACATATTCACTCACATGCATACCCATTCATATATGGAATATAAAACAATTGACATTTTTTATAAAAATCCACATGTTAAGAACCACATCTCCCTTGTTTATAAATATTTTACGATATTTTTGTTAAGGGGAACTGAACACATTGACATGACAGTTGACATCTGGTGGCTGTAATGAAGGTGGTGATTTCTGCACATTTAAACAAAAGCTAAAAAGTGAACAGCTCAAGGCTGTTAAAAATATTTAAATAAATACAAACAGAGATACAATTTTGAACTCAAGGAAATATTTCTAAGGAATTTATGTTAAATGTGATATATTCTTTTCATACAAATTCCGGTTTCTAAGAAACCAAATTGCACTGCGAAATAACAAAGAACATTTTTAAATAACTATGCGAATCCATTAAATGAAATTCAAAACGCCCGTTCATTGAACCATATTTTTACAATATTTTCAAAAAATTTGTAATTGAGCAAAAAGTCCAGTATGTGTTGTTGTTGTTGTATCAACACTGTTGTCGTACATAAAAATGGCATAATTGTTGTTTTTGTACACACATGCATGCACAGTCATGTATATTTATGTACTCGTATGTCTAAAGTAAACTTGTTGGCGCAAATTTAAATACAATAATTAAAAACATGAAAAACACATCTAACTGGCGCCAAATATGAGTTAATTTCTGTCATTTTAGTCATTGAACCGCACACAACTTGCATACAAATTAGTCAAGTTCACTACAAAACACAAGACTCATTACATGAGTAAATGAATTGCTTAAATGATCATTTAATTTTAGTTAATGTTCGCTCGTATCATAAAATTATCTGAAAAGTTCAACATTGACGGCTTTTCTTCTCTATGGGGCAACTATTTTGAATGTTGAACGTGGAATAGTGGAATACAAGGTCATGTACATATTTTAATTAAAACTGGCGGCGCTGTTTTGAACAGAAGTTTATTTTAGACCAAATTGTATTTAATTTTGTTAACGGCTAAAAGTGGCAATACAAATTTAAGAGTTACCATTGATGTATATCCGATTTCGAAGTTCATGTGAAAGATAAGTACTCATGGTTGATCTGATGTAAAAATTCACGATATGATTTTAGCCGATTGGGAATGGAAAGTGAGAGAGATTGCGGAAGCCGTAGGCATTTCCCATGGTTCAGTGGTATCACTTGGGTATGAGAAAGGCATTCGCAAGATGGGTGCCGCGTTTGCTCAAAATTCACATTGTGCAGTTTTGATGGCAAAAATTCATGAATTGTGCTATGAAGTGCTCCCTCATCCACTCTATTCTCCAGATTTGGCCCCAAATTCTTCCCAAAATTGAAGAAATGGCTACGAGTTGTTTTCTCGAGATTTAGCCCCAAACTTGAAGAAATGGCTCGGCGGAAAGGCATTTGACTCCAACAACAAAAAATTATCATATTCAACTAAGCCACCTAATAAGTGGTGACAAACACAATACACATGAGCACTGATGATGAAAGCGTTGCGGCTTTCGAAAACAGCTGTTCTGCTCTGCTGTGTAAGTTCAATAACTAAAAACTGACGTTGAGTTTCCTTTGTGCCTTGGAATATTTATCATGTCTTTCTGAATTTAAAACAAAAAAATTTCGAACAATTAGCCAATAAATCTTAATTCAATTTAATACGACAAAAAATTATATTTTTCGGAAAATATATACAAAAATTAAAGAAAACTGAGCCGAGTGTATAGAACTCAAAGGAGACCATGTTGAACAATAAAACAACTTTTTATATAAAAACCTGTATTGCATTCAACATACCCTCGTATGATTTAAACCAAATTTAATTAAAAACAACTTCTCATATAAAACAAATAAGAAGGTTGTATTCGACCGGGTGGAATCTTAAATATCTTCCAAATATTTATCAAATAAATTAAAAATGAAGACCACAGACACTATTTTGCATATAATTTCTTATGTCAACGCCCACTAAAGAAGCCGGGGGTCCAAAAAAAGGTTTTTCTTATTTTCTGGCTACAAGTTTAAGGCTTCGGACCTTCTTGGATATAAAATTATATGATTTGCTTAACAAAATTATGAAAAAAAACTTTGAAAATTATTATTTTTTTTTAGAGGTTGTTTTAGTTCTTCTTAGGGCAACTTTTTTCCCTCCAGCCAGATTTAGCCCATTTACGAACTTGAACTGTGCTATCCTTTAAAATTTATCTATACCAAATTTCAAGTATCTGGCTTTTTTCGTTTGGACTGTATAGTTATTTCCACAGACGGACGGACGTGGCTAGATCGTCTGATCAAGAATATGTACTCTTTATGGGGTCTTAGAGGAATATTCCGCTGCGTTAGACGCGGAATGGCAAAGTGAATATATTCTCCAATTCTTTTTCGGAGGATATAAAAAAGTAATTTGTAATTTGTGGGTGCTGCTGGCAATTGACACAAGGCTAAGAAGCGGAGGGTCCAGAGTTCGACTCCGCACTCAGTCATGAATATTGTGACGAATTGTTCTGATCAGCATTAGGGCATAGTAGTGCTAGCTGTTGTCAGCCTGTTTCAGTGATGAAGGCATAGCACTGGTCACTGAAAAATGACTGCCAACGATTGACACTGTCGTATACTAAAGAGCAGAGGAATAGCACCCTTTTTCATCGGACCTTTAGCAAAATTTAGCCGGCGAAGTAAAAGGTTCAAATAACTACAAAAAACTCTCTATCTTCTCACTTGTCCTCTCAATACTATCCCCTCCTTTCTAGTTCTAGGGCAATGCACTGCATATGTAGGGGTCATCAATAATCCTGTTAAATATTTCTTAGATTAATTATTACAAAATTTATCCTAAGTTGTAGAAATAAAATTAAAAAAAAAATGAACGCTAAAGATACTTATTTACAGAAACACAAAACAACAGAATTTTCTTAAATGAGGAATTAGAAAATAACTTGGCAAAATTTTAAACTCATATTGTGTACAGTTATCCAATTTTTTTCAAATATCCGATTTTTCTCTAAAACGTAGCTCGAATTACTGAAATTTCTTGCAGTTAAGTGTACCGCTTAAAATCACGGTGTGGCACAAAAAAAGGTATCGTAACTAATACAATCACTAACAAACAATTAGAAATCTCTACTGAGCCTAAGTGCAAGTATGAGAAGTGCATAGTAGGCATTTTATTGGAAGAATTAACAGTGTGACACAAAAACAGAAATCGTAACTATTACAATCACTAACAAACAATTAGAAATCTTTACTGAGCCTAAGTGCAAGTATGAGAAGTGCATAGTAGGCATTTTATTGGAAGAATTCACAGTGTGACACAAAAACAGAAATCGTAACTAATACAATCACTAACAAACAATTAGAAATCTTTACTGAGCCTAAGTGCAAGTATGAGAAGTGCATAGTAGGCACTTTATTGAAAGAATTCACAGTGTGACACAAAAACAGAAATCGTAACTAATACAATCACTAACAAACAATTAGAAATCTTTACTTAGCTTAAGTACAAGTATGAGAAGTGCATAGTAGGCATTTTATTGAAAGAATTCACAGTGTGACACAAAAACAGAAATCGTAACTAATACAATCACTAACAAACAATTAGAAATCTTTACTGAGCCTAAGTGCAAGTATGAGAAGTGCATAGTAGGCATTTTATTGGAAGAATTCACAGTGTGACACAAAAATAGAAATCGTAACTAATACAATCACTAACAAACAATTAGAAATCTATACTGAGCCTAAGTGCAAGTATGAGAAGTGCATAGTAGGCATTTTGTTGGAAAAATTCACAATGTGACACAAAAACAGGAATCGTAACTAATACAATCACTAACAAACAATTAGAAATCTTTACTGAGCCTAAGTCAAAGTATGAGAAGTGCATAGTAGGCATTTTGTTAGAATAATTCACAGTGTGACATAAAAACAGAAATCGTAACTAATACAACCACTAACAAACAATTAGAAATCTTTACTGAGCCTAAGTGCAAGTATGAGAAGTGCATAGTAGGCATTTTGTTGGAAGAATTCATACTGTGACACAAAAACAGAAATCGTAACTAATACAATCACTAACAAACAATTAGAAATCTTTACTAAGCCTAAGTGCAAGTATGAGAAGTGCATAGTAGGCATTTTGTTGGAAGAATTCACAGTGTGACACAAAAACAGAAATCTTAACTAATACAATCACTAACAAACAATTAGAAATCTTTACTGAGTCTAAGTGCAAGTATGAGAAGTGCATAGTAGGCATTTTATTGGAAGAATTCACAGTGTGACACAAAAACAGAAATCGTAACTAATACAATCACTAACAAGCAATTAGAAATCTTTACTGAGCCTAAGTGCAAGTATGAGAAGTGCATAGTAGGCATTTTGTTGGAATAATTCACAGTGAGGCAATTTTGAAGAAGTTTATTAGTTAAATGCTTTATATATTCATGCTACGGACTTGTAATATATCACTGCAAAGGTAATTACGTCTATGGTTTAAAAACTTGTTCAATTGAATTGTATATTCCGACTCCGCTTTACTGGATATAACCAAAAACCCACTTTTTTAAGTTATCCGAATTTTTCTCAAAACGTAGTTCGGATTACTCATTTGTTACAGTTAAGCGTACTGCTTAAAATCAGTGAAACAATATTTTTTATATCAAATGTCTAGCCACTTGCATTGACAATATAATAGAAAAATACAATAAAGTACGTAAGAGCGAAAAGGACAAATACATTTTGCCATTTAATTTTTTAACGGACAAAACATGCACAATTTTTTCAGCCTTAACTTATGCAATCTATTCGATGTCATAGTTTATTTTTGCACTAAAGCGAAGTAAGTTTCATACAAAACGTAGTTGTGGGCTTGCTTTTGGTTTTCAGTAATACGATATTTTCAATAAAGCGATGTTTCGCTAAAGGGAAGTGACTAAGACAAGCTGCGTTTAAAATCAGTGCGGGGATTTGTATCGCTTTCAGTAATCCGATTTTTATTAGTAAAGCGTGTTGCGCTAAAGCGGATTCGACTGTAAACATTTGTTTGAGTCCCTTGCATGATGACTTCATGGCGACAGATTTTGTAAGAATCAAACGGATGGTCTTATGGATATGCAATTATTGCAGGGAATTGAATCGTAGCAAAGAATATATTAAAAAATGTTTTTTTAAGCAATTGTGGAACCACCCTCGAAAAATAAACTGCTAGTATTTTGCTACTTTTATCTTTTATTTTTAATAAATGAAAGTTTCGTTTGCTGGCTATTAAGCTAAAGTTTACTAAATGTTATCATGTCCTCCAACATTTTAAGCGAACGTACACACACAGGCGCTGTAAAATATTAATTTCTAATGTTACTAATCTTACACCCCTCGTAAACACCTGCTAAAATATTACATACAAAATGAAACCAACAATTTCGTTGGTCATAAATTCAGTTATTTACTATTTTTTTTTTTTACTATTTTTTTCTGAAAGTAATTTTACAACAAACCATTAATCTTAGTTAATTGTATTAAGAAACGAGGGAAAAAGAAATAAAAAGTTACATAAAATTGTTTTCTCTCATATTTGGTTGTTGGTCAATTTCGTACAGACAAGTAAAAATTAAATATTTAAACAATTATTTACTAACAAAAAAAAAAATAAAAAAAATATATTCGAAAATGGTTAATGATTTAACGTTTTTACTACAGCACACAGATGCGATAGAAAAAAAAATAATAAAAAAATCAGAAATGTAAAAGTTAAATGGCAAAAGCTAACAAAATCAAAAATAATTGGTGTATAGAAAAGCAGTTAATAAGAAAATTTACACACACAAACACACACGCATACACCAAATTGTGGCCAAACAAATGGAAAAAATATCATTGTGTGAATGACCACTGGTCGTGTAAACAGTAACCGGTAGCCAGTATTTTGCTTTTTTCTTGTTATAAATTTCATTATTAAAATGGTCACAGCAGATCTTGAATAAAAATAAAAATATGCTGACTGTAATATAATGCACGGATTTTTATTATTTTCAATCAGAGATAAAATTTTTCTATAGACAATAACTTTTATTATTGAAGCATCAAATACGAAAATAAAAATGTTATAATTCCACTTCAATAATATTAAAAAATGAAATTGAATAAAATTTGAAATAAGTACTTCATAAAAAGCTTTAACGATAGAGATGCTGTCGTTAAAGACACATGGCTGTCGGGAGTTTTCATTTCAATTTAATATCAAATTTATAAATTTTATGTGAATGCGTTGAGGCGGACGTGATGTCCAAACAATTTTTGTAGTTAAAAACATGATCACTTTGAATGGAACAGCTTTAAAGTAGAAAAAGTTTTAAATTTTTTTTATTTGTTTACTAAATTAAATGTATTTAGTAAAAGCTTAAATTAAATTTCTATAGCTGCTAGACTGAAGTGTGATGCAGGTAAATAGAAACTTTGGGTATTTAAATAGTTTTATAGTCCATAGTTGTCAGTTATATATTTATGATTGTTCCTAACAAAATTTAAGGTTTATGGTTTATTTTATTTAGACTTTGTACACAACTGTACGATTTTTATGAGCAACAAAACAAATGAAATCTCTGACTGATTATATAATATTTCAATTAAAAAATTAAAAAATCCATTTACGAAATTTCTGCCAGTTTTATTTTATTTTTTTTGGATATAAAATGAAATTTTTTAATTGGGATATTATTTCGAAAGGAATAACAAATTTGGGTTGTTTTTATTGTTGTTTCATTATAAACTGCCAGACGAAGAGTTTTATTTTAAAGAGTGGCCAAATTTGAGGTTAGAAAGTAAATTGGCTTAAAAAATAAATTTTTTCTTGACAAATTCAGTTTTATTGACATCTTTGTAAAGCAGAAATATGGGAATTAATAATGAAATTTAACTTCGGACAAATTTCCACCTCTAGCATATCGGCAGAAGTCTGATCTTTTCACAAAATTTTGCAACAAAAATTCTGTTGTATTGCCAATGCAACACTGAATTTCATCTCTCAGAGCTTCAGTTGTTTGTGGTTTGTTCACGTAAGCCCGGCCTTTCAAATGGCCCTCAGAGAAAATAATACAGTAGCGTTAAATCACAAGAATGAGGCAGCCAATTGACGTCGCCAGATCGAGAAATTACGCGGCCGGGAAATTTTCCATACAATAACTGAATTGTTTGGCCGGTTTACTGAAACCAAAGGCCACTGATGTCAACATTAGCCTATTGTGGCCACAAAACATCGGTTGTCATGGTTTGGCAGCGCAGAGAATTCACGGTTTAGTTGCTTATTTTCGAAAAAAAATACGGACCGATCATGTAGCCTGACCACAAACCACGCTATGCTTCACTTTCTTTGAATGTAATGATTTTGCGAGGACTGTTCTTGTGGATTTTGTGAGCCCCATATGCGACAATCTTGTTTGTTTACACATGCGCCTGATTGAAAACAGCCCTCAGCACTAAAAATTATTTTATTGAAAAAATGCCATGTTTTCGTTTAGATTTTCAAACAGCAAATTTTTACAATTAAAATTTTTTCTTCAAGAGTGTAGCGTTCCATGGTAAAAATTTTCCAACTTTTCACTAAATAAATATCAAAGCATGACAACTCAATGCTGGACATTTCATCATGTGACAGCCAATTTACTTCCTAACCTCAAATTTGCCCACAAAAACAAAATTTTTTCAATATTCAATATATTTGGAATAATGCCCTACACTATAAAAATTTCACCATGTTCTTAAAATCGGTATGCAAATATTTTTAAAATTTTTTATCTTACTAAAAAAATCGTTCCACAATTATGCTGCTCTTATTACATCTTAGGGGCAGCACTACCATCAATACCAGCCAATAAAAATTGCTGAATATATAAATATTTTTTCGAAAAATAACAGTCCACTTAATTTTTGAACAGACCTCATATACTATTATAATAATAAAATCATATTAAAACTACCAGAAGCTTTTTATTTGTAAACTAAACAATTTTAATTTGTGCTACAATACGAAAATCAAATTTTAATTTCACTTTATATTCATGAATCTGCTGCACTCGTTCGTAGTCATGTTTTAATTTCCAATTATAACATTTCCTTTTTGTTTTAAAATTTCACATTTATTATCTAATTTTCATCGATAGAAATGAATTTGTTAATTGCATAAATAAATTGCATTTTACTTAAACCCCAAAACTGGCATGCAAATTACACCGAATTGTATGTTCGTGAGTTGCAGCTTTAGCTTTGGCCACATTCGGTGCATTATAAACAATTTTATTGGCAACGTATTTAAGCAAACTTCAGTTGGAAAATTTACAATAGTAATTATATTAAATTGGCCTTAGGAAAACAATACAATTACTATTGGCTATTTAATATTTTCAAAGTTCAATTGCATTTACGAAATATTTGTTCAATTAAACTGCGCTTTTATAAGTTTTATCAGCTCCATTATTAGATAATTTATTTAGAGAAAACATTTTATCATGTTGTAAACAATGTAAAGATCGCTGGTGGATAATAAAAAATATAGTAAATAAATAAATAAATTAATTAAAAATACATTTTTTTTAAATTATGTATGAATTTTTATTAGTCGAACTTTCTTATGTAAATTGTTAATTTTTTCAACGGGCTTAAGTTCGAATCTGCATGACTGCAAATGATTTTTTATTATTTTTTATTAATAAATGAATTTGTTCAAATTCTATTTGTTATTTTTTATATAAAGATTGGAATATTAAGAATATTTTCAATAATCATCAAACCAGCAGAACGGATCAGTACTGATTTCGAGGCCGCTACGCCATCTCATCAGCCTTCTTTGTTCAATTTTTCCACTTTTGCAATGAAATTTTTTTTATTTCACATTTTTTGGCCCCTTATTTAATTTTTAATTTAAAACATAAAAAGTGTGAACGCAATCTGTGTATTTCAAAAGTAAAAGTAATTAAATTTCCTTGCCTTTGCCTGTAACCTATTTCATGTTTAAGATCATGATCAAAGAGAAAGTACTTGCATGCAAAATTTTGTATGAAAGAGTGCAGTTGCGTCAGTAATGCAAGTAAGTGTGCGTGCGTGTGTGAATTCAACCCCTAAATACTCACAATATATTTTGCTTTTAATTAATAGGGTTTCGCTGTTTGTTGTTGTGTATTTATAAGACAATAGCGGGGCTTGAGTTTGTTTTTAATTGTTCTTATGTGTGCGCGTGGGCGGTTTGTTTGTGCATACACGTGCCAAAATCATAATTTTAAAATAAATTGGTAAATTAAAAAATAAATATACAATTGGAATTCTATTCAGAGGGCTAATGTTAGACACAAATGTGCTAAAAATTGTCAAAACATTGTAAAGAAAAATTATAGTATGTAGAACAAAATAGTCATGTTTGCATGGATGTATGAATTTATATGTTCAGCAGAATCTTGAAAATGGAATAGATTATTGTAACGAAATATATTCTGAGCTAATGGCTTATGTTACAAATACTTATACATATAAAATTAGTTTTAGAATTCATTCCGGAGATTAAAAATATGAATAATTATATATATATATATATATATATATATATATATATATATATATTAAATTGAATATAGTCTAATTGTTCGAAATTTGTTTTTAAATCTCAGAAAGATGAATAATTATATAATTTTTAGTAGGGCCAGCACCCTGAGGATCACTTTTACATATGCAGTGCATTGCGCCGGACCAAGAAAGAGGGCATAGTATCGAAAAGGCAGAAAAATAAAGAAAAGGAGATGGTGAATTTTTTGCAGTTATTTCAACGTTGCCGGCTGATTTTTGCTACAGGGTGGAGGAACTGTTACTCTGCTCTCTGAGTTCAGGCTCGTTGGTATCGTATTAACTATAGTACTTAATCCAACAGAACCCTCTTAATTAAAAAAACATGTTTTTTTTTGTGAATTTTTTAACAAACAATCTGTTGGCCCAAAATGCCTTAAGCTGCGTTCACATGTATCAAATATTTGACGAAATAATCTTAAGCAATAATTTCTGGTTTAATTTTTTATAATTTTAGAGAAATAACAAAGAAGCTTTAGCTATCAGCAGCCGATGGCTCTGGAAAAAGCGAAAGAGATACATGGAATATTGGGAATATTAATCGTCAGGGTTGGGGAATTTCGTACTAACCAAAAAGGTAATAACTTAAAAAATATATGAATGTGGGAACTTCTCATATTCAATTTTCGTTAAAAACATTGGTTAAATAGTTGATATTCCTACTAACTGGCACCACTTCCAAAAGTGGAAAAATTGAACAAAGAACGCTGATGAGATGGCGTAGCGGCCTCGAAATCAGTACTGATCCGTTCTGCTGGTTTGATGACAGTTGAAAATATTCTTAATATTCCAATCTTAATATAAAAACAAGTAAAAACGATATATTCGACCGGGTCGAATCTTAAATACCCTCCAAATATTTAGTAAGTGAATTTAAAATGTTTAACTTGGTGGCACAGGGTTCCTTTATATAATATCGTACGTCAACGCCCACTAAAGGGGGCGGGGTTCTAAAATAGACAATATCATGTTTTCCACAGACGAACGTATGGGCATTGCTAGACCGTCTTAAACTTCATCACTAATCAAGAATATACATATTTTCTTTATAGGGTCCAATTCTATTTGGAGGGTATAAAAACTGTATTTTGGCGGGGTCGCTCTGGCAAGGGCTGTGGGGGAAACATTTCACCCTTGTCATAAAACTCTAAAAATAAATGCTTGGCTTAATTAAATACAAAATTAAAAAAAATTTTTTTTTTTTGGTAGGGTCATTTAGGGGGTGGAGGGGGTAGGGCAGAGGAGTACCAGGTATCGTCTCAGCTTCGTCATTAAAGCTTAAAAATTTTATTTTTAAGGAATGTAGGCTTAAGTAAAACAATTTGTTAAATTTTTGTGCTATTTTTGCATATAATAACGCCCACTAAAGTAGGCGGGGTCCACAAATAATTTTTATTTTATTTTATGGCTCCAGTTTAAGGCGTTGGACTGTATTTGACACAAAAATATATCATTTGCTTAACAAAATAACCAAAAAACTTTAAAAATTATGTTGTTTTTTCTGGGTTGGTTTAGTTCTTCTTAGGGGAACTTTTTTCCCCCTAGCCCGATTTAGCCCATCTCCGAACTTAACCTGCTCTAAGCTTTAAAATATATTTGTACCAAATTTCAAGAGTCTAGCTCTTTTCGTTTGGACTGAATCGTGATTTCCACAGAAGGACGGACGGGCATGATCAGATCCTCTTAGATTTCATCCACTGATCAAGAATATATATACTTTATGGGGTCTGAGATGGATATTTCGATGCGTTACAAACGGAATGACAAACTGAATATACCCTCCAAATTCTTTTTTGGAGGGTATAAAAATAACAAATAGAATTTGAACAAATTCATTTATTAATAAAAAATTAATAAAAAATCATTTGCAGCCATGCAGATTCGAACTTAAGCCCGTTGAAAAATTTAACAATTTACATAAGAAAGTTCGACTAATAAAAATTCATACATAATTTTAATTTTAGAGAAATATTTTTAAAATGAGCATTTGGGTATTTCGTAAAAATTTAATATACAATCAGTATTGCCTTGTCATTTGATTTGTCGGTCTTACACACGATATATTAAAGAAAAATTTTTTCAAAAATTAGTGGCTGCGCTTATTTCGTTAAACATTTGATGGATGCGAATGTATCTTTAGTTTAGAAAAACAAAATGGATTTATATTGAATAAAATTTGTTTGTTGTGTTTTCTAAAATTTCAAATCCTATGGTTTTGCTTGTGTAATTCTCAATTAATTTTTGGGAGTTTCTGTATAAGCTGTAGGATTTTGTTATTTTGGAATTAAATTAAAGTCTACTGATGATTTGGTGTAAGAATTAATGAAATGGAGATATAAAGACAAACTTGATCACATAACAAACAAAAAGCACTAATTCAATTGAGACAATATGTCGAATAAAATATTTGAGAATTATATAATTAAAAATTTATATATTTAAAAATCTTGTGCCGTTTTGTTAACCACTACTGTACAATTTTTTTTTTACTTATATTTTGTGGTTGTATCAATTCTAACTGGTAGAGATTTATGTCATGGTATTATTTGTAACAAACCCTTCATGTTAGAAACAATTTTTTAATGGTGAACATACATTTAAAAAAGTAATGGTATGTCGCTTAAAACATTGAGGCTTTATATTACGAGTAAATAAGAGTATGAATAAATACAATGCAGTTCTGTTTTGCAAAAACTCTTTTTATCATCGAGAATTGAAAATTTTCTAAAAGTATAAATCAAGGCCTGACAAAGAATTTTTGGGGAGTTTTGGGAAGTATTTATTTTCACTGGAAATCAAGGGTTGAAATGTGCGTAATTTTAAAGAAGAAATAAAAAGTCAACACTCACTTACTATTGAAAATAATAGCCCAATTCACAATAATGTGCAAATGGTCTTGCATTATAGCATTTGCAAATGAAGAGAGTATTTGAGAGCATTTTCAATGTATTTTGTTGGTGTAGAGTACAATTATTTTGCAAATTCTATGATGCACGACCATTTGCACAAGATTGTGAATAGGGCTAATATATTGAAATGGTTAAACAGATTTATTTGCAAAAATTTTTGGAACAAGTCTAAAAGTCACAAATATATCCAGCTGGGCGATATATTATTTAAAAAAAAAATTTAATATTTTAAACATACTGGAGAAATTCAATGGATGACTTTTTTTATAAAATCAATGGTGTAGCAATAAATAAATAATTTATAGAAATATTTTATAGCTTCTGGAAGAAATTTTCAAGTCACGTCTTATTTTCTTTTCACTTAGGTATATCTTCACAGGAATATAATGCTGTTTGCATAGATTCTGGGATTTTAAGATGATATATGGAAGGGAAGGGGTTGGAGAGCCATTTATGAAACCGTTGTGAAATTTCTTGTTCCCATGAACAAATGGCCCACGGTCTTCCAGAACTATACCTCCTCATATCGAAGGGAAATGAGCTCCTATATGAACTCGTTCTGAGCCCACATTGTTTCTGTGGCCTATGCTGGACAGTGGTCAACTCGCGGATAAGGAGGATACGACTGACAGTAAGAGGAATTTATCTGGTTTCTCCTGGTTTCTCTGGACTTGAGGTAAGCGAAGCTATTTATGGTATTCTAAGATTTATCAGGTGCGTAGTGTGACTGGGCACTGGTTTTTCTAAACATTTCGGACTGAATTAGCATTTGCGAAAAAGTGAAGTTTATGTCGCTGGTGTATGGAAAGGAGTGCCTATGGTGCACATTCTGAATGAATGTGTTTTATTATATGACTGTAAGCAGCAACTTTGACTTGAAGCTCCTGAATGAAAAGTACATCTGATGGGCGTCTACGTCATCCAGAGTGTCATGCAATACTTTGATTAATTAGGCATCTATTGCAGGAAACATTCATTTGTTGCCGCAGAGCCGATCTTTCGGTCAAATCTTTTCCTCTTTTCTTATTATTATTATTATTATTATTATTATTATTATTATTTACGTTCTCTTGGAGGCATGGGACACCAAGAGGGACGGTCCTAGAAATAGTGCCGCAGAGCGAAGATCCCCAACACTTCAGCGATGGCAAAGCAGATGGAGCACAGAAACCGCTGGTAGATGGACGCAGAGGCTCATTCCCAGCTTTGAGGCGTGAGCTCAAAGAAAATTCGGGGAAGTACGAGCAAACTACTTCCTGTCACAGTTTCTTTCAGGACATGGCCATTTCCTCTAATATATTTACATGTGCATTTGCAATACAGGGAACGCCTTCTGCATGTACAGCAGTACGAGGAACGACGACGCTGGACACACGTTCTTTGACCGCATCAAGTCCAAGGATGCGTGAAACGTGCTAAGGCAACAGATTGGTGAGTTTACTCCTGACAACATTGCAAGCAAAATCATTCAATGTAATCACAAATGGAGTGCCGCACGCAACTACGTGAAATATGGTTGCCGGAAGAAGAAAAAGGACCTCGATCAACATTTACAGAACGAGTTCACACCTATAGATCCTCAGCATAACCAAGTAGAAGCGCCACTATAATTATGTATGGCGACCCTAACGTGGGTACATAAAAACAAAATCCTTTCCAGGACGCTGTTTCTGGGTCTTCACGAAGTAGTACAGAAAGCGGTCCCGCGAGGTAAAACACACCAGAAAAACAGGGGGATTGTTTTAGTGGAAACTGCACTCCACGCAGTTAGCGACGGTCATTGCCAGTGCGAAGGCATTTTTAACCCTCCTCACTCGCCAAAACGAAAAAAAATTTCTTAGAATGCTCACAAAATTCTAGTCAAGTTTCAGTAGAGAAAAGTTAACCTAATCAGGGAATATTTAATCAATTGCACAAGTCATCATGAAATATATTATTTTTGACTTTTGATACTCTAATTAATTTTAAAATTTTTGCTATTAGAAATTACTTTTTTAAATCAAATATTTCTCCAATGAATTAAAAAAGGCTTTGCCGGAAGACAGGCGTAACTCCAAATATATAGGGTCCGCCAAATAACTTTTTTTTTGAAAATGCTATAAAAAAAACTACTGAATATTTTCTCAAATTTCTTTTTTTATTTGACCGATTGCGAACTCCAGCACACCAATTTTGTAACTTCAAATCGAAAACGCTTTATATCATGCGATAAGCGATTTCCATCACATGGCCGAAAAATTTCCCAACATAAAGTTTTGAAAGTAAAGTCAGCTTTAAAACAATTTATATATTTTTTTAATTCGGGTCTCTTTCTTCTAATTTTTGTTTGCTTTATTGTTCACAGAAGAATTTTAGCAAGAATCTCAGTACAAGAATTCCTTAAATTTTATCCAATCTAATTTCCATATGATGGAAATTTTTCTCAATTTATACACGAATCAATGTTCATTAAAAAAATTATTGTCTGCCGACAGACGACATGACATTGAGCAGAAAAATGAATGTAACGCAGCCCATCATTGTCATATAAATCATTTCATAAACAGCGTGTCAATAAGATGATTAAGGCATTATAAAATTATCCACTAAACCAGACACACACACACACACACACACGACAACATTTCATACTCGTACAGTATGACAATAATAATTCTCTCGTACTGCAATCAAAACCCAACCAAATCAAATGAATTGTAACTGAGCCAACGACAAGCAAAACGGCAGCAACCACACCCAGTTATTAAAAAGCACTAGAGCAAATTATCGCACAGAAACAGTTGCAAAAGTGAACAGTTTTTCGTTCATAGAAAATAGATTTATGAAAAGAAAAAAAAAAGGAACAGGCATCCTACCAACAATCGTTTGGAAAGAAAAACTTTGGGAAAATAGATTTGCTTTCAATCGTTATTTTTAACGATTTCGTTTTATTTTTTTTAAATTGAAAAGAAAAATTTGCTAGTATGTTCACCAAATGTCAAGAACTTTGATTTAATGTCACATTGTTGTTGCCCAAATGGTTGTTAACTTTTATGTTTCGACATCTTTATATGGCTGTAGTTGGATATCTGGCACTATTCCTCATATAATCTTACGGAGTTGTTGGGTTACGTGTTTGTTTTTGTAGTTTGTCAGAACCATGTCATACAGCAAATTGCTGGAAATACAGAAACGTGTGAATTTTGTTTTGTTCGAACAGTAAATGAAAGTAAAAAAATAAAATAATACGAAAAAAATTGGTGGTTACATCACGCTCATGCTGTGTGGAGACGGTGTGGCGTTGGCCGGCGAAGAAACGGAATATGAAACATTTTCCCACAATTTGTTAAGTATTAAAGAATATAAATTAGAATCAACTGCGTTTTGCAATCGTTTGAATTTTGACAACCATTTAATGAAAATATTACATCAATGTGGTACCTACGTAATGTTTCGTTGAGATAATGAAACATAATTTAAAGAAGCGATGACACCGTTGTAAAATTTTTGTGCCTATCAACAAATGGCCCACGGTCTTCCAGGAGGAGATTCATGAACTGTACCTGATCATATCGAAGGGATATAATGAAACATAATTTAAAGAAACGATTTCTATACATCATGGAATTTTTTTTATAGCCAAAATCGTGATTAACGGATAATCCCAACAACCAAAAACCATGTGAACTGTTAAATAAAGTCCGCTGCTTAGAAGCCGAAAGTGTAAAAACTTTCTTTATCTGCCTGGCGGAGCACCAGTCTCGTGGACGTTTGTTTATCAACTGGCATCTTCCGGTTACAATTGTAATCAAGGTATATAAATACAAGGTAGTCCCACTTGCTTTTATTAAATTTTAATAAGAATTTTTGAAGTTTATTTTTCTACATCATATTGAATATGACGTTGCCACATTATAAAAAAATAATTTTCTTTATTTGGAAATTTTTAAATAAAATCTGTAATACATATGTGTTTTAAATGCAATTTATTTGTTGGTGGTCAAGCAATTTCATTGGTGCTTTACCAAATCATCAGTAGACGTTAACCATGATTTGGTAAAGCACCAATGAAATGCATACAGACATTGCTTGACCACCAACAAATAAATTTCATTTAAAATAGTATTGTGACAACAATATGTCAAACAAAAAATTTCATATATATATAAAGGGTTTTGACAGTTTAAAGTGACGTCTCTACTCAGTATTGTTTGGCAAATCATCATGAACAGGTTAACTTCAGAACAACGCTTCCAAATCGTGGAAATTTATTTTCAAAAACAGTGTTCAATTAAAAATGTTTATCCGCTTTTTTAACGCTAAATTCTCTTCAGTGATGAGGTGCACTTTTGGTTGAATGGACATGTCAACAAGCAAAATTGCCGTATTTGGAGCAAAGATAATCCACACGCCGTTCAAGAATTACCAATGCATCCCGATAAATGTACTGTTTGGTGCGGTCTATGGGCTGGTGGAATCATCGGTCCTTATTTCTTTAAAAATGAGGAAGGACGACGCGTTACCGTGAATGGAAATCGATACAGAATCATGATCAATGCATTTTTGAGCCAAAAAATTCAAATTATATCGAGTCGGCTATTAAAATGCCATTCAAATAATTTCAAATTATTGAGGAGACCAAATTACATAGATATTTTTCCATTTATTGAGTGTTTTTCAAGGGACTTGGAAAACAGTTCAAATTACCGCGAGATTCAAATTAACGAGATTCAAATTATCAAGAGTCGACTGTATCATTTACTTGAAAAAATTACGGAAAAAAGCTTTAAAAATTATGTTGTTTTCCAAATGTTGGTTTAGTTCTTCTTAGGGGAACTTTTTTTCCTCCTGCCCGATTTAGCCCATTTCCGTACTTAAACTGTGCTATCCTTCAGGATATATTTGTACCAAATTTCAAGAGTCTGGCTCTTTTGTTTGAACTGAACCGTGATTTCCACAAACGGACGGACGGACATGCTCAGATCGTCTTAGATTTCATCACTGATCAAGAATATATTTATGGGGTCTCAGATAGATATTTCGCTGCGTTACAAACGGAATGATAAAGTGAATATACCTCCAATATTCTTTTTTTGGATTGTTTTAAATTAAAACAATATTCAAACCAAAAAAGTTTGACTTAGGTATGATGGAACAAAAAATTCAGAAAAATGGGACATGAAGAAAAATAATCAAACGGTAACACGGGTATTATAACAAGAACATGTTAACATCAGGTTGATACAGTTCTCGTATCCTTTTTCACAATAACATTTGTGTAAATAGGAACTGTTATCACATTCAACTAAGCCACCTAATAAGTGGTGACAAACACAATACACATGAGCACTGATGATGAAAGGGTTGCGTTTTTCGAAAACAGCTGTTCTGCTCTGCTGTGTAAGTTGAATAACAAAAACTGATGTTGACTTGCCTTGTGCAATATTTATCATGTCTTTCTGAGATTTAAATTAAAATTTCGAACAATTAGCCTATAGAATCTTAATTCAATTTAATAAAAACAATATTTGGTTCTTTTAAATAAACTTTTCTTTTGTTTTAAAAAAGTGGAAGAAAATAATTTTATATAGTCCAAAATGTGGGTTAAATCAGAATTCACTTATAATCCATTAAATGGCTTATAAAGAAAATCGGTTATAGTGCAAATTCGTTTATAGTCTATAAAAGTGGGGAAACTACAGTTGTGGACTATAAGCGAAAAGTACTGTAAAATTCGAAATAAAATATATAAAAACTGTTTCAACACATACAAATTTAAGCTACTGGCTTGAACTGACAATAAAAATGAAACAGTCACTTAATCTTAAGTAAAAAAAAAAAGAATTCAGTACAAAAAATTTAGGCCTAAGCATAATGGAATAAACAATTCAGAAAAATGGGACATTAAGAAAATAATCAAATGGCAACTCGGGTAAGAAATAAATGAGTGCATGCATGCAATTTCATAATAAAAACTGTTATCAGAATTCAAATAAGCCACCTAATAATTGGTGATAAGCAAACATATATACGAGTACTTATAATGAAAGTGCAGCGGCTTTTGAAAACAGCTATTTTGCTCTGTTGTGTAAGTTGTATAATTAGAGACGACTTCAATGTCTCTCCATTGTTCCTTCGAATATAAATATGTGTATCATGTCTAAATTAGCACTTAATAAATGTTAGCCCATCAATCTAAATTGAATTTAATATATAAAATCAAAGTGTTTAAATTTTTTAATATGCTGGCGCGCATTTGAAACACTGTGACATAATATCTTGATTGATTACTACCAAATGAAAGTTTACTTATTTGAATTGTGCCCAATTCAAATGTTTTTGTTGTACATTTGAGAATAACTACAGAGCTGCCAGTATGTCTCAAAGCTAAATAATTTAAAGAAATACATATATATTTTTTTTGCCGGTCACTGTCTTTTTCACCAGTCATGCCAATAGACACAAAATTTTCCTCACGACATTTACTGGCCAACAATTGCCTGTCATAGGCAACAATATCCTAATGGTACCACCAAAGAACTTTATTTAAGGTGTCATGTTGCCATCATTTGCCTCAACACTCTCTCAGGGGAGGTTTTCGGTTTTGATATACTCCTGCTACTCACACTAAATTCTAGCACAAACGGTCAGTTACATCACAAAAATATATTTAGATAAATGTGTGTGTGTGTGTGTGTGTGTGTGGAAATTTGGTTCACATTTTCTTTTAATTTCGCCATATTAAAATAAAACGTGCTACACATGCTGAATCACGCACATTCATAATAAATTGTTGCAATCGTTTTTTTGATCGTTTGCTTTCCAACAGCCAAGGACAGACATACAGCAAATATTGCAGGACTATAAAGACAAAAGTGCCAAGAAAAATTACTCGTATTACTGTTTAACAAATTAATATGCCAGAATTTATGCAAAATAAGAAAAGCAAAAAAAGAGCAGTTAAAAAGAAATAAAAAAAGGAAATCCGGCAATTATATTTTGACAAGTGTGAGGATTTGCTCCGAACACACACACACATTCATTCATATGTAATAGAATTATTAACGTTTTGTTTGGCGCAGTGCTTTAGCATGCACGACATTAAAATTTATTCATTTTCATTGTCCCTTAACTTTCAACCAGCAGAGGACTTTAACAATTATTTTTTTGTTTTTTTGTTTTGTTGCAATTCTTAATCCCTCTTTTGTTTTGTGCTTTTTAGTTTATGAAATTGAAACTTCAACCCTTTTGCAGCTGACTATATATTTTTATTTTTCTTCTGATAAAGAAGGATTTAAAACTACGAAGTTTTTTATTGCATTTAAGAATAAGGGACAATTGGGCTTAGAAGAGTAAGGGGATTTTTGAGATATTTTATTTTCATCATTTAGTTGTTCTTTTATTAGATATAAATTATGTTGTTTAAAATATTCTCTTAGAATACAGTAGACGTACATGTACATATAAGGAAGTTAAGTCAAGGCTTAAAATAGTATTGCTGGGTAGTCGATATTCGATAACTAGACATTTACAGTTGTGTCCATAAATGTAAGTCTTTCTTGAATATATTAAAGCTTTTCATATTTCCTTTTTTTTTGACTCAAATTTAAAGAAGGACAACGAAAACCATTTTTTTGTTTTATGCTAGAGTTAATGTCGACGGCGTTTCAACGCCGAAAAATTTGAAATAGATTGAACTTTTACGGCGTTGCAACGCGTTGAGATTAACTGCTCCCATACAATTTCATACGATTCAACTTTTTTTTTGACATTTGACGCCGTCGACGACGTCGACATTAACTCTAGCATTACACAAAAACTAATTTTAAAAATTGTTGTTATTTTAAATGTTATTCATTCGAACGAACAATAACTTGTGAATACGCAGAAAACGTCCCGGGGGGCAAATTATGGCATTCCATTTAAATTGTATTGGAATTTCGATCGATATCGAATGCGGTTATATGACCACTGGCTCTAATTATAATTCTCCCAGTAAAGAAACATTTAAATAAAAAATCAAATTATTTAAAAACCAGCAGACCTGGTAAAAGTCCATAGAAATGCTCAGATCTTATGGATTATTTTCGTTTTCTGATTGAATGATCGCAATCTGGTTTTTATTCCAAATTCTGATCTGGTCGACAGAAATTTTCATTCGTTAATTTTTCATTTAAAACAGAAACAAATTTAACAATTTTACAATTGTTTGACATAAAAATTGTACGAAAAAAAGTTTCTATCTTTTGTGAACAATTATTTAGAAAACTGGTCAACGGGTGTATAAAATCGTCATCATATTTATATATTTAAAAAAAATATATATTTTTTTTATCTTGGACCAGCACTCAGGGGATGACCCCTATATATGCAATGCATTGCACCGGAACTGAAAACGAGGGGATAGTATTGAGGGGACAGATTAGGAAAGATGAGAAGATAGACAGTTTTTTTGTAGCTATTTCAACCTTTTGTACTTCGCCGGCTAATTTTTGCTACAGGGGCGCCAAAGGTGGGTACTGTTACTCTGCTTTTAGTACATTATAGTGTCAGTCGCTGCCAATTATGTTCAGTGATGAGTGATTAAGCCTTCACCATTGAAACAGGCTGGCAACAACTAACACAACCACGCACTAATGCTGTTCAGAAGAATTTAACATAATATTTCATGACTCAGCGCGGGCTCGAACTCACGACCCTCCGCTTCATAGTCTCGTGTTCTACTACTTCAGCCAACAGCACCCACTGGTTTGAATTATAATTCCCCCAGTAAAGAAACATTTAAATAAAAAATCAAATTATTTAAAAACCAGCAGACCTGGTAAAAGTCCATGGAAATGATCAGATGTTATGGATTATTTTCGTTTTCTGATTGAATGATCGCAATCTGGTTTTTATTCCAAATTCTGATCTGGTCGACAGAAATTTTCATTCGTTAATTTTTCATTTAAAACAGAAACAAATTTAACAATTTTTCAATTGTTTGACATAAAAATTGTACGAAAAAAATGTTCTATCTTTTGTGAACAATTATTTAGAGAACTTGGCAGGGGTCAACGGGTATTATAAAATCGTCATCATATTTATATATTTAAAAAAAAGTGGAAAAATTTAACAAAGAACGCTGATGAGATGGCCTAGCGGCCTCGAAATTAGTACTGATCCGTTCTGATGGTTTGATGATTATTGAAAATATTCTTAATATTCCAATCTTAATATAAAAAATAATAAATAGAATTTGAACAAATTCATTTATTAATAAAATAATAATAAAAAATCATTTGCAGTCATGCAGATTCGAACTTAAGCCCATTGAAAAAATTAACAAAAAAATATTTTGTTAATTTTTAGAAATTTTTTAAATTAACAATTTACATTACATAATTTAAAAAAATATTTTCTAATTATAAAGACGGTATTTTACAAAAATATTCACATTTCATGTGGCTGCAGTAATCCAGTAATTTTTATAACCCAGTAACTTTTATTTTTATTTTATTTTTTGTCCGCTCTGCACCATCCCACATCGCACATTTTTACCACAACAGATTTTAATGGCCACCAGCTAATCCTATTTCGTGTTTTTATAGACTTTAAATATGTCATTTATTGTTCACTTGTTCATGAACTCGTACATAAAGGAATATAATAAACTTGTTAATTACTTTTTAAATTGACAAAATGAACGTTTGTCTTAATTAAGGAATTCTGATGTGGATATTCAGTCATACAAACGTTTAAAGTTCTTTTATGATTGTGTTAATTGTATTAATTAAAACTTGATGAATCATTTTATAATCGTATGATAATAATAAATAACCGGTTGTACACATGAAGTCTATTCTCTTTGTATTCGCTGGAACGTACGGAAAAGGATTGATTTCAGTTAATTTTCAGTTTCAGCAATAGCACCTGCTCTTTAGTTTAGGCTGCCCCAATTTCAACCACAAGTAACCAAATTTGTTTCTGCATTATTGCCTCTTTTCTTGAATCAATGCTATCAAATTACAAATTACTTTACTGACTGTCTTGCCTTGTCTGGCTGTTGTATCAAAACTTTATGTTTGAGAAAGAAAAAACGAGGAAAAAAAGGGAGTAACAGATTGCACAAACAAACAGGTTTTTTTTTGGAGGAAATATATCGCTTAGTTTTATTTCCAACCGACCAAAAGAATTCTTTCAACTTTTCTGAAAAAAAAGAAGTAGTAGAGCAAACACATGTCAAAATGAAGTCTTATCAAATACATTTGGTTTGGAAAAAAAAAAAAAAATAATAATATCTGCTTGCGGCACAGAATGAATGACAATCATTCAAAAACCATTTAAGATTTGTTTCTCACACAATGAATGAAATGAAATACATTTTAGTTTTCCGTGTTCGTTTTATTTGTTCGTCTCTACTGCATTCAATGGCAATTATTTGCTGCTGGACTGCGGGATAGTCGTTGTAAATGATTGAAATATTTGTGGTCGAAATGATGAAGAGAAATAGAAAATGCTGAAAGAAAAACAAACTTGCAAGTAGATGAAGATAAATGTTTTTGTTTTACATTCAACGATATGATCTTGCAGCAGTATTGCCATTTTAGCTTTTTTGAAATCCTGATGCGTTAGAATGAATAGTGGCATTCAGAATCTTATGCTAATGGCCTTTGGCAGAATCGGCAACACATAATTTTTGTGCTGGAGGCGAAATATATATAACCACCTCAGGCCCTGTCTGCTGCACCGTTCTTCCTTTTAATTAGTAGAGACTTATATTCATTTAGATTCAATATTAACTTTGACGAGGCATTTCCAAAATATAAGGTAAATTTATATTCTTCTCCAAAAATATTTATTTATTAATCAATTTCTAACTTGAGAGTAGTTTCCCTCATAAATACGAGGTCTGTACAAAAAAATTAGGTAAATTTTAACTTTTTCGAAAAAAATATTTGTTTATTCATGGATTTATATTTTTTTCTATAAAGCCACCCCTTCCCCTCATGTATACGAGGTCTGTTCAAAGAAATAAATTAAATTTTAATTTTCCCCCAAAATTTTTGTTTATTCATGAATTTATATTTTTTATACAGCAGCCCCTTCCTATACACGACGTCTGTTTAAATAAATAAAGTGAATTTTAATTTTTCTTTAAAAAAATTAGGTTATTCTTGAATTTCTATATTATTATAAAGTAGTCCCCTATCAAATATAAGAGGTCTGTTGAAATAAGGCGAATTTTAATTTGCTCAAACATTTTTTTTTAATTTATGAGTTTATATTTCAATTTATTTTATAATATATTTGCTTAATTTTGAATTTTTATTTATTTAAAATAGCGGATATAGGAGGTCTGTTCAAATAATAATGATAATTTTTTTAATTAAGATTGATAATTATTCGAAAATATGCTTTTAAATTCAAAACGACATGACAAGTATTCATTTTTCTCCCAAAATAATTACAGTCGACTAAGCTATACTGGAAATAACCAAAACCCATTTTTTTTTAGTTATCCGATTTTTTCAATAAAACGTAGTTCGGATTACTGAAATTTATTACAGTTAAGCGTACTGATTAAAATCACGGTATGGCACAAAAAAAGCTATACTAACTAATACAATCACTAACAAACAATTAGAAATCTTTACTGAGCCTAAGTGCAAGTATGAGAAGTGCATAGTAGGCATTTTATTGGAAGAATTCACAGAGTGACACAAAAACTAAAATCGTAACTAATACAATCACTAACAAACAATTAGATATCTTTACTTAGCTTAAGTGCAAGTATGAGAAGTGCATAGTAGGTATTTTGATGGAAGAATTCACAGAGTGACACAAAAACTAAAATCGTAACTAATACAATCACTAACAAACAATTAGAAATCTTTACTTAGCTTAAGTGCAGGTATGAGAAGAGCATAGTAGGCATTTTATTGGAAGAATTCACGGTGTAGCACAAAAACAGGAATCGTAACAAATACAATCACTAACAAACAATTAGATATCTTTACTTAGCTTAAGTGCAAGTATGAGAAGTGCATAGTAGGCATTTTGTTGGAAGAATTCACGGTGTAGCACAAAAACAGGAATCGTAACTAATACAATCACTAACAAACAATTAGAAATCTTTACTTAGCTTAAGAGCAAGTATGAGAAGTGCATAGTAGGCATTATATGGAAGAATTCACAGTGTGACACAAAAACCGAAATCGTAACTACTACAATCACTAACAAACAATTAGAAGTCTTTACTAAGCTTAAGTGCAAGTATGAGAAGTGCATAGTAGGCATTTTATTGGAAGAATTCACGGTGTAGCACAAAAACAGAAATCGTAACTAATACAATCACTAACTAACAATTAGATATCTTTACTTAGCTTAAGTGCAAGTATGAGAAGTGCATAGTAGGCATTTTGTTGGAAGAATTCATAGTGTGACACAAAAATAGAAATCGTAACTAATACAATCACTAACAAACAATTAGAAATCTTTACTGAGCCTAAGTGCAATGTATGAGAAGTGCATAGTAGGCATTTTGACGGAAGAATTCACAGTGTGACACAAAAACAGAAATCGTAACTAATACAATCACTAACAAACAATTAGAAATCTTTACTGAGCCTAAGTGCAAGTATGAGAAGTGCATAGTAGGCATTTTGATGGAAGAATCCACAGTGAAGCAATTTTGAAGAAGTTTATTTTTTACGGACTTGTAATATATCACTGCAAAGTAATTACGTCTACGGCTTAAAAACTTGTTCAGTTGAATGTATATTTCGAGTCCCCTTAACTGGAAATAACCATAACACAATTTTTTTCAGTTATCCGATTTTTTTTCAAAACGTAGTTCGGACTACTGAAATTTGTTACAGTTAAGCGTACTGCTTGAAATCAGTAAAACAATACTAATTATATCAAATTTCCAGCCACTTGCATTGACAATATAATAAAAAAATACAATAAAGTACGTAAGAGCGAAAAGGACAAATAAATTTTGCCATTTAATATTTTAACGGACAAAACATGCACAATTTTTTCAGCTTTAAGTTATGCAATCTATTCGATGTCATTGTTTATTTTTTCACTAATGCGAAGTAAATTTCATACAAAACGTAGTTGTGGGCTTGCTTTTGGTTTTTAGTAATACGATATTTTCAGTGAAGCAATGTTTCGCTAAAGCGAAGTGAATAAGACTAGCTGCATTTAAAATCAGTGCGGGGATTTGTATCGCTTTCAGTAATCAGACTTTTTTCACTAAAGCGTGTTGCGCTAAAGCGAATTCGACTGTATTTATAAATGAATTTCTATTTTGTCCAAAGTTCCCTTTTGGATTGTAGTTTGACTTTTACACAGAAAAAAACCAGTATGTATGTGGAAACAGTGAACACCAAAGTTTACAAATTTCAAGCACGGAAAAGTACTTTAAGTGGCTAAACGTTGTTATTATGGAAGAGGCAATACTTCCTGAATTATTGCACCATCTTCCAGTATGAAATAGGCTGACTATTTTATTGTAAAACATCAAAGTTGTTCAACAACATTGCACGAGTATGCGTATGGCTTCCTGGAATGAAACCAGCTGTCCCTGCAATTTTCTTACAATGGATTTTAGAAACTCGACCGCTTCTAATTTAAAAATTTCATTGTAACCAATAAGTAAATGGCCAACTGTAGCATTTAGAATCAAATTTCCTTATAAAGATTTCTTAAATTTCACTTCATAATTCTTTATGAATTATTTATTATATTTAAATTTTTACACGACATATTTTGCTAAACAAGTTCTTGAATGCAACTGGTTATTGGCAAAATTCCATATATTGGCTAGAATCATAAATCAAATTGCTTGATACAAGTTTTTCATTGATTAATTAATCACACGATTTTAAAATCAAATAACTAATTCAAACAAAACAAACGAGTACGAGTACAATAAGTGATTTGCATAAACAATATTTTATTATCTTTATAGATATTTCTTTAAAAATATAATATTAACGCGCTGACGTTTTTTTATTTCATTTCTATTTGTTTTCATTCTTTGTCTTACACAACAACTTGCCAGCCACTCGTAGTGCTTGTGCTGACTCATCGCTAGAGCAATACCTCCTCTATGAGCAGCACAGCCAAAAAGTTGCCGACATTCTAAATTTTATTTCATTTTTTTTTTTTTTTTATAAAATATATAATAAAAAAAGAAAAAATAAAACGCCAAGCAGTCAGAAACAAACGTTAAGCAAAAGCATACAAAAATGTTGCAATAATTATTAAAAAAAAATAAACAAAAATAAATTTATTTAAACAGTTCACGAACGCAGCAACAGCAACAAGAAGCAAGAAAAACCAAAATATTTCTTATGTCTTTGGCAAAATAAACAGCGAATGAAATAAGTGACAAGTTTGACAGCATCTATGACCGCAAGTAGCCAGACAAACAGACGCATACGGCCACTGCGAACGTTCAGAGCTTTTTATTAATGTGCTCTAGTTTTTGTTGGTGCTTGTGAATGGGTAGAAATGCGACCCTAGAATGGGGTAAAATTGCCTTTTTATTAATGTGATTTTTCAAGCGAAACAGCGAATATTTTGTGGTTCTTTTGAAAAATATTTTTGATATATATTTTTGAAAAACAAAAAAGAAACACAACAGACACTTTACATTGATGAATGTGTTGTGGTGTAAAAAGTTTTATTGTGGGTGTTTTATTTTTTTCTGTAATGATCATATTTTACGAAATTTTAGAAGCATTTTCGATGTTACATATTTAATTTTCATCTGTGGGTTATTTTCATAAATCAAGGTTGAATGATTTTAAATCATTTAAATAAATAAAACTTAATTGTCATATTAGACAAAAATATCATCAATCAGAGTACCACTTCTTTCGCTGGTCTATTAAAATTATGTTTTCTACAAGATATTCGACGTTCAGATGATTAATTTTGGGAAACAATAATTTAGTGGGTCGAAGCTCTCATCATTTGCCATAAATACGGCTCTTTGCTCATTTATATTAGCAGCAATTTTTGTCAGCGGTAGTCACTTTTATATCCTGTTGATGATTTTGAATCTAGAGGAGTGAAATTGGTGCGAAAACTGCCTGAATTGCATGCTCACTTGGCATAATCGGCCAATTGTAAAGTCCATGAAATGATCGCGAATAAATTTATTTTCCTCAAAGTACATTTCAACAATTTCGAAAGTCCAGGTCGAAAACCTCTGTTGTTAGTACCTTTATCACTTTAATTTGTACTCATAATTTATTATGTATATAAATTTTCAAATAAATAAATAAATTCGAAAATGTTCTTCTGGGGCCTAATTACGGCATTCGATATCGAGCGAAATTTCCATACATTTTATATACAAATTTCGATCGATATCGAATGCCGTAATTTGCCCCTGGTCTTAACCAATTCGTGATTACTTCCAAACGTGATGGAACAGAAATTTCCACACAGTTTGACATTCCTAGCTGTCAAAACAACTAGGGTGTCGATATCGGTATTTCTCAGACCGCTAAATATAGACCGAACAAAAATTCTATAAAAAACAAGTAAAAACGTTAAATTCTACCAGGTCGAATCTTAAATACCCTCCAAATATTTAGTAAGTGAATTTAAAATGTTTAACTTGGTGAGACAGAGTTCCTTTATATAATATCGCACGTCAACGCCCACTAAAGGGGGCGGGGTTCAAAAATAGACAATATCATGTTTTCCACAGACGAACGTATGGGCATTGGTAGACCGTCTTAGACTTCATCACTGAAAAAGAATATATTTAATTATGGGGTCCAATTCTCTTTGGAGGGCATTAAAACTGTATTTTGGCGGGGTCGCTTTGGCAAGGGGTGTGGGGGAGACATTTCACCTTTTTTCACAAAACTCTAAAAATTAATTTTTGGGATAATTATATACAAAATTTATTTTTTTAATTTTTTTTTTGATAGGGTCATTTAGGGGGCAAAGGGGGAGGAAGGGGTAGGACAGAGTTACGTCTCAGCTTCGTCATTAAAGCTTAAAAATATTATTTTTAATTGATGTAGACTTAAGTAAAACAATTTGTTAAATTTTTACACAATTTTTGCTTATAATAACGCCCACCAAAGGGCGTGGGGTCCAAATTTTTTTTTTTTATTTTAACGCGTTGGACCCTTTTTAATATAAAAATATATAATTTCCTTAACAAAATTATTAAAAAAAAATATTAGAAATTATGTTGTTTTTTAGAGGTTGGTTTAGTTCTTCTGAGGGGAACTTTTTTCCCTCTTGGCCGATTCAGCCCATCTCCGGACTTAATCTGTGCTATCCTTCAAGATTATATTGAATTATATTGAATGACGTATTGTGTTGAATTCTTCTGATCAGCATTAGTGCGTGGTTGTGTTAGTTGTTGTCAGCCTGTTTCAATGATGAAGGCATAGTCACTGATGACTGAACATAATTGGCAGCGACCGACACTATCATGTACTAAAAAGCAGAGTAACAGCACCCACCTTCGTCGGCCCTGTAGCAAAAATTAGCCGGCGAAGTAAAAGGTTAAAATAGCTACAAAAACAACTGTCTATCTTCTCATCTTTTCTAATCTGTCCCCTCAATACTATCCCCTCGTTTTCAGTTCCGGCGCAATGCATTGCATATATAGGGGTCATCCCCTGAGTCCAAGATAAAAAAAAAAGATATATTTATACCAAATTTCAAGAGTCTAGCTCTTTTCGTTTGGACTGAACCGTGAGTTCCACAGACGGACGGATGGGCATGGCTAGATCGTCTTAGATTTCATCACTGATAAAGAATATATATATACTTTATGGGGTCTCAGATGGATATTTCGCTGCGTTACAAACGGAATGACAAAGTGAATATACCCTCCATATTCTTTTTTGAGGGGTATAAAAATGGAAACTGAAAACACTTGAAAATGCAGCATCATTATGAGCCTCTCCTATTCGCATCAAACTAAGAGAAAACACCGTGCGAATTTGGACCTAACCAGTGCACCAAAACGACCCCAACCACCTACGTAAAGGGTTAAAAATACTTTGCACAACAATTTCTTACATACTGGCGCATTTTTCACCCATTACGTCTATTGGATTTTTCTCTCTTTTTTTTACAATACGCGCTTAAAAAGAAAGAAAAGTTGTTAATCTGGTTGGTATTTCAACTCAGTTTTTTTTTTTGTTATTTGTTTTGTAAAATAATATTTGCTAAAAAGTGGTACAAATAAAAAGCTAAAAACTTTTGTGAAAAAAGAAACACAACTGGCAAGTTTTTTCTGTCCATAACGAATCGAAGTTGTTGCTTATTTCTTCTTTTTTATCAGCTCTAGTGTATGTTTCATGCACTTGTGCTTTGAAAACAAAAATTTTCGCTATTGATAAAGAAGAAAACAAGTGAAAAATACTTGTGTACAAGAAAAGCTTATAAAATACAAAGTAATTTTTTGTAATTGCTGTAAAAATACGATAATTGTATTTATTTTATAGCGAAAATAGTTATTATTTGTATGGCTGTGCTGGAAACATTTGCTGTTTGAAATTTATTTTATTGCAATGCTTTGGCTGCTTTAACCCTCAATTGGCAGTTGTGGGTATAAGTCTTATAAACTTCAAAGGAAATGTTTTCAAAATTAAGCAAAAAATTAATTTTTTTTCTGAAAGAAAATAAAGTTATAAAATTCATTCGATTCCTTGATTTGATTCTGGAGTTCCAATTTTGTCTCTCACAATAGGTCATTATCGTTCTGAAGATCTAAATAAACAACATCACACGCACGAGTAAAAGTGCGTTCAAATGCTCTTCGACAAATTTATGGAATTGCCGAGTATTGAAATTTCTATTTCCAAAACGAGCTGTTGGGAAATTATGGCATGCGATATGCAACGAAATTTCTATATAATATATATTGAAATTTCGCGCGATAGTGAATGCCGTAATTTGGCCCTTGATTTATGTCAGCGCAAAGACTACTAAAGGCACGACCAGCTAAACGCTATTGTATTCCATGGCAAAGAAACCCCTCCTTGAACCAAACAGATGGCTAATAAAGACAAACTTTTTTTTCAACAGTTCATTGCCATGAAACTATCATCCCCCTTTTTGGTATTTTTAGCTTAAAAGTTAATACGTTCTCCATTAATTTCGTACATTTGAATTAGTATTGAAAACTATTTGTGTTTATTTGTGTACACAATCTTATAAAAATAAATAAACAAACACTCACAACTTGCAAGACTTTGAAACTATCATCATCACGTAGAAAAGTAATTTATTCACCCGTAAAAAATAAAATTAAACACATGAAAAATTCCAATAAAAATGCGGCATATTTTTAAAATGGAAAAAAAACAAATGCTCAACAACTTCATTCAAAAGCCATCAACTTGAAGGGCTTTACGCTGCGCTGTATGAAAGAAAAGTGGTGCGAAATGTTGTTGCGCGGTAGGGAAGCGGAGGTGTCTAATGCCAACCAGCAATTGATAGAGGCCTAAGAAACAGCAAATTAAATATTATAAAAAAATGCAGACGATTAAATAAATAAATCGAGGGGCGATAGAAATGTTTCGTGTACATGAAGACCTCAGGCGTATTCTAGCAGTGAGTAAGAAAATAGCACCACGACGTATAATTAATTGCTGGCTGGTGATTTTCAGGCAAAGTTTTGTTTTAATTATACAATAGAATTTTATATATTTTTCCAATAGTTGTATTGTGCTGGGGTTCACCTTGTATGCCTTTTTATGCAAAATTCGCTATATATTACGAAAAAAAACGTAATCTTTCAGTCACTTGCATTGCTTGTAGCGTGCGTCACATAACTCTCTGATAAAATATTTCGCAATAAATATTTAGGGTATTCACACTGTGTGCTATTTAGTCATATTGTCATAAAGTCATAATATTTTAGACCAGTTTAAAAAAGTTATTGTTGTGCTGCATACAAAAAAGTCATAAAATAATAGCACTCTTTCAGGTATGTTTTTGTTTTGTCATAAAATACCTTTAGAGATCTGAGTTGAACGGCTGAAAATCTTTAGGCGAGACGGCGGTAGTATATGTTTGCCGCCGTTACTTATATATGATTCACGGCTAAAAAATTTTTAAAAATGTATTCATACCTGTAAGTCTGTACATTGAATCAAATTTTTATAACATAAAAAAAATTAAAAGAGAAATAAAACTCAAAAACTAAGTACATATATACAAGTGAAAAATTTTCCTCGTTTAACTTCGTAGCTGGCAGCCACTGAACGTTTTTCCGTATGCCGCTGCAAAAAAAAATGTATTCAGCTCATATCCAGGCAGCAACTGTCTTATGGTGATTTCTTTTCTGAAAAAATTTTACATTTCATCACTGTTTTCCTAAGAAACTAAAATTGGGCGCATTTTTAAAATAAAGCTAATTTTTCGCAAGAGATGGTAGATTAATTTCTAATAAATTCATTATTTCGAAATGTCAAAATATTGCCATTTTTTATTAAAAAGTGCAATAAATGTAACATTATTTTTTAGAAAAGAAATAAGTTTCGTACTAACCAAAAAGGTAATAACTTAAAAATATGAATGTGGGAACTTCACATATTCAATTTTCATTAATAACATTGGTTAAATAGTTGATATTCCTACTAATTGGCACCACTTGCAAAAGTGGAAAAATTGAACAAAGGACGCTGATGAGATGGCGTAGCCTCGAAATCAGTACTGATCCGTTCTACTGGTTTGATGATTATTGAAAAATATTCTTAATATTCCAATCTTAATATAAAAAAAATAATAAATAGAATTTGAACAAATTCATTTATTAATAAAATAATAAAAAACAATCATTTGCAGTCATGCAGATTCGAAATTAAGCCCGTTGAAAAAATTAACAATTGAAATAAGTTTTAGTTTATACATATAAATTTATTTAGATATTCTTGTGCACCAGAACACAAATTTAGTCATTTTAAATAGAAATGGAGTTTTTAGGCGATTCATCTTTAATTGTATTAAATTTATTCTGCTTTGATAACAGCTAACTACAAATGTGTTGTTATCTTATCAGCTGATCGATGTTTGAAATAGCATACTATGACTACAGTGTGAATACCCCAATTATGTTTTACTACATTTGAAAGGACACGTAAATACCACTAAAAACTTTATATAATTTTTTTTTTAGGAGTAGTAACCAGCGCTCAGGGGATAACCCATACATATGCAATGCATTGCGTCGGAATTGAGGTAGGCCAAAACATTTTTATGTTTCAATCGTCATGCAGGATTTGGCCGCATGTGTACTGAAGCTGCTTTTTATACTCCCCAAAAAAGTATTGGCAGGATATATTGACTTTGTCATTGCGTATGTAACGCAGCGAAATATTCCGTTAAGACTCCATACACTATATATATATTCTTGATCAGTGCTGAAAAGTGAACGAAAAGTGCCAGACTCTTGAAATTTGGTAAAGATAAATTTTCAAGGATAGCAAAGGTCACGTTCGTGAATGAGCTGAATCGGGCCAGGGGGGAAAAAGTTCACCTAAGAAGAACTAAACCAACCTCTAGAAAACAACATAATTTTTAAAGTTTTTTTCGTAATTTTGTTAAGTAAATGATATATTTTAATGTCAAAGAAGGTCCAACGTGTTAAACTTGTTAAATTTTTTGACCCCCTCCCCTTTAGTGGGTGTTGAGTTACATGGAAAATTAGTGGAAATATTTAACAAATTATATAATCGTCAGGGTTGGGGAATTTCGTACTAACCAAAAAGGTAATAACTTAAAAATATGAATGTGGGCACTTCTCATATTCAATTTTCATTAATAACATTGGTTAAATAGTTGATATTCCTACTAATTGGCACCACTTGCAAAAGTGGAAAAATTGAACAAAGGACGCTGATGAGATGGCGTAGCGGCCTCGAAATCAGTACTGATCCGTTCTACTGGTTTGATGATTATTGAAAATATTCTTAATATTCCAATCTTAATATAAAAAATAATAAATAGAATTTGAACAAATTCATTTATTAATAAAATAATAAAAAAATAATTTGCAGTCATGCAGATTCGAACTTAAGCCCGTTGAAAAAAAAATATATTAACAATTCAAATTATATAATTTAAGCCTACATTCTGTAAAAATAAAATTCACGAAAGATGTTCTCTGATCTTCCCCTCTCCTACTCTTCCACCCACCTATGCCCCCTAAATGATCCTATTAAAAAATTTTTTCTACACCTAATTAAACCAAAGAAAAAGGAAAAAGAAATTTCTGATAGAGAACCTAACCTAATTAAACCACAAATTCACTGTTTAAGTTCTGACGGCCCTTCCCGGAGTGACCCTGTCAAAATAGAGTTTTACAATTAAAGGAACTCTGATCCAGCAGGTTAAATATTTTTAATATATTTACTAACCCCCTTTTATTCATAAAAATTATGAGAGGTTTATAAGAGTGTAATAGACCAAATTTCATATGAAATGTTGTTTTATTACGCTGCTATTAGACTCTTATAATTTTTATGAATAAGGGGGTAAATATTTATAGGGTATTTAAGATTCGATTCGGTCGAAGATAACGTTCTTACTTATTTTCGTTAAACTTTGCTATTTAGTTACCCTCTATTGTTAATAGTTTTACCTCGTTCATTTAAATGCAAATTTAATTTAAATTTTTTTTACTGAATTCGACAGCAATTATTTATACAAAATTTAAATTCTCTTTTTTTTAATGAAATGCATGTGTTTAACAAAAACCTGCAAATATGCCACTGCTAAGAGGTGTTAATTTATTTTATAGACTTATTGCATTTTGCTGTTGTTGGCTTTTTTTCCAATGTGCAACAAATCAGGTCAAATGAGCTAAATTAGATGTGGGTCTTCGAACTGTGCAGTGAATGCTAACAAAATATTGTAGCAATTTTTCACGTTTTTCAAATAAAAATATAAACAGAGAAATTGTAGGTGTTTGTGGTTGAGTGGTTTTATTTACGATATTCGTTCAAGTCGATTCAAAACCAAAACAAAAACAAAAACTTAAGCGGCATGTTTTTAAGGTTTTAACTGAAAATATCTGTAAACGGGTTTGCTTGTGTGTGTGTGTGTGTGTGTTTGTGTGAGCTGGTTAAAAACGATTTATTGAATTGCTTTAATTCTTGTAGTTTTATTTTCTTTCGTTTTACTCCTCAAACAAGTATCGATGGCTCATTCAGAAAGTTATAAGAATGTTAAAAAAGAAAACAGCACTAAAAAAAACGATTGAAGAAAAAGTAAGAAAATTACAGAAATAATATCAGAGAAATTGTAACACGCGCTGAACACAGTAAAAAGCTTAACGAGCCATGCCATTCAAAGATATTTCTTCTGCTTCTTTTTTTCCACGGCTGCAACAGCGCGCACAGTTGTGCAGCATATATAACTGCAACAGTAGCACAAGTTGTAAGTAATAAAAAAAACCAAAACAGGAAACTACAATAACCGTTACAGCGCAAAGAGAAAGATGCTCGTAACTAAAGAAAGCAAACACATAAAGACATAAAGTGGTCATCTTGTTAACAAAACAACAAATAAGAAACAACAACCTTTAAGACCAGTTTTACCTGCAAACTCTCTTCAGGCTGTAAGTTGCAAAAACACTATTTTACTCGCTACATTCTTTTGACTGGCATTCACTGCTGAGCTGCCTAAAATACGACCTTAGACTAGATTCTTCTTCAAATAACAAACACATACTCGTGAAAAGCAAAAAAAAATCGTGCCCATATTTTGCAACATCTTTAACAAAAGCATGCTGCTGATCTTAAATATGAAGATGGCAGTGCTAAAGTATTTCCTGCTTAAAAACTTTATGCATTTTCTTTATTGACATGCAACCGACTGCCGTGCAGTACCACTAGAGAGTTGGCTGGCTGGCTGGCTGCTTGCTCCACGTTAAGTGTGTTGTTCAGCGCAACAAAAAAAATGTTAAGAAAAAAATTTAGAGAATGCCTTTCGAAAAAATCGGCTCACCGTCTTTAAGCTTATGCAACTTGTGGCAAGTCACGTACAAGGCAAAATTTTGCGTTTTATAAGCAAGATGCAAGCAAAACATATACCACAGCACAACACTTTTTTCTTTTATTTGTGGCGTCAAATTATGAATTTTTATAGACGCAAAATTTCCATTCAGGAAAAGTTTTTATTAAATAATTATGCTGGCTTTAGGTTAAAAGATTGCTTTAGAAAAATATATGGTTCAAGAGGCAAGCTCGTGTCCTCGGAGGCACAAACGAGGACCAGTCGTGTAATCATTAACTAGTTAATGGTAATTTTGGTGAAAATGTTGTTGTCTATCAAAAGCTGGGCTCTTGGCTAGTAGAATTGCTAAAGTTGTTTTGAAGAATGTACGAGGGCAAGTCCTTAAGTCTTTTGTAATTTTAAAAGTAATAAATTTCAGTCGATAACTTGAAATTTACTGTTAAAATAATTACAAGGAGATAAAATATTTAAGTCCTTTTTCTACTAATTGTAATGTAGGAAAAAAAACACTTTTTATAAAAAAAATTCTTGATGATGTTCAGCAATGAGATTTTGAAAATAAATTTATAAAATAAAAATTATGCATTTTTTATTTAATTTTTATATATGTATGAGTACATAAAGTTTTTAAAATATAACGAAATTGTCTTTGCTTTTATTACCCTGCAGGAGGATAAGCGTTAATTGTCTTTAAGCTACTGGTACGATTACTAGTATATAAAGCACTAGTTCAAAAGGTGATTAGACATACATAGAAAAGTTCCAGTACTTCAAGTAGTTCATTTGTAGACTGATTTGACTTGTAGAATTTCATATTACTTTTTGATAATGTTTTAAAGCGAATTGCTAATTCTCATTTTCATTTATTTTATTTTTAATTGTTACAATTTTAAACAAATTCAAATTTGAAACAAAGAATAGTATTAGAAGACTTTACCACCTGCATATCAGTTTATTTATTCGATAATTCATGTAATTACGCCGCAGTTTGCTTGTGTGTTAAAAAAGTGACATTTTAAAAACTAAATAAGAGGAACTTTCCATTTCCTCTTATAAACTAAGAATTGATGAACCAAAAATTGCTTGTGAAGACAAAGACTTAACAAATTTCATTGGGTTTAAAAAACCAATAAATTTAGGGACTTTTTTAAAATATGAACCAGTTCTTAATGCAGAACTGATTATACTAGTATCCGACTAGAAGAAATTATACTAGTACTCATCTAGTACTAATAGTACTAGTATCTCCCTAGTTTCCATGTAGTACCAATTGTACTAGTAATTTTCCAAACACACCCGATGTTAATTTGAGCATGAACATGGTATAGGTAAGTTCACAGTTGGGAACTAGTACTGGTGATTTTTGTACTAGTACAATACTAATTTGATACTAGTTCGATCTCCTGCAGAGTAGTTACTCAAATTTAAACAAAACAACTACCAGCCAATAAAAAAATTTGTCTTAAATTTTTGGAAGTCTACATGTGTGTGTAAGAATGTATAAGTGTGTATTAGCAGGTCTGAAACAAACACGAATTAGAAAAATTGTATTCATTGTTCTTTTTCACGTAAATTTAAAACTTTATTTAATACTTTTATACAAGAAGTTTATATTGTGCATATCTACATAAAAATACCTTTCAAAATATACGCGTCTCATTAATTTTAGTGAACAATAAAATACCTAAAAGTGTACCACAAAATATGTGAGACATTTCCATATAAGATTGTTTTAGCTTTTGAATAATTTTAAAGCGATTTTTTGGAACCAAAAATTGTTTAGAAATAATTATATTTAACATATTATGCACTCCCTCGCAAAATGCTGTCTTTTTATGTTTTCAATAGCACATAAAAATTTCTTTTCATATCGCAAATGCCAGTATTATTTTATGAGGGTTTTAAAAATATTCACTATTGTTATTTTGGTTGGCAGTTTTCGCCTTTAAATTCGACATTTTGTAATAGATGAAAGATATATGCAGAACTTCGTGTCTAAGGGATTAGAAATTGTCGACTTTAAAGTCAAAAAACGCCAAACACAATAACGCCCATTATGAATAAACGCCATTAAATTCCACTAAAATATTTAACTCTCATAACTTTAAGATTTATAGTACAACGTGGCTCAGAAAGACCGAAGTGGTGTGAATTACTTATAACTTTTTTATTATAATTTTTTTTTTCTTTTATCTTCAGTATTTTGTAAAGAAGAGTTGGACAATTTATAATGGAGCAATACACAACTGAACAACGTGCCCAAATCGTTGAAATTTACTCTTCAAATCAACGGTCCATTGTGTTGACTCAGCCTGCATACCGTCGTCAATTTAATGTGCACCCTCAAAGTCAACAATAAAACGTCTGGTTGCAAATTTTCGACAACAAGGAGCAGTCTGGTTCCGGCAGACTACGAACTGTCCACACGTTTGACAATATTCAAGTGGTACAGGAGAGTATTCGGGAGGATCCAGAAACATCAACCAGGAGACGTTCGACACAACTTGGCATCTCAAGATGTAAAATTTTGTAAGGCCAGCCGTGCAAAACCATCCGCAATTATAGTTCCAACAGGATGGAGCCACAGCGCACACTGCGAGGGCCACAATGGCTCTTTTACGCGACATTTTTGGTGAAAGAATAATTTCGCGTAGAAGCAATTTTAATTGGCCTCCGCGTTCCCCACATTTAACCGCTCCAGACTGTTTCCTTTGGGGTTATTTAAAAGGGAAAGTTTATGTTAATAAGCCTAGGACTATTGAGGAATTAAAAACCAATATTCGAGACGAAATTAACAACATAACACCGGAAGTTTTGCGAAAGGTCATGGAAAATGTGTTGGAAAGAGCACATTTGTGCGAAGCAGAAAATGGCCACCACTTGCGGGATATCATTTTTTATAACTAATCTAAAAATATTCCCTATAAATTTACTGTATTTAGAAAATTAAAAAAACATGTCTTAAATAAAAAGTTATAAGGAATTCAAACCACTTCGGTCTTTCTGAGCCACCCTGTATAACGAATAAAATGTGGTTGTTGTGTTTTCTGAAATTTCAAATCCTATGGTTTTGCTTGTGTAATTCTCAATTCATTTTTGGGAGTTATGTATAAGCTGAGAAGATTTGTTATTTTGGAATTAGGTTAAAGTCTACTGACGATTTGGTGTAAGAACCAATGAAATGCAGGCATATAGACATACTTGACCACATAATAAACAAAAAGCACTCATAACTTAAGTTTCATATTAAAAAAATAAGTCTGTATCAGTGTTGTTAGATTAGGGGTTTTCCCCCTAGATTTAGGGTTTTTTTTCTATTTAGGGGCAGATTTAGGGGTTAATATTCTTTAGGGGGAAATTTGGGGGTAAAAAAAATTTCATTTAGGGGATTTTTAGGGGATTTTCGAATTTATAGTTTGGTACATAATAGTACATAATTTAACCACTGAGCATGTCGAAGATATTGTATCGAAATGACGATTTAGAAAGTAATCACGCAAATACAAACATTAAAACATTTTTCTTGTTAAATCAATTTTGTTGGTTTTCCTTAAAATGCAAAATATAAATTTTAAAAAGTTGTTCATCCTTACAATTTATTATGCCAAAAAAGGATAACATATATGTATAAACAAAAATATAAAAAGGAGTGGGAAGCAGATCAGCAGTTTAGAGGTATTGTATTTTCAAATAAAATTTTTAAAACAATAAATGCAAAATTAAATTTCAGATTGGTTAGCCCCTGTCCAGGGAGACAACTACAAAGCTTTATGCAATTATTGTAAAACATTATGGTGGCTAACAGGAGACTTATTGCACAACAAAATACGAAAAACATATTGGATTTGCATCCCAAACAAAAGAAGTACATGTACCCGTAACAAACTTCCTCAAGCCGTCTCTTACAAAAGAAAGACAGATTGCAGATATATTTTTTTGGGGGATTTTTATAAAAAAAAAATTAAATAAAAATTTGGGTGTTTTCGTGCTTTTCGCGTAAGAATGATAGTACCACAATTCAAATTTAATAGAGATAAGAATTATGAAACCAAATTACTACTTAAACTTTTCTGCTTTAGGGGGGTTTTTAAGAAAAAGTGTAGAATGTAGGGGGTTTCTAAATTTTTTGGGGGGGAAGAAAAAAATTATCTGACAACACTGTTCTGTATACCAAAACTTAAGCAAAAAAACAACTCTTAGGGCCATTATTACAACTTACAAATAGTTAACAATAGGATGCTATCTGGCAGATAAATTTTATTTGATTATTACAAGTTAAAATTAACCTTAATGATAACTGATAAGCTAACAGGAGGTTGATCCTCATGATAACTTTCAAAGTTAACTTTAAGCAAATGAAGCTGCCATATTTTCTTCTGAAAATATGGTAACTTTAACAACATTTTTATGTCAAATTAAATAATTCTAACTTTTCAAGCTAAGAATGGATAATAGACAACGTTTATTTTAAATAATTATTATTATTTAGTTTCGACATTATTTTCAATAACACAATTTACGCAAACAACAAAAGCACTTAACACAAGTAGCAAAATAATTTAACACACAGAAAAGATAATAACGTTTTCAATTTAAGAAATAAACAAAAGTAAATCGTTGCCACTACGCTTTTTTAAAATCACTAATAGTAGTCGGTATCCACCGCAATGTTGCCACAATATATAAATTAAATTTTTTATTTTATCTGACAGTTGTAATAATGGATAAACGTTAAAGGTCACTTTATAGTTCACGTTAGCTAATGTTAAGGTTAACTATTGGGAACTTTATCGTTAAGTTGTTATAATGGCCCTTAGTCGTGTAATAAAATTGGTAAATAAGGCTACAAAAAAGGATATTATCGCAGCGTAATGCCAAAAATAATTTAAGCTTATTGATCGTTATGTTGTGCATTATATTTTGCAAGTAAAATATTCCACAAAACTTAAAACAAAAGTTAATGCCTACCAATTTCCAAATCCTGGCAATACAGCCCACTTACTTCTATGCAACAGCCTTTCAATAGTTCCTCGTTGTTAAAAAATGGGGGCTTCAAATTGCCGTTCACCTTAAATAATTTCCTACTTAAGAAGCGATTTTTTTTTCATATTTCTTTTTCTTATGTTACTTTCTGCTTTATTTATTAATAAGATCTTTATGCTGCCTATAATTCTCAATTACAATTTGCTTTCAAATTATATCAAGATTTACATGAAACTTTGGTAAGGCGGATAACCTTGTACAAGTACAAATACTGCTTTTCTTTTGTATTTTTTATTTTATTTTTTGTTAACTATATAAGGCAAACCACAATCAATGCTGCTGCACACTGGGATACATAGTGTTTACAGAAAAGCAAAGGAATGAAAATTGTTTTTTATAAAATAGTTTTTGGCATCGTGAACAACTTTCCCGGATCTACTAGAAGCTTATAGGAAATCTTGTAATATCCCTGCAGTAGGATAAACGTTAATTGTCTTTAAGCTAATGGTACGATTACTAGTATAGCAAGCACTAGTTCAAAAGGTGATTGAACATATACAGAAAAGTACTAGTACTTCAAGAAGTTCATTTGTAGATTGATTTGACTTGTAGAATTTCATATTACTTTTTGATCATGTTTTAAAGCGAATTGCTAATTCGCATTTTCATTTATTTTATTTTTAATTGTTACAATTTTTAAACAAATTCGAATTTAAAAGAAGGAATAGTATTAGAAAATTTTGTGTGAAAAAATTTGATTAAAATACATTTTAAACTCATTTTAAATTTTATGAATACCGGGAATAGAATTTTGAATGGAAATAAAAATTATTTTTAAAACTTTATAAAAATTATATATTTTTTCTGTATATTCAAAACTGTTCTTTAGGGGCGACCATAACATACATTTAGCAAACGCCTTAAATAAGAAACAAATCTTTCAAGTCTCTGTACGTTTTATTTAAACACTAAACAACGTATTGCTGTGTTTAGTAGATTCAAGTGAATAATAATAAAAAATAAAAAAAAACACCCAACCGACTGACTGCATTTTTCCAACTTTTATAAGATCCCACATTTTAAAACGAATATTGAGATTAAAAAAAATATTATATATCTTAAAAGAATAGCCATAAAACAGAGACTCACATTATACAATAATTGCAAATAAAAAAAAAATGCACATTAACATTCGATTGGCTTTAAAAAATAAAACCACATATGAAACAGATATTAAATGGTTTTTAAAATATCTCTAAAAATTCTCTGATGTTAAGCAAATGCAACAGAAAAAAAACAAACATTCGCCACAATAAAAGTCTTTCAGCTTTTTGGATCATTAAGGGGGATTAATGGATAAATAGAGATTTTAATAAATAAAATGGAAACGCAAACACTAAAGAAAGAAACTGTTCTTATGTGTTTATATTCCTAATTCCATGTACTTGTGTGTGTGTGTGCATGTGTAGATTGATTGGCCGCAACAGTTTCATATATGATTTTTTTTAATTTGAAATATCACTGACCACAATTTTTAGCTTTTTTTCTTGATTGCATTCATGTTTTTAGTTTTATGTAACCAAAACTAGGTGCGGTTTTCAATGTATGTTTTTCTTTTATTGGCTAAGCCTTTAAATACAGGGTGTTTGCCTCATTTAGATTTTTTTGTTTGTTTTTTTTTTGTGTTGTTGGAAATTAATAAGACACAAAGAGTTGGAAAAAAACTATAAAGAGAACCGGCCCGCCTCAACATATGTTTTGGCTTAAAATTGAATAGTATTTTTTTGTTTTATCATAAATATTATCCGCATGGCAGAGGGGCCTGTAATTCTAAGCACAAAAAAGTTTCATTGTAACTTAAACAATATTGGCCATTGTTTGTCATGAATACTCGTATATAGAAACTTTTAAACTTTCCATATTTTCTTTGCAGACTAACGCATGAGTTGCAGCGAAAGGAATATCTCCAGCAAGTTGCTTGCGGTAGATCATGAGAGTGAAAATATAATTTAAAAAAAACTAATTTTTAAAAACTGCTATATACGTGGAGTTTTCCTTAGAATGTAACAAATATATCAAATATGTTCATAAATTTAGAAAAAAAATTTTTGTTTCTTATCACAAGCATTTTACAAAGAAATACGATGTGGAAAATGTGAAAGTTTTTTTTTTAAAAAAAAACCTTTATAAATTATTTAATTACTACCAACTGTGTCCAAGATTTTAATTTTATTTGTTGTCAAATTACTTTAGAAAGTCGTTAAACAGTTTTGTATTAATTATATTTTATTCAAATATTTTCTTTAATTCTGGTCTAGTGAGAAATTTTTATAAAAATTTCCATATCAAAATTTATTATTGAAAACGTTTTAACGCTTTTACTTGCTACCACAGTTGGCATCGTTAGTAACTTTCTATAATATCAGGCCTATTTTTAATTCACCAGCAATATTATAAATTTTATAAACAAATTTTACCAACACTTCTGTTATATTTTATCAAATTATAAATAAAGTTAATTGCTGCCACAAAATCGATTTTTAAATTTATATTATAGCCACTATTTCTATGCCGCTGATAAGTCAGTAAATATGTAAATGCTAGTCTAATCTATTGAGAGAAATGAATGTTTAGGCAGTTGACACTGTCAAGGTGTTCCATTTCCATAGAATAACACAATGTAATTTCTAGCGATCTTTAAATTAATGCATGCTGATGCATGCTTGCATGACTGCTTTAATTCATGGGACATCATATGCCATCAATTGCGAATGTGTGTGTGTGTGTGTGTGTGTGTGTGTGTGTGTGTGTCTATTAGCTTCAATGTTGTTTAATTTTTTAAAATAAAAATCAAAATATTAACATCAACTATGAAACGAAAACAACCGAACCGGTTTGTTTAATATCCAACAGAATGATTTTACGAGAATATCAAATTAACTAACAAAAACACAAGCATACGCTTACAGCCTCCATGTATGAATTATTGTGGTTTTAATGTTAGGCCACAATTTTATTAATATATTTTTATAAATATTATTAAAACTATAAAAAGCAAAAAATCACAAAGTATTATGGTTTATAATTACGTTTGCATGTGTCTTTTCATATATATAGAGTTATTATTATACACTTCAACAAAAAATAGTAAAAAGTTGGTCATTCCGGGTGTAATTTCCACAATAATAACATGCGAACCGCCCCATAAACCGTATCATCAGTCAAATAATTGATGTACATTAAATCGGTTTTCCGAAGTCCCCGGAGAAGTTAAAGAATTCAGTCTTGGCTTTTTGTATTGGAAATAGTCCTAAATAGATTGCTATTGAAAATCATCAAAATCCAAAATAAGGTTCCAGAGCTGGAAAATTTAAACTTATTTTTGGTAAAAATAAGTAACTGGATAAAATGATTATTTGCTTTTTTTTAATTATACTTCAGAAAGAATTATATTGGCATTAAAAATCAAAGATTTTAAAAAAGATGATTCCAGGGTTGGACAATAGAAACTTTTTTTTTGGCACTTAAAACAAAGTCTTTCTTTTTCTTTATAAATTCAATGCATTAGATATTTTTTAAAGAAATTCCTGGGTATCAGAAAGCAGAAAAGAGAAAAAGACCGATCCAGAGCTGTAACCTATTTTTTATATATTCGAGTGGGTCGAATCTTAAATATTCTCCAAATATTTAATAAATAAATTAGAAATATTTTACCTGCTGGGTCAGAATTCCTGTAACACATTTCTATGCCCAATTTTAAAACTCTATTTTGTCGGAGGCGCTCTAGGAAGGCACGGGGGGAACATCTCACCTTTGGCATAAAACACCAAAGTGGGTGCTGTTGGCTGAAGTAGTAGAACACGAGACTATGAAGCGGAGGGTCGTGAGTTCGAGCCCGCGCTGAGTCATGATATATTGTGTTGAATTCTTCTGAACAGCATTTGTGTGTGGTTGTGTTAGTTGTTGCCAGCCTGTTTCAATGATGAAGGCATAGTCACTGATCACTGAACATAATTGGCAGCGACTTAAAGCAGAGTAAGACCACCCACCTTCGTCGGCCCTGTAGCAAAAATTAGCCGGCGAAGTAAAAGGTTGAAATAGCTACAAAAACAACTGTCTATCTTCTCTCTCATCTTTCCTAATCTGTCCCCTCAATACTATCCCCTCGTTTTCAGTTCCGGCGCAATGCATTGCATATATAGGGGTCATCCCCTGAGTGCTGGTCCAAGATAAACAAATAAAAAAAAAATATGTAATTTTTTTTGAAATTATTAAGTGCAAAATAAAAATTTTTTTTATGGGGTCAGTGTGTAAAAGGGTAGGGCAGGCGAAAATCAAAGAGCATTACATGTTTTCGTCATTAAAGCTTAAAAAAATTTAATTTTTACGGAATGTAGGCTAAAGCAATACAATTTGTGAAATATTTACACAATTTTTCCGTGTAAGATGAAGTGCCACTAAATGGGGCGGGGTTTAAAAATTGATATTTCTGCTTTTCTAGATACAAGTTCAACTTTTTAAACCTTCTTTGACTTAAAAACATAACATTTGATAATAAAAATAACAAAAAAAAAATTGTTTAAATTATATTGCTTTTTAGAGGGGAACTTTTTTCCCTCTGACCCGATTCAGCCCATTTAAGAACTTGAGCTGTGCTATGCCTTCAAAATTTATCTGCACCGACTTTTAAGGGTCTGGCTCTTTTCGTTTGGACTGTATCGTGTTTTCCACAGCCGGATTCTCAGATTTCATCACTGATGAAATATATATATATATATATATATATATAAATGGCGTCTTAGAGGGATATTTCCTTGCGTTACACAAGGAATGACAAAGTGAATATACCCTCCAATTCACATAAAAATATGAGAATTGGAATTTTTTATTATTTTACTTCTTGTAGAAACATTTTTTCATTCTTTAAAATAAGTCTTATAAACCTTTTATTGCACCGAAGTTTAGTGAAAATATTGTTAATTTTTATTTTTCAATTGATAAGTTGGCGTTTAAACCAACGAAATACTGGGAAGAAATCTGCATGTTTTGTAAACAAATCACGCCAACTCTTAAATACCAAAAATTTTGTTAATTTATTTCCATCAAATAAATTTTTTATTTTTTATATCTGAGGCTGTCTGTCCGTCTGTCTGTTTGTGCCACGAGTAGATCGTTTATGTTTTTATGTTGTTGGGTTGGTTGGTTTAAGGCGTTTGTTTGCTTTTCAGTGGGTGTTAAAAATTGTTGTTTGTTATAGCTGTTGGTTAAATTGGCCTCAACTATAAATTGATATTATAAATTTAAAGGCTTGAAATATAAAAAAAAACCTACGAAACTTATTAAAAGCTTGATATAATTTTTTTTATGAAATAGTACTTAAACTTAGAAAATGGTTTTGTTATTTATTTTTTTTCTAGATATTTTTATTGAATTTATGTTGGAGTTTCCTTATTTATGATATTGATTTCATTTTTAATGGCAACAAACTGAGTTGGTTGATTTTTATTTTATTTTTATTTATTTTTTATTTTGTTGCTTCATTAAGCCCTAAGCCAGACACGGAGGAAGGCTGCAAAGAAGATACAGATACTAAACAGATAAAGATTTCTGTTTTTTGTTGTTGCTGTTGAGCAACTTCCGTTTGCCAAAAGAATAAATGGAAACAAAACAAAAAAACTTGTTACAAAAAATAATATTTAGGTTTTCTATCTGACTTCTTCACAATTTCTTTAGTGCTTGCAAAAGCACTCAAGCTCTAAACAGCAGAAACGTGTGTGTCTGCGTTTTCGATAGTATGTGTAATTTTGTGTGTGTTACTCCCCACCTGCGTCATATTTCACTCATACGCTTTACACGCATGTTAATCATACGCTCCCACATGCACAAACAGCCGCTTCAATGCCGCTGCCTTTTGATGTCATTTTAAGACATTCTACAAGTCCACCTTATAAAGACTTCATTAAGTACGCGTTGTCTGCAATTATGATGGATTTTAATAAATACGCGCAAAAAATAAAAGAACATCTACTCAAAATTCATAACGTGTTCTCAGTGCTTCTGAAATTATAGAAATAATAAAAATAATAATCGCCAAGTAATTGTAATTATAAATATTTATGAATTCGTTTCGTAACAAGCAAACAAACCAACAATCTTAATCTTTCAATTTGTTTTGGGTTCTTAAGCCAGCACGATTGTGAAAGAACTGTGGAACGATATGCAGAAACTCCTGAAAACTAAATTATTTTAACCGCGCTGAGAAGCTTTAAAGTTCCAGTATTCTAACATATTAGCAACCACGAGGTAAATGTTGCACTAATCAAAGTATGGTTGCGTAAAAAAATATTCTTCGCAGTTCTCCAATTGCAATAATATTGTAGATATTTTTAACTGCTGAACATATTACCGCCGCTCTTTACTATCTCTTTTAGTAGAGAAAATTATTTTTACTATATTATTATTGCAATAAACAAACTATGGTTGTGGAAAACATATTTTGTTTCTCATATATCGATTAAAATAGCATCATAATCCAGTCATATTTTTCTCACTTTACAAAAATTTAGAGAAACTTATTTTTATTATATTATTATTGCAATTACCAAACTATAGTTGTGGCAAAAATATTTTGTTTGTAATATAACAATTTCAATAGCATTATAATACCGTCATATTTTTCCTGCTTTACAAAAATGTAGAGAAACTTGTTTTTATTATATGTATTATTATTGCAATAAGCAAACTATAGTTGTGGCAAAAATACTTTGTTTGTAATACAGCGATTGTAACAGCATTATAATACCTTCATATTTTTCCTGCTTTACAAAAATGTAGAGAAACTTATTTTTATTATATTATTATTGCAAGAAGCAAACTATGGTTGTGGCAAAAATATGTTGTTTGTAATATATTGATTGCAATAGCTTTATAATACCGTCATATTTTTCTCACTTCACAAAAATGCAGAGAAACTTATTTGGATTATATTATTATTGCAATAACCAAACTATAGTTGTGGCAAAAATATTTATAACAATTTCAATAGCATTATAATACCGTCATATTTTTCCTGCTTTACAAAAATGTAGAGAAACTTATTTTTATTATATTATTATTGCAATAAGCAAACTATGGTTGTGGAAAAAATATTTTGTTTGTAATATAACAATTTAAATAGCATTATAATACCGTCATATTTTTCCTGCTTTACAAAAATGTAGAGAAACTTGTTTTTCTTATATTATTATTGCAATAAGCAAACTATGGTTGTAGCAAAAATATTTTGTATGTAATATATTGATTGCAATAGCTTTATAATACCGTCATATTTTTCTCACTTTACAAAAATGTAGAGAAACTTGTTTTTATTATATTATTATTGCAATCAGCAAACTATGGTTGTAGCAATAATATTTTGTTTGTAATATATTGATTGCAATAGCTTTATAATACCGTCATATTTTTCTCACTTTACAAAAATGTTGAGAAAATTATTTTTATTATATTATTATTGCAATAAGCAAACTATAGTTGTGGCAAAAAATACTTTTTTTGTAATATAGCGATTGTAGCAGCATTAACAGCGTCATATTTTTCTTACTTTACAAAAATGTTATCATTCGATTGCATATAATAAGTAATACTTTCTTCAGTGTTCTATGCAATAATTCTCGTTTAGTTAATAATACAGTCTAGCAGCGTTATTGATTTCCAGGGGCTTTCTTTTGTCAACTTCTAAAGGAGTTTCAGCTGTTAAATTGTACCTCTTATCATGTTTTTTTTAAAGAAAGATGACCTCATGCTTATTGCTATATTTGTTATACAGATCGAAACTCGCAATTCGTTTAATGAAAATTGTTAACGTAAATCTAATTCGATAACTGATATGTTAAATTCGATTAAGATTTATGGGCAATTGTTCATTGTTGACAAGTTAAAGACAACAAAGATTTAATTAACCCATTTACACAACAGAGCGCAACAGCCGTTTTTGAAAACCGCTACTCTTTCATCATCAGTACTCATTATTATTATTTTTTGCATATCACCAATTATTAGGTGGGTTAAATGAATGTGATAACAGTTTTTATTTATACAAATTTTATTAGGAAATTGCATACGACAACAATATCGAAACACACTTTGAATCTCTGGGTTACCAATTGATTATTGTCTTCGTGCCCCATTTGCTGAATTTCTGTTTCATTTATAATTAAGCCATACTTTTATGGTTTGAAATTTTTTATACTTACTTAAATACTAAGCCACCTAATAGGTGGTTATAAACAAACGTACATAAAACTACTGATGATGAAAGTGTAGCGGCTTTCGAAAACAGTTAATCTGCTCTGCTGTATAATATGTTAAATCATCAAATTGATGATGACTTTCTCTTCTACTTTGATATAATTATTATGATTTTCTTAATTAAAAAGAGTTCTATAAGTCTTAATTATATTTAAAATAAAATATTAAACGCCCACTGTGCAACATGTTTATTTTATTGTTTTAAAGAACATTGAGAAGTTGCCACTATTAAAAGTGTTCTTAATACGTGCAGACAAGCAAACAGTTTAAATAATTCGAATAATAATAATGTGGATAAATTTTTAATGAATTGGATTATAAAAGCGCTAATGAAAAGATTGCACACATACATACATACACACATAGAAATATGTTGAAATATGTATTTTCGGATGACTAAAACATTTTTATTATTATGCAAGTGGCTTTAGAATATTCCCAAGAATTTTCCAACTATGAAGCCGTAAATTGAAAATGTCAAAAATTAAGATGTTCTTGCTCAATAAAAATTGTGATAATGTCATTTTTAATATCTACGCTTTTTCTATAACAAGTAACGGAATAATTCATGCCAATTATGCCATCTTCATTTTATGACTAATAAAATTTAATGAAGTATAAGAAAAATTATTGTTAATGTCACAAGAACGGCACTTCTGCTTACACGACCTTTACAATTGTTTTTACACACCAACACTTTATTATCTTGTACTCGTAACATGTTCTTGTATATCAATTGTAAAAAGAAATTTTCATATCAATCCCCGAGTGAATATTTTGGGGGCAAAATTAGCACAACATGTTACACTCATTTTTACTTTGTTTAATTGTGTGTGTTTTCATAAAAGTCTTTGTAATAATCGAAATTTATATGAAATTAGAAAGGCTCATTAGATTCTCAAAAAAGTAATACAACCATGAGAAATAATGTTCTTAGGGTAAAATGATTATATAGACATAATCAGTTTAAGTGCTTTTTAGATTGCAAAGTGTGATGTGAAATAGAAGGCAAATAATTTACTGAAAGATAAACACAAAAAAAAAGCTTTCCAAAAACAACTTTTAAAGAGCATTTCAGAAATATGATAAAGCAATTTTTGGCCTTTCGTTTTATTATCATGAAGGTAAAATTTAAAAGGATGATTTGACATTAAGAAATTGTTAATACGTTTGTGTAAATGAACAGGTTGTTCATGGGTGAAGCACAGTAGGGTTTTTCTTTAAACTTTCATATTAGGAAATATTCCAAAAAAATTTTAAAGTCTGGAAATCTAGTTTTAAAATTTTAAAAATTATTTTAATAGTGTTGACATTTATATAAAATTAAGAATTTCTAAAGATCCATATAGAGAGTATTTTTACTTCAGGCTTTTTGATCACAGAATTATCGTAAATTTATGAAAATAAGTTCTCTAATGATGAGCATCGCTCATGACTAAAGTTTGAACAGGAAAAATATTTTGACTAAATTTTTTTTCAGCCCGACCAGTACTCAGGGGATGGCCCCTACATACGCAGTGCATTGCGCCGCAACTAGAAAGAATGGAATAGTATTGAGGGGACAGTTGAAGTCAGATGAGAAGATAGAGAATTGCTTGTAGCTATTTGAACCTTTTTGCTACGGGATCGACGAAGGAGGGTGCTGTTCCTCTGCACTTTATTAGTATATGACAGTGTCAATCGTTGGCCGTGACCAATGCTATGCCTTCACCACTGAAACAGGATAAAACACAACTAACACAACCATCCAGTAAAGCTGATCAGAAAAATTCGACACAACATTCACGACAGAGTGCGGAGTCGAACTCAGGTCCCTCCGCTTTACAGTCCCGTGTTAACCACGATGGTCAAAATTTTACTTTATCAATCATTGAATACGAAGCAAATACTTTTAAAAGTTTGTACAAGTGTGTTTTTGGGGGTACAAAATAAAACCGAAATAGAAAGATTTCGTTGTTGATTTTCAAGCAAATTTTAACAGCTCGTGCTAAAGTTTTATGCCAAGAATTCGAATATCTATTTGGATTGTGCATATCTTCACGAAAGCACCTTTCAAAAAGTTTATTTTTCATCAATATTGATTGACAATAATATGGTTAAAAGTGTACCACAAAAATATACATATATTTCATTGCCGGTTAACGATGGATCATTTTTGATTGCAGAATCGTATTTCGAGTGAAATGGCGTTGAGTGCAATCAATGTATTTTAGCAATCACCTTAAACGATTTCAATAGAAATAAAATTTATGACCAGAAGTACCATTTTATGATTTTTTTTTTTTGCCATATAAAGGGTGTTTTTTATGAAGTTTTTTTTTATACGAATCACTCTGTTGTCTGACAGCTGTTTTGACAGTTTAAAGTGACGTCTCTACTCAGTATTGTTTGGCAAATCATCATGAACAGGTTAACTCCAGAACAACGCTTCCAAATCGTGGAAATTTATTTTCAAAAACAGTGTTCAATTAAAAATGTTTATCCGCTTTTTTAACGCTAAATTCTCTTCAGTGATGAGGTGCACTTTTGGTTGAATGGACAGGTCAACAAGCAAAATAGCCGTATTTGGAGCAAAGATAATCCACACGCCGTTCAAGAATTACCAATGCATCCCGATAAATGTACTGTTTGGTGCGGTCTATGGGCTGGTAGAATCATCGGTCCTTATTTCTTTAAAAATGAGGAAGGACGACGCGTTAGCGTGAATGGAAATCGATACAGAATCATGATCAATGAATTTTTGGTGCCAAAACTTCAAGATATGGATGTAAACGAAATGTGGTTTCAACAGGATGGTGCCACTTGTCATACTGCGGGCAAAACAATGGACTTATTGAAAGAACATTTCAACGACAACAATATTTCGAGAAATGGACCGGTGAATTGGCCTCCGCGTTCGTGTGATTTGACGCCACTCGATTGGTTTACGTGGATAAACCAGCAACGATTGACGCTTTGGAAACCAGTATTCAACGTGTCATTGCTGAAATACGCCCTCAAATGCTTGAAAAGGTGGTCGAAAATTGGACCTCCAGAATGACCTTTGTGCAAAATAGTCCTGGTGGCCATATTCCCGAAATTATATTTAAAAGTTAAATGACAAGAAATTATCTACCAAATAAAAATTTTTTTTTGGCCATTTCATAATTTGGCATGTGTTTTATTTAAATTTCAAATCATCAAGCTCTTATAAAAACACCCATTATATTATTTTTTTAATTCTCAGAATCCAGGGGAACTTGTAATTAATTCCCGATTTTGCATAAAACGAAAAGAGCCCGGAAAAAGCAAAACTGTATTGTATGAAATGAAAAAAGAAAATGTTTTCAGAGCATGACTATCCGCTGCTTTTTTGTTATTATTAATTTCAGTAAAATTTAATAGATCGATTGTTAAGCAAAAATTTTTCATAATCGATATTTTTGCAATTATTTCGATTATATTGTGGTTTTGTTGATTGTGTAGTCTAACATTGATTTGTACAATTTTATGAGTAGATAAAGTGTTTGTGAAAACAGTCAATTTACTTTCATTCTTATCACTGGCATAAAGCGATAAGTTGAAGTATAAAATAAATAAAAATAACACAAGTGCTATAGTCGGTTATGCCGAATCTTACAAGCCTGTCAGCAGCATATGAAACGCAAGCATATATTTAGATATACATATGATATAAAATAAATATATTTTCAGACCTGCATCCTTTTTTCAACATAAAATAAGAATTTGCAATATATTTTTTTTCTATACAGTTCTATTTTAGATTAATTGCGACAGTTTCCTCCAAACATATAACTTTGTAACTACATAATCTGTTTGCTTGGGAAACTCAATTTCAATTAAACGTCTGACATTGTTAATTCGATTTCCCTATTTATAAAAACCCAGAATATAAACACTTTGGATTGCAAAAGGTTGTAGTGAAAATTAAAAACGAAACGTCATACAACCAATCAGCACACCCCCCTGCCACCTGCGGTGAAGGCTTTCAAAATATGGCACGTTATTGATAAACTTTTCTTTTATCTTTGACAATTCAAAAAATGTTAGCTGGTATTTGGGTTATTTCATTTACTGTGTTGTTCTGGGTTACGTAAATGAAATTATACAATTTCTTTGTACCCGATAAAATATTTTAATTGGGGCGGGGGGTTAAAGTTATTAAAATGTTATCGCTTGCATTTTGGAGCTTTTATTTCCTAAAATGCAATACAACGTTGGAATTTTTATATGAAGCAAATGAAAATATTTCTATTTAAAAATAAACATTTATTTTATTTATACACGAATTCTTTCGTTTATAAAACGGGAGGGAAATACATGAGAGTTGTGGCAGTAATTTGGTTTCTTTAAAGACTGAAGTTAATATGAAAAATAAATTTTTATTTCTTTTATTTGTCATAAATTTTCTGTAGAAAAAGTGTTTCAGAAAAAGTTCATTATGATCAAATAATTTGTAATGCCTAAAAAATGGGGCATAAATAATTTGTAACTATTTTATAAATTGTAAGCCTCCAAAAAAAAAATTAATATTAAATAAAATATTATTGATTTCGACTTTAATTCTATAATGCTTTTCTAAGCTAGAAATATTACAAAATACACTATATTTTTGAAATTGTTTTTTAATATTTTAATCCTTTTGTTTCGTCTAAGGAAGTCTCCTGGGCCGGATGGAATCCCTGCACTGGTCTTGAAGCAGTGCTCTTCGACGTTAGCACGTCCATTAGCCAAAATTTTCAGTACACTATACCACTCCGGTAAATTTCCAATGTGCTGGAAGGTTGCTAATGTAACGCCAATCCCCAAAAAGGGAGTGGCTAATAACCCTGAAAATTACCGCCCGATTGCAATATGTTCTGCTATATGATGGAAACTATGCTTAGCTTCCATCTTGTGAAATATCTGGAGTCCAACAGTTTACTAAACGACCGCCAGTATGGTTTCCGCAGAGGCCGCTCTACGGGTGACCTATTGGCCCTTCTTTCGGAAAACTGGTGTAGTTCCATACACCGTTTTGGCGAAAGTAAAGTGGTGGCTCTAGATATTTCTAAGGCGTTCGGTAGAGTGTGGCATGGAGCACTCCTGTCCAAACTTATTGCATTTGGTGTCGGAGACACCTTCTCCCGGTTTATATCGAGCTTTCTCAGGGATCGCTCTATACGAATTGTTATAGATGGGGTCTCATCCGATGAGTTCAGAGTCAACTCAGGGGTACCGCAGGGCTCCGTTCTTTCTCTTACTCTATTTCTAATTTTTCTTAACGATCTACTTTCCCAAACTTCCTGTCCTATTTACTCTTTCGCAGATGATAGCAGCCTTTCGCATTCTTATTCATTTAACTGCAGGCCGTCAACGTCTGAAATCGAGACGAGGAGGCAGTTTATGAATGACGCTCTGGATAGCGACCTCGAGAAGATTTCCGAATGGGGTCAGGCGAACAGGGTAAATTTTAATGCCCGTAAGACCCAGTGTTGTTGCTGCTTCATCTGTTTCTATGGGTGGTGTAAGTATTATGGAGTCAGGGGCTCTTGATGTTCTGGGCATGAAAGTGCAGTGTGATGTCAGATGGACGGAACATGTCTTTCAGGTCGCAAAAGAAGCATTCAAGTGCCTTGGCTTCTTAAGACGGTGCAAGAGATACTTCAGGCCTTCTGATCTTCTTAATATTTACACCACTTACATCCGACCGAAGATGAAATACAACGCTCATGTTTGGGCCGATGCTTCAAAGTCTATTTTGAAGTTACTCGACCGCGTACAGGAGAGGGCGATAAAAGTCATCGGAGACAGTAGGGTAGCCAACTCTATTGACTCTCTTGAGCATCGTCGCAATGTGGGGTGCGTATCGTTATTCTATCGTTACTATAATGGCAAGTGCTCTGGTGAAATTAGGGAACTTGTTCCTGAAACCCATTCTTTCTTACGCTCAACGCGTTTTTCATCAAAAGCGCATGCGTTTGTGGTCGATATTCCAACGAATCGCACTACGCATTACAGAGAAAATTCGTTTTTTGGCCGAACAGTCCGTATGTGGAACAAATTACTTGCAGATAATGTCTTTCCCGCCACTTACAATTTGAGGGAGTTCAAGTCGAATATCCACAGACACTACTGACTTTATCCTCCTTCCCAAAATCTATTTTCCTAGTTCCAGCGCAATGCACTGCGTATGTATCAGGGGTTATCCCCTGAATGCTGGTCCTACTCCTAAAAAACACCAATTTTTTTTTGTTGCCAGTATCATGTAGAATTTCAACAACTATTTTAAAAGTTTTATAAGACTTTAAAGCTCACAACCGATGGAACAGTTGGCATAACCCCTGTGATATTTTTGGATTCTATTTCTAATAGAAAATTGTAACTCTATATACAAAAGGAACACCCATATGTATGTATTGTATACACGTAAACAGAAATATGTATGTACATGCATATGAATTAGAAAATGTAATGAAAAAGCATAAAATGTAACAATTGAATGGGTAATCAAGCATATGCGTGCATATCCGCATGCATGAAAATGAGTATGAAAGTTTGTAGTCTCACGCGGTATCGATATTTGGATAGAGCCTCTCATGAAAAACAAACAACAACAATAATAATGACTTTTAGATGACATCATTAAATGTGTATTAAAAGAAACATTTTCAAAGTACTACAAGATTCATTAACGAAAGCCTTGTTTTTTTATGAAAAATATGTAAAAATAAATAAAACGTACATTTTTACTGGGAATGAAATATTTTGCGTTTTGTGTAATTGTTTGAGTAAATACGTTTTTTTTTTCTAATTTGTGTATGTTTGCGTACACACTTTCATATTTGTTTCAATATTTCCAACACAATAATTTGTTTAGTGATTCAATTTTTACACGTTTACTTCTATTTTCATAATGATTTATTAACTTATAACTTGGCTTTTTTCTTTACAAAAAACACTCTTTTGTTTATATTTTGAAATTCTTTCTGTATTTGTTCATTTATTTTAATTATTTTTTAAAACTCGTTCTTGTTCTCAAAACATAAAAAATCACAGACCGTAAATATTTTTATTTGTTCAATTTCTAAAGTTTTTGTTTTTTTTCTAAGTTAACCCTTTTTTGGTTTTAATTTTTTGTTACACTTTTTGCTTTTACATTTTTAATTTAAATTTTTAACAGGGGATAACAGAAACTTTATTACGTAATTGAGTATCTGAATGTGTAAGCAAATAATGAGAACGTAGAACAGATTTTTATACGTCTGAGAATTAATTAAAAATTGTTTTATTATTTTTCAATACACATATTACAAGTTATACATAAATTTTTTTTAATTTAATTTGATTTTTCTTCTGAATGTACATGTCACAGGCGTATCAATTTGTGTGAAAATTAGTATATATCTCTGGGAAAGAATTCTGCAGAATATGAACGTTAAGAATCTGAGACTCAATCAATATTAATAGAAACAAGTAAAAACGTTATATTCGACCGGGTCGAATCTTAAATACCCTCCAAATATTTAGTAAGTGAATTTGAAATGTTTAACTTGGTGGGACAGAGTTCCTTTATATAATATCGTACGTCAACGCCCACTAAAGGGGGCGGGGTTCAAATATATACAATATCATGTTTTCCACAGACGAACGTATGGGCATTGCTAGACCGTCTTAGACTTCATCACAATTCTCTTTGGAGGGTATAAAAACTGTATTTTGGCGGGGTCGCTCTAGCAAGGGCTGTGGGGGAAACATTTCACCTTTGTCATAAAACTCTAAAAATAAATGCTTGGGATAATTATATACAAAATTAAAATTTCTTTTTTTTTGATAGGGTCATTTAGAGGGCAAAGGGGGAGAGGGGGTAGGGCAGAAACAGGTAGACATAAAACTCTAAAAATAAATGCTTGGGATGATTATGCACAAAATTAAAAAAAAATTTTATTTATTTTTAATAGGGTCATTTAGCGGGCAAAGGGGGAGGAGGGGGTAGGGCAGAAACAGGTAGACATAAAACTCTAAAGATAAATGCTTGGGATGATTATATACAAAATTTAAAAAAAAAAAATTTTTTTTGGTAGGGTCATTTAGGGGGCAAGAGAAGAGGGGGAGGAGGGGGTAGGGCAGAAATCGGCAGTCATAAAACTCTAAAGATAAATGTTTGGAATGATTATATACAAAATTAAAAAAAAAAAAATTTTTTTTGGTAGGGTCATTTAGGGGGAGAAGGGGAAGGAGGGGGTAGGGCAGAGTAGTACCAGGTTTCGTCTCAGCTTCGTCATTAAAGCTTAAAAGTGTTATTTTTAAGGAATGCAGGCTTAAGTAAAACAATTTGTTAAATTTTTATGCTATTTTTGCCTATAATAACGCCCACTGAAGTGGGCGGGGTCAAAAAATATTTTTGTTTTATTTAATGGCTCCAAGTTTAAGGCGTTGGACCGTATTTGACATAAAAATATATCGTTTGCTTAACAAAATAACCAAAAAACTTTAAAAAGTATGTTGTTTTTTCTGGGTTGGTTTAGTTCTTCTTAGGGGAACTTTTTTCCCCCTTGCCCGATGTAGCCCATCTTCGAACTTAACCTGCTCTAAGTTTTAAAATATATTTATGCCAAATTTCAAGAGTCTAGCTCTTTTCGTTTGGACTGAATCGTGATTTCCACAGACGGACGGACGGACGGACGGACGGACATGCTCAGTTGGTCTTAGATTTCATCACTCATCAAGAATATATATACTTTATGGGGTCTGAGATGGATATTTCGATGCGTTACAAACGGAATGACAAAGTGAATATACCCTCCAAATTCTTTTTTGGAGGGTATAAAAAAAGGTTATAAAAAATGCCTTCAACAAAAAATTAAGCTACTGGCCAGAGTCTTTCATATAAAATATATTCACATACATAAAAATCAAAACCAAAAATTTATTATAGACTGAAAGTCGTAATATTCTATATAGAAAGACATGATCGATATTCCAAGGAAAGAGGAAAAATCAGCACCAATTTAATTTTCAAAAGCAGAAAACAACTGTTTTCGAAAACCACTACACTTTTTTATTTGGAAAAATAGTTTCAGGGAAATAAAAATAGAAAACAACAATCAAATGGTAACACAGAGATTTATTATGGGCTACTAGTATTGATACAATTCTCGTATACTATTTCCTAATTTTATATAAAAAAAAAACTATTATTACATTCAACTAATCCATATAGCATCCATGGGCCATTTCATTGCATACAAATGTTTATTTTTTGTAGTCATTTGTGAACACTACAAACGTGGGATATTCAACATTAATCTTGGTGGCCAGTCCTAATATCAATTGCAAGGAAATAAGAAGTATTTATATTTTTTTATATTAATTTTAGGTAAAAAAGTTAATTTGCAATACATTATTTGAAAAAAAACAGGTCTTATACATTCAGACATACACCTTAATAGAGCTTATCGCAATAAATAGCATTATTAAGCTAAATTATCCCTATAAAATTTCAATTAACTATTGTTCAATATATTATATGAAATTGTTATAATATTGATTAAAATTACAAATGCAGCACTGCTAAAAAGTGTGTTTAATGAGCAAAACACAAACCACTGTACAAAGTTAGCAGAGACCTAAATTGTGGGAAAAGTGAAAAAATCCATGACATGTTCAAGTCAAATTATTGATATTAAATTTATTATTAATTAGAAAAGTAAAAAAAGGAGTTCCCAGATTTTAACTTAGAGTGCTCATGAATATGAACAATTTTTACTTTTAGCTGTTTTCAACTCGGATGAGCAGTGCATTGCGACGGAACTAGAACGAAGGTACTGAGTACTGAGAGGACAGATGAAGAACTATGAGAAGTTAGAGTATGTTTTACAGCTATTTCAACTCCTTACATCACCGGCTAATTTTTTGCTACTAATCCGACGAAGGATGGTACTCTTCCTCTGCTCCTTAGTACACGATTATGTCAGTCGCTGCCAATTATGTTCAGTGACTTCATCGCTGAAACAGGCTACAGACAACAACTAACACAACCATGCACTAATGCTGATCAGAAGAATTTGACACAATATTCATGATTGACCGCGGAGTCGAACTCAGGACCCTCCGCTTCATACAGGGTCTGCCAAATAACTTTTTTTTTTTAAATGCTATAAAAAAAAAAACTACTGAATATTTTCTCAAATTTCTTTTTTTATTTGAAAGTACAATCCTTCCGGTTAATAATGAAAAATAATTTCATTCAAATGGCTGCCTCGGCTGGCCATGCAGTAGCCTACACGATCGTTCCATTTTTTAAGCACATTATCGGTTGTGTGCAGCTGTATTTCACCAACGGCTTCACGAATATTGTCCTTTAAAGCGTCAATTGTCTCTGGCTTGTCGGCGTAACACTTATCTTGGACAGCACCCCACAAATAATAGTTCAACGGTGTCAAATCGCAGCTCCGAGGTGGCCAAACTACATCAGCTCTGCGGCTGATAATGCGATCTTCAAAAACAGAGCGCAAAACATCGAGTGTAGCTTCGGCTGTGTGGCACGTAGCGTCGTCCTGTTGAAACCAAATGTTGCCAATATCCTCCTCTTCAATTTTTGTGAACAAAAATTCGCTCAACATGGCCCGATAACGATCGCCATTGACTGTAACGGCCACTTCTTGCTCATTTTTGAAGAAAAATAGCCCAACCTCTGGACCAAAATCCGCACCAAACAGTGACTCGTTTTGGGTGCGTCGGCTTTTCAACGTATGCGTGAGGGTTTTCTGTGCCCCAAATGCGACAATTTTGCTTGTTTACATACCCGCCAAGATCAAAATGAGCTTCATCTGAAAGGATGATTTTTTTTTTTGCCAAAATCGGCATCTTCTGTAAGTCGATCGCGGGCCCACTTAGCGAAGCGTTGTTCAAGCGTATACACAACCATATTCGTTCAGCGGAAGGATAAAACTAATTATCTGTCAAATCAGACATGAGCTAAATGTTACCATTCACGAAATAAGCACCAGTTGAAAAAGAAACGTTAGATGGCGAACCCTTTAGTATCGTATTAACTACTTCAGCCGACAGTTGTTGTTGTTCTACGTTAATTGAACTGACTGAATTTTGTATATGTGACTAGGAAGATAATTATGGCAATTAAGTGAATATTGACTCAATTAAAAATGCATGTCTAAAGACCGAATTATGCAAGGAAAACAAAAACTATAAAAATAGTTTTATATTAAAAAGTTTCAAGATTGAAAAATATAAACTAATTTTAAAAAATTAGTTTTTTTAATTTTTGATACAAATTTTTTCTAGAATCGATTTCAAATACATTTTATTTCGTTATGTATTTGGGAGATACTTAACAATAATCAATCACTTCAATTTAAACATTCTCAAATTTTCTGAAAGTTGTTTTCCATTTTTGAAGGTTTTCTTTTTTTTTCAATATAATGGATGTAATGAGTCTCTTTATGTATTCCATAGTGAAGTGAGTTGTAGTTGTTTCCAAACTAGCTGATGCTGGTAGTACATAGAGTACCCACACTTAAAAAAAGACTTTTGGGAGCAGAAGAATTTAATGTAAAGCTGGGATACGTAGTCCAGCCCTGGGACATCTCGCAAAGTAAATTGGAGTATATCTTCCTCATATGCTACTTTGTGGAGTAACAGTACTCTTTTATAGAGTAATACATTCATGGATGTACGAAGTACTCTCGTTTTTTGTAGGGAATAAGCCGACAAACACATAAGTACTGATGATGGAAATGTAGCGACTTCCAAAAACCACGCTGATATGAAATTTCTCTTGTTCCGTGGAATAATTATCATGTATTTCTGAATATAAAAATTGCTCGAATCTTATCCCATCAATATTAATGTAAAATTAAGTTATCAGGAAAAATATGTCTGTTATAACCGTCAAATTCATCGAGTTCGAGAATCATTTGTATAGAACGATAGAGACAATCGAAGAGCATACTAGGATTCGGGAAGTGAGAAGACTTGTAACAGCCTTGTATTCGCTATGGACTAGGTACTAAAAGTATATTTTATAAAAAAAATTTATGAATTCTACAAATAAAAAGAAAAACCTTCCTTCTGTATGCACAACTTGCATACATTTATAAATATCTAATACATTTATTTAATATCAGTGTATGTGTGTATGTGCACGAATATGGAATTAATAGGTGCAAATTTTAATGCATTTTTATGCACTCAATTTACGTGGCTGATATGTATTAGTTGATTTTATGTTTATGGTTTAAATGTTGTTGCACCTAATAAACCGGCCAGGCGAATTGCCAGTTCAATGACTCATTTTGTTTGGCTTATTTCTCTTATTTGTTGCCTTGTTTTTTTTTAATAGTTTCAATTTCTAAGAAATTAACTAAACTCATGTATTAAAACATGGTTTTTATGCTTTTGTTTTGTTTTTAATAAATAATTATTCATACTTAGTCTACGCAAGTGTATTGCATAAATACATGATTATGCATGCATGTGTGTAAATAATTCTTTTAAATTTTTCTATTAACTTTTGATCAAGAATGTATGTAATACAGAAGGCCGGTCAGCATTGTTTATTAATTTATTTTAATAAAACTTAATAAAACACATTTAATTAGAAAACGTTTCTTTGTGGTTTTGTTTTTCTAGTTTAAGCTTTTACGCAATTAAAATACAATTGCTCTTTGCACCAAACGATTTGGTCTATACGTCCAATAATAAGCAAATAAAAAAGTATTTACTTCGGTACGTTAAAAATAAAAACAAGAATATAAATAGATACATAAGCATGTATGTATGCATGTATGTACATATGTACTTATGGTTGCATGCACGAATTTAATTTTGTTTCTGTTTGTATGTATTTAATTGTTTGTTTGGCAGACGTCATTTTTTGAAAATCTCTACGCTCCCAATTTTACAATATTCCCTACAGACACACACACAACTACATGCACAGGCAGCATTGTTTTTATTGCTGTTTCATTTATTAAATATTTATTGCAATGCGATACTGGAGCTTTACTCTTTATTCTCCACTACTCTCGGCGATAAAAAATATATTCGTTCACTTACACAAACACTATAACGTTATTTATTACACAGACATTAAATAGCTAGAGCTAAACACGACGGCCAAGAGTTGCTAGAGTTACTCAAGGAATTAATTCATGAAATGCGAATTTTTATTTCATTACAAATAAATCGTATAAAATTCTTTGATTCCTCTTGCTTTTATTAATAGATTTAAATAATTCATACTTTCGTACTTAATCGAAATTAATATTTGGGAACTATTTTATTTTAAATTTTCCTTGAAAATACATGCCTGCGGCACGATATTTATACAAAATTTGAATTTATCAGGTTGGGGAATTTCGTACTAACCAAAAAGGTAATAACTTAAAAATATGAATGTGATAACTTCTCATATATGAGAAGTGCAAGTGGTGCTATTTAACCAATATTTTAACGAAAATTGAATATATTCAATTTTCGTTAAAATATTGGTTAAATAGCACCACTTGCAAAAGTGGAAAAATTGAACAAAGAACGCTGATGAGATGGCGTAGCGGCCTCGAAATCAGTACTGATCCGTTCTGCTGGTTTGATGATTATTGAAAATATTCTTAATATTCCAATCTTAATATAAAAAATAATAAATAGAATTTGAACAAATTCATTTATTAATAAAATAATAAAAAATCATTTGCAGTCATGCAGATTCGAACTTAAGCCCAAAAAAAATTAACAATTTACATTACAAAGTTCGACTAATAAAAATTCATACATAATTTGAATTTATAAACTTAATCTAATAAGGGTCATTATTACAACTTAAAGTTAGTTAAAAGTAGGATTTTATCGGACGTATAAAAAGTCTATCATTTGCAAAATTTTACTTTAACCTAAAGTGAGCGATAAATTACAGGTAAGTTTATCCTACCTGGTAAGTTAAGTCCAATTTGCAATAATGGAAAGCTTTTTATACGTCTGATAAAATCTTACTTTTAACTAACTTTAAGTTTTAATAATGGCCCTAAGAGTTGTGAATTATTCGCCTTTCAGTTTGGGTCGTGTAATTCAAATATGTAATTGTTTTTGTTAGTTCGATCAATCGATTATATCTAAAAACTTATTAGATTAAGAAATGATTTTAATTAAAAATTTAGAATTAAAATAGCTAACATTTTTATTAACAAAAATATTCACCCCTATTATGAATGGCGACGTCGGCGTCACATCAACTCGATGGTAAAAAATTATCACTTGTCTACTAGTTGTGGGTAACAATTAATTAATCTTTACGATTTCTTCGCATTCTCTAGGGCATATAATATCGATAGAACATGTCAATAGTAGTCAGCTGCTGTCGATAAAGAGTGGATAAGCCCCAATTTTTTGCTGTCGTCTTGATACGGCGTCGATGTCGTCATTCATAATAGGGGCGATTATAAAAAAAAAACTTAAAAATTGTATAATTGAGATCACTTTGAACTGATTTTAGAGAAATAGTTCAAATACATAAATTTTTTTCAGCCAAATTATATCAAATGATAGTTTAATGCAATATTTTTTAATTTTCCTACGTTTTGTATAAAATCATCAAAAGCGCAAGGGAATGAATCAAATTCTAAAGTACTAATTTATAAAAAAAATCCGGTTTATGACAAGTTAGAGGGTGCTGTTGGCTGAAGTACTTAACTATGAACTGGAGGGTCCCGAGTTCGACTCCGCGCTCAGTCATGAACATTGTGTTCAATTCTTCTTAGTTGTTATCAGCCTGTTTCAATGACGAAGGCATAGCACTGCCCACTGAACAGAGCTGCCAGCGATTGACACTGTTGTGTACTAAAGTACAGAGGAACAGCACCCTCCGTCATCGGGCGTGTAGCAAAAAATTAGCCGGCGACGTAAAATGTTGAAAAAGCTAAAAAAAAATTCCCTATCTTGTCATCTTCCTTCATCTGTCCTTTCAATACTATCCCCCTCCTTTCTAGTTCCGGCGCAATACGTTGCATATGTAGGGGTCATCCCCTGAGTGCTGGTCCGAGTTATAAATATTAATAAAACTAATTTTATTAATTAACTCATCAAAACTAAATTCTCATATGAGATTTTAGTTTTGATGAAAATTTTCTGAACGCAACAAATAATTGTTGTAGTTTATTGCAAAAACATTTTACATTAATTTTATAATATGTAGTTAATATGGAAAATTGGTTTCATTCTTTGTCCCAAATGTATCACTATTTAATCCGCTATATTATAAAAAAAAAATTTAAATAAAATATTTTGAATTTTATTCTTCCCAAAATATTTTCTTATCAATTTTTCATCATTTCGTTGAACATTTTTGTTAACACTTAAAAGAATTAATTCCTTTAAGACTCTATACGCTGGTACTCCTAGCAATCAAAAATAATATCGACGTGTTGTTGCTGTTGTTTGTTACTCACACACTATTTTGTTTTAAGAAACACAATTACAGTTGTAGTATTTATTTGTTTTATTTTGATGAAGTTGTTGTTGGTATTTAAATTATTTTATTTTTCATTTATTTTTTTGCAGACTCATTTAGAGATACTCAGATAGTCTGGAGGTACATATACTATTTATTTCAAGTTTAGCTTAATTTAAATTTTGTTTTATACAAACACACATACACATGCAAACCTACATACTTAAATAGAAAGAACTCTTGCTTTTTATTTGCAATTTCCGTTCAAGAAAAAACACAAATTTTTTTGTTATTAACTTTGCACTTTTTTTTTATTAATTATATTATTAAAGTTTAGCAGACTTTCAACTTTAAAAGTGGAAAATGAATTTTGAGACACTAGCAACGCACTTTTACGTTTTTTATTTTAAAATAGGTATGTACTATTTTTTGTTGTAATGAAATTGTATCTCTTGGATACAATCTGTAGACAACCGTTATTGAATTTTTTATTTATAATCAAAAAACAAAACCGAATCACTAACGCAACGTTTGGCTTGAAAAGCAACCGTACGGTGTGGAATCTAAAACGCAACTAAATTTAACTTACGATACTTTTGTACTGTTTGACATAAAAGCATAAAAAATCGAAAATGACTACAACAAAAACACAACGAAAAACAGAGAACTAAAAGCCAACTTTGCACATGCTGCCGTTCCAACCATCCATCCATTCATCCATCCATGCTTTGCCAGTTTACTCAATATTGCTTCTGGCCGATGGCGGTGGTGTATTTTTTCAATTTTCTCGTTTCTTTCCACTCGGTTTGTTTGAATGCCGGGGAGAGCACGTTCAAACTTTGCATTTTATTCCTACTATTTATCTTCTTGTAGTTTGGAATTTGTGTGTAACAAATTGCATAGGAAAATAAAACCGAACAAAATCCTCACATGGTGGTTGAAATCGTTTTGTCGTGTGTATATTTTTTATTTTGTTTTGATTATTTTTTCCACTTGATATCTGTGGATTGCAAGTTGAGTAAGTTGCTTGAAGTTGTTGTTGTTCGTATCTGTGAGATGGAAATTGGCCAAAGAGAATAAGTTTCCATAAATATGTGAATATATTTTGTAGCATGATATAAAATGATTTGCACCCACATTTTTAATGTAAAATTTACCACATTCCATTTGATTAAGGGACATCCAATACGATCTAACAGCCGGCAAATCATTGAATAAACAGAAACAAAAATTCAGTGAGACAACAAATAATTATAGGTATTTACTCCAACCAATTTAAAGACAACAGGGATGGGATCACACTCAGGTGCTTGAGTATAGCATTTTTAGCAAGACCAGGTGGATTTTGAAAGTCTTTATCAAGGACAGTAAAATGGCATTATGATGGACGCTTATATCTGGGCTTTGGTGTTCCATCTCATTGTCTTTAATATTGAATATTTATGTACGACGTTTTTTAAATATTACTCTTGAATAGGGTTGCCATTTCCAATTTTAGAAAAGGAGGACAACGACCTTAAAAAAGGAGGACATTTGACTAAAAAAAGAGGACTGATTTTTTATTTTGCCTAAAATTCAAATATAAAAATCAAAAAACTCAATAAAATATACAAAATTACTTATTTTTATTTAAAAAATTTATATTCATTTCAAAACATGTCTATCACATTTTTTCAAATATTCATAAAGTGCTTGACAATTCATACAGTGATGCCAACGCAGTCCCTAACACATCACATATAGCCCTTTTTTGTTCAAAATAGTGATTTTTAATGGCTGTTTTACAATTTCGAATGAAAATTGATTCGTACGAAATCTGTGTTATTTGTAAATTATTTTGGGTGTTTTGTTTTTAAAAATTTATCTTGGCTACTTATGAGCAAAAATATACAAGTTATGATATTTTGAAAATGTAAAAGCAGCAAAGAGTAGGACAACCCCAGACAGTTGTTAAAAAAGTAGGAGGACGGACCCCGACGATCTAAAAAAGAGGACGGTGTCCGGGGAAAAGAGGACGGATGGCAACCCTACTCTTGAAGAACAATTTTGCATTTTAAAATTTACAAAAAAACTATATAAAAATTATTAAGAAATCAAATTTTTCCTTTATGAATTCCAGTGATTTTTAATAATCCCTATTTTCTTTATCAGCATCGTTCGAGAAACAAATATTTCACATTCAGAAGCCAGATCAAAAAATTATGACAGCCGATATAATCAGTTAAACTAAGAGAGGGCGGTTCTAAGTCAACGCTGTTTTTTTTTTTTTTTTTTTAGGACTAGGACCAGCACTCAGGGCATGACCCCTATATATGCAATGCATTGCGCCGGAACTGAAAACGAGGGGAACATTTACACAGTCGCTTCCACCAGTGATGTGTCACTGAAGCTTTTTACAAACTTCCTGGGTGTTATAAAATAGTCTTCCAGTTATCCGCCGCAATGGATCGAAAAATCTACTAGTGCCGCACTAGGTTGACCAGACTATTTAATTTCAACTAAATTTTAAGGTCAAAAGTTCGTTTTAAACACGTATTCTGTTCAATAAATAATTTTAATTTCCACTTTTAGTTATCCCTCAATTTATATTTTGCCCCCTTCAAAGTGGCCTCTCTCAGACATATTAACACTTGTGCCAGGCTATTTTTCGAATTCTCCAAGCATTTCTGACACGCGCTTTTTGTTATGTCCTTGATCTTTCTTAAAGATTCGTTTTTCATCTCCTCAACCGTCTCAAAACGAACTCTTTTCATAGATCCCTTTAAGCTTGAGAACAGGTAAAAATCGAAAGGGGGCCAGATCTGCAGAAAGCATATGGTTGCTGGGGAATGGTTCTTGTTTTTCCTATGTTTGACGTCCTGTCACGGGTTTTTTTTGCCAAATTTTAACTATTTACGAACGAGCTCCGCTGCTACATGCTTCACGCCGAAAATTTCCAAAGAAAATTTCCAAAAGTTCTTCGCCTTTTTAAGACGGTGTAAGACATACTTCACCCCAACTGAACTCCTCACTATATATACCACCTACATCCGACCTAAGATGGAATACAACTCTCATGCATGGGCCGGTGCTTCAAAATCTATTTTGAAATTCCTCGACCGAGTACAAGAGAGAGCGAAGAGGCTCATCGGTGACGGTAGGGTAGCCAACTCTATTCACTCACTGTTCTATCGATACTACAACGGAATGTGTTCTGGTGAGATAAGGTAGTTTGCACCCGAAGACCGTTTATTTTTGCGAGCTACCCGCTCCTCACATAGGGTGCATCTTTTTGTATTTAGTTGAGTTGCCCGTGAACCGCACCACGCATTAGAGATAGAATTCGTTCTTTGGCCGAACGGTTCGTATGTGGAACGAACTTACAGCAGAGGTCTTTCCTGCCAGTTTTAACTTGAGGAGGTTCAAATCGAACGTCCACAAATACTACTCCCTCTATCCTCCTTCCCACAACCAATTTTCCTAGTTCGGGCACAATGCATCGCATATGTAGGGGTCATCGCCTGAGTGCTGGTCCAAGAAAAAAAAATAGGCTACAGCACTTAATTCCAGTTTTTGTACAAAATTGTATGCAAATTCTTTCATGCAGTTTCTTATGATTCTCAAAAGCACACTGAACGTGTTAAATAAGTGAAACTATGAACTTGTCTTTAAGACTAGAATACCATCATTGAAAAGCTCTAATTGAATGAAATTTGAAAGTTCACCCGGTTTCTTGAACAGCCCTCGTATATTCAGTTGTATATTTTAAGCCAAGCAAAAGCAATTACTGCACTGCACAAAATTATAAAGAGCTCCTTACAAGTTTATATTTAAGTGTTTGTACAAAAATCTTATTGTTGCTTTTAAGCAAATTTAAAAAGATTTTTTATAATTTTTATGCCAAGAGTTTATATTGTGCACATTTACGCAAAAATAGCTTTGAAATTATATACGTTTTATAAATAAATATGGGCGATAGGATCCTTAAAGTGTACCACAAAAAAAAACTTTGGCATAGTTATATATAAAGTGCTGTAACCCCGTGTATACGTTATGGCATTTTGTGCATTGGCAAATAAACAAAATAGTGGCAACATTTGTCACTTGTCCTCTTATTCCTCTACCAGTTGTGGATCCTTTTTAGCTATTTAGAAGTGTTTTAAACATCATGCTTGATCACTTTCTTCTTTAATGATTTTATTATGTTGAACCTTGGCCAAACTGAAAGTAGTTGTTGCATATACCCAAGAGCAAGGAACTCTTGGGGCTGCGCTAAGACTGTAAATAAACGCTGTCTGATTTAAACAATTCAGTGCACATAATTTAAGACTTCATTCTAACTAATACAAAAACAAATTATTTTCTCTTTTATTTAATGGTTGGCATTTGAAAAGTTATTACGCCAAAAGATTTCTAATTAAAATTAATAAGAACTTCCATGGATGATTTATATATATCAGAATAAATATAAATTTTCAAACCAAAACCTGTTCTAAAAAGCAGCATCAAATAAAGCAGAATAAGTGAAAGTAGAATGTGTGTCTCGACATGGTCTTTACAGAAAGACATGACATACTTATGTACGGACGAGTGTGTATGTATGTGCGTTTGTTAATAATTATGAATGCTTGAAAGTTCTTGTTGAAATGTGTATTTAAATGTTTGAACGACTGTAGTAGGCCTGCCAAGAGTGAATGACTGACTGACTGGCTGACGAATAAAACACAAATAATGTCAATACAATTGCCAGCAGCCATCAGTCAAACATAATGTTTAATAATAATAATGAAAACAGAAAAAAAAAACGCATCAACTCTATTTGAAAAAGTTTTACTTGATGTCAGTCGGATGACGGAGACGGAACAGCAGACTGCCTGACTAATCATACGAAGTTGAAAAGTTCACAAGGGTTAATTAGTTTTTTCATATTCATCTTTACGAGACTCATTTCTTGTAGGTCTTTAATCTAAAACAAACAAAAAATTAAATGAATTTTTATGGCTGTTTGCTGTTTTGCATAAAAATATTAATGCATTTAAAATTTTTATTATTATGCAAAATATTTTTGCTGTTCCTACTCGTATGTAAGTATATATGTGTGTGTGTATGTGTGTGTGTGTAGTAATTGATATGAATTTCTTGGGGCACTTACAACGCAACATGTGCTGGCAATATTTATTTAGTTTGATTCGATTTTCATTTGCTGTTGAAGTTTTTATTTTTCATTTATTCCAATTATAGTTGTGGTGGGTGTGACAGACAACCAGCAGAACGAACTAATATTTAATGGTTTGTAAAATCATATTTCTGTGGCATTGAGGAATAAATGCTTAAGTCGAAATACGTCAGATTTGAGTGCGTGCCACCTTTGAAGTCTCCATTAGCATAAAATATATGTAAGCAGAATTTAAGTAATTTTCTACGATTTTTCAGTAAATTACAACATTTTACATTACAACATATGAACACCTCATATGGACTAATTGTTTGTGTTTTACATGCTATTAAACTGATTTGCTATAGAACTGATTTAGACATTGTAGAACATGCAGCGCATATTTCAAGTTAAATATTTTTTGTTATAGAATATTGAGCGACATGTTTGTAGATTAAGCGCTAGTAAAAAAGAACGCCTGAAAACTTCTATTTCACAGAATAGTAAATTATGACTTAATCAGTTCTGCCTTATTGCAACAGCTTTAATAAAATTCAAAAAAATATTTGAGTTTTCGAAATTATGCCAGCGATTTTTTTCAAGTTTCTGTTTGTTGTTCATTTAAATGAGACTTATTTTATTATTTATAGTTTTAAAATTATTCAAAAAAAAAAAAAAAAAACTAGGTCGTAATTTGAAAGGCTTGTGTAAATTTATTCTATGCCAAAAGAACATTAGGGTCATTCGCTTGCATAGAGGAACACATGATGAATATTTGTCATTTAATGTAATCGATTTCTCAACTCTAACTGCTTGTGGTTTTATGAAAGCTTAAATTGTGTTTAGGCAGTTAACGCAATGTAGCAAGAATACGAGAATTATACCCATTCCAGCATAAATAATTAATGAAGGTATTGAAAGTTTATCATCGATATTTGGTGTTAATTAATAGTTTTTATTCATAGAAATGATATCAATATCTTAAAAAATATATATTTCAAAGACTATCTCTGGCTGTTGTTAACATATTCCACGGTATAATAAAATTAAAAATCTGCTTCCTTATATAATATTTTAAATGCCACACTAAATTATTAATCGTTTAATTAACTAAATCGAGGAAAACTCAATGGCAATTGATGGCATACAAATGATCTATGAGCTAAATTATATTTATGATTTTTCTTAAAAATTATAAATGAAATCTTTTGCAAGGGTAAAGGACATCTTGAAGTCGATATTAAATGTAGAACTTATCTTTATCTTTTAATCTAGTCCAGACGTAGGCATTGTGGGTGATCGCGCTTTACATGTATATAAATTCGCTCTTGAGAGTCACACGTATTAGTAGTTACTCACAAATCACAAAAATTGTGATTTACAATTTAGTCTATCACAAGCTTCCAACCAAGACGGTTGTTTGGGCGCTTGTTGAAAAAAGTTATTTAAGAGTGGGGAGAATGCTCGTTTGTTTGCAAAATTTCTCTCACACACACAAATGTTGATGTGTTTGTGCCTATGTCTGATCTAGTCGCAAAGCACCTCGGAGTCAGTCAACATCAATCCTCATTGGCCATTATTTTTTAAATGTAGCCGACCACTGATCGTTTGCCCTCTTTCGAGAGTTTGTGTCTCTCTCGCACTAGTTAATTTCAACACCTCAGATAACTGCATAGATTTACAGTTCGTCTGAGGAATTTGTCGTGGTTAACTACGTTACCATTTCTTATTTGAAGGCATAGGCCGTAAACAGTCAGTCAGAGCAACGCATAAAATAAATACGGGCTAACAACATGGCCGGCATATGTTCTCAGTCAGACCAACGGCATCTTTAAATTCAAATATTGCAACTTTACTTGGGAAAGTATTTTCAATACAAATAACTTTTAATTCTTGCAGCAAGAAATTGTTGTTGGCTAAACGAATTCGAAAGGCACGGGTTTGGTCCTGTACCCAGCCAAGTCATGAACATTATTATTTTTTTTAATCTCGGACCAGCACTCAGGGGATGGTCCCTACATATGCAGTGCATTGCGCCGGAACTAGAAAGGAGGGAATAGTATTGAGGGGACAGATGAGGCAAGTTGAGAAGATAGAGAATTTTTTGTAGCAATTTGATCCTTTTTACTTCGCCGGAAAATTTGTTACTACAAGCCCGATGAAGAAGAGTGCTGTTCCTCTGTTCTTTAGTATATGATTGTGTCCAGTCGCTGCCAATTATGTTCAGTTACCAGTGTTATACCTTCACCATTGAAACAGGCTGGCAACCACTAATGCTGATCAGAAGAATTCAACACAATATTCATGACTCAGCGCGGGGTTGAGCTCAGGACCCTCCGCTTCATAGTCTCGTGCTGTACTACTTCAGCCAACAGCACCCTCAAATGGAATGGAATCAAAATTACATATCTGGGGCCAAATTACGGCATTCGATATCGATCGAAATTTGTATTTAAATTTATATCAATTTCGTTCGATATCGAATGCGCTGATTTGGGCCCTGGGGCCCTGATTTCGATTAGTGCTTGGTTGTGGTAATTGTTTCCGTGTTGTTTAAATCAAAAAGGCATATAACTGGTCATGGAACCAACAGGGATTGAAAATACATATAATGTACTAAAAAATACATATCATGTACTAAAAAAATACATATCATGTACTAAAAATGCATATATGTATGTACTAAAAAATACATATCATGTACTAAAAAATACTCATCATGTACCAAAATATATACTCGTATGTGCATATCATGTACTAAGAGATAAATCACGGTTTCCATGCCTTTATGAATTTTTTCGAAGAATAGAGTTCAATTTTCAGTTCAGTATTCAGAACCCTGTTATATTGGAAAAAAAATTAAAATAAAAATTTCTTTTTGTTCAAGGAACAGTTTAAAAATTTAAAAATAAAATACTGATGGATAGGCAATTATCCCAGGAAGGATATCACCGCTTGCAATACCAATTATAGGTCTACAACTGATGAATAAAAATGCCTTAAAAAATGCTTGTTAATCATTTGTAATTTTTTCAAAGTCATTAAAATTGTGTAAAAATTGTATATTTGTAAATATGGCAAACAAAATAAACTCATAAATTTTGCATTTAAATTAATGACAGAATAATTTATGGGCAAAAAATATTCCCCATATGCAAACATGCGCCGTAGAAACTTGCAGAAAGATCACAAATTAATCCATCTCACTTTACACACAACATGTTTACTTTGTGTAATCGTTCTTAATTTAATTTAGTTTATTTTTCTTTATATTTTGATTTAACAACTATTTACGGGTAGTTTTTCTTTGTTTCATATAAATAAACACTTCGTACACTTGAGCCTTGCAAGTGTGATTGTATCTGTCTGTCTGTTTGTCTGTCATAACGATAAATAAAATGTATATGCAATACTTCAAAAGAAATTATTATGACGCATCCTCGTCAGGGTAAATAATGAACGTGTAGAGAGTGAAAAAACAAGAAGACACTAAGAAATAAATGGAACAAGCCAGGCAGGCACAGGCACAACAAAAACTGATCCATTAAAACAACATCAGTGTCATGACAAACTGCAACATGAGGAATACTCATGAGTGCTCATAAAAAAAGAAGCAAACAACCGCAGTATAAAATTTTACTACAGCTCTTCTTAAAGAGAAAATTATAGAACATATGGTTCGGCCATTGTAGTTGTTATTGTTGCTGTTGCTTTTTGTTATTAATAATAACAACAAAGAAAATAAAACAAATAAACAAACATATTGAACCCATCATTAAGTTACACAAATGCATGCATACACACGTATATATGTATGTGTATGTGTGTGCCACACTACAACAATTTAAATCACGGAGGTAACAGCGGCAAATGATCTTCCTCCCCCATTTGAATTACTTATGATTGCAAGTTACTCACATGTAAGAATGTGTGATGAGTGATTGTAGATATTCAGAAAAAATCAAAGGCTTTATTTTAAGAATTTTAATTAGAAATAATTGAAATTCGTTTGATATACATCTATTCAAGCTTAACAATTACAAACTGTTGATAATAAAACAAGAGTTACATTGGAACTGCAATTTCTTGTGAGATATTCTTGGAAATGCTTTTGTCATTCCATGAAAAAGAATATGTAATTTTTTTTTTAATGAAATGAACTTTTTTGAGATACACATTCCACATGTTTGTGTACGCGAATGTGTGTGCACTTGTGTGGATACCGGCTTTTTGTTTATACTCCATGTTCGAAAAGCTTTTGAGTGAAAGCTTTATTGTTATGAGTGGTTATTTGTTGTTTATTTTTAGCAGAGTTACCATTGTTACTTTCAAAAGGGCGCACAAAAAGAAGATTTTCAAAAACATGGGGCATCTCTAAGAAAACGACAAGATACCAAAAAATTTGTTGTTTTGCAAAATTTAATTAAATTGTTAATTTTTTTTTTCAACGGGCTTAAGTTCGAATCTGCATGACTGCAAATGATTTTTTATTATTTTATTAATAAATGAATTTGTTCAAATTCTATTTATTATTTTTTATATTAAAATTGGAATATTAAGAATATTTTCAATAATCATCAAACCAGCAGAACGGATCAGTACTGATTGCAAAAGTGGAAAAATTGAACAAAGAACGCTGATGAGATGGCGCAGCGGGGCCTCGAAATCAGTACTGATCCGTTCTGCTGGTTTGATGATTATTGAAAATATTCTTAATATTCCAATCTTAATATAAAATAATAAATAGAATTTGAACAAATTCATTTATTAATAAAATAATAAAAAATCATTTGCAGTCATGCAGATTCGAACTTAAGCCCGTTGAAAAAAATTAACAATTTACATAAGAAAGTTCGACTAATAAAAATTCATACATAATTTGAAATTTAATTGAAATATTTTCATAACAAATATTAAGAAAAAGAAAACGAACCTTAAATTAAAATTGAGGATGCTAGAGCACAAGGCAAAACAAAATTTTACAGAATTTTTAAGGACAACTAATAGCCAAATTTCGCTACCGCATGGAAATTCCATTTTGATCACTTATGCCAGTTTATTAAGGCCTATTCTTTCATTAATTCTACATCTCAAACATCACATGTGTTTGCAAACTTGAAATAGAAAAGTTTTGTTTGAATTTTAATCGCATTTTTTCTACTTTAAAGCTAAGAATTTAGAAAACATGTTTATTATATTTATAATGCGCAAAGCTCCAATAAAATATCGTTGAAAAAATATATATTTCATCAATATTGTTGGACCATAAAAGACATAAAAGTGTACCACATAAAAAGGGACAAGTTAATATATAAGATTTCAATATGAATTGTCATCCTTGCATTGCCTGTTTGAAGTATTTGACTAAAACATTTGCTTCAGTAATTATTTTACACAAAACGGAAACACTTTCGAAGCAGTCAATGCCATCACTTAAATAACATAAAAATATGTAATATTTTACATTTAATTTTTTTTTCATTTATTATCAAAATTAACAGCTATTTTATATTAAAAAGCATGCTAAAGGGTTTACAAATAAAGAGTGGATGGCCATCAAAAAGGAGACAAAATGCCACTTTAGTGATACAATGGCATCACTGCTGTTTAATATTTTTAGAGATATTTTATGCATAGAGAGAAAGATGCATATCCGTGATGGGATGCATGATACGAATAAATTTGAACCCTTTTGGCACAATTAGAATCTCATTATTTTGGAATATAAGGCGCTATAGCCTCCTACGAGTATACAAGTGCTATTGGACAAGATTAAAAATAAACTGAATATGTATATGGGTAAATCCTGCGTGACGAACGCTACATTTGTATTTGTATTGGGATTAATTTACAAACAGTTTTTGGTTTTTCAAGATAGATGCCTTCAACTCTTTAGTGGGATCTAAGGGTACATTTGAATGGAATGAAACCTGTATTTGTTGTGAAATAATGGTCACAAAATTGTGTGACGCACGCTACAAGAAACCTAAAGTTACTTAATATTTTTTATTTTGTAGTAAATTTTGCATAATACTATTTATAAAACAAGAATGTATATAAGTTACGAGCTCATTGTGACGCACGTTACATATTCTCCAATTCGTTGTTCAAACCAACTATTAGATTAAATTTATTAAATTATATCCCTATCCTAATTTTTTTTTTTAAATATTAAGTTGATTATTAACACAAATTTTTTATGGGTCACTGCTTCTCTTTTTCTTAATATAATAAAAATTTCGGGAAATCCAATGTATAGGACTGAAATCCAATGATTGGAATATATTAAGCAAAAGTCATTAGAAAAACCTAGGTTCGATATGCATATGGATCTAATGTTCAGGACCTCACTGGGTTTTTCTAAGACATGATTTTGTCGGCTGTTTATGGAAAAACTAGAAGATACCCCCTAATACAGCAGAGGTTTGCTTTTTTAGTACATGATAACACGAGTACCTATTAATTTCCCTTAATAATTCGATGTCAAAGCAAATGTTATTAGCAAATAATTATAGTTATTCATTAATCGTTAGCGATAAGCCATTTTCTAGGTATTATTCGCATTTAAAGCTCATTATTCATAAAAATGCTGATACGTATTCCAGCAGAAAAATTAATTTGTATATTTATGTGATCATTAAATACGAATACTAAACACATGTGAATAAATGTGATTTCTTTCTTTCTTCCACCACTAAACAAAGAATAAGGAAAAATGAAAAAAAAAAATTTGTAAATAATAATACGAAAAGCAGGGGAATGGAAAAAATATATAAGCAAAAAGTACATTTCCATGATTAGAAAATTATGTGCAAACAATACAAGTCAGAGCCATGAAATACAAAAGCGCTTAAATATGGCAAAAGAAATGAGACGCTACAAAAGAAAGAAAAAAAAACAGTTTAATACAATGTAGCATACATTAAGGGTGTCGTTGTGTGCTTTCTTTAATAACAGCAAATAGTGCCATATTTTTAGCCTGCGAAACAATACGAAGCAGAGCCTAGAATGCAAGAGAGGTATTATGAAAATAATGTCATTTCTGTAGCAACCATTTCTCGCTTATGGTTGAAACGGTCACAGCAACGAAGTATATAATTCATGTGTGCCATTATTTTCAATAATTAAACTTTTCTCTTTAAGCAGCGAAAAGTGTGCTTTAGTTTTTATTTCGCACTGCCAGTTGAAAGTAGGCAACAGCTAGTTTAAAAATTTATATATGTACATTGTGGCAGATATGACAATGTTGCTGGTTCAACTCGGAATATGTTTAAACAGAAGAACAGTAAAGCAAATATTGGCATGCCCTCGCATTTGTAAAAATAATTAAGCTTTTCACTACAACTGTTTTAATTGGCATGTTCTGGCAATTCTCTTTATCTTTTTAATTTATATACATTTATATATGGACAAATTTGAGGTTAGGAAGTAAATTTACTTTATAAAACACACTTTTTTTTGGAAAATTCAGCTTTATTGACGCCAGTGTAAAGCAGAAATATGGGATTTAGTAATAGAATATGATGTCGGGAAAATGTTCACCTGTAGCACATCGGCAGACGTCTGCTTTTTCCACATTTTGCAATAAAAATTCGCTTATCTTATCAATGCAATGCTGAATTTCATCTCTCAGAGTGTCAGTTGCTTGTGATTTGTTCACGTAAGCCCGGCCCTTCAAATGGCTCCAGAGTAAATAATCCAGCGGCCTTAAGTGACAAGAAGAAGGCGGGCAATTGACATTGCAAAACCGAGAAATTACGTGGCCGGGAAATTTCTGATGCAATAACTAAATTATTTGGCCGACTGGGTGGCTTGTGGCGCTGTCTGGCTCCAACCAAAGATCACTGATGCCAGCGTGAGCCAATTGTGGCTACACAAAAATCAGTTATCATGGTTTGGTAGCACAGAGAATTCACGGTGATGGAGTCACCTTGCTCATTTACGAAAAAATACGGACCGAACTTTCTTTGAATGTTATAGTTTTTCGAGGACTGTTTTGTATTGTTGTGAGCACCATATGAGACAATTCCGTTTGTTTACATAACAGCCTAAGTGAAAATGAGCCTCAAACCTAAAAATTATTTTGTTTAAAAATGAGTTGTTTTTGTTCAGATTTTCAATCGGCTAATTAACAAACGTTGGAAGCAAACAATGTTCGGTCGACTTTAATCCCTGAAAATTTTCCAACTGTTCACTAAATAATTGTCAAAGGATGACAGCTCAATTCTTGACATTTCATCATTTGCCAGTCAATTTACTTCCCAACCTGAAATTTGCCCACCCGTACTTGTTGCAAATTCGTGAACGCACTCACCCATGTTTGTGTTAATAGAATAGAAGACACAAAACTATAACAAGATAAACCCAAATAATTTAAATCAAGCGAACGCAAGTTCATACTAAACATATCACGTTGCTTGTGTTCTGGGAGAAAAGGTAATTTTTTTGATTTTTGTCTGATCTCTGAAATAACCGAGTATACAAGGTGTATATAAGAATTAAATACGGTAATCGAAAATAATATTATGTTAGAAAAAAAATCGTATTCCAATATTCAAGGAGTTATCAAACAACCCTCGCATAATCAAAGCATTAGCCTCGTACCTGACCATAATTTCAGGCCACTTAATAAATATTAAAAATAAAGTGCTAAAAAAGGCAGTTTTTAAATTTTTTAAAAATTATAAGCAGCAATAAATATTGCTGGAATTAACATTAAAAAAAAATATATACAAAAGTTATTAATTATCAATGCAATTAACACAACATTCAATTAGCCCACTTAATACTTCAGTTTTTATTAAACAAAAGGCGAATTAAAACGTGCAAATGCGCTATTTGTTTGCCTTCTTGTAACCATTAAAATGTTAAGCTTCATAACTTTTTTTTTCCTAGTCATTTCCGTAACTTAATAAATGTTTTGAAAACACGAAATTCAATTAAACTTTCTACACACAGACAACATTTTCATAGACAATACAAATTGCAAAAAGTAAAATTATTGAAGTTTCGCTCACCTACTACCCGAGTGAGTTAATAATTTGCCATTTTATGAATGGATGACATAAAAATTTTTGAAGCAAAAAATAAAAAAAATAAAACCATTTGTACTGCAAAAAAAAAACAAAAGTCTCAAATAGTCAAGTGACACGCAAAATATGCTACATGTCATGTCATTTTGCCATAAACATGGGTGGATGACAATTCGATACTCGTAGTCTGACTTTTCCAACGGTTGGCTGCACATTTTTAGGGCATTTGACTGTTTTTGCAATTTGCAAGTATTTTGTTGTGAAAACATGAGTCTTCTTGGTTGCTGCTATTCCTGGGAATTCGGTTTGTATTTAATTTTATTTTGTTTTTTTTTTCCAGATTTATTATACCCTCAATTCGGTCTCTAGGGTGCATTAGAGTGTGAAAGAAGGTTTTGTTGCTTGTCATTATTATGTTTATTGTCAATTTCTTTATTGCTTAGATATCTAATTGTTTTTAAACATTTAATTGAGTGCACTTGCTTCTAACGGCATCTGACAACAACAAACGAGAAAAAATATGTAGTACAACATGCACTCGTACATGTTGCGGTGGCAACAGGTTGTAGTCAATTTAACCAGAGATAATTGTATGTGTGTGTGTGTTCAACTTACGTGCAATTAGATCATAAAAATCCCAACAATTTAATTTATAGAATGGAAACACTTACCTGGAAAGATACAAAAAGAAATAATTAAAGTTAACATAGTTGATTAGAGAAAAGCATAATATTAAGAATAAAATACTGGTATAATGAAAGAGAAACACTCGTATTCGAGTACAGAAACATGATACTCGTATGAAATAGTAAAATTGTTTTAAAAATCGTACAAGAAAAATCGCCGGAACACCGGAAAGGAAGGGGATGGTATTAAGAGGACAGATGAAGAGAGATGAGGAGATAGAGAATTTGTAACAGCTCTTTAATTAATTATTTCGCCGGAGAATTTTTGTCGACGAGAAGGAAATTCAACATACAAACAGCAAACATGCCTATGCCCAGCGTTGTCAACTTTGAAATTTTGAAAAGCACTAAAGTCGGACAAAAAACGCGTAATTTTTGAAACAAAGCACTAAATATAAATATTTTTTTATTTTAATTGCCTTTTATCTAAAATATGATTTTATTTAAATTTTTTCTATTTTACACATTTTTTAACAAAAAATTTATAAAATAAGAGATCATTTATTACTATAGTATTCTATTATTTTTAAGCTTAAGGTCTCTTTATTTTTATTTAAAATATTTTATTTTTCAATATTTCGTCACTCCTTTGTGTGACTTCTTCAGGAAATTAATTATTTTTAAATAATTAATTTCCAATAAAAATAAAGAGGCCTTAAGCTTAAAAATAATAGAGTACAATAATAATCAAGAATTTTCCCTTTTAATTCCGTTTTTGATTTGTAAAAGCGCATTAACCGAATGCAGCTTCATTCGGTTCTAATTTTTCTTTTTAAAAGATTCATTGAGCTAAAAACTCGTTCTTCTTCAGCATCGGAATATGGTAAGGATAAAAGTTTAATAGCAAAATTTTTATTGTCTGGTGCCACCGAATGAAAAAAAAGAACCAGAAAAAGCACTAAAAACCAAAAAGCACTGAAGCCAAAATTTTTCGCGTAATAAATTTTAAAAAGCACTAAAAACAGTGCTAAAAGCACTGAGTTGACAACGCTGCCTATGCCTTCGTCATTGAAACAGTCTGACAACACTAATGAAGCTCAGAAAAATTAGATATTTTTTAAACCCAATTTACACGATGAATTTTATGACGTATAATTTTATTGATTTGCTTTTGAAATTGGTTCCAAAAACTCTTTGTGTTCATACGATGAATTTGGTTTTCATGTCTATTTTTATTTTTTGTTATTATTTCACATGTACTATATGAACTGAAAATATAATCAGAGCAAAACGTAACAAATAGAATAGCTACTGATGTGAAGAGAAATATGAAAAGAACCATGAAATCAGAAATCAAGTCATTTTTTCTACCCCTCTTTCTTCACTACACCGTTCGCTATGACACCAAAAATGACGTCATAAAATTCATCGTGTCAATTGGGTGTTATTAAGTGCTGCATCGAACTCGAGACTTTCATAGCCTAGGCATATACTTCTTCAGCCAGCATCACCCTCACCCATTAAGAGTATGTGAGAATATTTTCCCATCAATATTTTCCAATTGACCTGACTCATTTCACAAACAAACAAATAACATTTATCGTCAAATTGATATTCATTTACAACAATTTTATCAACTGCTGTAAAAATATAATTGCATGTTCGAACTGCTGTTTAATGCACAAACAGTGAAGTTTGAAAAACTATTGTTTTGTAGCCGCCAATAACATTTTCACGATTGTTTTTTTTTCTGTTTTTTTTTATTCGCAAGTTAATAATTAATCTGTTTCTATCTGGGCTGGTACAAAACACTGAAATGTACAATATGTTTTAAATAGTCTATGAAATGGAAAACGTCATACAGAAGCTATTTATCAATAAGCCACAATTACTATTAATCAAAAATTAATTACATATGTATACGAATACTCGTAAATAAATAAATGTTAGGGTATTTAAACAAATTTGTAATAAGTAAATTGAAAATTATGTAACAGCGATAGCATCTCAATTAATTTATTAAACTATTGCTTTGGGCTAAATAAGTCAATATGGGTGCATTTCATTAGCTCTGGCACTAAATCATTAATAGACTTCATCTTAGTTCCAAAATCTCTTAGGTTATGCACAAACTGCCACATAGTTGTTATTACTTTTCAGTGTCTTGTCAAATATGCCAAAGGACAAAATCAATCCTGATGGAGTCAATGTCGCCAAAAGGACTACAGTCGACTACGCTTTATGGAAATAACCAAAACCTATTTTTTCAGTTATCCGATTTTTTTTATCTGAAACGCACTTCGGATTACTGAAATTTGCTACAGTTAAGCGTACTGCTTAAAATCACGGTGTGGCACAAAATAAAATATCCTAACTAATACAATCACTAACAAACAATTAGAAATCTTTACTGAGACTAAGTGCAAGTATGAGAAGTGCATAGTAGGCATTTTGACGGAAGAATTCACGGTGTGGCACAAAAACAGAAATCGTAACTAATACAATCACTAACAAACAATTAGAAATCTTTATTTAGCCTAAGTGCAAGTATGAGAAGTGCATAGTAGGCATTTTATTAGAAGAATTCACAGTGTGACACAAAAACAGAAATCGTAACTAATACAATCACTAACAAACAATTAAAAATCTTTACTAAGCCTAAGTGCAAGTATGAGAAGTGCATAGTAGGCATTTTATTGGAAGAATTCACAGTGTGACACAAAAACAGAAATCGTAACTAATACAATCACTAACAAACAATTAGAAATCTTTACTGAGCCTAAGTGCAAGTATGAGAAGTGCATAGTAGGCATTTTATTAGAAGAATTCACAGTGTGACACAAAAACAGAAATCGTAACTAATACAATCACTAACAAACAATTAGAAATCTTTACTAAGCCTAAGTGCAAGTATGAGAAGTGCATAGTAGGCATTTTGTTGGAAGAATTCACTGTGTGGCACAATAACAGAAATCGTAACTAATACAATCACTAACAAACAATTAGAAATTTTTTACTCAACTTAAGTGCAAGTATGAGAAGTGCATAGTAGGCATTTTGTTGGAAGAGTTCACAGTGTAGCAATTTTGAAGAAGTTTATTAGTTAAATGCTGTATATATTAATGCTACGGACGTGTAATATGTCACTGCAAAGGTAATTACGTTTACGGTTTAAAAACTTGTTCAACTGAATTGTATATTTCGACTCCGCTTTACTGGAAACAACCAAAACCCAATCTTTTCAGTTATCCGATTTTTTCTCAAAACGTAGTTAAGATTTTTGAAATTTGTTACAGGTAACCGTACTGCTTCAAATTAGTAAATCTATATTTTTTATATCAAATGTCTAGCCACTTCCATTGACAATATAATAGAAAAATACAATAAAGTACGTAAAAGCGAAAAGGACAAATACATTTTGCCATTTAATTTTTTAACGGATAGAACATGCACAATTTTTCCAGCCTTAAGTTATGCAATCGATTCGTCGTCATTGTTTATTTTTTCAATAAAGCGAAGTAAGTTTCATACAAAACGTAGTTGTGGGCTTGCTTTTGGTTTTCAGTAATACGATATTTTCACTAAAGCGATGTTTCGCTAAAGCGAAGTGAATAAGACTAGCTGCATTTAAAATCAGAGCGGGGATTTGTATCGCTTTCAGTAATCCGACTTTTTTCAGTAAAGCGTGTTGCGCTAAGGTGGATTCGACTGCAATTGTAAAGAACAAAGCCCTTCTGTAATGCCCACAATTCTGAGATGATAAAAAAAATTCTCCAAGACTGTCTGACAACGCCTTAACTTTTTAAATTTTCCTCGCGCAGTAACTTTAAATGCAACACTGCGGGCGTCAACCGCCATCCTGCCTTTGACAGCCATTAAAATCACATAACCTCGTGAATTCCAACAAAAATGAAAATAGAGTCTTTGGTATGTTAATTAAGCATTATTTTGTTGCGTCTAAAAAAGATGACCGAAAAGAAGGAAAAACGTGATATGATTCTTATGGCAAGTCTGCATGTAAATTCAGGGGGCAAATTATGGCATTCTACATCGAAATTTTGTATTTAAATTGTATTGAAATTTACTTCGATATCGAATGCAATCACGCAAAAGAAGGCATCACCTCAGAAATCATCGCTAAAATTCATGGAATAATATTGAATGAAAATACATAAGAGTTGGCTGAGGCTACATTCATCTCAACTGAGCAAGTACATCACATTTTACACGAGCATTTGTAAAGGATGTTTTTTATAGAGCGACACAAGTTTAAATTAAAATAGAACAAGGAAATATATTCTTAATATCAATGAAACGGACTTTATTGGAAAGATTTTTTTTTTTTTTGAAATTAATGTTTAAATATAATTTCTACCATGTGGCCGCGACGTCTGACGCGTAGACGGCGCAATCTGGAACACCAATTTTCAACAACTAAAAAAAAATCGTCCATAAAATGGAAGGACACAACCTCAGTTGCTGAGAACGGCGACGAATTGATTGATTAGGATCATCTTTAATGCTGCTGTGAAGAAGTGCACGATAAGTTCGACGAATAGAACAATTATTTTGATTAAAAATTTCAACAATTTGCACGCGTTGCTCTGGTGTTGTGACACTCTAAAAAAACACATTTTATATGAAAAATCTATCAGCGACATGGGTGCCATGATCAAGGCAATGGACGAGTGCGTGTGTAGTCAGTATAACACGAATCCCTAAATTGAGCTACGAACGAACTATCCCATCTATCACATTCGCCAGATTTAGCCTGCCTTGACAATTTTCTTTTCCCAAGCCTCAAGAAATGGCTGGATGATAAGAGATTTGGGTCGCATGAAGGGGTCTTAACCGGAACAGGCGCTTCTTTTCAGGGCCTTGATCCATTATTTTCAAAAAAATAAAATATTAGACTAAATGTAACGATCTTATTTGCTGAAAAGATATTGTTTATAATAAAAACAAAATTCACAAAGAATTTTTTTATAATTCGACTGATATAGAGAAATAATGTAGATAAACAAAATTGATAGATAGAGATAAAAGATCTATTCCAAAGAGCACTGCGACACCTAATGGATCTTTTCTGCCATAGACTATTTTCTAAACGAAGTATTGCATGGCGGTCCTAATGACCGTCAGTACTACGGGCTTGAATAGCGCTCATTTGATGCAATCTAATACCAAAAGCTCAGAGTGGGAAACTCACCTCCCACAAGCTCGCAAAACACGTAGAATGTATGCCGTAGTCTCATCCTCTTCCAAATGGCATAGAGGTGAGTCCAACATTTTACTCTTCCGCAAAGGATAATTTATTTCAAATGACGGTAAGAAAACTAGTGAACAGTCGCAGGTCGCACCGACTAAATGAAGAGCAACAAATTATGTTTTACTAGTCTGTATTATTTAATTAACTATAGAATTTTTTTAAAATATGGAATAATTCACAAAAATTCAAATTTTGAATTTAAACAATTTTATACTCCTGCATAATAATTAATATTTTTCTCACAGATATTTTGCATAATTCTTGTTTAAAAAAGTATAATTAATTTCCCTCCAGAGAGAAATAAAATATCATCGTACAACCGCAGTAAAAATAATAAAAACATGAAATTCATGGATATTTTCAAAGCAAAATTTCATATTAAATTCTAACCAAAACTATAACGAAGCAAACAACAAACAGCAACATAAACGGCTGGGCAGCAACGGGTACTTAAATTATAATTTAAAAAATTTAATGATTTTTAAAAGATATATTTTCTTACAAAATATAAATTTCTTTCAAAATATTTTTATATAGTTTTAGATTTAATAAAAAAGTACTCAAGCATAAAAAAACGTTGGCATGATTTTTGACAAAATAAATTTCTAAAATACAGAGTGGGATGAAAACATTTCTTTAAACAGAAATTATTTATATTTATTTTGGTTGCTTTACTCTTGTAGGAGAGCAAACAAAAGCCAGCAAATTGAAGTCCCTTTGGCAATTTACAGTCCGTATTTGATGAAATTTGTCTATCTACTGGAATCTAAAAAATTTCCATGCCCTCCCAAGGCCACCTTTCCTAGTTGCAGTTTTCCAAACAGCAACTTTTCCTGAATCCGTGTTTCGTGTTGTCTTTGTGCGGAGTCGTTTACGTTCATAATTTCCTCAATGTCTCCCAGGAGTTTGTAGCAACAACTTGTTTAGAGTTTTCTAATGTTTGTTTTTTGGGCTGTTTGTAATGAAATTGTTTTAAAACTTCCGTTTCCGTTTTATGTGCAGCTATTTTTGGGCGCAAATAAACAAATTGTTGCCGTATTTTTTCTTGTTGTTAATGTTGTTTGTTTCAAACCATTTCAAATACATATTTTTTGTTTCTTTTATATAGAAACTGTTAAAGCTAAAACTTTATAGAATATTATTTGCATGCAAACAAAATTTTTGAAAATTTCTTTATTATTTTGTTTACAAAGTCAACTCTCTGGGGCAATTCATGCAACAAATCGACAAGAAAGTAAAAGTTTTATTAATTCTTAAGGAGACTTTCTTATACACATTTTATTGCTACAGATTTTACACAAGAAATCTGTCTTTAAAGTACTTTCAAAGATAATTAGCAAATTTTATTAATTGTCTTAAAGGTTTATTCAAAATACGAGCATATTCATTTTAATTGAATTTTCGAATTGTTTTTGTATGAAATGCAACATAGGAAAAGTTATACATGTTAATGCAGGAAACAAGGGAAAATTAACATAAATTTCATTATCTAAGTTCGAGAGCAAAATAACTGTTTTTGAAAGCAGCTAAAATTTCATCATCAGTACTCATGTTCTGGATATACAATACGAGAATTATATCAATACTTCGATTAATTTTCTTCTAGACCATTTTTCTGACTTTTTGTTCCATTTTGCTGACGTCAAACTTTTAAGGCTAGAGTTTCATGCACGTGGAAAGCTTTAGCCTTGAATTTAACCCACAGCAAATTTCACCCTATCAATCTTAATTGAATGTTATATATATAATTTTTTTCTTCAAATTTTCAAAAAAACACCTTTATAGGCACTAGTTAATAAAACAAAGAAAGAACAAAATGTTTGAGTTTTTTATAACGAGTGATTTTCCTTAACATTTTCTTTGGCATCTTTTTAGCTTTCGAAAAAATTTCCCTAAACGCGTTCAGTTCAATTACCCCATCTCCTTTGCAAAATTTTCAGTTTATTGCCACATTTTACATTTTTCTTGTCCTGCATAAATATTTATGACCTCAGAAATATATTAACAAGCAACGAAGCCTTCATAAACGTTTTGTCTTAATGAGTTCCCAACAATAATAGAAATTAACAATTATTATACTTTTGCCAAAGTCAAAGTTTAAAAACTTCAAATTATAATCAACATCCGCACCATCTCTTCCTAATAATAATAAAAATAAATATAATTATTAACTGTCGAAGAAGTAGGAAACGAGAACAAAACTTTGAAGCGGGAAATGTGCGAGTCAACAGTCAGTTGAAATGAAAATTACTTAAAAAAATAAAAGAGAAGAAAGAACTGAGGAATGAATAAAAATTATAATTACAAACCATCCCAAGTAATTATAACTCTACTTTCAAACAAAAATATGTGGCAGAACAGCAACAACAACAACAACAACAGCAATATTAATTATAACAAAGGCAAAATAATACAAGTGTGTAGGGATGTGTGTATTGGAGCCATGAAGATAAATTTTATTAGTAACAATTTCTGACAGACCGCATGTCTGACTATTGTTTTAACAAACGGATTCACTCGCATTGAAAGATGCTGCAAAAACAAATGAGTTTTAAAAAGAATCCCCCCCCAAAAAAAAAAAAAAAACAATAACTTTTAGTTATTAAATATAACAATTGAAATTGTTTATAAAGGGTGATTTATTGCGGAAACAGAGACACAAAAAAATTTTTTTATGAAAATCAAAAGCATTTAAATGTGATACAAAATGTTGATCATTCACAATGGCAACCTATTAATTTTTTTATATTTGACATGCCCGATCATGCTCTTGCCTAAGATTCCAATTTTTTAAGAAAATCAAAAGCATTTAAATGTGATACAAAATGTTGATCATTCACAATGGCAACCTATTAATTTTTTTATATTTAACATGCATGACCATGCACGATCATGCTCTTGCCTAAGATTCCAATACAACGAACGTTTCTTCAGTTCTTCCAGCACACATTCAGTAATATTCCGAGTTTTTTCATATTAATTGTCATATGAATGGCAATTTCATCAATTTCAAAAAAAGAATTATCAATTTACAAGGGATTTTTTAACTGCGACCGGCACTCAAGGGATTATCTTTACTTATGGCTTGAGCTGCAACCTGTCGGCCATCGCTATCTAAAGAACCTTTGCTTGCCTCCGGTTTTCCGTTTTTTGTCCTCGGGCCCTTAATTTTGTCAGAGATCTGTGTTGCTAATGAGCAATAATGACATTGTCATGGTAAAAAAGTTAAATGCAACAGCAGGAGTTGCAGATAATGCACTGGACATGACATTACGAGTTCACTTTTTAACATAGAAAATTCTAGATATTGTGTGTTCTTTTTATTAAAAATTTTTAAAATATTACTCTTAAAAATATAACAGCTTAGTTTGGCTTTTGCCTATTTTAAGCGACATATTAATAAAAACAAACACCTCTACATGCTACCAAAATCCAAAAAGTAATGAAAATTTTCTTAATTTCAGTGGTGGGTCCTGCGATTTTTTGCTAATTCAAGCAACCATTTTTTATTATTATAAATTTTAATTTAAAGAAATAAATGTTTATATTTTCTTGTTGCAAATTCAATTTTTAAATTTTAAAGTTCCACGATAAACATTTAACACATTTTTTTTATATGTGCACAGTGCGTTAAACAATTTTGGCAACATGTTGATTACTTTTAGTTTATTTTGCCTATTTTGCCCCCTACAATTTGTTCTTTTTGCAACATACAAAATATACGAATTTAAAAATAACGTAAACAACTTAAAGTAGTTCCAAGAAATTTTGTATATCTTTGTCAAATAACTCAAGCAATGCCAAAATATGAGAGATAATAATAAAAAAAGAAACATTTGATTTGTTTAAACGTTAATTTTCGTATATGAAACACAGTTTTTTCATGAAAAAAAAATTAAACGAGGGTATTTGCCATACATGCTGTAATGTAACACCGTGTCTTGCAAGTATAAATTTATTAAAGTTGCAGACTTTTTGAACTGCAAATAATTTTCTGTCATTTGGTGTGTAAGCAGATCTAGAGACTCACTTGAACGATTCAATATCCCATAAACTGGAAAACAAATTAATTGAACCCAACACATTTTATGTTTAGTTAATAAATATTTTCACAACTGCCTCTCATTCAACCACTGTGCAGTTGCCAATTGAAAAAGATGCAACAAATATATGTATATATTTTTCTATTTTTGTCTTTTCAAATGGATTTAAAATAAACAGAATTTATCATGTGGAGTATAACATTCATCGCTAAGGAACCGACTGTTAATACCCTACAGAATGCAGATATTTCTTCACAGCAGTTTTAGGTAATCACTTTGTTTTTTTTTTTTTTTAATATTACCTACTAGGCGAAAGCAACAAAGTTAAATTAAAATTTAATATTAAACAACTTGTCCATATAAAGAATCATTTTATATTTTGTAAATTAATATTTTGAAATTATGGAACTACTTATAAAAAACGAAAAAAGTGCATGGTAATCAAATTATTTCATATAAAAATAAAACATATTTAAAAAACCCCCCATATACTTTTTCCCTTCTTTTAACATTAACAGCTGTTTTCCACCATTGACTTGGCAGCACTAAATTTAGTACAGGGAACACAAGGTTGCAGTTTATGAAATCTATTTAAAACCAATTCAAAAATGTTTTAACGATTGATTTTAAAATAAAACCCAACATTTGTGAAATCTATGTCAGTCAGAAAATACTTTTTGGTAATTTATGAATTAGTTCACTTTAGCTCCCATCGCATCGTGTAATAATGCTGGTAAATAATTTTTACATTAAAAAAAAATCTAGTTCTATTGTAGAGACGTTATTATAGACTTTAAAACAATTGCATGCCCCGTCTCACTGTACCTTTTGCTATATTTTCATAAATTTTATGGCACTAAACAAAAATTATTCCATCGTCCGCCCGTAGCAGGAAGTGTAGCATTTAATAACATTTGTTGCTGCTGAGATTTACTGTTGCAGCAAATAAATGCAAGTTTTACTTGTTACACATTTTTCTACTTGTTCCACATACACTCTGTTTTATTTTGCCTTACAGGGAGGGCAAGGCAAACATTTTAGTTTTAAGTGCAGATTTGGCAAAATGTTGATGACACTTATCTGACACATAAACGTTTTTTTTTCTATTTTCTTCTTCGTATTATTGATGACAAAAAAGTAATTTGAGGCAATTTTCCTTTTCACTTTTAACGTGCAGTAGCAAATAAAGTGCATCATCCATTAAATTCACATTCTAAAATGTGACATATTGGCAGAGAAATTGTAGAAAATATTTAAGTTGCTACAAATTAAGATGGATTGTGAAAATTATGCGGAAATTGGAAATATTAAAAATATATATTTAGAAAATTAAAATTTATGAGTTGAGACAGAAATATTGAAGCAAATTAATAAGAAAAACATGTAGGAAAATAGTTCTTTAGTTTAGGATTTTCGCAAAAGACAAGTGGCTTTTTCACTACAACGATTTGAGGTTCATGGTCGGTTAACTGACTTATGATATGAATTTCTATTGTATTCTCACATTAAGAAATTTTTAAGTTTTTCAAGTTCTTATCGTGCATGAATGTTTTTTTTTTTTAATTAAAAAAATACTATAAATAGTAAAGCATTTTTATTTGAGTGATACGATTGTTATTTATAATTTACACCGGGACTTTTTTGCTTGTCTTTACATCCAGGATATTTTAGTTCGTAGGTGAGACTTATTAAGATGCTTAAGGAGTCAAGCAAAAAGCACGAAATGAAAATTTGGAAGCCATTTTTTTACTTTTAGTTTTACGAGGATCGTGTTTGTAGGCGAAAATATATCTTTGTATCATCACACGTACATAATAATGGCTTTTCATATATCATATCATTCGATACAATACATCTTCTGAAATTCCAAACATGTGTGTTCGCAAGTGGAGAACAAAAATACATTTTTTTGTTGTTGTTTTTGATGCAAAATGAAAATGCTTTTTTAGCACTTTTATGTAGAAAATTTAGAACAATCATTTATATTAGGCATATCTACACACAAATACCTTTTAAACCATAACATATTTAATTAATATTGGTAGCCATATGATACTTAAAAGGGTACCATAAAAAAATGTGTGTCATATTTATATATAAGTTTGCTATAACAAGGCGTGAGGCAAACGTCATAAAGGAGATGTGCATGATGTGTTAAAAGAAAATTGATGAAATAAAGCAGCCTAAAAAGCCAGAGAGTGCAATAAATAATTAAACGCATAGCGTGACATAAATTGTTAAATAATTGATTAAATTCTTAAATGAAACGACAGATTATGTACGTAATAAAAATTTCAAAAGCAGGGTTTTTGATAATTAGTGTAAATTATATATAGAAGTTCAAGTCTATAAAAATGTTCAAATCTCTGCTATAAGAGGCAGCGGCAAAAGAAAAAGTTCTTTTTACTATTTTATACATTTTCCCTTCCCCGCATGAAAATAAAATTAAAAATTTGTTTTCCGGATTTAAATATAAACAAAACAGCGATTTAATTGCAAAATTTAAATCAAAATATGTTTTAAGAACAAAACTTTCTATAGAAAATTATCATATATAATTTGGTTTCCCATTTAAGAAACTGAAAAAATAGAAAAAGAAAAACAACCACATGCAGCTTAATAAAATTGAGGAACCTACAAGCGACAAACAAACAAATATTAAAAAAAAAAATCAAGGCACACAATCCACCAGTACATGCAACTCACAACGATGGCCACGTTTGAAAAAATATTACAATTTAACAAGCGGGACAACAATATGAAAACATTTGTTACTGTTGTTGTTATTGTTGCTGCCTTTGTTGCACATTTGCTTCACTGCCACTCACTCACTATCCATCCATCACACACAAATGGAAAGTTGCTTGCATGTGAATCAAAATAAAGTACTTGAAATGGAAATTATAAGAAAATTTTTTTAAGAAAATTATAATAAATGTTTTATTGTTTGTGTTGTACGAGCAGATAGATACTCGTAGCGTAGACTGAAAAGTGAAATAAATAATTTCGTACGTGTGTGCTTTTTTTTTGTCGCCTGAAATGCACACGAGCACAATATCTAAAGAATAGAACAACACAAACAATAAATAATATTCTATAGATGACGGTGGGGATTGTGGAAGCCACTTTTATGAATTCAAATGCTTCAATGCAATTCATAATGAGAAGTTGTGCCGAATTGTAATGTTTTCATCTGTATCGTTGACAGCTTTTAGTTGTGATAATGGATAGGCTCATTGAAAACACACGCAGCACGTTCAGCTAAAGATTTTGAGGGGCTGGAGGGAGAGGAGTGTCAATTTAAGCAAAATATTCAATTTTTTATTAGTTTAGATAGGGTTATATATAATTTTACAGGACGGGAGACGAGCCTTCCCTTAAGGAAACCCAAAAATTGAGTAGCAAATCTGGGAAAAACTGCTGATATTAACAAACTGTTAGGGAAATAGAGTTTTATAAGAAAAAATTATTTCGAAATTAATAAAAATATTAAAACAATCTAAAAAAGACAATAAAATTTTATAAAAATAATATTTTCTTAAATATTGATGCTTTAAAAATATTTTGAAAAAAAGTACCTGCAAAACAATCATTTAGAAAAAAGTGCAATAGAAATGCCCTTAAATGCTTCGGCGCCCTCTGTGAACAGGCACGCAGATTACTATTTGGCAGATCAACTTATACCGGATTCGATTGAAGAATGTATTCGAACACGGTTATTGCAACTGAATAATATCTGTCGCATTAGAATGTTTCACCAGGTCACTGAGACCTAATTTAAACCACAAACTAAAAAAGTTTGGCTTTTTAAAATGTTCAACTTGGTGGGACAGAGTTGCTTTATTTAATATCTATCGTACGTCAACGCCCACTAAAGGGGCGGGGTTCAAAAATACACAATATCATGTATTCTACAGACGAACGTATGGGCATTGCTAGACCGTCCTATACTTCAACACTAATCAAGATCTCTTTGGAGGGTATTAAAACTGTTTTTGGCGGGGTCGCTCTGGCAAGGGCTGTGGGTGAGACATTTCACCTTTGTCATAAAACTCTAAAAATAAATGTTTGGGATAATTTTATACAAAATTTAAAAAAAAATTTTTTTTGTAGGGTCATTTAGGGGGCAAGGGGGGAGGGCAGAGTAGTAGCAGGTTACGTCTCAGCTTCGTCATTAAAGCTTAAAAATTAAATTTTTAAGGAATGTAGGCTTAAGTAAAACAATTTGTTAAATTTTTACACTATTTTGGCATATAATAACGCCCACTAAAGGGGGCGGGGTCCACAATTTTTTTATATTTATTTTATGGCTTCAAGTTTAACACGTTGGACCTTCTTTAATATAAAAATTTATCAAAAATTATTTTGTTTTTTAGAGGGTTCTTTAGTTCTTCTTAGGGGAACTTTTTTCCCTCTTGCCCGATTTAGCCTATCCCCGAACTTAATCTGTGCTATCTTTCGAGATATATTTGTACCAATTTTCAAGAGTCCAGCTCTTTTCGTTTGGACTGAATCGTGATTTCCACAGACGGACGGACATGCTCAGATCGTCTTAGATTTCATCACTGATCAAAAATATATATACTTTATGGGGTCTGAGATGGATATTTCGCTGCGTTACAAACGGAATGACAAAGTGAATATACCCCCCATATTCTTTTTTGGAGGGTATAAAAAATTAAAAATTGTGTTGGTTCTTAGAGTTGGGTGTAGTTGTTCTTAGGGGAACTTTTTCACCCCAGTTCCGATTTAGACCATTTACGAACTTGACCTGTGCTATTCTTTAAAATATATTTATAGCAAATTTCAAGGGACTTTTTATTAGGGACCTTATTGTGATTTCCACAGACAGACAGACGGACATGACTAGATCGTCTTAGATTTCATCACTGATCAAGAATATATATTCTTTATGGGGTCTCAGATGGATATTGAATATGAATGAAAAGTGAATATATATTCATATTCTTTTTTGGAGGGTATAAAAAAAGTTATGACAATCATATAAGTCTCCATAATAAGTAGTGATAAATAAAAATACACATGAGTACTGATGACAAAAGTGTAGCGGCTATGCAGAACTTTTCTTTGTGCTTTGGAATATTTATCACGTCTTCCCAAATTAAAACCTTTTACGCACCATTAGCCTATCAATATTAAGTGAATTTAAAGTTATATTTTAAAAAATTTCATATATGAAATAGTATTTAAAAGAACTCTGATATATGTATATAAAAATATTGCCATTTTTCATGAAGAGCTTTCCATAAAATTATTTTTTCAAGGCAGCACGTTTCATGAAGTGCTCGAGAAGAAAAGCTTTCAAGTTAGAACACGTTCGTAGAAAAATATCTTTTACGAGCCCAGCAGACGTTTAAAATATTGAAAAAATAATTTGTTATTCAATTAGTATTAAAAAAATAATTGACACTTTTGTTAATTATTACACTAAAATAAATGGCAACATTTGTGTTAAACAAAAAATAGCTCAAACTTTCACACTTAATGATTTATTTAATAAAAAACAAATTATTATAATTTAATATTTTTGAGATTAATGTTTTTTCAAATGCTTGAGTTTAATTAATTTTTAAATTGTGTGTAAACAATATAATTATTAGCACTTGTTTCTACTAATTGGCATAAAATATTTCATAATTCAAAAATTAGATACACACATACGAGTGCACATACAAACATTTACATGCCATATTTTTTTTTTTTTTGCTAAATAATTTCAACGAATTAAATACAATAAAATGAAAACCCAGTTTACATGAATATTTTTAACGAAAAATTTTCAACGCAAATAAAATTATACACTAAAATTCTCATATTTATATATTCGAAAGAAAAAAATAATAATTTTTCATAACTCATGAATTTATTTTTTAAGAAAATAAACAAAAACGCACACGTAATTTACTGAAAGCCTCGGTTACTTTTGTATGCACAGGCAAACGAGTTTGTACTTGTAAATACTATTTGCAAGAAGACATACTCTCTGTGTTGCCTTTCATAGCAAATTGTAGGTGTTGCACAATTCAATTATTATGCAATATAGACAATATAAATTTTTTTTGTGGTTGCTTGTAGTTAATTTTAACATGAAAATATTCATATAATTGTTATGCTGGTGAAAAGTATAATTAATGCACTTTTTGTATCTACGACTACATTGATTCGCATGTATCATCAACAACAGAAAAATTATAGTTTTAATTTTTATTTTATCATTTTATCCTTCATTATAAATACATACACATATGCAACACACGCACATACATGCATATTTTCGAATACATGTGTATAAATGTTAACGTGCACAGTACAGTACCAGTCTGTTTGCTGGCGGACTGATATATGCAGAATTATTTTGTAAAAGTTTAGAGTTTTATTAAAACTATCATAAACATAAAATGGGGATAATCACAGATCGAAATATTTCTACAAAAATCCACAAGGTCATTGATAAAATATTCCAGAAGTAGTAAATAAACCCTAAATACGCCACACCTATTTTTGTGGTACACTTTAAAGCATCTTAACGTCCACTGATATTTATGCAGTAAATGTGCTTTGAAAGGTATTTTAGTCTAGATATGCACAATCTAAATAGATTTTCTGAATTTTTAATATAAAAGTGGTGAAAGAAGGCCAATTTTTTTTAGTGCATATCATCCCATTTTTACACATTTTTTGCGATTCCTTTGATCCATTTTTTGTATACAACGGAAAGTAGCTGAGCATCCAAAAATATGCAGACTTTTTGGACCATGATGAACAAACTAGACACGCTAAGGAGCTGAAAAGTCCAACATGTGTAGAAGATGAGAGTGCCAAATTAAACAAAAAATATCGAATGTACGTCTACCGTGAAATTTTAAAATTCTCCTTATTTTCTGAACAGATCCGACATATACTAAATAAGGCATGTGCATCAACATAAAGTACATTTTTATTAAATTTTATTTTTATTGATATACAACAGCCGCAGCTCAAAATCATCTGCAATTTGCATCTAAAACTGAGTACCCTAAATACACAAAAGAGCGCCTTTATTTATTTATCATGTTTTTTTTCAAGTGTGTTTTTCTTTTGCAAACATAAAAGAAATTCACATACTCGTAATGCATTTAAATGCTAAAGAAGTATATCAAAAAATGAGATAAAATTTGTTAGTTTTGTAGCAATCTGCAATAGAAATTGTGAAAACAAAACACAACCATTTTACGATTATCACAAAATAATAAATTACGTGATGTAAATTTTGCAAGAAGTTGAATGAAGAATAATAAATTATAAAATTACAAGTAACATTTTGTAATTCATAAAACGAAATAAACCTGTAAAATTGATTGATTGCTTGCAGCATAAAACTAGCAAGTACAGCAGTTTTCTTCACAAAGAAGTTGAGCTTAGAAAAAGAGTAATTAAAAGCTTAATGTTAAACATTTGTTTTATTAAAATATTAATACAATTGGGGGATTCACACTGTAGCCATAAAGCCATAAGTAATAAAATAATAGTAAGAAAGATATGACTAGTGTGAACAACCCGTCATAACTTAGTCTGCTATTCCAAACTTCAATCAGCTGATAAGAAAACAATACATTTGTAATCAGCTGTCAGCTCAAAGCAAATTAAAAATAAGGCAATTGTAAGAAAGTTGTTTAAAAATAAAAAAAAAAATTTTTGAACATGAAAAAAAAATCGCAATAGAAATTGTTATTAAAATAATTTTAAAATTAAATTGCAATGCATTAAAAATATATTTATCATTAATACGAGTTTATTTCCTGGTGTTAGTTATCACATATTTAAAACATTTTTATATATTAATCAAATAGATTATACCCAGCCCTGGCCTTAATACAACTCTTTGGAAACATAAAAAAATGCGAAAAACACTTTTTTAACATTGTGAAATTATTATAACAATTATACCAAATCATTAAATATTTATGTATTTTTACTTACCGAAAACTAAACAATTTTTCAAAGAAATTCCGTCCCAGACTTGTGGTCGTCATCATAATTTTATAATATTCCATATAAAATGTGGCAGCAAATATCAAAAGATTGAACACTTTATTATATTTCTTTTCTGCTTTAATTTTTTTTTTATTACAATTTAAGCACTCAAATTAATAAACAATTCCCCAAACTGAGGCAATAACTATAAAGTTATAAGCAAACAAATGCCGTTTAAAAAGGAAACTTCAAAGCAAAGTTTGCTTGTTTTGTTTTTTTATTTAATAAGATTCACTTATTGTTTAAATTTGATGTTGATGTTGAAAATATTTTTGTTTTTATTAAAAAATTTAAACAAAAGAAAATTTTATACAAATTTTAAATTAAGAAGTATGTTATTGATAACCCAGCAAAGATTTTGGTAAAATTAACTGGAATGCAAGACATACGCCCTGCATTTACGTTGCTTTTTTCTCAATTGATATTTAGTATTTCCAATATATTTTACACAAGTACATGTTGTCACAAAAAATTTCAATGCTGTTATAGTGCCAAAAATATTTTACCTTCTCTTGTCAAGTTACAATTATGTTGATTAGAATCTTGTTATTCTCAAAATCTTGCTGAAATTCATTTGCTAGCCTTCTCACGGGGACCCAAGAGTTGGCATCCCTGACCATAATGCTATAACAATAACTGATAATGCACGAAACTAATGGGTAACACTGTATTAAATTGTACTTAATATAACAATAATCATAGAAACCACTAGTGCCACCTATTCTAACGGTTGTCTCAGTAAGAATCCACTTTCTAAATTTAGTATTAATTTTTTGTGCATGTGCTGATGTTAAAATTTTACAGCTGTGACACACGGCTCATTGCCGAATAACAGGTCATCTGAACCCTTCAGATGATATTTGGGCCTCGATTCCGATTATTAAACATTTTTATCTGAATGGCTCCGTGAAAACACAAAATTGTCGAATTTGGTGTTCAGAAAAACAAATGCACCCAAAACGAACAGGTCATAAAAATTTTGCTAAAAAGAGTAAAACCCTATCATCAGAACCGTGGGGCCCACTTGACAGATATTTTATTCCATACTTAATCGGAACATGACTTCTTTACAATTCAATAATAATAATCGCAATTATCTAAAAACAAACCTGTTTTTATTTTAATATATGAAAAATCCATTCCTCCTGCCCGCTTTAAGGTATGCGGTATACCTAATTAATAAAACTTGTTTCTGGTTTATAACATCTTAGTAGGACAAACTGTCATGTAAACCTTTGATTCATAAGCCTGTTATTTTATTAGGCCTTAGAAATATTAGTTAGAACAATTTAAACTATAAAAAAGTTAGTGAATGGTCCCTTCTCTGTTCCAAAATATCTCAAAGTGCTAACGTTTATTGTACAAGAACGTGTTGTGGTAAGCATTTTTTTCTGAGAATCCAAAAACTTTGCTGGGAATCATATTATCAAGAACATATTCATAAAACAGTTGAATACATAAACCGCAAAACTTTTTTTTTCGAATGACTATGCAAATAATATTTTATTATTTTTTTATATTTTTTTAGAAGAACTTTAATGTTGTTAAACCAAATTTAGGTTGCCACAATTGTTGTTTCATGGTTTAAAGCACAAAAACCTTTTGCATTACATTAATTTGTTAATTTAATGTACATATGTACATACATATGTATATACATATGTATCTATGTACATATGTAGTATATATGCACGTATGAATGTATGTATGTATATTTTCTTAGCAGCAAAGCTTTATTTTTATTATTTATAATCATCAGTATTTGATTTTACAGCACTTTTATTTATGTATGCACATACATATATGTATATGTATTTAAGTATGTACTTATATGTTGGATTGTGTGTGCATCCACATTTAAATTAATATTTATTTGGTTGATATTTGATTCTCCCTTTGAGATTGATTTTCACAATTCTGTTTAATTGTTAACCCATTAAAACTTTAACACAACTTACACTTCATTAGCACATATAAAAAATTTCATCCCAAGAAGATAATTTATTTATTTTTATTTTATTTTTCTAAAAAGAATCAATTTATCACTTCGTTAGCAGCTGTAATACTAATTTTAATATAATTTTTCTCTTGTTTTGTTTCTTCAACTTTCTTTCCATATCACATTTCAAGAGTACCGTTGTAAGCATAAACACAATTATTTACTTCTTGTAGAAGCTCTATGTGGAGTGCGTGTGGTTGTTGCATATGAATTAATTGAAGAGAACATATTGAAAGAGAGACAGAGAGAGAGGTTGATGGAGATTCCCTCTAATTTGCAATGAATCACAGGAATGTTGCTTTTGAATGTGCAGATTGTTTTTGTTCTTTTTGCATTCTGTTTTGCACATACTTGTTTTGATATTTGTCGCATAAGAATGTTTTTATCAGAGATGGACAGGCGTTATATGAGTTGTATAGGTATTATTACATTTGAAGTGCATGTAATACAAAATACAATTGAAAACGGTATACCTATACAATATGTAAGCATTTACATATACTGTTATGAATTTTATATATTTCCATACATAAACATCTACATTTATAACAAAAGTGAACATAAATAATAAACTTACTAAATACATATGTTCAATATTTATGGGCATATTAATGGTCTCTTCGACATATTGTCTACGGATGATTTGGTGTAAGAACCATACAGACATATTTGACCACATAACAAACAAAAGCCACTAATATTTAATACATTTACCTTACCTATGACACAATTTGAATTTAAATACATATTCCCTTTTTAATTTTATTTTTAATAAAAAAAAAACCGCTAATGAATGGCTTTTGTATTTAGTCAACTCTATAATTAATTTATTAACTAAATAAATAAATAGATATTTGCATGTTTGTGTATGTGTTCCGTCAGTTAACCATACACTACGCAATATTATTGCAAGTCAGATTGTTTAGACACTCAATAATTATCCCGGTGTTGTCCATTTTTTTCAGAACAAATTCCTTTTTGTATATATTTTCTGAAAAATTTTTTGTCTGTAAATAAATTATTATTTTCATATAACAGCTGATGGGGTGACCATATGAAAAAGTGAGAAATAGAAAGAAAAACTATATTATAAAAAGTGTTCAAAATTAATAAAAAGTCGTCCGAATGATACATTTTTGTGAATTAGTGAATGCATTTTTAGTATGTACTGAAAATTTTAGTGCTACATGCAACAATACAGTAGTGAACTATGTTTTTCCACAAAATACCAGTTTGAGTATATGAAACCTGGTCACTTTATATTGATTTGTTCGTCGTTCGTTGACGAAACAATTAGAAATAAATGTATTTAAACTTTCGCTGAGTATGACGAATTTCGCCCAACGCCAGTATTGTGTGCATTTTCATATACACCAATGTGTTTTATTTTTGGCGACGAATATTCGCGACCAAAAATTCGTCGTTCGTCGCAGTTGTGTTCCTAGCATATCATGTCATTCTGAATTTAAAACAAATTTTCGATCAATTAGCCTGTAAATCTTAATTGTAAATAACTTTTAAGTAAGTAATTAAAAGAATGATAATGTTCAGTTTCAGGTGGTATTATTGCACAATATTGTCAACTAATTAGAAAATATTTCATGTTCCGCAATATAAATTAAAAAGCTCTGATGACTGAATTTTCGACCTTTGTGTTTTCAATTATATCCTTTAATAATGATTTAATAAACATGAGCTAACTTTTTTATAAAAAAATATCAACTGTTTTATTGTCAATATTTCGATATCTTATGGATATCTTCTTCAAGACATCAATTGAAAAAAATTAAATGAAGTAAAAATAAAAATATTTTTCAAAAAACAATATTCTTTTAGAAAAAAATATAAGTTCAAATACAAAAACTTTGTTATATTATTTTTATTTATAGGATATCGATTTTCCAGGCCTGATATTAAGGCTTTCAGAAAAAAAAAATCATATTGAAGTCTCTATAAATTAATGCAATTTGATATCAATAACTTGAAAAAAAATAAGGAAATGTGTATATCCGATTCGATGAACTTCTTTCGAAATAAAATTCGAAAATTCCGATTTGATTTTTGACCCAATTAAATATATTCCTAAAGATGTGTTCTATAACACAAAGTCGCAGTTATGAAAAACTCATTAGGCTAAAGCAGTCGGTGTGTTCCAAATCCCGAAGAATCCATATTTCCTGTTAAGTGCATCCAACCTCTTGCATTTTTATTTTAATGATTTCGCAAATCAAGGTTACACTGTATTTCCTTAACCAGCAGCGTATTAAATGCCAACACCTTTGACAATTATTTTTCAAAGTGTATTTTTTTTTTCTTATTTACTATTATAAACACTTGTCCATCTCTTTAAGCATGTTTGCAAATAAAACGATCTTTCATTGTAAAAATAATTTTCTAAGTTGTAAAAGAAAGAAAACCATGAACCACTAGCGTTTGCATTGTTGTCTCGTTTGTTTGTTTGTTCGAATTCTTTTTAATTATTTTTCTTCTTCTGGCTTTCCTGCTAACTCTTGTACTCCGATTATAGAAACTTTACTTTTAAAGAATAAAATTGCGTTATTCTTTCCGCTGTTATTTAAATAATTCCTCTTTTATTTCTTAAGATACGAGTGTAATAAACTTTAGATACGACAACCACGACGGACGGCAAAGGCGCATTCGTTCGGTTTGAAAGTAATTCGGCGACTAAATCTTAAAAATGATCCAGCTGAATAGTAGTCGCACTCGCCGCAGTTGAATCCATTGGATATAAAAAACAAACACACTAACAAGTGAACGCGAGATAGCTACGCTGCGGCATAAACTTGTGTGTCTTTGCCAGCCATGACTTGATTTGGCGGCCGTTTTCGTAAGCACACACTTGCATAAAAACATTATTAATTTTTCTTTAGCACAATGTTGCACAGTGGGAGGGAGAGATAACAAAAATTGGCATATAAGTTCGGAAAGCATTGCTTTAACTCAAAGTTACCACAGAAGGGGTGCGATATTAGAAAATATATTTATATATACGAAGTCTATTCAAAAAATTTGGTTAATTTTTATTTTTTTCTTTCAGAAAATACCCTTCCAGAAAACAAGAAAAAACACAGAAAAGCCAAAAGTGTGAATACAGTGGCTGAGCCATGATGACAACCGTGTCTTTTTTTGGCCGTCATCCAACTGTTATTCAGTAATTTTCCATAAAAATCTCATGGCGTGATATTAACAGCGACTTCTCTAGTAGCAGTTGCATGATTAAATTTTTTTTTCAATTTCTCAAAATTTTCATCGCTTGTCTCCAGCACGATCATCGTCATTGACATCTTCCTGAACTTCATTGAAAAACTTGGACCAGTTTCAAACATTTTGTGACTCAGGGTACAATCACCGTTTGCCACCATGAGCATTTATTATTATGTAAAAAAAAAAATGTTTTTCTGATGGCATCATTTGGTGGCAAGGACGAGGGGGGCGCTATAGTCGATGGTAATCGGATAACGTCTAAATTCCTTAAATTGTTAGGGAATTTAGGCTTAATTAATACAATTTGCTAAATTTTTACACTATTTTCGCATATAATATCTTACGTCAACGTCTACTAAGGGGGGCGGGATCCAAAATTTAATTTTTCTTATTTTATGACTCCAAGTTTAACGCTTTCAACATTGTTTGACATAAAAATATATCATTTGCTTAATAAAATTATAAAAAAAGATTTAAAAGTTATTCTAGTTTTTAGAGGTTGGTTTAACTCTTCTTAGGGAAACTTTTTTCCCTTTGGCCCGATTCAGCCCATTTACGAACTTGATCTGTGCTATCCTTCAAGATATATTTATACTAAGTTCCAAGTGTCTGGCTTTTCGTTTGGACGGATGGACGGTCGGACATGGCTAGATTGTCTTAGATTTCATCACTGATCAAGAATATATATATTTTCTGGGATCTTAGATGGATATTTCGATGCGTTACATACGGAATGACAAAGTGAATATACCCTCCAATTCTTTTTTGGAGGGTATAAAACAAAAAAGGTGATTGAATGTGTTTAACAAGCGAATTTTGAATAGTTTGTATTAAACATTAAAGATGCTAGGAAAATTAGTAGAGTTATGGAGTTATCAAATAGCCTTCGTATTACATTTTTCCACCTTCCAATTGCCTAAGAATTTTAAACAGGTATTAAGTTAAGACAAGAGCTCAATAATCGTTTGTTTTTTTATTTGCTTAATCATCAAAAATAAATTGATTCAATTCATTTTCCATAACAGACACTTTTCATAATATCCATCCCACTGTGCTTCATTAAGTTCGTCATCATCGTCTTCGTTGGCTTTTGCTATGCGGTCGCCGTCGGCATCACTACTTTCCTTCGCCCATATTTTGTGGCCGACAGCGTTTATATTTTCGCTTGGGTTCGTTGTTTAAGTTTTTCTCGTCCATTGTTTTGTTGCTGTTGTTGTTAGTTTGCTTCATGTGGATGTTGCAGTCAGGGTTGCCACTCAAAATTTTTTTTTCCTACCAAATTTAATTTCAAAAACTACCAAATGGCATGTTTACCTACCAAAAAATAAAATAAGCAGTTATAAAAAAAATAAACTTTATTAAAAAAAAACAAAACAAGTTTATACATAACAATGTTTATAAAAATAAATAACAATTCATTTGTAAAAGAAACAATATTTTAAGTAAAAAAATATATAAGACTTCATTAGTAAAAGTAAAAATTTATATTATAAAATTCTTCGACCTTATTTTATATTAATTTATAATGTTTATTGAAACGAAAGGTCAATTATTTTTTAATTTTTATATCAAATTACACAATTTTATATATCCCTGAAGAAGCTACACAAAGAAGTGGCGAAATATTGGAATAAAAACATAATTTTTATATAAAAATTAAAAAATAATTGACCTTTTGCTTAAGCAAACATTATAAATTAATAAAAGTAAAAATCTTAAATGTTTATTTGGAAAAAGGTTTATTTTTTAAAGTCTCTTTTTGCTGACCATATGTATATAGTGCGAATCAGTCTTATTTATCATTCCCTTGCACGTCATAATATTATTCACTTGTTGCCACTTGTTATTACTGTCGCCTCTATGATGCATACAAAAACTGATGACTAAAAATCAAGAAGCAATCATAGATGAAAGCTGATTATTAAATATCATGCATGGATGAAAGCTGATTAGCGTGAAAAAAATATTAAAACTGAAATTGAAAAAAACTACCAAATTCACGACACAACCTACCAACGCATTTCAAAAGTACCAAATTTGGTAGGAAACTACCAAAAACGGCAACTCTGGTTGCAGTTGCTGTTTTGTTTACTGGTAGGTTTTAATTCACCAAATAATTTAATCATGCCCGTGTGCTTGCGAGTGTGTGTGTTTGTGCAACTGATTATGTGTTTCCATTTGTATGGAGTTTTCTTGAAAAATTGCTGTTGATAGTTTTCTTATATGATTCATGTTGCTGTTTTATTACGAATGTGATGATCGTCATCTTTGCGATTAATTTTGTTTTATATCTTGTTGCTTTTTATTGATGTTGTTTTTGTTTGCTATCAAGTGCGTATGTGAAAATACTCACATTAGCTCCTGCGTAATTGTAGCGTCTTGTAAATTTATTATTTTGTCAGTTCTTTTTTTCATATTCCTTATAATTTGTACATGTTGTGTAAATAGAAAAATAAAAGCCGGTTTGGTTTGTTGGCTGCTTTGGAACGTGGCTGAAATATTGTGCGTTTCGTACTATTTAACTTTTCAAACTATTGAAAATTTGTTTCAGCTTTTTGGTATGTGTTTGCTTCTTTTCTTAATTCTTAGCTCACAATTATGTTTGAAGTCTTGTATTTTGTTTTAATAATAGAATAGTATTATAAATGATATTCAGGGGCCGCATTCGATAACGATTGTAATTTAAATGCAACTTAAATACAAATTCCAATCGATATCGAATGCCGTAATTTGCCCAAAGGATTATTCCGTGACTCGCTGAAGCTAAAACTAAAACTTGTGCATATTTTTGGGAGCTTATTTGTATTTACCTACATTCGAATCCGCTTTAGCGCAACACGCCTATTTAAAAAAATCGGATTACTGAAAGCGATACAAATCCCCGCACTGATTTTAAACGCTGCCAGTCTTATTCACTTCACTTTAGCAAAACATCTCTTTATTGAAAATATCGTATTACTGAAAACCAAAAGCAAGCCCACAACTTTTGTATGAAACTTACTTCGCTTTAGGTAAAAAATAAACAATGACATCGAATCGATTGCATAACTTAAGGCTAAAAGAATTGCGCATATTTTGTCCGTTAAAAAATTACATGGCAAAATGTATTTGTCCTTTTCGCTCTTACGTATTTTATTGTATTTATCTATTATATTGTCAATGCAAGTGGCTAGACATTTGCGAGGAATTCGCGAAAAATTTCCACAACAAAATGAATAATTCTATGAATAATTTTTTTTAAATAAAATTTTTACGATAAATTGACTTAAAAATATACACAGATTTGATATAAAAATATTGTTTTACTGATTTTAAGCAGTACGCTTAACTGTAACAAATTTCAGTAATCCGAACTGCGTTTTAAAGAAAAAATCGTATGACTGAATAAATTGGGTTCTGGTTATTTCCAGTAAAGCGGAGTCGACTGTATTTGCTGGTAAACAAATTATCAGTATGTATACAAAATAAGCACCTAAAAATATGCCGAAGTTTTAGCTTTAGCGAGTTCCGGAATATGGCTACAGAAGTGACGACCTGTTTTTTCCTACACTATTTTGGTTGTCATTTGTATTTGCCGATCCTTCGTAACACGATCGATCTTGAGCTTTTAACTTTCCATAAGTTAGAAGAAATAATCAAACAAACATTCTTATAAACACATATTCACTTTTATACGAGTACACACAGGTTGTCAGGACTCTGTTAAGCTGCATGTTGAATAAATCAAGATCATATTGAGCCTATTTGCAAATTAAAATCATACATATCTGCTTAATGCAAAAATGTTAGCCTATAAAATGCATTTTCTCCCATTAAAATTTCTTTTAATTCAAACGAAAGTGTAAAGAACACAATCAGACAAACTAAAAAAAACTAAATTACATGTTTCCATTAAGTGAATTTCATGTGGATATAATTCCGAACAATAAACTTAATAATTTATAATTATTATGCATTTATTTTATAAAATTTTTATTATTAAAAGTGTGAAACTATTAAAATTCCAGCCCATTAAAGTCTTTTTCAGTCTGTCGTACACACACACAATACAAACAAGACAACATTTTTCCAACAACATTTTACACAAAAAGAATCCATTATTTTTTTGGCAAACACAACAATGCGGAAATGTGGTCAAATTAAATGAAAGAACTAAATTTTCTATTCATGGAGAAAATACAAAAACGTTCCTCTGTTTACACAACTGACTGTTGTTGAGACTGCTGTAGGAGTACATTTCGTTGTAGGCCGACAAAACTAATGGCAGCAAGCAGAATTAGAAAGAAAAGCCAAAGAAGAAGAAAAAAAGCCAAATACTAAATTTAAACAACTGCCACCGTGCATGTCAGAAGAAAAAAGAAAAATGCTTCACTGAACACTAATTTTAGTACCAGTGGAAATTTATGCTCGTGTTGGTGGTGCAGCCAAAGCAGCTAAATAATTACAGATTTTACTTTTTCCTTTTTACTACAAACAAAATTTTAATTTGAAAAAAAAATCAAAAGAAATAAAAAAATCAAAAGAGTTAGTTAATGTTTAGTAAATAAATACCATTATTAGCAGTAGAATGTTTAAGTTTTTTATGGAATTGTGGGTTAATGGGTCTATCTGCCTCTTGTTTTTACGCTTCTTTTCTACTGTCTGTGATTATTTGCAATTATTCTTCCTTCAGTCTTGTTGTCTGTCTGTCCGTCTGCCTGTCCGTGGATTGCAAATAAGTATCTTATCAAGATTTAATAGTTTGCTGGGTGCTAAATATATCCAATTAAATATCTTGCATTATAGTGCAATAACTTTTAGAAAATAGAAAGCTTTTCTTTTTCAATTTATTAAATTAATTTAATAGAAGGAAATTTAATTGCTGCCAAGAAGTTGTTATTTTCCAATGAAAAAATTTTAAATTAAAAAGAATACACAAACTAAAGCAGCATTCGAATCATGACATCCATAATCAGATCGACAAATGAAGTGTTATCATCACATATTGTTGCAAACGGATTACAATTCACAATAGTTTTTAAATATTTAATTATTGAAGAGTACATTAACTGCACAACAACTGCACTACTTTAGAAATAACCAAAAACAATAATCGGAATTTAAAAAAATGGGATAATATTTTATACGAAATGAGTGAAATTTACATACACTAAAACACACTTTTTCCAGGCGCTCTTCTTTCAAATAGCATTTCCAGTCGAAAATGTTTATTTTAAAAAGGATCGTTAGCAAGAAAATGCCTGCGTGAAGAAGACTTCTAAAAGGATCTCCGGAAACCCCATATTTACAAAGAGGATCAGTATTTTCCTTAAAGAAAAAAAATTTTTTCTAGAAATAATTTTAACAACTAATTTTATAAAAGGACTACTAAAAATGGGGCCTTTTTATAACACTGCATTTTTAAACAAGTACATTTTATAAAAAGAATATTTAATTAAGAAGTATATTTAATAAAAAATACTTTTTTTATATAAGAAATTTTTACTAAAAGTGCTTCTTTATAAAAAGTGCTTCTTAAAACAAATAACTTTTGTGAAAAGTACTTTTTGTGATAAGTAACTTATATAACATAAGATCCTTTTATAAAAAGTACATTTTATAAAAACTACCTTTTATAAAAAGTACCTTTTTTAAAAGTATCCTTTATAAAAAGTACCATTTTATAATATGTATCTTTTATATAAAGAACCTTTTATAAAAAGAGTCTTTTATACAAGGTACCTTTTATAAAAAGTACCTTTTTTAAAAGTACTCTTTATAAAAAGTACCTTTTTATAAAAATTACCTTTTATAAAAAATACCTTCTATAAAAATTACTTCTTATAAAAAGTACCTTTTATAAAAAGTATCTCTTATAAAAAATACCTTTTATAAAAAGTACCTTTAATGAAAAGCACCTTTTATAAAAAGTACCTTTTATAAAAAGTACCTTTTTTAAAAAATACCTTTTATAAAAAGTACTTCTTATAACAAGTATATTTTCTAAAAAGTACATTTTTTAAAAAGTGCTCTTTATAAAAAGTACCTTTTAAAAAAATACCTTTTATAAAAAGTACCTTTTATAAAAAGTACCTTTTATAAAAAATACCTTCTATAAAAAGTACTTCTTATAAAAAGTACCTTTTATAAAAAATACCTTCTATAAAAAGTACTTCTTATAAAAAGTACCTTTTATAAAAAGTACCTTTTATAATCAGTACCTTTTATAAAATATCTTCTATAAAAAGTAATTTTTATAAAAAGTACCTTTTATTAAAAGTACCTTTTAAAAAAAGTACCTTTTATAAAAAGTACATTTTATAATCAGTACCTTCTATAATCAGTACCTTTTATAAAATGTACATTTTATGAAAAGTACTTTTTATAAAAAGTACCTTCTATAAAAAGTACCTTTTATAAAAAGTACCTTTTCAAAAAAGTACCTTTTCAAAAAAGTACCTTTTCAAATAAGTACCTTTTCAAAATAGTACCTTTTCTAAAAAGTACCTTTTACAAAAATTCCCTTTGATAAAAAGTAGCTTTTAAAAGAAATCCTTTTATAAAAATTAGTTTTATAAAAATTACATTACACAAGAAGTAACTTTTATTAGAAGCATATTTTACAAAAAGTAAATTTTACAAATAGTACTTTTTTTACAAAAAGTATCTTATATGAAAAGTGCCTTTCTATAAAATATACCATTTATATAAAGTACATAGAACAGTGCAGCGGAGTGCACTCACCGCAAGTAATAATTCAGTAACGAGCCGTTTACTATTTCTACGATGACGAACGAGAAAGGCTAAGTAAAATGTATAAAACTACTACAAGAAAAATAAGTAGATGTAAAATTATTACAGCAGAAGATATTATTTATTAAAACGGACTTTGATTAGAGAATATAAACTGGCAACATCTGCCCATTCATGTCCTAAAGTATTTTTCCAATTCATTTGCTGGAATTCTTCATCAGTATAAAAATAGTGCACTTCTAAATATAAGTTTCATTACTTAGCGATCCTGTAAACTTATTCGTTTTACAGCGGCTTCATTGAAACAGAAATTAAGATCGTTCAATTGAAAATCCTTCATATTAAATAGACAATACTTCGCTAAAATCATTAACATCAACTTCGAAAACCCACAAAACTATTTTAATCAAGTACACATTCAAACAGTCAGGTTGAAAAAGCAAAATAACATATGTATATATTTTTTTAATGTTAACAATGCGTGAGGCGAAATAGTAAAAGCACGCTAAAGCAACGTTACTCGGCTGGTATGTGGTGCAAGTACAAGCTCAACTTACAAGATCCCAGACAAATGCGTAGATGTTAATAATATCAAATTCAGCATGTGAAGAGCACAAAACATTTTAAAACAAAAACTAAAATATTTTAAATTTTTTTATGAAAATTAAAAACACTACAGACGACAAGTTTGTTAAAGAAAGAGGAAAAACTCAATGTTAACAAATGAACAAATTCACAGCGGTCTGACCATAAACGAGGTGGACACATTTATCAGCGACAATAAAATCAACAAGAAAGAAACAGCAAAATATTATAAAGTCAGATAAGCAACAAATGAGCACAACACAATGACAATAAGGAAAAAATGTCACTTTTATAAAAATGTTAAACTTGAAACAAAAAAATAAAAAAAAGCTTTGCAAAATATGCAGAAGGGGAACTACTCCTTTTGTAATATTTGGTCACGGAAGACTTAACAACATTAACAACAACAATTGTAACTAAAACATGACAAAACAATGCAATGGAATTAACATCAAGTCCAGATATGAAATAAAAAAGAAATACACATATTTAGTTTTTAAATAAATTTCATTAAATATTTATTTATGTGGAGTTTTTTTTGCGAGTTTAAATTGTGTATCAAGTGAACGAAATGCTAAAAGCTGTTCAACACGGGGTTAACAACATGATGGTGCTTCATTGCTGACGATATTACAGTCGTAAATGTTTATTAAAGGGTTGCAGCTAAAATTTAATATATTCATTTGTGGTTTTTCGTTTTCTGGACTAGTACCCAGGGGATGATCGCTATTAATGCATACTATTGAGCCGTAACTGGGAAAATTTATAATGGGATGGATGGTAGTGTTTGCAACCATTCAAAGTATTTCTTAGTAAATATTTCGATTTTCCGAACATAAGTAACAGGTGAGGCATTTGAAGGCAAAAATATTCTCTGTAACATGCTGCGGTATTTAGTCGTTACCGAAGAAGTTGTAGTTCGGTAACGACTACAGATCAACTTTCGGGATCAACTTTCCAGATTTCATTAAAACTTATTCTATTTCAACAGTCATAAGACGTAGTCCATTGCTGTCTATTACAGTTTGCTAAACTGTCGAGTAACTTCTCGATCTGTCCTCTCGAAACGATCTTATCCTTTTACAGTTGCTGTACAGTGCGTTGCATGAGTAGAGTCCATCCTCTGAGTTAAAATTAAAAACAGTTTATTTTTAACATTTTTATATAAGTCGCACTTTTTCTGTTTCTTTCTTTTTTCGATAAGAAAATTTGTTCATTTTTCAAGTACATTTTAAATAATAGGGTATCTAATCCTAGTTTATATTTAAAACTTTTAAGATAAATATTTTATGAAATTAAAATTTATATAAATAATTTTTTTTGCAGAATTGCTTATAGCAAGATTGCACTTCTTTTAAAGGTGGTATAAAAAAAGTAGAAATGTTTTTTTCAAAATTTTTAATATCTATTTTTATTGTTTTTACAGTTTTCAAATTTTCTCAGTGTATTACGTTTTATTTCAAACATTTTTTTTCGCACTTTCTTAAGCTCTGACATTTTAGTTTTAAATCAAACGATTTATATATTCATATAATTTCTTAGGCTCTGACATACACTAATCATCATCATCATCATGATCATGATCGTCATCACATCATTATTATTATTATTGCTATTATTACAATAGTTTTAATGTATTTATTTCCATTACATTTCAATACTAGAAACAACTTTGCTGGCTGACCGACCCGACCAGCCACTGGGCAAAAAGTTGATTCACCTAAAACCATATTAACTAAACGGTTTGTCACCCAGGCAGGCAGGCAGGCAGGCAGGCAGGCAAACAGGCAAGTAATTGGCGTCGTTTTGCTTGTTCACATTTTTTTCTTCGATTTCTTCGCTAAATCATGGTTATTGAACCGAGAAAAACTTAATGGCTGCTTGGACGCAGTTAATTTAGACCTACCATCGCAACACACATACACACACACACAAACACACAAGCATGACAAACAATTTTTTATGGTCATTAAGTAGTTTTACGACACTAATAATAACAATTTATAAATTAAATACTTGTTTGGTATTGAAAGCGAAATGATGGTTTTGTACGATGAAGAGAGATTTCAGTTTTTACTCGCTGCGAAAATGACAATTGGAAAAAGTTATAAAAATTGATGGTTGTAAATACAACAACAACAACATCAACAACTTCTTTTTCTTTATATAAAATGTACAGTTTATTTTGTAGTGGCACTCGTATTTAACAGATAAATTAATAATTAAGCGTAAAGGCTAGAGATTAGTTTCAAAAGTTGTTAAATGATTTATTACATGATATTTAAAAAAAAATTAAAAATAATATATATAAATAATTTTGTTTAACCCATTTCGTCCCATTGTTCGATTTTTCGAACAGTAAATTTTAACCATTTTAATTTTTTTCTCTGTTTGGGAAAAACTAAGAACATATCTTTTTTAAAGAAAATTAAAAAAAAAATTAAAAAATTTTTTTTTTTTAAAATTCGGACATCTGATTCGTACTCCCTAAACCGGAATTACCATTTAACTACGAAGTTTTATAAACGTATTCGAAAAAATATATCTCTGGGACGATATGGGTTAAACAATACGACAGAAGAGCAAAACAGCTGTTTTCGAAGACCGCTACACTTTCATCATCAGTACTCATGTGTACTTTGTTTATCATCACTTATGAAGTTTCATACTTGAATGTGATAACAATTTTTTATTTATAAAAATTTTATTAGGAAATTGCATACGAGAACTGTATGAAACTGATGGTAACACACTTTTATTAAATAGCCGTTTGATTGCATGAATTGTATCAACGATTTCGGCTGTGATGACCTGAAGTTACGACATCACTTGTGCTGGTACGAACAGAATGAAATTCAATAAACCCATTTCTTAGTAATTGAAATTGATCGTGCAGTGTTCCCATAGTATTTATGAATGCTTTCCTTGTCTTTTTAAGCAAAAAAATTCATTTTTTTTCATTTGTGTTAAAATTCACAACATTCTTTGCTTTTAATGGATGTCTGCCCAAAATTTTGCAATACAGCCTAATGGGCGGCAGTGTTGCATTTAAAGTTACTGCGGTGAAAATTGAAAAAGTCACCAGGATATTTAGGATTGCTATTTTTCTTGTTGTTGGTCAAACATAATATAATATCAAATTGCCTGCTTTCTCCTCCTTGTTGCTTTATTGGCTGCAGGCAAGGAAATGATCTGCCCTAGCAACAGAATTAAACGAAATGATTTTAAAAAAGTTCATGTTGACAAGTTCACGGATGAAACTCCTTTTTATATCCACTTAAAATTTTTTCTGTAAAAAAATGTGAAGGTTGTTAAGCCCAGCAAAATTCTGAGTGGGCTGAGCCGTTGCATGTAACCTAATGCTGAATTCTTGTTTAAATTTAATCTTTTCCATTCACACACACACACACACACATGATTCATAATCTGATATAATTTTAAAAGCTTTTTTTTTTGAAAAACTTAAAAAAACATAAGCTGGAATTTTTGCCCCAAAAATGTTGGCATTCATTAAAATGAAAATTTGCAGTCATCCCTTCGCCTCCCCCAGTTAAGTTTCATCAAATAAAAACCCAACATTAAAATTTATGTTTAAAATAAGAAAAACGCTGTAGAGTGGCAATTTTGCTAATTCACCATTGCATATTTAGTTGCACAACAAAAAGAAAGCAAAGACGGAGAAACATAAATATGATCCCCCTTTAGAACAAAAAGCAGTTGCTTAAAGGAAGGAAAATTTTCAAATTGCACAGTCGACCCCGCTTTAATGGAAATAACCAAAACCCATTTTTTTTCAGTTATCCGATTTTTCTCCAAAACGTGGTTCGGATTACTGCAATTTGTTACAGTTAAGCGTACTGCTTAAAATCACGGTGTGGCACAAAAAAGATATCCTAACTAATACAATCACTAACAAAAAATTAGAAATCTTTAGTGAGCCTAAGTGCGAGTACGAGAAGTGCATAGTAGGCATTTTGACGGAAGAACTCACAGTGTAGCAATTTTGAAGAAGTTTATTAGTCAAATGCTTTATATATTAATGCTAGGGACTTGTAATATAGCACAGCAAAGGTAATTACATCTACGGTTTAAAAACTTGTTCAATTGAATTGTATATTTCGACTCCGCTTTACTAGAAATAACCAAAACCCAATTTTTTCAGTTATCCGATTTTTTCTCAAAACATAATTCGGATTACTGAAATTTTTTATAGTTGAGCGTACTGCTTAAAATCACGGTGTGACACAATATAATACAATCACTAACAAACAATTAGAAATCTTTACTGAGCCTAAGTACAAGTATGAGAAGTGCATAGTAGGCATTTTGACGGAAGAATTCACAGTGTGGCACAAAAACAGAAATCGTAACTAATACAATCACTAACAAACAATTAGAAATCTTTACTGAGCCTAAGTGCAAGTATGAGAAGCGCATAGTAGGCATTTTGTTGGAAGAATTCACAGTGTAGCAATTTTGAAGAAGTTTATTAGTTAAATGCTTTATATATTAATGCTACGTACTTGTAATATGTCACTGCAAAGGTAATTACGTCTACGGTTTAAAAACTTGTTCAATTGAATTGTATATTTCGACTCCGCTTTACTGGAAATAACCAAAACCCAATTTTTTCAGTTATCCGATTTTTTTTTCAAAACATAGTTCGGATTATTGAAATTTGTTACAGTTAAGCGTACTCCTTGAAATTAGTAAAACAATACTTTTTATATCAAATGTCTAGCCACTTGCATTGACAATATAATTGAAAAATACAATAAAGTACGTAAGAGCGAAAAGGACAAATATATTTTGCCATTTAATTTTTTAACGGACAAAACATGCACAATTTTTCCAGCCTTAAGATATACAATCGATCAGATGTCATTGTTTATTTTATCACTAAAGCGAAGTAAGTTTCATACAAAACGTAGTTGTAGGCTTGCTTTTGGTTTTCAGTAATACGATATTTTCAGTACAGCGATGTTTCGCTAAAGCGAAGTGAATAAGACTAGCTGCATTTAAAATCAGTGTAACGATTTGTATCGCTTTCAGTAATCCGAGTTTTGTTCAATAAAGCGTGTTGCGCTAAAGCGGATTCGACTGTAGTTGCATTTACAATTGAATTGTGACGATGTAGTTTTTTCAACTGGCAAAAATATTAATTAGTAAAAAGTATTAAATAAAAATCGTACGTATCTTAAGTGAAATCTTTGATGAACTCAACGTGATACAATTTACGATGATTTTGAAATACCCCCTTATTCTGGAACTATTTGTCAAAATCACATCAAGACAATATTAACTAAGACTCTTTTTCCTCAGCACTAAATGAGTTTTAACAGCTTCTTATTATTTTCTAGGGAGCTGTCCTTATTTTTGCAATTTCCCCTTATTCTGTAAGTATTTGTCTATGTCACTTCAAGACAATATCAAAAAAAGGACACTTTTGTACTCCTTTTCTTTATCAATTGACAGTTTTCAACAGCCTGTTACTTTATTTTTATAGTCGCAGGCTGTCAGAAGTAGGCAATTCTTGTCCACAAGGAGTAGGTCCTATTTTTGATACCCTCTTGACGTGACGTTGACAAAAATTTACAGAATATGGGGTTATATTTATTTTTGTTTTTTTTTTTGTTTAATATTCTTTTGGTTAATTTTTGAGAAAAAGTTTAACTTGCAAGTGCTACAGATTAAAAGTTGAGGCTGTTTTGAAAACTTGTGAAATTCCATATATTTTTTGCCCATAATTTTTTAAATTAATACTTAAATTAGTATATTTTGGAATTGGGGTTTAGCACGTCAATTTAATTTTTAATCGTGACCGTTTTTCCCCAAATTTCCAAATTTAAAAAAAATTAAAAGTGATCATGGAGGGGGTTTTCTTGGAACAGATCATGAGGAAACCTTTACTAAAAATTACTTAGAATAATTTAAGATATTATTTAAAATTTCCACTAAAGTGAATAAGAAGTCTAAGCAAAGTCATAACAAAAACTCAATGATACTTTTTTTATTTTTAAATTTCCTTTATTTTTAAATTAAATTAAATCGATATCATGAAAGTCGCGTATGAATTCGATGTTAAATAAAATATTTGCCAGCTTAGTTTAAAATATTTTTGTTTTAATCAAAATATTGGTTTTAATTTTCCATAAAAAAAAATTTAATGAATGAATACCTTAACATTCTGTTAACCTTACAAAATTTGAGTTCCCAAGTGTAATCGTACACACTCTCACTCTCAGCCTGATAGTGTATAGATACATATATGTATATATAAATGTGAAAGTGTGCGTGTGTGGATGTGTGAATTAAAACACATAAATTCCATTAGAGTTTTCTAAGAGGATTAAATTTTTACTTTATGTTTAGCATGGTTTTTAGCGCCAGTTACATTCTGCACAACTTTTTAGCCAATTCACGCAAACACACTCTCACGCTCATTTAAATTTATGCATGTGTTTTTGGATTTGTTCATATGCGTATGTATGTGAATAGTGGGTGCTTGTGTTTGATATTTTAACATGTGGTTAATGCAAAGTGGAAAAAAACACAAACTTTTGCTAAAAAGATAAATTTGTTTTGGTATTACAACTTCAAAAACAAACACGAAAAAATTGAAAATTTTCTCTCCATTTAGGAATTGAAATCATAATTTGTAATTCATGAATTTTTAAGCAGTAGATTTAGATTTAAAAGCAAAAGTTTCTTATTTTAAGTAACAGATGCACGTTGGTTTAAGCCTAAAAGCGCACAATAAAATTAATAATATTGTAATTGTGTGAGAGGAGAGTGTTGAGAAAGTTGGTGCTGAGATAGAGAAGATGTGTGTGTGTATGTGTGTGTGACACATAATTAGATGGCAATTATGACAAGAAGTATTTAGTGAAGCACATTAATTTACAATCACTAAAGCTGCCGCCAATGCAGGCGGATGTAGGAGGGTCTCTTGATAACTCCGTGACTCTTTGTATTTGGCTCACAGTAACTTTAAATGCAACTCTGCTGCCGTCAACTACCAGCCACTATTAATAGACTTCTGGCAAAATTTTGAACAAACTGGTTATCCTTGAGCAATATAATACATAATAATATAATACATAATAATATTTCAAATATGATGAGCAATATAATACATAATAATATTTCAAATACGGCTGCTCAATACAAAATAGTGGACTTAAGCTCTTAAAGTATACTTTAAGTGGATTATGAATAAGAGTCCAAAAAAAAGTAAAATATGGGAAACATTTTACGAAATTTAAATTGAGATTGATGAGGACATGGTACAGCCGTAAGACTCAAGTGTATACGAAGAGTTCATCAGCAGCGTGTGCTTATGAGCCCCTTAAGACTTTTAAATCAGTTCTATGCCTGAAAGGGAAAAAAGGTCCTAGACTGAGAAGATGTAAAACGCTAAAATTTTGCATATTTCTATACCTTTCACAAAAAAGTGAAAGGGTATATATAGGTTTGTCATTCCGTGTGTAATTTCTTCGATATCAATATGGGACCCCATAAAGTATATATATTGTGGATCCTTATGAATAGCGATGACGATTGAGCGATGTCCGTCTGTCCGTCTGTACGTGAAATCGGTTTTTCCAAGCCCCAAGAGAGACTTCGTTCTTGAACCGTTGGACTGGAAATGAACTTAAATAGAGTGCTATTGAAATTCAGGAAGATCGGAAGTATGGTTCCAGAGCTGGGAAGCTTACACCTATTTCTCGACGCAAAATTTACACTAAAAATCAATTCTTTTTTAATGTTTGTAAATTAAACCTATTTCTTGCTTTGGGAAACCTCAATGGTCTATTAAAAACTAAAAACTTTTTTTCCAGGGATGGAAAATTAAAAATTTTTTTTTCGGCCCATTTCGTATTTTGTAGTACGTGTAGTAACTAAAATTGTTAAAGATTTTAAGTTTTTCTTTAACAAAACCTCTTTATACGTCATGAAGATTTGCATTGGCCAAACAATTTTTTTTAATTCAAATTTTGCTTCCATAGGTGGGAAATTGCATTTTTTTTATACGTGAAAGTAATCAAACAGGCAACGGATGTTGTTTTTTTGTTGTTTCCTAACTAAGCCTGTCTTATAATTTAGGAAGAACAAAATTGGTATCGAAAATTCAAAAATAAAATTTCGAATCCAGGGATGGACAAGTGCAATATTTAGTAGTACATGCAAGTGACTAAAATGGTTAAAAATTTGAAATTTTTCTAAAAAAAATTAGTTTATACCTCATGAAGCGTTGCACTGATAAAAAATAACTAAAAATTGAAATTTCGCTTCCAGGGTTGGGAAAATTAAATTTTTTTTTTGGTACATGCAATATTTTGTAGTACATGTAATAACAAACTGGTTACAAAATTTCAGTTTTTCTTAAACAAAACTACCTTATACCTCATGAAGATTTGCATTGATAAAAAAATTTAAAAAATTAAAATTTCGCTTCCAGGGTTGGGAAATTTAAATTTTTTTCAGTAACCAAAAATGCAATTGAAGTTGTTTTTTTGCTATCTAAAACTATTTTATATTTTAGGAAGAACAAATTTGGTATCAAAAATTTCCAAAAAAAATCAAAATTTCGAATACAGGGTTGGGCAGTTTAAAGTTTTTCGGTACATGCAATATATTGTAGTACATGAAAGTGACCAAAATGGTTGCAAATTTTAAGTTTTTCTTAAATAAAACAACTTTATACCTAATGAAGACTAGGATTGGTAAAAAAAATTTTTAGTTTCGCTTCCAGGGATGGGAAATTCAAATTTTTTTTATACATAAAAGTAACCAAAAAGTTTTCTTTACTAATTAAAACTATTTTTTAGTTCAGGAAAAACATAATTGGTATCAAAAATTAAAAAAAAAATCAAAATTTAGATTCCAGAGTTGGATAACTGCAATATTTTGTGGTACATGAAAGTGACCAAAATGGTTACAAATATTAAGTTTTTCTTAAATAAAACTATTTCATGCCTCATTAAGAGTGGCATTGGTGAAAAAAATTTAAATTTCGTTTTCAGGGTTGGGAAATTGGAATATATAAAAGTAACCAAACAGGCAATTGACGTTGTTGTTTTTGCTAATTAAAACTATTTTATAATTCAGGAAGTAACAAATTGGTATTATAATCTTAAAAAATCCAAATTTCGACTCCAGGGTTGAACAAATAAAATATTTTATGGTACGTGAAAGTGACCAAAAAGTTTAAAGATTAAAATTTTTTTGTAAAGTAAAACTATGTTACATCTTTTAATTAAACCTACTCCCTGTTTTAGCAAGAAAGAAAGAAAAAGAATTACACCTGTGAAAGGTATTTAAGATTCGGCACAGCCGAATATAGCACTTTTACTTTTTTTTCAAAATATATTTTTTGCTTAAGAGTTTTTCACAAGAGAATTTCATAATATTTTATCACTTATAAATTTACAATACCCGATATCCTTTTGCCATTTTCATTGGTTTCTTGGTATTCCTTATAAATTGTATAAGAAAAAGTAGCAGAAGCAACAACTTTCACCTTAAACGTGACTGGAAATTATAAAAATACTTGTAACGTTAAAAGATAAATTTTCCATCCATATTTCGTAAGAGTTCAAATGAAACATGTAACATTGAATGTTAAAAAACGATAAATTGCTCGAGCAACTGAATAGATTATCACTTGAGAGATATTAAATATTAATACAAGAAGACCAAAAAACAAATAAAGGGGAAATATACAAAAATTTCCACACTAAAGCAACAGAAATATAAAGAAATCCAAGAAGAAGAAAATATGTGAGTTAAAACTGTAATACAAAAATTTAAATGTTGAAGGCATTTTTTATATAAAATATTTTATAAGAAAATCAATATTGATTAATTTAATTGTGAAAACTCAGTAGCTTATAAATTTCTCTAGCAGAAATCCTCTAATTCAAACCCTTCCCCATCTCAAGTGTTAAATAAATTATCCAATAACTTTATTTCAATCTAATTAGCCATTATGAGAAACGTTTAGTAGCAGCTTAACAGCCAGCAATCTTATCAATAGTTAACGACTCTGTTAAGCAAAAGCAAAAAATAAAATAAGTAAAAACGTTATGTGCGACCGGGTCGAATCTTAAATACCCTCCAAATATTTAGTAAGTAAATTTAAAATGTTTAACTTGGTGAGACAGAGTTCCTTTATATAATATCGTACGTCAACGCCCACTAAAGGGGGCGGGGTTCAAAACAAGACAATATCATGTTTTCCACAGACGAACGTATGGGCATTGCTAGACCGTCTTAGACTTCATCAGTGGTCAAGAATATATATAATTTATGGGGTCCAATTCCCTTTTGAGGGTATTAAAACTGAATTTTGGCGGTGTCGCTCTGGCAAGGGCTGTGGGGGAGACATTTCACCTTTGTCATAAAACTTTAAAAATAAATGTTTGGGATAATTGTATACAATATTTAAAACAATTTTTTTTTTTGATAAGGTCATTTAGAGGGCACAGGGGAAGGAGGGGTAGGGCTCAGTTGTACCAGGTTGCGTGTCAGCTTCATCATTAAAGCTGAACAATTTAATTTTTAAGGAATGTAGTCTTAAGTAAAACAATTTGTTAAATTTTTACAATATTTTTGTATATGAGAACGCCCACTAAAGGGGGCGGGGTCCAAAAGTTATTATTTTTTATTTCATGTTTCCAAGTTTAACACGTTGGACCCTCTTTAATATAAAAATATATTTAACAAAATTACAAAAAAACGTTAAAAATTATATTGTTTTTTAGTGGTTCTTCTTAGGGGAACATTTTCCCCCTTGTCCGATTTAGCCCATCTCCTTACTTAACCTGCTCTAAGCTTTAAAATATATTTATACCAAATTTCAAGAGTCTAGCTCTTTTCGGTTGGACTGAATCGTGATTTCCACAGACTGACGGACGGACGGACATGCTCAGGTCGTCTTAGATTTCTTCACTGATCAAGAGTATATATACTTTATGGGGTCTCAGATGGATATATTTCGCTGCGTTACAAACGGAATGCCAAACTGAATATACCCCCCTATTCTTTTTTTGGAGGTTATAAAAAAAGTTTTTCTAATCAAATGAGGCCTTAAGTTAAATGGCGAAGAACGAACTCTGTCAGTGGCGTTTTGGGTGAACACAGAAACTTTTATAAATATCGACTCATATAATAAAGACAAGAACGTTTGTAATTGTTAATGGCCAAAGTTTTATCTAACATTTCGGCTTCAAGTACCAAGAATTAAGCAACTGTTTGTGCAACAACAAATTAAAGCAAATGAAATTTCTTTAGATAAATTGTGGAATTCCAGCGATTAAAAGCATACAGAAAGAAGGCTGACCAGCAGACGCAAAATAAAAAGCAATTACTTAATTAGTACCAACATTGTCTTTATAAATTTCTTTACAAAAAAAAACACAAAAGATAATAAATAAATTATAACAAATAAATAGCGAAAAACTGTTTTTTCTTTGGGGGGAGAGAATTGTTTAAGTAGATAATCGCTTATACTTGATTTGATAACTTTCTCAATGGCCGAAGTAGTTTTACCCTTAAAAAAAGTTTTTTAAATAATCCAGCAGATATGAGTTATTTCGAAACTCTTGTTGGTATTGATTTGAAATCTCCTGCCCCTTACGGCTGGACACTTGACTTCCACCATTCGGTGGTATAACGAATTGAAGTTGGCCAAAATCACTTGATGAAATGTTTTGTTTCCTTAACAAACACTCGTGTTTATCTCAAGTGTTTGCCCCGCACATTTCAGTTTTAGAAAAGAATTTTGTTTAAAAAAAAGGGTTTTCTTTTATTTTAACTAAAGTTTAATATGTGGAAAATTGCCAAATAATGAACTATTGTTTTCTTTCTTTTTCTTTCTTTTTCTTGTTCACCATTCACTTGGTTTTCTGCTCGTTATCATAATGAACCCTTCAAAAAGAGTTTGTTTGTAGTAAGAATTTTAACGAACATTTTATATTGCTATATTAAATTTGAATTAAGATTCTATAGGCTAATTGTTCGAAATTTTAATTTAAATCTCAGAAAGACATGATAAATATTCCAAGGCACAAAGGCAAGTCAACATCAGTTTTATTCAACTTACACAGCAGAGCAGAACAGCTGTTTTCGAAAGACGCAACCCTTTCATCATCAGTGCTCATGTGTATTGTGTTTGTCACCACTTATTAGGTGGCTTAGTTGAATGTGATAACAGTTCCTATTTACACAAATTTTATTGTGAAAAAGAATACGGGAACTGTATCAACCTGATGTTAACATGTTATTGTTATAATACCCGTGTTACCGTTTGATTATTTTTCTTCATGTCCCATTTTTCTGAATTTTTTGTTCCATCATACCTAAGTCAAACTTTTTTGGTTTGAATTTTATACTTAAGTACATGTGAACGTTTTTTCCAATTTTTATTATTGGGTAGCTCAAGCCATAGCTTAAATTTGTATGTAGTAAGAATTTTAACGAACATTTTATATTGCTATATTAAATTTGAATTAAGATTCTATAGGCTAATTGTTCGAAATTTTAATTTAAATCTCAGAAAGACATGATAAATATTCCAAGGCACAAAGGCAAGTCAACATCAGTTTTATTCAACTTACACAGCAGAGCAGAACAGCTGTTTTCGAAAGACGCAACCCTTTCATCATCAGTGCTCATGTGTATTGTGTTTGTCACCACTTATTAGGTGGCTTAGTTGAATGTGATAACAGTTCCTATTTACACAAATTTTATTGTGAAAAAGAATACGGGAACTGTATCAACCTGATGTTAACATGTTATTGTTATAATACCCGTGTTACCGTTTGATTATTTTTCTTCATGTCCCATTTTTCTGAATTTTTTGTTCCATCATACCTAAGTCAAACTTTTTTGGTTTGAATTTTATACTTAAGTACATGTGAACGTTTTTTCCAATTTTTATTATTGGGTAGCTCAAGCCATAGCTTAAATTTGTATGTAGTAAGAATTTTAACGAACATTTTATATTGCTATATTAAATTTGAATTAAGATTCTATAGGCTAATTGTTCGAAATTTTAATTTAAATCTCAGAAAGACATGATAAATATTCCAAGGCACAAAGGCAAGTCAACATCAGTTTTATTCAACTTACACAGCAGAGCAGAACAGCTGTTTTCGAAAGACGCAACCCTTTCATCATCAGTGCTCATGTGTATTGTGTTTGTCACCACTTATTAGGTGGCTTAGTTGAATGTGATAACAGTTCCTATTTACACAAATTTTATTGTGAAAAAGAATACGGGAACTGTATCAACCTGATGTTAACATGTTATTGTTATAATACCCGTGTTACCGTTTGATTATTTTTCTTCATGTCCCATTTTTCTGAATTTTTTGTTCCATCATACCTAAGTCAAACTTTTTTGGTTTGAATTTTATACTTAAGTACATGTGAACGTTTTTTCCAATTTTTATTATTGGGTAGCTCAAGCCATAGCTTAAATTTGTTTAAGTTTGTTTAAACTAAGTTGCAGTTAAATGACATGAGAAGAAATGAGGAATTTTGTTTGGAAAAAGTACTTCAACTTTTAGTACAGGAAAAAAAAATATGTCCGAGATTTCTAGGACAATTATATTTTGTCGAGAACCAAACACTAATTTCTTGGCTGTCTGGCCCCCACGATATAAAAATAAAAATTCGATCGAGTATTTTTTATATCAAAGAAGAACAATATTTTTAGGTTCATTTTTACATCCTGCAAAAAAAAATTGCAGGGTATTATTCACTTTGTCATTCCGTAGCGCAGCAAAATATCCCTCTAAGACCCCATACAGTATATCTATTCTTGATCAGAGATGAAGTCTAAGACGATATAGTCATGCCCCTCTGTCTGTCTGGGGAAATCACGATAAGGTCCCTATTAAAAAAGTCCCTTGAAATTTGCTATAAATATATTTTGAAGGATAGCACAGGTCAAGTTCGTAAATGGTCTAAATCGGAGCTGGGGTGAAAAAGTTGCCATAAGAACAACAACACCCAACTCTAAGAACCAACACAATTTTTAATTTTTTATACCTTCCAAAAAAGAATATGGAGGGTATATTCACTTTGTCATTCCATTTGTAACGCAGCGAAATATATCCATCTGAGACCCCATAAAGTATATATATTCTTTATCAGTGATGAAATCTAAGACGATCTGAGCATATCCGTCCATCCGCCCGTCTGTGGAAATCACAATACAGTCCAAACAAAAAAAGCTAGACTCTTGTAATTTGGTATAAATATATCTCGAAGGATAGCACAGCTTCAGTTCGGAGATGGGCTGAATTGGGCTAGAGGGAAAAAAGTTCCCCTAAGGAGAACTAAACCAACCCATAAAAAACAACATAATTTTTAAAGTTTTTTTTTTGTAATTTTGTTAAGCAAATGATATATTTTGATGTCAAAGAAGGTCCAACGCGTTAAACTTGGAGCCATAAAATAAAAGAAATAAAAAAATTTTGGACCCCGCCCCCTTTAGTGGGCGTTATTATATGCAAAAATAGTGTAAACATTTAACAAATTGTTTTACTTAAGCCTACATTCCTTAAAAATAACATTTTCAAGCTTAAATGACGAAGCTGAGACGTAACCTGGTACTACTCTGCCCTACCCCGTCCTCCCCCTTTGCCCCCTAAATAAACCTATAAAAAAAAGAAAAATTTAAAATTTTGTGTATAATTATCACATACATATATTTTTAGGGTTTTATGACAAAGGTGAAATGTCTCCCCCACAGCCCTTGCCAGAGCGACCCCGCCAAAATGCAATTTTTATACCCTCCCAAGAGAATTGGACCCTATAAAGTAAATATTCAGTGATGAAGTCTAAGACGGTCTAGCAATGCCCATACGTTCGTCTGTGGAAAACATGAAATAGTCTATTTTTGTAGTTTTGTTAAGCAAATGATATATTTTTATGTCAAAGTAGGTCGTTAAGCCTTCAAAATGTTCTCTGATCTTGCCCTGCCCTCGCCCTCCACTCACCTTTGCCGCGTATATGATCCTATGAAAAAAAAACTGTTTCTCCACACTTAATTAGCCCAAAAATTTACTTTTTAAGTTTTTACGACAAAAGTGAGATGTCATCTCCACAACCCTTCCCAGAGTGAGCCTCTCAAAATAGAGCTTTGGAATTGGGTACACAAAATGTCTTCAAGCAACTCTGATCCAGCATATTAAATTTTTTTATTTATTTACTAAATATTTGTGTCTAATTAAGATTCGACCCGGGGGCAAATTACGGCACTCGCTATCGAACGAAATTTCCATTTAAATTGTATTCAAATTTTCATCCATATCGAATGCGGTAATGTGACCCTCGTGCGAATATAACGTTTCTACTTGTTCTTATTTTTCTCATTTTATTATCATCTATTTGACATATTGTCTAAATTAATTTATTAAAAAGCACTAATATATATATATATATATATATATATATATATATATATATATATATATATATATATGTATATATATATATATATATATATATATATATATATATATACAGTCGACTCTTGATAATTTGAAACTGAAGGGACCAGAGAAAAAGTTCAAATAATCGGGTTTTCATTTTAACGAGACTTCAAAATATCGAAAGAGGGACAGAAAAAATTCAAATTATCAAGAGTTTTCATAAAAAAGGCAAAACCACGCACTAAATTCCGCAAAAGCAAAGCAAAGAAATTTTATTTTTTATGTTAGCAACTGTCGATGTAGTGGTGTATACTAAAATCGTGGCACAGAACCTAATGCAAACGATTTAAATTTCTTTCAAAAACAGGAACAAAATCACATTAGGAGTTCAAATTAAAGAGTGTAGAATAACCGAACTTCAAATTATAGAACGTTGGCGAGCAAGATGTCATTTTTGTAGCACATCGCAAAAAACTAAAATAAATGGTTGTTTTATTTATTTTATATTTGGCATAAAACACAGCAATTAAAATAATTCAAATTATAGAGCGTAGAGGCAAAAAATTCAAATTATAGCGAGTCGGCGATCAAAATGCCATTCAAATAATTTCAAATTATTGAGGGGACCAAATTACATAGATATTTTTCAATTTATTGAGTGTTTTTCATGGGACTTGGAAAACAGTTCAAATTACCGCGAGATTCAAATTAACGAGTTTCAAATTATCAAGAGTCGACTGTATTCAAATCTAAATTGTGCGAATAAAATTTTCTATCGGTATAATGAACCAGCTGGGTGCTTAATAATCTGCATATGGAATTTATGAAAAATGCATTGCAGTTATAAAATAAAAAAATGTGTATGCGGGTTCGAGTTCAAATCTGCGAATCTGCTTATTATTATTAAATAATTTTTATTAAAACCATATCTTTTATTAAGAGTGGAATATGTATATCTAATTTTTTTATAATCATCAAACTGTCTGGCTAATGATTATATAAAAAAAGTCTTAATATTCCACTCTTAACAAAAAAATGTAAATTTAATAAAAATTCTTAAATAAAAAAAAATTATCTGCCGATTCGCAGATTTGAACTTGAGTCCGTATAAAAATTCTTAGCCTAATAATTAAATAGTATTTTCCAGATAAGAACTTGAGTCTGAATTAAAATCTATATATGCGATATAAAGGGTGTTTTTTTATGAAGTTTTTTTTATACGAATCACTCTGTTGTCTGACAACTGTTTTGACAGTTTAAAGTGACGTCTCTACTCAGTATTGTTTGGCAAATCATCATGAACAGGTTAACTCCAGAACAACGCTTTCAAATCGTGGAAATTTATTTTCAAAAACAGTGTTCAATTAAAAATGTTTATCCGCTGTTTTACCGCAAAATTCTCTTCAGTGATGAGGTGCATTTTTGGTTGAATGGACATGTCAAAAAGCAAAATTGCCATATTTGGAGCAAAGATAATCCACACGCCGTTCAAGAATTACCAATGCACCCCGATAAAGGTACTGTTTGGTGCGGTCTATGGGCTGGTGGAATCATCGGTCCTTATTTCTTTAAAAATGAGGAAGGACGACGCGTTACCGTGAATGGAAATCGATACAGAACCATGATCAGTGAATTTTTGGTGCCAAAACTTCAAGATATGGATGTAAACGAAATGTGGTTTCAAGAGGTTGGTGCCACTTGTCATACTGCGGGCGAAACAATGGACTTATTGAAAGAACATTTCAACGACAACATTATTTCGAGAAATGGACCGCTGAATTGGCCTCCGCGTTCGTGTGATTTGACGCCACTCGATAATTTTTTGTGGGGATACCTGAAATCATTGGTTTACGTGGATAAACCAGCAACGATTGACGGTTTGGAAACCAGTATTCAACGTGTCATTGCTGAAATACGCCCTCAAATGCTTGAAAAGGTGGTCGAAAATTGGACCTCCAGAATGAACTTTGTGCAAAATAGTCGTGGTGGTCATATGCCCGAAATTATATTTAAATGTTAACTGACAATTATCTACCAAATAAAAAATTTTTTTGGCCATTTCATAATTTGGCATGTGATTTATTTAAATTTCAAATCAGCAAGCTCTTATAAAAATACCCTTTATATGCGAATATGTACGAGGTCTGTTCAAAAAAATAACAGTATGTATGGAATTTTTTTATAGCTGTATTAAAATTAATTAAAATTGAAAGGCTGTTGTGTCGAAATTTTGTTTTAAATTCAGAAAGATAAATATTCCAAAGCACAGAGGAAATTCAACAATTCAATTCAGCACTGCTGATAATTAGCATTTTTAGTTTCAAATATTTTCCGCATTCGAACTTTTGGTGATGTCGAAAAAAATTTATCAACGTATTTACATACGATATATAAAATTTTGTGAATAAAGCAGAGTTCAGTGTTCAAAAGCTTTGCGGTGATTATACTCTGGGTCAGGTCTACAAGATTTTACAAGCTTTTCAAAATATTATAATAAGATGTGAAATGAAACTCTCCTTCTGTACGCGCCAGCACATTAACAATCGATGAAAATATTGAGAAAGTAAAGAAAGTTGCAATGGGGAATTGTCGAGTCCATATTAGGGAATTTCCGGCGCAAAGAGCTACTCCAAAAAAAAAATCGTAAAAACGATTTTTTTTTGGAAGCTTATTTATATTCGAAAATATTTTCAAAGCCTATTTATTGGAAATAAATACGTTTTATGTAAAATTTTGTTTCAACTCAAAAATTTATTTCTGTAAAGAGTAAATTTTACCCTTTTATTGTTGTTTGTAATTTTTTGGCCAAAAAACCAAATTTTAATCATGTCTTAGCCAGCGTTTGCACCAGTTTTGCCGCCTGTTGTTAAAAAATAAAGAGACCCATGAAAGAATGATGGCTGAGAAGATAAACACATCGAAGACATATGAAAAAATCATATCGGAGCTGTTTCGAGAATTGGAAAAACCCAGGAACAAGTTTGTTATATCTGAGGCAGCCAAAATATCAATTTCTAAACAAATAATTATATATTAAGAATAATTATTTTATTCTGATATTTTTAAACTTAAGGGCTCTTTATTTTAATTTAATTTTTAATTTCAATATTTCGTCACTCCTTTGTGTGACTTCTTCAGGAAATTAATTATTTTATATATTAAGAATATATAAAATGTACTCAATTTTTCGAACCGACCTCGTATGTTTGTACTTACAATAAAAAATCGTTCATAGTTTGAATTCAATCACATTTAAGCATCTTTAAACGCACTTACCTAAAAAGACAAAAAGATATAAAAAAAACATTTTATTAAATGAATGCAAAAATATTAAACATTTAAAAAAAAATCTGTTCAGCCACTAAATTGTTTTCTATAACTAAACATATTTTTAGCATAAAATCTAAATGCATAAATATAGATATTGTCTCATAAAAATGGGATAAATATGTAAATAAAAACCTAAACTTTTTATGACAATTATTTGAAATGGTGTTGAATGGCCAATTTTCTAGCAAAACAACACCTCAAACTTTAACATCTTTTTTCTTTTTCATATTGGCTAACAAATGTTTTTATGGCTTATTAAAGTAGAAAAAGAAGGAAAAAAACGTCTAAACAAAACTCTTGTTTATGGAAATGTTAAACAAACAATATGAAAAAAAAAAAATCTGTTTTATAGAGACTTTTTTCTTTACAACAGTAGGACGCCTTTTCTGTTCTTTTGTTTTGGCATTCCTTCATCTCTGGACTGATTTGCTAAGTGACATTTTCCATCTTTTGCTTTGGCTGAACTTTTTGGCAGAGTATTTATGAAAATATTTATTTATATATTATGTGTAACTATGTAAATAGCCAAATTATACAGTTCCTTATATATTTTCTTTTTGTTTTTTGGGAAAATAAACCAGCAAAAATTATACTAAACAAACAAAACAAAAGCCAGAACGAATTTTTAAAAGGATTTCTTAAATTGTCACCATTTTTTAAACACAACAAAAAAGGGGGAAGAGAATTTTGAGAAAACAACAAGTCGGTTTTCAAAAAAAAACAAAAAAAAAGGCATGATTTTATTAGTGTTGGCGTTAAAGACGTTTGTATTTAAAAATAAAAGACTTTAATAATTCTGTAGCATAGTTTGAGGAGTTCATAAAACAGAATAAATGTTTGGCAAGCCGCCGAGGTGAATTATGTCACCACACAATGTGGATGCTAAGACTGGTATTTAGTGTTGTTGCATAGCATGAATTTCTAAGCATACTTTTAGGCGTCATTTTTATTTTATTACATTAGTTGATTTATTATTACTAAATCTATTCGTTTAATTTAATTTTTACAATATAGTTATAAAAAAATGATTTGTTTTTAGATTTAATATCTATTCGTGCATTTTATTTTTTTACTATATAATTATAAATAATAATTTATTTATTTTTAATATAAATATTTATCCCCACATTTAAGACGAGTTTGCTATGTGTTTGCAATGTCAAAGTTATTCATACAAAATATTCTTAAAATACATAATAGATTTTAAATAAATTTTATATATTTTTATGAACTTGGGGTAATTATCCAATTTAAATATTTTTATTAACATTATATTATGCCATTGTATTCAGTTCATTGTGGTATTTTATTTTTATATTCCATTCTTTTAGAAACACATAGCATTTTAGTTGCTCCATTTTATCTGTTGCTGTTAGTTTTTAAGCAAAAGTGCACTTTTCTAAGTCACGTGCTGGCAATAAAAACAAATTCATACACTCAATTTCCACAGCAAGAATTGACAATTTATCGAAGTTAAATGAATATTATCTCTGCAATGGCCATATTTTTCACTACATTTTTTTTTTTGTTAAGCATTTTTAAAGCATTTTGTGTAGCCATAAAAATACTTTTCAAATAACATTTTACTTATTCAATAGCAAAAAGTGAGAGGAAAATATATTTAAGTATTTGCAGAAAGGTCAGAGTGCTAGATTTACTAGGGAAGATTTAAATTGGAATTTTAAGCTAGAGTACTTGCCAACTTCAAAAAAGTATTTTGGAGCAGATGTTGCTGTCCCTTTAATTTACATATGGGCGTTTCCATGACAATGACAACCACGACTGAGCGTATGCATATATTTACAAAACATATATTTTATTAGTTAAGAATACTTTAAGAGGCAAATCTGTCACGTACTTTATGTCACATACGTTATTAAATTTTGTTTATTATAAAATCGTCAACAATTTTTTTTTTATTTAAAAATCGCCAAAAAAAAGGAAAAATAGTTGGCTTCGTGTAAGAAATTAAAAAAAAACTTCACAATTCCCCGATTTTCCAATATTTTTACATGCACCTCAACATCACTTCTGTTTTGTCACGTGCGAATATGCCCTTATATGTCTCGATAGTTTGGACAACTAGGTTCCATTTGCAATATTTTTTTTCACATATAGTATCCCCTGAATGGAACATAGCAAAAAATTTTTTTCCTATTTTTGCAAAATCTATACCGTTTTGCAGGCGTACAAGTGTCACGTATGCTGACATGGAAATACCCATATATTAATCAGTTTGAGAAAATGGAAGCTTTGGAGATTATTTGATAAATTCAAAAACTTTAGTCGCGTAAAGAGACCAGTTGATAGTTTGATTAATGATCTGCATAAAATGTAACGTGCGTCACAAAGAATTTACGATTTTTGATAAAAACTGAACAAAATTTTGTTTAGCTGCAAATAAGTTTTTGTGCTTTATTATGCAAAATTTTATAATTTTTGTAGCGTGCGTCACACAACTCCTCCCCCCCAAACTACCTGTTAAAAAATTATGTCTGACTATATATAAAAGTATACCTAAATATCACAAACTGTTTTATATTTTAATACGAAAACAAAAACAAATGAAGCGTTCGTCACACAAGATTATCTTACATGTGTTTAATATTCTTTAGTTACGAAAGGGGAGTGGAAATATGCTTTATTATGGAAATATTAATTTTGGATGCCGACTCTTTTATAAAACTCTGCCAACAAACTGAAATGTTCGATCTACTTTCACCAGCGCATAAGCCAATTTGATTTTAACTTGCCCTCTCCAAATTTAGATATTTTGTTCAAAAATATTTTTTATAGAATTTTAAACTATTTTAGGGCCTTTATATATATTTCTTATATATGATAATCAAACAATTTGCCTTCATCACTTGAATTGCAGCTTTGCTTCCGTTTCCGTTCCTCTGAAATTTTGTTTTTGTATTCTTTTCCTGTAACAATTTTAAATAAAATTCTTTAGCACATTCAAGTAGCGATTTGCGTTTACGAGCAACACTCACTGTCTGTAGTTGGCGTTGCTGAATATAATTTTTAACACAATTTTTGTTGTTGTCATTGTTATATATAGTAGTTGTTTTGGGGGGTTGAGTAATGGATTAGATTTCTTTTACGGTTTTGTTATCTGCTTTTATTCTATTTTCTTTTTTTTTTTGTAATAGTGATTTTCTGGTGTATTTTTTACAGCCAGAATTCAACGGTGAAAACTTTTCTATTGTCACGATTGCAGTTTTCCGGTTACCTTTTGTGTGGGTGTATGGGAGTGTGTGTCTGTGTGTGTGTCTGTGTGTGTGTGTAGTTTATGTGGGTGTGCTTTTTCTCTAAGGGCTAGCAGGGAGGGGATTGGGAAATGTATTGTAATGAGAGTGAATCTTTTACAAATTGTACCTGTTGTTAGTTGATTTCCTTTAACGATTTTTCGTGCGTGTTTGTGTGTGTGTGTGTGAGCATTAACTCAGAATGTGACCCTTGTGGGCTCATAAAACGTCTTGTTGAAGGCCAAAAACCAAAATGTTTGCAAAGGAGGTGGATTTTTATTAAGGCTTAAATGTATTAAATTTAATGGCCCTAGAGATTGGTGGCTGTTTGTCTTTTGCTTTTCAATTTCATTTTGTGGCGTTTTAATACGGCCCGGGAAGGGTGAGTTTTCAAATTGATTTTATGGCTTGTTTTTTTTAAGGTTTTCTTACAAGATTATTTTATGTTTTGTTGCTTTATTGGTTATTGATTGAATTGGAAAAGCTTGAGTGGTTGGCTGGCTGGCTACTCTAGATATTTATTATAAAATAATCAACAATTTCATTTCATATTTATTTACAAAAAAAAAATATGAAAATTTTTTTTCTGCGAAAACATGCAAAATTTGTAATATAATGTGATTTGAAATTTTGCAAATACATTTTGCCTAACATTAATATTGCTTGTCAGTTGCAAATTAATGGCAAAGAAATAAGACTAAACAAACATTTGAATTCATGGTTTTATCTTTAATCCACATACAGCGCTCACAGCCATCCACTGCAATCGTCTGTCTGTCTTGTGACAAGAAAGAGAAGAAAAAAAATTTTGTTGGGTTCACATATCTTTTTGAATTGTTGCACTCGCCTGGGATTATCATTAATCAAATCGACAGTGCTGTGACAACCTACATGAACATTTTCATATGGCAAACCAAATAGCAAGACTGGCGACTAAATTGCCAAAATCTAGCAGAATAAAAACTAGAAAAAAGCCCACTTCAGTTGCTGCTTTCCATGCTCTGCCCAGGTCTTGATTTTATCCAAAAAAACTATTTTGCACTTGTTTTAATTATGAATTTATATTTTGTTTAATATTTTCTGTCACACACACATTATTGTGTTAATAATCTTATGTAATTAAAATATGTTAAGTTTTTATGCTTAAAATTACACACACACGCACACGCACACACAAATGGATATATGAATAGCAGTTACAAGTAGAGTCATGGCTTGCGAAATATATTGTGTTTTATTTACGTATTTAATCAGTTTTTGTGTTGCAAATTAAGTAAAAGAGTTTGAAGTGGAGTCTAAGAAATATTTCAAGTGCTTAATTCCAATTTTTACACAAAATTTTATATAAATTCTTTGATCCATTTTTTTTTTCGATAGCACAAAAACTTTGAATACGCCAAATACTTCTAACTCACAAACAAACTGAAAATGCTGATTACTTAAGCTTTAAACACAATAACGACAGCAGGCTACACCAACACCGACTACTAATTATAAATAAATAAAATTAAAAAATAAAAGCCGAGAGAGAACGCAAAAAAAAATTAATAAATAAAAATTACAAAATAATTTTTATTCTCTTTTATTTTCAACAATTTTCATATTCTTGACTAGATAAAAAAGTTTTAAACGTTTATTTATTTAAGACTTTTCATTGTATTGGCAGCACTAATCTGTTTATTGTCGCCTATGAAAATGGAAATTAAGCATTATGCCTTAAGCACTTTCACGCCAGCAGGCTACTGACTACAGACTATAGAAATGGAATATAATGTTTATATGGGAAGAGTAGCACGGACAACAACCTTCCTTGTAGCCATGAATATAATCATTCGCATATAAACATATGTATTCTATTTCTGTAGTCGTGTAGCCGGTAGCCTGCTGTCACGAATGTGTTTAATGCGTTAAACACATTCACGACAGCAGGCTACCGACTACAACCTGTAAGATATAGAATACACGTGTTTATATGGGAATGATTATTTTAACGACTACACGGAAGGTTGTTGTCCGTGCTACTTTTGTGGTTGTAGTCAAATTAAACTAATTTCTATTTTCATAGGCGACAATTAATAAATTAGTGCTGCCAACACAGTGAAATATCTTAAATAAATAAGCGTTGAAAAAATATTTTCAAACTGGTTAAGAATATGAAAATTGTTATATATAAAAATATGTAATAGCCCTTTTAAGAATAAAAATTATTTTGTAATTTTTATACCCTCCAAAAAAGAATTTGGAGGGTATATTCACTTTGTCATTCCGTTTGTAACACATCGAAATATCCATCTCAGACCCCATAAAGTATATATATTCTTGATCAGTGATGAAATCTAAGACGAACTGAGCATGTCCGTCCGTCCGTCCGTCTGTGGAAATCACGATTCAGTCGAAAAGAGCTAGACTCTTGAAATTTGGCATAAATATATTTTAAAGCTTAGAGCAGGTTAAGTTCGAAGATGGGCTGAATCGGGCAAGAGGGAAAAAAGATCCCCTAAGAAGAACTAAACCAACTCAGAAAAAACAACAAAATTTTTAAAGTTTTTTGGTTATTTTGTTAAGCAAATGATATATTTTTATGTCAAATACGGTCCAACGCCTTAAACTTGGAGCCATTAAATAAAATAAAAATAGTTTTTGACCCCGCCCATTTCAGTGGGCGTTATTATAGGCAAAAATAGCATAAAAATTTAACAAATTGTTTTACTTAAGCCTACATTCCTTAAAAATAACATGTTTAAGCTTTAATGACGAAGCTGAGACGAAACCTGGTACTACTCTGCCCTAGCCCCTCCTTCCCCTTCGCCTCCTAAATGACCCTACCAAAAAAAAAATTTTTTTTTTAAATTTTGTATATAATCATCCCAAGCATTTATCTTTAGAGTTTTATGACTGCCGATTTCTGCCCTACACCCCCCCCCCCCCCTCTTCCCTTGCCCCCTAAATGACCCTACCAAAAAAAAATTTTCTTTTTAAATTTTGTATATAATCATCCCAAGCATTTATCTTTAGAGTTTTATGACTGCCTGTTGCTGCCCTACCCCCTCCTCCCCCTTTGAACGCTAAATGACCCTATTAAAAATAAATTAAAATTTTTTTTAACTTTGTGTATAATTATCCCAAGCATTTATTTTTAGAGTTTTATGTCTACCTGTTTCTGCCCTACCCCCTCTCCCCCTTTGTCCTCTAAATGACCCTATCAAAAAAAAGAAATTTTAATTTTGTATATAATTATCCCAAGCATTTATTTTTAGAGTTTTATGACAAAGGTGAAATGTTTCCCCCACAGCCCTTGCCAGAGCGACCCCGCCAAAATACAGTTTTTATAGCCTCCAAAGAGATTTGTGATGAAGTCTAAGACGGTCTAGCAATGCCCATACGTTCGTCTGTGGAAAACATGATATTCTATATATTTGAACCCCGCCCCCTTTAGTGGGCGTTGACGTACGATATTATATAAAGGAACTCTGTCCCACCAAGTTAAACATTTCAAATTCACTTACTAAATATTTGGAGGCTATTTAAGATTCGACCCGGTCGAATATAACGTTTTTAATTGTTATTTATTTATTTTTTTTTTGCGTTCTCTCTAGGCTTTTATTTTATTTATATAATTTTTTCTTTTTTTTTATAATAACTCCTAGAATATAGGCCCCATATAAACGATGTGGGTATCATTTCAAGTACTCCAAAATGTCTTTCTATTGTTAGACATATTTTCCAAATTTATTCACATATTGGAAGTATTTTTAAATTTTGAAATTTTGTTTTCTGACTTTTCAAGTAAAAATTCCATTATTTTGAATACTCTAATTTTGTATATATTTGATAGCCGTTATCGATAACAGACGTTAGCTACGTCACAAATGAATTAACTTATAAACTCATTTTTATAGCGCCATAACAAAAAAGGACATCGAAATGTATTTATTACAAATGCAAAAACAATAAGGAGCTATAAACAAGTAAAGTGTTTTTATTATGAATTTTTGTTCGGTCCATAAATAGATTTAGAATGAGCGCTTTTTTATATATGAAAGTGGCACCACTAAAATTAGATGTTGACAATGTAGCTGCCGTCTCAAAAATAATTAAGTAGCTGAATACGAGGCGACGATTGTCAGGAAAGTAGAGCTAAAAATCGCAACGAAAAGTCTTCAAAATTTACAATACAATGCAAAATATTGTTGTCTATCAAGCTGCGTACTTAGTTCTTAAGATTTCTTTAAATTCAGTTTTGCCTTTACTCCTCTGTGCGACCCTTAAACATACAAAAAGACTTAAGAAACATGTTGCGGTTGTAAGACAAAAATTAACAAAAAAAGTTTTACAAATTTAAATTATTTACCCAATTTCATATTTATTTTAAGACAAATAAACATGTATGAAATTAATAATATTGTTCTCATCTTTTATGTCAATTTTGAAAAAAAAAATAGTAGAGCGTTCACACTTACACAACGCTAAGCTAAGCTGTGCAATCATGTGAGTGCACAAGTGCTGCGGTGTGTGTCCAACATAAATAATTAAAATATTTAATTATATTTTCATCATAAATAATTTACGTGAGCCTTAAATTACCTTTAAATTGTGCTCATAAATGTTTATTTGTATTGCTTGTGTGTGGCAGGAGTTTGTGCAACACAAGTCATCTGCCACACACACACGCACTATTACCATATTTCGTGCTACCCTGTGCTCCTGGTTGGTTATAAAAATTCTTGGTTTTTATACAACAAAAGGCAGCACAATTTATAGCTACACACATACACTCAAACACACATTTACAAAAGATTTGCTGAAAACATTTAATAAATGCAATATAAATCATTATCAACATTTTTTATTTCCTCTACTTGTACTAAAACACACACACACTCACACACCCAACTTGAACAGTTGTCAATGTCGGTGTGTGCGGAAAGAACCTGTGCTACACTCCCACTGTGTCACCACTACCATTTGCTGCAGCAGACGCTACATTCTTGTTCACAGCACACAACTACGGCTAAAATAAAAGCCGAGCAGGCTGGGGCTTCATTCTCAGTCATTAGTAGTGGCTGTTTGTTGTCCCAAAGCAAATAGCAAAAACAGTTGCACTGGAAACACATCCCGGAGATAGATAGATGTGCGTGTATGTGTGTGTGCCTGTGTGTTTGGGCTTCATGGAAATTTATAAATGTGTGAATTAAAGCGGAACTAAAAATCTTCAACGCATATTACCACAAAACAATGTGGCAATGACAACACCGGGACACACACAGACTCAGATACACATACACTTGCTGGAATTAAGGGACTTGCATACATGAATACCTTGGCAACGATGATATGACGAGTAGCAACCAGAAACATAAAAATTCCACAACACAGACACAAAGAAACCTGAAAAAATTCCTGGCGAAAGGACGACCGATACATTCAAGCACACGACTTAAATCCATATTTTCTTTGGGTTTCCTTTAAAAGGCTTTTCTATTCTCAGTAATAGAATATTAAGGCAACTACAAGTTGCCACACAACTTTCTTGTTTTTACTTTGAACAGTTGCCTTAAATATTTCATTGAAGTTTTCTTCCAACACTTCAAAATAAATGGAATAGGAATCTAACGAGAGAGAGAGAGGGGGAGGGACTTTTCAATATGAAAAAATATTTTTGATTTATGAACTGCAATTAAAGTGTTGTGTTTTACAAAACGCACAAAAAAAAAATCAAACTCATCATGGCCTTCATACAACCGAAAGCAGGCAGCAACACCAGCAACAGCAACAACACCAGCAACTGCTGCATATGAAATTCAGATGTTGTGTTTTTAGTCAAGGGTCTCTGGCCATTGTGTTACAATCCGTAAAGGGTTTTTCATTAAGCACTTCCTATCTTTAGATTTAAATAAAATAAAGTGCGGGTGTGAAATATCATCGACATTTTTTATTCGTTTGAAAGACCTATTGATGTGCGGAGCATCGCATCGTTCATATGTCAGCGCATAGAAAATGAGCAATTTTCCCGGGCTCTGGCGTATAAATCAGGCTGAATTCGATCGATGATATGGGTTATGTTGGCTTTAAGGATCACTGCAGTTTGTGGCTTATTTGCAGACCGGAAATGGAATTAAACTCTCATGTATGGGACGGTGTCTCAAAGTCTATTTTGAAGTTACTCCACCGTGTACACGAGAGGGCGAAGAAGCTCATAGGGGATGGTAGGTTAGGCAACTTGCACAATGCACTGCATATGTAGGGTTCATCCTCTGACTGCTGGTCCAAGATAAAACAAGTAAAAACGTTATATTCGACCGGGTCGAATCTTAAATACCCTCCAAATATTTAGTAAGTGAATTTAAAATATTTAACTTGGTGGGACAGAGTTCCTTTATATAATATCGTACGTCAACGCTCACTAAAGGGGGCGGGGTTCAAAAATAGACAATATCATGCTGTCCACAGACGAACGTATGTGCATTGCTAGACCGTCTTAGACTTCATCACTGATCAAGAATATATTTACTTCATGAGGTCCAATTCTCTGTGGAGGGTATAAAAACTGTATTTTGGCAGGGTCGCTCTGGCAAGGGCTGTGGGGGAAATATTTCACCTTTGTCATAAAAATCTAAAAATAAATGCTTGGGATGATTATAAACAAAATTACATTTTTTTTTGATAGGGTCATTTAGAGGGCAAAGGGGGAGAGGGGGTAGGGCAGAAACAGGTAGACATAAAACTCTATAAATAAATGCTTGGGATGATTATAAACAAAATTTAAAAAAAAAAATTTTTTTTGGTAGGGTCATTTAGGGGGAAAAGGAAGAGGAGGGGGGGGGGGGGGTAGGGCAGAAATCGGCAGTCATAAAACTCTAAAGATAAATGCTAGGGATGATTATATACAAAATTTAAAATTTTTTATTTTATTTTTTTGATAGGGTCATTTAGGGGGCGAAGGGGAAGGAAGAGGTAGGGCAGAGTAGTACCAGGTTTCGTCTCAGCTTCGTCATTAAAGCTTAAAAATGTTATTTTTAAGGAATGTAGGCTTAAGTAATTTAATTTGTTAAATTTTTATGCCATTTTTGCCTATGATAACGCCCACTAAAGTGGGCGGGGTCAAAAAATATTTTTATTTTATTTTATGGCTCCAAGTGTAAGGCGTTGGACCGTATTTGACATAAAAATATATCATTTGCTTAACAAAATAACCAAAAAACTTTAAAAATTATGTTGTTTTTTCTGGGTTGGTTTAGTTCTTCTTAGGGGAACTTTTTTCCCCCTAGCCCGATTTAGCCCATCTTCGAACTTAACCTGCTCTAAGCTTCAAAATATATTTACGCAAATTTCAAGAGTCTAGCTCTTTTCGTTTGGACTGAATCGTGATTTCCACAGACGGACAGACGGACGGACGGACATGCTCAGTTCGTCTTAGATTTCATCACTGATCAAGAATATATATACTTTATGGGGCCTGAGATGGATATTTCGATGCGTTACAAACGGAATGACAAAGTGAATATACCCTCCAAATTCTTTTTTGGAGGGTATAACAAGAATAACTTTTGCGACAACCATTGGACTCCCCTGGGTTCTCTTGTGGATTGATATCGTCCTTTGGTTGTTCACGTAGGCTTTCGTCCCGAAATCGGCCACCATTAACTGTCAAAGTTCTGAAGTTCCTATTGCAGGAACCTTTAAAATCCTCATGATGTGAAAGTGAAAATGAAATATTCGTTCGTACTTGTAAATTGAGCCCAAAACAATATTTGCAGGTAGCTACACTCTGCCTTCATTCTAACTGAAACAGATAAAAAAGAAAGGATACTGACAACTTGTGCATGTCGTGTGTTTCATTGTAATTGTGTAGGTGTTTTTCCTCTATTTGTTTTTGTGTGTTCGTACCTTTTTTCTTTTTTGTTGTTACTGCTGTCTAATGTGCCATAATATACTTGCCAACATATATATTTATTGTTGTTGTTGCTGTTGCACAAGTGACAATATTTAGATTTTGGAATCAATTTTTGTTAGTTTTACTTGGGCCAGCAACTCGTAGTTGAAATCCTACTGATGCAATGCATTGTGCAGCAACTAGAAAAGAAGGGGGAAAGTAATGAGAGGACAGATGAAGGAAGATGAGAAGGTACACTTTGTAGACATTTTATTTTTTGCTGCAGTACCGGCGCAGAAGGAGGGATAGTATCAATCGCAAGCCCACTTGTGGCTTCGCTATTGGAACAGGCCGACAATAAGCAACACAACCACGCATTGATGTAGAGAAGAAAAATGCGGAGTCGAACTCGGGTTCTTATGCTTTGTAGTCTAAGTGTTAACTATTTTAGCCTCCACATGTTCTTTTATTGCATCTAGTGTATTCAAAGAATCGGGCTTCTGTGTGAAATATACATTTATAAAAATTTAGTTAAATTATTTATATTGTGCATATTTGCTTAAAAATGCCTTTTAAATTTTATATAATTTGCCAATATTAACGAACGGTAAAATATTTAAGAGTGTACCACAAAAACATGTGTGGCAATTGAAGGCAGACGGTTTTTTTCAACTGAGCTAATTTCGCCGTATCCAATACCAGCAAACTGGTAACATAATTAATATATCAAAGTCTGTTCATCAGCAATCATGTGCTGTTGGCTGAAATAGTAGAACACGAGACTATGAAGCGGAGGGTCCTGAGTTCGAGCCCGCGCTGAGTCATGACATATTGTGTTGAATTCTTTTGATCAGCATTAGTGCGTGGTTGTGTTAGTTGTTGCCAGCCTGTTGCAATGATGAAGGCATAGTTACTGGTCACTGAACATAATTGGTCGGCGAATGACACTATCATGTACATACTAGAAGCAGAGTAACAGCACCCACCTTCGTCGGCCCTGTAACAAATATTAGCCGGCGAAGTAAAAGGTTGAAATAGCTACAAAACAACTGTCTATCTTCTCATCTTTCCTAATCTGTCCCCTCAATACTATCCCCTCGTTTTCAGTTCCGGCTCAATGCATTGCATATGTAGCGGTCATCCCCTGAGTGCTGGTCCAAGATAAAAAAAAATATCAAGTGCCTATACACCAGGGAAGCCCAGTTCATGAAACAATTGTTTAGAGAGAACTCACACATATTCTTATGCTCTTTCATTTAGTCGTTGATGATAAGTCGACAAGTGCACATGTTTAGCGGATGCTTTATTACCTTTCTAAGGTTCACACTCAAAAAATGTTGCGTGGTCTTTCAATGCCATGTTAATGGTTGTCACAAAAGTATTAAATTAGAATCGTTTATTCATAATTGCAATCTTTTTTTTCGTCAAAATTTTGAAATCGTTTTGATTTATTATAATGAATTATATTATTAAGTTGTTTTTGTTAAATAAAATTTATGCGGAATATAACATAAATATCATATTAACATCTTTTACTTTTATAGAGTTTATAAATAATTGAGTATTTTAATTTAAAATTTAAAAAATTAAATTAAATTATTTAAAAATATGTATATTAATATGTTTGGTTTTTTATATGAATATAATTATTCTGTTTTTCAATCTCTTACTAACATTATAATTTGGCTGTAAATAAATCAATTCTCTCAATTTGTTTTTTCTCTCTTACTCACTAATACACAACAAAAAAATTTTGGGCTTCCCTGCTATACACGTATAAACGACTTGCATCAACACATAATCAAGCAAAAATGATTTCTATGGTGCATCTTTACACAAAAATGCCTTTCAAATTTTATATAATTTGTTAATATTAGATAACTGTAAAATATATAGAAGTGTACCACAAAATCATGCGCGGCATATTTATAAAGAATATCTCAGTAATAAGACCCTTTTTAAATTTAATGTTAATTGTTTTGTACAAGTGGTAACTCTGAAATTTGGCAGAGTTGATATACATTTATTTCGATTATTAAAACTATAGCTCTTTAAGAAAGAATTAACACACTAGGGGGAGCGCCGGCAATTAATTTAACGTTTAATGGAACAAAGTCTATGAACAATTTTCGAAAAATATAATCTTTTTCGATGAGATCTGAATGGCTTCGTGAATACATAAGATTGTCGAATTTAGGGCTCAGAGAATCTTTATGCGATATTTCGGTGGGCAAATTCGAGATATAACGCTTCAGCGGTGAAATATCCCTGTGAAAATGGCATGGAAATTCATGTCATTAGAATAAAGGATGCCATTTGATGGATATTTTATTTGATTCTTAATCGGGTCATGTTCTCCTCAATCTAATGAAGACATGTTCTCTGCAATGCAATGAATAAATCAAAATCGTGTAAAAAATAGGTATTTTTGTTTTAAAATGAATATATGAATTTTTACCGATATTCACTTTATGCTAGGAACACAACTGCGACGAACGACGAATTTTTGGTCGCGAATGTTCGTCGCCAAAATTAAAACACATGCACACAATCGGGGCTTTGGGCGAAATTCGTCATACTCAGCGAAAGTTGAAATAGATTTATTTCTAATTGTTTCGTCAACGAACGACGAACAAATCAATATAAAGTGACCAGGTTTCATATACTCAAACTGGTTTTTTGTGGAAAAACATGGTTCACTACTGTATTGTTGCATGTAGCACTAAAATTTTCAGTACATACTAAAACTGCATTCACTAATTCACAAAAATGTATCATTCGGACGACTTTTTATTAATTTTGAACACTTTTTATAATATAGTTTTTCTTTCTATTTCTCACTTTTTCATATGGTCACCCCATCAGCTGTTAAATGAAAATAATAATTTATTTACAGACAAAAAATTTTTCAGAAAATATTAACAAAAAGGAATTTGTTCTGAAAAAAATGGACAACACCGGGATAATTATTGAGTGTCTAAACAATCTGACTGGCATCAGAGGATTACAATGATTTAAAAAACAAATATTAAAATTTTGTTTGCTTATTATTTTAATTTATTCGTCGTTATTCTGTTTCATACGACGAATTTATAGAGCGATTTTTTATCAACGAATTCGTCGTACTAAGCGAAATTCGTCGTTCGTCCCAGTTGTGTTCCTAGCATTATATAACATTTTAGTTCGCTGGCAAATTTCCGGCAATACCGGCGAAGAGTCGCTTTAATATTCTTTTTAATAGATGGTAGTGCCAATCGCCATCGGTACTATTCCCTAACCTCCTTACCCTTTCGTCATTCCAACAGGCCGATAACAATTGACTCGGCCAAACAAGGCAAGGGACCGAACCCTTGGCATTCGACCTCGTAGTTCACATATCAACTGCTTCAGGCAACAGCACACTGGAATGGAAATCAACTAAAAGCTAAAGCCTCTAACTCTTCATTAAGTTATATTGCAATTTATTATTTTTTAAAATTTCCAAGATCTTAGATTTAGCCATAACTGGCTGATTGAAAACTCCGCACTCGAGCCCTGTATTACAACTACCAACATCCTGTATGCAGGACTGTATTTCATTGACTCCAGCGATTTTCGCTGTTCCCTCTGCAACTAAAAGTTACTACAGCCGGAAGTGCTTTATCGGTGCCATTGCGGTTTGTCTCACTATTAAACCGTTTAAAAGAAACTGAAATAAGATTTTTATTGCCACCGCAAGCCTTTCAGTTTGTCAACTAATTCATTATAACACAATATGCTGTCATTAACAAAATGATTTATTTAATAACAAACAACCCGTTTGCTTAATAGAAATCGCAACAAACAAATTTTTGTGCAATTGATTTTATTTTTATTTTTATTTCAAATAAATAAATTGTATTGATAATATTGTCGTTTATTTACAATTTTTATGGCGGCAGGCACCGAGAGTTGTGATCTGAATTCGAACATGCGTTTAATTGTTTAAATTTATTTACTAAAATTAAACAATTTATTTCAGTCAAACCACACACTTGCAGACTGCTGCACACTCTCAAACACACCCAGTTAAACTCATTCATTAATTTTCTTCTTGCTGTTTTGTTTTTTTGACAAACCGGGATGTCATTTCAATTTTCTGTTTATGACTCTTTGTCGTTTGAAATTAAATAATTTATCGCCACGATCCATCGATCACATAAATGTTTGTAAATTTCTTATTTTTCGTACACATTTTGTGGAATTGTAGCAAAACATAAAATGTTTAACAATCTTGTTTTAATTGATCAATTGAGTTCAATTAATTGAACACGAAATGTTAGACAAATTTTTCAAAGACTTTGTCTTGTTTAGGTGGACGTAGCAAACTGTGTACTTGGTTACCTTTTATTCGTTTATGTAGCGAGATAATTTGTTAATAGAAAAGGAAGTTTTGATTAGAGATAAACTTCTAAATGAGTGTAAAATAAATATTTAATACTTATTTCCTTAAAGTGTAATGAGGGCATTTGTCAGACTGTCATTCTGTTTGAAATAAACCCAATAAAAAACAAGTAAAAACGTTATATTCGACCGGGTCGAATCTTAAATACCCTCCAAATATTTAGTAAGTGAATTTAAAATGTTTAACTTGGTGGGACAGAGTTCCTTTTTATAATATCGTACGTCAACGCCCACTAAAGGGGCGGTGTTCAAAAATATACAATATCATGTTTTCCACACACGAATGTATGGGCAATGCTAGACCGTCTTAGACTTCATCACTGATCAAGAATATATTTACTTTATGGGGTCCAATTCTCTTTGGAGGGTATAAAAACCGTATTTTGGCGGGGTCGCTCTGGCAAGGGCTGTGGGGGAAACATTTCACCTTTGTCATAAAACTCGAAAAATAAATGCTTGGGATAATTATATACAAAAATAAAATTTCTTCTTTTTGATAGGGTCATTTAGAGGGCAAAGGGGGAGAGGGAGTAAAGCAGAAACAGATAGACGTAAAACTCTAAAAATAAATGCTTGGGATGATTATATACAAAATTTAAAAAAAAATTTTTTTTTTGGTAGGGACATTTAGGGGGCAAAGGAAGAGGAGGGGGTAGGGCAGAAATCGACAGTCACAAAACTCTAAAGAAAAATGCTTGGGATGATTATATACAAAATTTAAAATTTTTTTTTTTTTTTGGTAGGGTCATTTAGGGGGCGAAGGGGAAGGAGGGGGTAGGGTAGAGAGTACCAGGTTTCGTCTCAGCTTCGTCATTAAAGCTTAAAAATTTTATTTTTAAGGAATGTAAACTTAAGTAAAACAATTTGGTAAATTTTTATGCTATTTTTGCCTATAATAACGCCCACTAAAGTGGGCGGGGTCAAAAATATTTTTATTTTATTTTATGGCTCCAAGTTTAAGGCGTTGGACCGTATTTGACATAAAAATATATCATTTGCTTAACAAAATAACCAAAAAAAATTTAAAAATTATGTTGTTTTTTCTGGGTTGATTTAGTTCTTCTTAGGGGAACTTGCCCGATTTAGCCCATCTTCGAACTTAACCTGCTCTAAGCTTCAAAATATATTTATGCCAAATTTCAAGAGTCTAGCTCTTTTCGTTTGGACTAAATCTTGATTTCCACAGACGGACGGACGGACGGACATGCTCAGTTCGTCTTAGATTTCATCACTGATCAAGAATATATACACTTTATGGGGTCTGAGATGGATATTTCGATGCGTTACAAACGGAATGACAAAGTGAATATACCTTCCAAATTCTTTTTTGGAGGGTATAAAAGTCATATTCCTGTTCTTTATTAATTTAGCGTTATCTGTCTGCCTCCATAGTTTTCTCTTGTAACGTGCGAGGTCTATTCAAAAATTAAGGTGAATTAAAATGTTTCCCCAAAAATATGTACCCCCTATTAGAAATGACGATATCGTAGTCACGTCAATAGGACAGCAGAAACTTGCCACTTGTCTACCAGTTGCCTAAAAGAAAAAAATGAATTATTATTGACAATCTATTAGTATTCTCTAAGGCATCTAATACTGATAGAGCATGTCAATAGTAGTCAATTGTTGTCGACAAAGAGAAGGCAAGTGAACCTTTTTTGCTGTCGTGTTTAATGTGAACTCGCCGTCGTCTTACATAATAAGGGAGATTTATTTATTCATCAATTCCTGATTTGTATCCTTCAAAGTAGACGCCTTCAGATAAATTCCACGTATGGTACAGCTTTTTCCTATCCTCGAAGCAGTTCCAAAGTGCACCTTTTGGTGTGTCCTTGGGCGATTCTTTCAGCGACTAGGCTTTTGTCTGTTCAATAATCGCAAAACTCGGTTCCTTTTTGGACCTATTCAATCTGGATCAGAACACAAAAAAATTACCGGAGATCAACTCTGGTGAATATTGTGGCAGAGACATGATTATGTTGCTATATATTTCTGGCCGAAAAAAATTATGAACATAAATTAATTTTTTTTTGCCAGAATTTTACAATTTCGGAATGAATTCCGAATAAGCGATGTCCGTCTGTCTGTACATGAAATTGGTTATCCGAAGGCCCCAATAAAGCGCGAGACTTCAGTCATGAATTAGTGTATGGGAAACATTCCTAAATGGATTGCTATTGATAATCAACAAAATCCAAAATAATGTTCCAGAGCTGGAAAATGGAAACTTATTTTTATTACAATTTTTGTTTAACTTTCCTTCAGTAAACCTATTTTAAGCTTCCGGAAGCATTAAATTGTTATTAAAAATCAATCCAAATCAAAAAGACGAATCCAGGGTTGGACAAGTGAAACTTTTTTTGATAACAAAAAGTAACCAATTAAAATAAATTTTTTCTTATTTTCTATATTAAAAATATTTCATGTTTTCGAAAGCAGTTCAGTGGTGTTAGAAATCAAAAATGTTTAAAATACAGATCCAGAGCTGGAAAATTGAAATCTTTTTTGGGATATTAAAGTAATCACAAGAAAATTAATTTTCTTCGTTGCTAATCAAAATATATAATATTTTAGAAAGAATTAAATTAGTATTGAAAATCAGAAAGAATCATAAAAGTGGTTCCAGGGTTGAAATGAATGCCCATTTTTACATGTTATAAAATATAAATGTTCAGTGGTCGAATTTCGGTATCTCTTCTCCAAATATTATCCATCCCTAATTTTCCCCTGCAATGCATTCCCTCTAATGAGCATTATCCCGTGATGACCGGTCCTGGAAAAATATGTTCAATCCGTTTCGTAAATGCATTGCAACCAGCATCTAATAAATTTAAAATCTTTTAAATTTTTTAAAAAGTGTTTTTAGTCATCTGTGACTGATATATCCATCAACTGTGACTAATACTTATATCATTTCCTCTAATAAGCATTATCCCTTATGACCGGTCCTGGAAAAAAATTTCAGTCCGATTCGTAAATGCATTGCAGCCAGCATCTAATAAATTTAAAATCTTTTAAAATATTTAAAAAACTGTTTTAGTCCTCTGTGACTGATATATCCATCAACTGTGACTAATACTTATATCATTTCCTCTAATAAGCATTATCCCCTGATGACCGGTCCTGGAAAAAAAATGTAATCCGTTTCGTAAATACATTGCAACCAGCTTTTAATAAATTTAAAATATTTATGATTCCCCCTACAAAACCAGAGCAACAGCTAACCGGAAATTAAGAGAATGCAAAAAAAGTTCCTAGCCGACCACTAGTCTCACTGAACAAACGCAGTGACACTAAATTCTTCTAACTTTCATAAAACCATTCATTATGTGTTCATGTTCAATTTGCTTCTAATATTCAAGTTAATTTTTTCATATTTCTATTATTGACAGTTTCCTGCCACATGTGACAGATTTAGGTGGAGCAGACAACAACAAATATGAGACATGCGAAGTTGTTGTACAATGTGTGCTGCAGCCGACTGCTGTTGCTCTTGTTGTTGTTGTTGCAGCTTTAGCAAATAGATAACAATTTGCAACAATTGTGTTGCTTGCTGACTTGCACATATTTGTTTAAATTATTTACTTTTTACAAAAGTTTCAATTTGTCTTTTTTTTTTTAGTTAAATTTGTGTTTGCTCTCGTTGGCAGCCATAAAACGGCTGTTGTTACTCACACGAGCGACAAATAATGATAAAAGTGTAGCAAAATAAATTAAACACCTCCATGCCTGCAAATATGATAGAGGAAAATTTCATTTTTAATTTTATTAATCATATGGGGGGCAGGTAATGAAGAAATTGAATTTACCCTGCCTTTAAAACAGCCGAGAGTAGCACGTGTGAGTTCGCATTTATTGTGCTAAAATGAGTGTGCAATTGAATTTATTTTTTTTCTTCGAAATTAAAAGTGAATTTATGGCGGTTTCCTTAATACAAACGATTAGTCAGCCTAGAATATTTTTTATAAAAAACCACTTCGGATGCAGTCATATGACTTGCATTGGATTTGTTAGTTTCAACTAGAAGAGATTCCGTAAAATTGCTTCTTTTGTCTTTGCTAGATGTTGTCTGCCTGTTCGGCATGGTGTGTGTCTGTGCTATCTGTTAGGAAGCTAACGTTTTCTAACATCTTTTGCTTATGTATTAGAATTTTATAGATCAGGTTTTTAAATCAAATACTCGTACTTTGAATATTAATCAAATTCACTTTGTAAGCAGACCGGCTTCGGTTATGTGTCCTATTCAGTGATGTTTTTATCATTCTTTATTAAATAAATCTCATGACGGTTAATTGGTTATGGTGCCTAATGCAAGCAATCTCCTTAGGAATAAATCTACAACAATCCACTTATATTAAATTTTATGTCGTATGTCGTATTTAAAAAAAACTTTATTCAGTTTAATTTTATTTGAATTGACTTTTGCTTTCGCTTTCGCTTTCAAACTTAACGACAGTTTTAGTAGGCATTGAGAAACTTTTCATTTGTGTGACTAAATTCTACGCGCAGTTGCAGTCAAAGCAAGGAATAATAAAATAGAAATAACAAGTAAAAGTGCCTTCATACGGCTATACCGATTCTTTTATGCCCTTCACCGACGTACTTCTTCAGTAAATTTGTTACAACTCTGGAACCATTTTTTTATCCTAATGCTCTTCAACACTAATTTATTTATTTCTAAAATAAGTTTGATTACCAAAGAAAACAATTACTTTAATATTCGAAAAAGTTTACAATTTTCCAGCTCTGGACTAGTCTTTTTGACTTTTCTGATATGTAATACCCCTGAAACGTAAAATATTTTTTTTTAGATATAAAAAAAAAATTTGTGTTATTTGGTTGCTTTTATGCAGCATAAAAATTTTAAATTGTCCAACCCTGGAAAATTTCGGTTGAATTTGAATACCAGTTTAATTTTTCCTGAAGCATAAAATAGGTTTAATTAACAAAAAAATAAATAAATAAATATAAAAAATTTTTGGAGAGACTTTTTATGCTACAAATAAGTTAACAGAGTTTACCAGCTCTGGAACCGTCTTGATCTCTTCTAACATCAACGAATTTCTTTCAAAAACATCAAAAATTTGTTTTAGCTGGTTACTTTTATGTACTAAGAAAAGTTTCGTTTATCCAACCCTGGAATTCTCCTTCCGATTTTGTTTGATTTTTAATACCACCTGCAGGAGATCGAACTAGTATCAAACTAGTATTGTACTAGTACAAAAATCACCAGTACTAGTTCCCAACTGTAAACTTTCCTATACCATGTTAATGCTGAAATTAACATTGAGCGTGTTTGGGAAATTGCTAGTACAATTGGTACTAGATGGATACTAGGCGGATACTAGTACTATTAGTACTAGATGAGCACTAGTATAATTTCTTCTAGTCTGATACTAGTACAATTAGTTCTGCATTGAGAACTGGCTTATATATAAAAAAAATTCCAAAAATTATTGTTTTTTTAAACCCAATGAAATTAAGTTAAGTCTTTGTCTTCACAAGCAATTTTTGGTTCATCAATTCTTAGTTTATTAAAGGAAATGGAAAGTTCCTTCAGGGCACACTCCATCCACTAGCACCTTTGTACAACTTTATTTATGTTTGGTACCACCATATACTAAACAATTCCTTTTCCGTAAGAAGAAAATGCAAAGTTCTTGAAAAAATCCACAAAATTATTACTTCACTCAATATAGAAAAATTCCATTAACATAACTGATCTTTAAAAGCACTAATGAACATACATTACATATATTATTTTTATTATTTAAAAAAAATAGCTGATTTTAAATATAAACATCAATATTAAACAAAAAACACCCTTAAAAAATGTTAAAATTACCTTTTAATGTTATTTATTTTTTAAAATGTCACTATTTAACACACAAGAAAACCGAGGCTTACTTATATAAATGTTCGAATAAATAAACTGATATGCAGGTGGCAAAGTCTGATAATCATTTTAAGCGGCGGTACAGCGAAAAAGTACACAGCATACTGTTCTTTGTTCAAAATTTGAATTTGCTTAAAAATTGTAACATAAATGAAAATTAGAGGAATTCTTGACGTAATCAAACTCAGAGGTTTCATGGTATCGGTGGAGCGCACAACAGACCTATGAGGCCTAAGTGTAATCCATGACGGATTGGGATACTTATGCCCCTCTTCTTCAACCTAACCTAACCTAACCTAGCAATTCGCGTTAAAACATCATCAAAAAGTAATATGAAATTCTACAAGTCAAATCAATCTACAAATGAACTACTTGAAGTACTAGTACTTTTCTGTATATGTTCAATCACCTTTTGAACTAGTGCTTGCTATACTAGTAATCGTACCAGTAGCTTAAAGACAATTAACGCTTATCCTCCTGCAGGGCAGTTTACTTCTTCCTGAATTATAATTAATTAATTAATTAACAAACAAAAAATAGCTTAAGGGCATTACTTCTATAGGGCCCGAAATCTAACGTTTTTTTTTTCAACTAGTGCTTATTTCGTGAATGGTAACACTTAGCTCATGTCTGATTTGACAGATAAGTAATTTTATCCTTCAGCTGAACGAATATGGTTGACCGTCCAATGCGTTTTCGATTCGCTCAGTGGGCCTGCGATCGACTTACAGAAGATGCCGATTTTGCCAAAAAAATCACCTTTTCAGATGAAGCTCATTTTGATCGTGGCGCGTATGTAAACAAGCAAAATAGTCGCATTTGGGGCACAGAAAACCCGCACGCATACATTGAAAAGCTGACGCACCCAAAACGAGTCACTGTTTGGTGCGGATTTTGCTCCAGAGGCATAAGTGGGCCATTTTTCTCCGAAAATGAGCAAGGAGTGGGCGTTACAGTCAATGGCGATTGTTATCTGGCCATGCAGCCATTTGAATGAAATTATTTCCCATTATTAACCGGAAGGATTGTACTTTCAAATAAAAAAATAAATTTGGGAAAATATTCAGTACTTTTTTATAGCATTTAAGAAAAAAAAGTTATTTGGCGGACCCCATATACATATATACAAAAAATCCAGCTCTGGAGCTGATTTTTGTTTTCTCTTTGGCTTTTCTGGTTTCTAATATTAATGAGTTTCTTCCAAAAACATCAAATATTTTTAATATTGTACATAAAAAAAAAGAATAGCTTTAGTTGGTTACTTTTATGTACTAATAAAAATTTGGATTATCCAACCCTGATAATTGTCTATCCGATTTTGTTTGATTTCTAATACCAGTTTACTTTTTGCTGAATTATAAAATAGGTTTAGTTAACAAATAAAAAAATAGTTTTAGAGAACTATTTTAATATAAACACAATCCAGCTCTGGAGCTGTTTTTTTTGCTTCTCTGATTTTTAATATCAATGAATTTCTTTTAAAAAATATCAAATATTTTTAATACATAAAGAAAAAGAAACAATTTGTTTTAGTTGCTTACTTTTATGTAGCAAAACAGGTTTAATTATCCAACCCTGGAATCGTCTGTTTGATTTTTAATATCAATTTAATTCTTTCCGAATATTAAAATTGGCTTAGTGAACAAAAAAAAAAAAAAAAGAATTACTTTTAGGCCGTTACTTTTATATTTACCAAAAAATAGTTTGAATTTTCCAGCTCTGCAAGGGTATTTTGGATTTTCCTGATTTTCAATAGCAACTCCATTTAGGATTATTTCCGATGCATCAATGCAAGACTGAAGTCTCTAGCTGTTCTGGGGGGCTTTCAAACAGCGATTTTACGTACAGACAGACGGAAATCGTTTATTCGACTTCAATATTCATAAGGACACAGAATATATATTGTAAAAAGGCATTTACTAACATTTTCAACATTTTGCAGGAAAAGCATAAAATTTGTTTAAATAAAAATAAGAGACCTATTAACACACAATTACTTAAAAACTACTTTTGCTAATTAAAAATTATGAAAATAAAATTAAAAAAAAAAGAATTGCAAATATTTGTATAAAAAATATCTGAGAACATTTAGTTTCACTTAAATACATGATCGCGGATAATTTATTCCACGAGCAGAATATTATGAAAATAAGCAAATTGTAAGCAAATAAACAAAATAGCCAATTCCAATTCTATTTAGTATTGAGTTTTAAAATTAAAGGAAATAAATCATTTATCGTTTTGTTATAATTGACTGTGAAGAGAATAAAAAAATAAAAAAAAAAAATATAAATGTTTGTTAACAACTGCTTGTAAAGTGGCTGGGTGTTTAACAGGTTGTTGTATTATTTGCCACTTGATTATTGTTGTTATTGTTGCAGCACGCTAATGCCACTTTTTTTCGCTGTCTTTCTCTAGTCACACAACAAACGAATAATTTACTATTTTACCACTCACTTTTAGGCCTTAAACACAATTTTGGTTTTTGTTGTTTTTTTTTCATTATTACTATTTGTTACAACAACGTGTACTATTACACTTGTCAACGTACAATGACAATAAAATTGGTAGTTTGACACTAATTGACAGTTGCAAGTGACACAAATAAGCAAATTTTTCGTTTTGTTTAACAATAAAAAATAACATTAAAAAAAAAAACAAAAAACATTTCGTAAAACATCAACGGCCGTTTAAATTTAAGAAATAATATACGATTGTTGTTGCTGTTGTTATTGGATAAGAAATAAAAAATCAAAAACTATAGAAAATATTTTATAATTGTGGAGTACACAGTCAAGCAGCCAAGCAAAAAAACTGATACCCCATCCAAGAAAAAATAAATAAATAAAAGTAAAATAACTAACGAACGTCACACTTACTCGAACAGATCGAACAAGAAATGAATGAATGAATCGAATGACTGAACAAATGAATGAATGAATGAACGAATGACTGAATGTATTTTTAACATTTTGCATGGGAAATAGTATGAAAAATGAAAAAAAAGAAATAATAAAGCAAATTCAGCTGGCACATTGAAGGTAAAACAACAACGTTAGCATTTGTCATATTTGATTGCGCATGTGCAACTGAACAACTACAATAATGGCTGTTGCTACACCATTTACCATTTGTTACTCGCTGGTTGTGGCAGTTGATTCCTTCCACAAGCAAACAAATCGGCTAAATAGTTGGGCAATATCTAGTCTCAATTTGGGTTCCTGTAGTTTCATTTCCATTTCGATATTGAGTTTGAATTTCTTTTATGCTGCCTTCTTTACACTCCTGAGACATTGTCAGGAGTCAAAAGTCGTAGTGTTGCAATTAAATTTAAATATTGTTGAGAATTTTTTCTTTCCACCACCACAATGCGGCCCATACAAAATGTTGACTGTCAAGAGCCACATAAAATACAAATTGTTGCACAGAAACTGAAACTTGTTGGCAACAATAGATTTACGATAAATTGCAAAAACCTCATAATTTAAAAAACAAAAAATTTGTTTATGAATGTTGAACGATAAGAAGACTTTGCATGTATTTACGTGAGACCTACAACATTTTGTTGTAGCCAAGCACAAAGGCGTGGGGAGAGGCTTAACTCCCCCGTCATAAATCCCAGACGTAAACTTAAAGAAGTGGCAGCTACAGTCGTTAGAAGTTTTTTGATTTCGTTGCATGGAAATATTAACAACCTGTTTGCTGTTGTGGTTAGTGACCGTGTCGAATCCCACAAGGGCACACTGTCCATTGGCAATATATGGATTCATGTTACGGCTGCTGATATGTTGTTTGCATTGTTGCAGTTAGTTTTTTCATGTTTGATCTTAAATGAATACAATGGGAAACATTTGCTATTTTTTCATGCGTGCGTTTTTCATAGGCTTTGTTCTATTCTCGTTTCAATTAAGATACAATAAAACTTTATTATTTGATTTTTATTTTATTTTTATAACACACACAGCTTGAGTAGTGCTCTGCTTCCTTGTCTGTAGAAAAAAATCCAGAGTCTCCTGCTGGAATTGAACCCATGATCAATGGACTGACTCAGTGAAGAGTTCTATAACTAAAATCATTCCAGAGTGTTAAAACTATTTAAAAGCCGAAGAGAAAAAAATTATATCAAAAAAGTGGTTTTAGTCATCTATGACTGATATATCTATCAACTGTGACTAATACTTACATCATTGCCTACAAGTAAAAAATATTAGAATGAACGGCTTAGATTTATGTACTATGAACCATAATATTTATGTATTAGAGAAGGATGGAAAAACGCACATAAACTAAAATTTTGCACTATTTTAATTTAATTTTTTTTAAATGGACCCACAATCAGGGCATGATTTCTACTGTTGCGTTTCATTGTACTGGAACTATAGAGGGAGAGGATAGTGCGGATAGAGTAGACGGATAATTTTTTATGGCAATTTTTTAATTATTTACTTCGCTGGTGAATTTTTGATATGGTGATGTAGCACGCTTTTTAGTACATAATAGTGTTATGCCTTCGTTATTGAAAAAAGTCTGCAACAACTAATTTATTTTTTTATCTTGGACCAGCACTCAGGGGATGACCCCTATATATGCAATGCATGGCGCCGGAACTGAAAACTAGGGGATAGTATTGAGGGAACAGATTAGGAAAGATGAGAAGATAGACAGTTGTTTTTGTAGCTATTTCAACCTTTTACTTCGCCGGCTAATTTTTGCTATAGGGCCGACGAAGGTGGGTGCTGTTACTCTGCTTTTAGTACATGATGGTGTCAGTCGCTGCCAATTATGTTCAGTGATCAGTGACTATGCCTTCATCATTGAAACAGGCTGGCAACAACTAACACAACCACGCACTAATGCTGTTCAGAAGAATTCAACAAAATATTTCATGACTCAGCGCGGGCTCGAACTCACGACCCTCCGCTTCATAGTCTCGTGTTCTACTACTTCAGCCAACAGCACCCACAATACAGTTAGGAAAAGTTGATAAATATTTTCATGACCGAAAGCGGAGTCAAAGAAAAAGCCATAAAAACTTTATTATACACAATGATGAATATATCTGTCAATAATGACGGTAATATGACCAAAACTTTTTTTGCAGTAAAAAAGACACCGGTTCGTTTACAAACTAAATTCGACGAGTTTTGCCAAAAAACGATTAAAATTAAAAAAAAAGAAAGCAAAAAAAAAAAGGATTTCTGGCAACAATCATCTGTGCCAGAAATAGGCCTTCACTTCATTGTTAAACGTTTCATGTTAAAAAAAAACGAGGTCATGGCATCATTCGAATTACAATTGAAATTAAATAACTATTTCAAATCTGTAAACAATACGGGTCACAATGCATACCGCTTCAATACAAAAGCAGCAACCAATTAAAAATTGCAATCGTAACGAAATATTTTAAATTGTCTCAGCATGAATAATAAACAAAAAATTGGAATGAAAAAAAAGCACACACACACATACACACACGAAAAAAGTATAAATTAAATGAAATGCTCCATTAACAAATAATATGGCCATAACAACAATTAATAATTATTTATTGACCTAATTTTGTTTTTATTGCGATCTTATTGCTGAATGTTTAAGTATCGCATGACATGATGATAAACATACAAACAAACTAGCGGACATGCAAATATTTATATATAATCATGCATTTTTATTTTGCATACAATTTATATATAAAAAAAATTTATTAGACGTTGAGCAGACCAGCAATATTGCAAGTATATGGCTGCATGCAGCAATAGCAAGCAGCTCTTGCTGCACCAACTGCAACAACATTTATACGAGTGAATGACTGCAGTTATTGGGCCAAAGTATCAATTACTTGAACGCCAATTGAAAGATGAAAAAAATCACACACACACAACTCGCCGTGCGAGCCGTGGTAATCTAAAGTAGTAGATAAATTGGAATAGCAAAATAAACAAGAAAAAAGAAAAATGCAGCGACAAAAATTACATTGTAAAAAAGTGTAAAATATAACTTACATACGCGTTTAACTCGATATTTAAATATTGGTTTCCATTTTTTCATTGTTTGCAAAATTATAACCAGATGCTGTACAGGCCTTTTTTTGTACAGTCAGTCGTGTCTGTCTATTCGTACTTTGGTTTTTTGTGTTCTATGGCTGTTTTTTTTTGTATTTGTGGGGATTTCCGGTTTAATTAAAAATTTAACGAGATACAAGTCATTATTATTTATATATGCAGTTTGTTTTTTATATGCCTAGACTTGTTTTAACACTGAAGCCAGTAATTGATAAAAAAAAAGTATTTATCAAGTTAATAAGTTTTTGAAAATTAAGCAATTTTTAAGAACGTTTAATCGTAAACTAGAAACATTTCTTTATTAATTAATTTACAGAATGAATCTAAAAAGGCTTAGCAGCCCGTGCAAAGCTGTTACATACAGTGAGAAATAAACATGCTGTAAGACCTCATTTATTATAGTAGCAACCGTTGCACATTGGAGTCTTTTGCCATTCTAGCCGGAAATTACTTGTTGTTATACCCTTCAACAAAAATTCCGTCATTCCGTGTGTAATTTCTACAAAATCATAAAGAGTGCAAGGCACCATAAAAAGTGCAAGTTCTCATAAAAAATGCAAGTCTTTGTGAAAAGTGCAAGTCATCATAAAAAGTGTAACTCATCATAAGAAGTGCAAGTCATCAGAAAAAGGGCAAGTTATCATAAAAAGTGCAAGTTATCAAAAAAAAAAATGCAAGTCTGTATGAAAAGTGCAAGTCACTGTGAAAAGTGCAAGTCACCATAAAAAGTGCAAGTCAGTATGAGAAGTGCAAGTCATCATAAAAAGTGCAAGTCACCATAAAAAGTGCAAGTCAGTATGAAAAGTGCAAGTCATCATAAAAAGTGCAAGTCACCATAAAAAGTGCAAGTTATCATAAAAAGTGTAACTCATCATAAGAAGTGCAAGTCATCATAAAAAGTGCAAGTTATCATAAAAAGAGCAAGTTATTATAAAAAGTGCAAGTCAGTATGAAAAGTGCAAGTCATTGTGAAAAGTGCAAGTTATCATAAAAAGTGTAAGTCAGTATGAAAAGTGCAAGTCATCATAAAAAGTGCAAGTCATCATAAAAAGTGCAAATTATCATAAAAAGTGCAAGTCAGTATGAAAAGTGCAAGTCACTGTGAAAAGTGAAAGTCAGTATGAAAAGTGCAAGTCATCATAAAAAGTGCAGGTCATCATAAAGAATGCAAGTCATTATGAAAAGTGCAAGTCATCACAAAAATTGCAAGTCATCATAAAAAGTGCATGTCATCATTAAAAGTGCAAGTCATCATAAAAAGTGCAAGTCATCATAAAAAGTGCAAGTCATCATAAAAAGTGCAAGTTATCATAAAGAGTGCAAGTCATCATAAAAAGTGCAAGTCATCATAAAAAATGCAAGTCAGTATGAAAAGTGCAAGTCATCATAAAGAGTGCAAGTCAACATAAAAAATGCAAGTCATTGTGAAAAGTGCAAGTGATCATAAAAAATGCAAGTCATTGTGAAAAGTGCAAGTGATCATAAAAAATGCAAGTAATTATGAAAAGTGCAAGTCATCATAAAAAGTGCAAGTCATCATAAAAAGTGCAAGTCATCATAAAAAGTGCAAGTCATCATAAAAAGTGCAAGTTATCATAAAGAGTGCAAGTCATCATAAAAAGTGCAAGTCATCATAAAAAATGCAAGTCAGTATGGAAAGTGCAAGTCATCATAAAGAGTGCAAGTCAACATAAAAAATGCAAGTCATTGTGAAAAGTGCAAGTGATCATAAAAAATGCAAGTCATTGTGGAAAGTGCAAGTGATCATAAAAAATGCAAGTCATTATGAAGAGTGCAAGTCATCATAAAAGGTTCAACTCATTAAATACTTACCCCCTTATTCATAAAAATTATGAGAGGCTTATAAGAGTGTAATACTGCAAATTTCATATGAAATTTTGTTTTATTACGCTGTTATTAGACTCTCATAATTTTTATGAATAAGGGGGTTAATATTTAAAGATCACTAAAATTTTTACATTATTTAAATTACATTTTTGCCTTAATGATTGTCGACGATAATCGAAGCTAATTTTATCTTAAAAATGAGACCGGCGTAACATTTGCAAGCCAATTTATTTAAAGAACTGCTGCCGAGACCCTTAAATGGACTAATTCTATAACGCAGAGCCAAAATATTGTTGCCCCAATTGGAGTATTAATTACCTTTTTAAAAGTTGCAACTACAAATTAGATTAGCAATCGAACAAACAAGTTGCAAACGTTTCCGTTTCACATAAAATTAAAGAAAATAAATTGCATTTACGTCACCATTACACTGGACATAAAATAAAATATTAATTACGTAAATAATTAAAATAAATTAGATTTTAATTTATCTTAAGCCCACACAATTTAACAAAAAAAAAACTGTTACCGATTATTTAATGGGCTTGTTAAAATTAATTTAAAAAAAATTGAAAAGAAAAATAAATAGACACTTCGACAGCCAGCAAGTGCAGGCGAATGGGAGTAGAAGAAAAATGGCTTTGCCCAGCCAACGAACAGCACAACGCGGCTGGGAAATTTATTATAAATCTTAAATAACTTTAAATAACATTAAAGAGCAGGAAAAATAAAAAGTTTTGAATATGATTATTAAGCCACTGTTTAGCGAATATTTTGCATGCCACCATGTAATTAGATTTAAGTGAAAAATTATATGTTTTCAGCCATTTGCTACGAATAGCAAAAACACAAACACTGGCCAGCGATTTTGTCTATATTTCCTTTAGATCAGTCACCGGGTTGGGTATGCACACACACACACACACATACGAGTACACTCTCCATACTGCACTCGTACACGGCACAATTTATGCAAAAACAAAATCCTGGGAATTATTACAGAAAAAGCAAAACAAAATCATGACAACGACTGCAGTGAGCGATTGAATAAAGTGTCTGTGGCATATAGACACTTCGTTGTACTTGTATATAGAATTATAAATGCTGCACATGCGCTCCATTTAGACATGCTGCTACAAACAACATGCCTGCGGTCATTTACTTAAAGCAATGCGTTGAATTTTTACTTTTGTATGTATGAAGCTCTGCAACACAACAACAACAACAACAACAAAAGTAACGGTGACACCAACAGCAGCAACAATAACAAAGATACTACATTATATGGTATTTCCTAGATTTTTATCAATCAATTAAATACGATTTATTAACACTCACTTGTGCTCATGTCATGTAAATGGATAACATGAGTACTGTTTAAGCGTGCGCACAAGCCTTTGCTGTATTTCGATACCTTTTTTGCACCCTTCACCAACAATGAAAAGTCTTTGGGGTATATAGAGGTTTGTCATTCCATTTGCAATTTGTGTAATATTCGTAAGAGAAAATGAATTTGTTTGTGTGTGAAATCGGATATCAAATGTCAGCTTCGATTTCACAATTTGTTTCAAATGATCTGTAATAAACATGATTAGATTTGCAGGGTGATTCATATAAAAATTCATATATTATTCTATGGATCGCCCTGCATAAACTAAAACGGCAAGTATAATTCTTATTTGGTTAGGTCAGGTTAGGTTGAAGAGAGGGGCATAAGCCATCCCAATCCATTTCGGATTACACCTAGGCCTCATGGGCCTGTTGTGCGCTCTATAATAAGGAGTCCCCATTGTACTGTAGGGTGCCTACACCGTTACCATGGAAACCTTGAAATTCGATTAAGACAAGAACCCAGTTTCTTCGATGTATCTCCTTAAGTTCTTCCAATTAGAGTCCTCAAGAAATTCCATCCCCCGTATAATCTCCTGATTAAATGTTTGCCTTCTGACTTGGCTAAAAGCTGGACAATAGCACAAGTAGTGCTCCAGTGTTTCGTCCTCTTCCTGACAGGCCCGTCATGTTATATCGCTAACGATACCCATTCTTGCCAGGTGATTCCTTAACTCTGTATGTCCTGTTATTAAATAAACCAATCTCCGTAGTGCTGGCCTACTCAATGTTAGGATCTCCTGTCACCATCTGGGTCCCCCCACAAAATTCTAGTCACTGTACCTGTACGGTAGAGTGCTGCCAATCTTGTATGCAATCCTTTATCCCATTGTTTCGCATCATTCTTAAAAACCTGAAATGGCTTCGGATTGTCAGTGTGATGTTTGCCATTAATGCTCCCATCTTTGCTAGCCTAACTGCTTCAACATTTCCAGGTATTCCCTGATGTCCTGGAATCCATATTATCTCTATGCCCCCACATTGCGTGTATAAGTTAATCTCATCCTTGCATTCTAGTACACACTGAGATCGAACCACATGATTCAACAGGGCCTCGATGACCTTCCTACTATCCGTGAATATACGAATTCTTATTACCCGATGACATTAAATTCGATCATTTATACGATTCTTTCTTCAAATTGGGGCTACTAAAATTTTCTAAATGATAACAAACTGCCTTTCCTCTTATTCTTTATTATAATAAATTTAAAGAGAAATGAAAGTGAATCCCAGTCTGAAAGCCCTAGAAAACTCGAAAGAGGCTATTGAGCATATATGCTTGTGTGAACAAGTGTGTTTGCAGGTACAAAATTATATAGAAAGATTTTGTTGTTGCTTTTGGCTGCAGTAGTTCACACAAAACTAAGAAGTCGAGAATCCCAAGTTCGCCCTCTGCCCTCAGTTATGAAAATGGTGTTGAGTTTTTCTGATCAGCATAAGTCTGTGTTCATACGAGTCATGTCTTATTGACAAGATTCTTCCCTTTTCTTCTTTGAACTTTCATTCGTGTTCACACAATTCATGACTCGTTGACGACATGTGCGTATAGTTGTATTTATGTACATATAGTTGTGTGCTTTACGAATGAGTAAGCAAAACGTACTGACAGTACATGCGCATGAGTACTCTTTACTTTTCCCTTCTCCCCTCTCGCCTGTAACGTAGCAATCATGGCAATAAAACATGACTCGTATGAACACAGACTTAGTGCATGATAGTGTTAGTGGATGGCGGCTTGTTGCAGCGATGAAAACATTGCAATGCCCGCTTACTAAAGAGCAGAGTAACAGCATCCTCCTCTTGTCGGTCCTGTAGTAAAAGTTAGACATCAAAATAGAGTTTAAAATAACCAAAAAATAAAAAAAAATTATCTTCTCATCTGTCTTCTCAATACCCTGAGTGTTGGTCCTACTAAACAAAAACTAGAGACATTTAAAACCCACTTAAATATTTTTTTGCCAAGAATTGAGAAAAATTATTTATATTGTGCACAACTACGTAAAAATACCTATCAAAACTTGCATGTTGCAGCAATCTTAAAGGACGGTAAAATACTTAAAACTGTACCACAAAAACTTTGGTTTTGACATGAAAATTTCACGCATTAAAATTTGGTATTTTCCATTATTTTTCAGTGGTCACTCAAACGCCTAAAGAAAAAAAACTTTAAAAATCGAAAGAAAATTTTAAATCTCCTACCGAGATCTGTTATGAAAAAAATAAATTAAATTTGGTTGCGAAATTAATAGAGCACTGCGTTCATTTTAAGGATAAAAATAGTAGAGAGAAGAACGCGTTACAATTGTAAAACAATAATTGGAAAATTTTGAAAATTATTTATGACTCCAATTTCCATCTGGATGGCTTCGGGAATGCTTAAAGTTTTAAAATTTTGGGCTCAGCAAATTCTTGAGGATTTTGGTCAAGCGCCATGTTTGGACTTTGCTTTTTTAAAATAGCGTTTAAAATTGCCATGACTGTAAATGGCTTTCATTACAGGAATATGTTACACCGTTAACTCAACTTGTGGACTCAACTGAGCGGCATGGATCTAAACGACATGTGGTTCCAGCAAAGCAGCGCCACCTGGCGCCACTATTTTTTTCTTTACGTTTTATGAAATTTTGGACCTGTAAGAATAAATCAGAAAAAAATTCTGAGCTAAAATCCCAGATCCGCCAGATCTCTGTGAAAAGGTCCTGGAATTTCATGAAAGAAGACTGTCATTAGAAATGTTGTTGACGGAAATTTTATTCCCTATTTAATTGCAAAATGTCTTATTTACAAGCCAATGAAATAGTCTAAAAATTTAAAAATATATGTTCGACTTACACAACAGGCCAGAACAGATGTTTTCGTAAGCCGCTACACATTCATTATCTGTACTCATGTGTATTTTGTTTGTCATCACTTATAAGTAGGGCTACCAAAAACAAGCAAGTGCTTATTTTTTGTTTCACAAGATAGAATGTTTTTGATTGAAAACAGATTTCTGACGTAAAAAAACAAATAAGATGAGCTGCATTTGTTAGGGCTTTTTTTTTTTGCTTATTTTGGCAATATCGGCTTCTTTTTAATTATTTTAGCAATATCGACTTTTTTTACTTATTTTGCCATTTTACGCTTATTTTTGAACTTTTTTAATAAATTTTAGAAAAAATCTTTATTTTTTTGATGTGGCAATATTTTTTTTAGTTTGTAAATGTGTAAAGCCTACACGATATGAAAAAAGCAACAAGCGCATGTGGCGATGACGTCACTAGAATTTTCAGCATGTTGGTTGCATTTTTTAAATAAGTAGTAGTGATACATGCCGTAAAATTTTGATAGTATTTTTGTCCCAAAACTCAAATGTGACATGTAGTCGAAGGGGACACATTTCCAGAGGCAGCACATTTGTAAACATGTGAATGTCTATATGTACTTATATTCTTAGTACTAGTATACTATAGGCTTGAGGGAATGATACTCAAATGTAGACTCATTTATTGCAAATACAAAAAGAAAAGTTCCTTAAATCTCCTGCAAGGGTTCACATTTTACAGGAAACAGCGCCAAATATACCACTTCCCCCACAACCAGTGACAACCCGATGTGGCACTTGGATAATGGCTGTTAATTATTATGCAAAAGATTTTGATGAATTCGTACAAATCTGTTCAAATCTAAGCTCCACGGATTCTTCATCTGTGCGTCTTTAATGAATGAAAGTGAACTGCGTAACCAAATATTGTATATATCTGCAAATTTCGGGTTTTTACACGAAATTATCACAAAATTGGAAACAAAAAATCTTTCATTGATTTCCCAAGTAAATATAGTTATGGACACTTTAAGAAAAATTGCCGATGTTCTAGGGGATATAGGAGAAAAAATATACATATATAAAATTTAAATCAGTTTTATTGAAAAATGAAGGACTTTTCGTACTCAATGATATTGGTGATATTTTGGGTGGCAAGCAGAACTGTGAGTCCAATCGTATAAAATATACTTCGGAGCAAATACTCGATTTCAAATATGCTCCCCTAACATCAGTAGACGTAGAACGAACTTTTTCTATGTATAAGAACGTGCTGCCTCCATTCACTGTAATAACGCTAATAAAATTAAAAATAAACAATAAATTAAAACTGCTTTTTTTTAATTTTAACTGCTTATTTTCATGTTTTTAAAAGCTTTTTTAAGAGCTTAAAACAGTTTTTTTACTGCTTTTTTTGGTTGCCCTACTTATAAGTATAAAATAATTTGAACCAAAAAAAATTCAGCATATGGGAAATGAAGAAATTAATCAAACGGCAACATGGGTATTATACTAAGTCACCTAATAAGTGGATGATAAAAGTGTAGCGGCTTTCGAAAACAGCTGTTCTGCTCTTCTGCCTAAGTTGATAATTAAAAAACTGATGTTGACTATCCTTTGTGCTTTGGAATATTTGTCATGTCTTTCTGAATTTAAACAAAAATTTTGAACAATTAGCCTATAAATCTTAATTCAATTTAATTAAGCAATATGAATATTTGATGAAAGAAATCTTTATATATATATATATATATATATATATATATATATATATATATATTTTATATTTATTTATATTTCTATAGGGTTTTTTATTTTAAAATAAAAAAATTGAATTTTTACTGAGACGTGTTTTAGATAGGCTTACATGCATAATATCTATGGATTAGTGTAGGGTGCACACGACTTAGTATAACTTTTGCTTATTTTATTATTTATAAATTGGACAATTTTTCTTTTTTTTTTGGTCTTTTATTCAAAATTGTTTATTTTAATTTTTATCAGCTTTTAAAGTATAAAATTGAATACTTTTTTTTTGCCGTACGTCAATAAAAAAAAACTAATTGTTTGTGGGTCAATTAATTGGCTAAATAATTCATTAGGTTAATAGGCCACAAAAAAGCTTTCAAAAGACTTTTTAAAAAGTTCATATGAAATATAGTGACTTTAGCGGGTTTCACATGAGAATTGAAAATAATTATTTTATAAGAACAGCATCTAAAAACATGTATATGATTTTTAAAATCCACTTAATGAAAGTTTTCTGCCTATCTTTTGCACAAAACTACCTTATTTCCGTTTCCTCTGGCTGCAATACAACTTGTAATGTAAATGGGATTCTCGCCATTCCATCACACTTAATGCTAATTATATTGTATTAAACACACGAATTTTCTTTTTTCATCTTATGTTGATATAATCTTGGCAGTTGATTCAAGACAAGAAAGAAGAAATAGTAGACACAATTGTAAAGCCCACACTTTAGCTGGCGTGCATGATGGTGTTATAAACCCAAAATTATACGTACAATTTTTAACATGTAAATTATAAGATTATTTAATGCCAAGAGAGAAACAAGAGACATGGAAACTTATATCGAGATAAGCAAATATCTGTTTTTTTTGTAGTTGTTGTTGCTAGTTTTGATTACTTTCGGTTTTTTGTTTGTTTGTTTTTGTAGCGTCAAGTTGACGCATTAAATTTAGCTTGTGATACTCATAAATTGTCGCAAAAAATAGCAGTAGGAAAAGTGACAAACGTGACAAATGTTCAATGGACAGACGAGAAGTTTCTGCTTTACAACTTGTTTGTCTGTTGATGTCTGTTATTGCCGTTCCAAGTATGAAAGCCATATCTAATGAATTACTGCCAGCCTAATATTTTATTTTCCAAGAGAAGGCCACTCACTCACTCACTCACTGTTTGCATTGTCAGTCGGTCATATTACAAGTAGACGAAAGCAATTTATGTTCACAATCACACTCGTAGTTGAAAAGTTGAAAGAGTGTTAAAGTTCTTCAAAAAGGCGTTCCACAAACAATATCTATTATATTTTTTGGCTATTTAATAAATGGCGCCATATACAAAATTTTGGGAATTGGAAAAATATGCATTTAATTTATTTCCCAAAGTCTTTCACAAATTCACGCTGTAACATTTTACTTGTGGGGCATGAAGCCCACTTAAACGCCACACGCCATAGTTGTGAGGACAAAACTGAGTTGAATTGGTTCGGGAAATATATTTCCCGTGTGCATTTCATTGAGTCTTTACCAAAAATCTTCAGTAGAAACTACAGGGTCCGCCAAATAACTTTTTTTTTGCTATAAAAAAAACTACTGAATATTTTCTCAAATTTCTTTTTCTGTTTGAAAGTACAATCCTTCCGGTTAATAATGGAAAATAATTTCATTTAAATGGCTGCCTCGGCCATGCAGTAGCCTACACGATCGGTCCAATTTTTAAGCACATTATCGATTGTGTGCAGCTGTATTTCACCAACGGCTTCACGAATATTGTCCTTTAAAGCGTCAATTGTCTCTGGCTTGTCGGCGTAACACTTATCTCTGACGGCACCCCACAAATAATAGTCCAACGGTGTCAAATCGCAGCTCCGAGGTGGCCAAACGAAATCAGCTCTGCTGCTGATAATGCGATCTTCAAAAACAGGGCGCAAAGCATCGAGTGTAGCTTCGGCTGTGTGGCACGTAGCGCCGTCGTGTTGAAACCAAATGTTGCCAATATCCATCTCTTCAATTTTTGTGAACAAAAATTCGTTCAACATGGCCCGATAATGATCGCGGTTGACTGTAACGGCCACTCCTTGCTCATTTTCGAAGAAAAATTACCCAATTATGCCTCTGGACCGAAAGCCGCAGCAAACAGTGACTCGTTTTGGGTGCGTCGGCTTTTCAATGTATGCGTGCGGGTTTTCTGTGCCCCAAATGCGACAATTTTGCTTGTTTACATACCCGCCAAGATCAAAATGAGCTTCATCTGAAGAGATGAAAATAATTATCTGTCAAATCAGACATGAGCTAAGTGTTACAATTCACGAAATAAGCACTAGTTGAAAAAAAACGTTAGATGGCGGACCCTTTACTTCCAACAATAAGAACACCTCTTAGCTTATACATAAACTTTCCGAAACCAATTGAGAATTATAGAAGAAAACGCATGGTAGTGATAAAAAAACTACTAAAATTTATGTAGTTGACCTACTGACTTCTTTTTTTCTTAAAAAATTATTTTGATTTATATTAAATGGAATTAAGATTCATAGGCTAATTGTTCGAAATTTTAATTTAAATCTCAGAAAGACATGATAAATATTCCAAGGCACAAAGGAAAGTCAACATCAGTTTTTTTATTCAACTTACACAGCAGAGCAGAACAGCTGTTTTCGAAAGCCGCAACACTTTCATCTTCAGCGCTCATGTGTATTGTGTTTATTAGCACTTATTAGGTGGCTTAGTTGAATGTGATAACAGTTCCCATTTACACAAATTTTATTGTGAAAAAGAATACGAGAACTGTATCAAGCTGATGTTAACATGTTCTTGTTTTAATACCCGTGTTACCGTTTGATTATTATTTTTCATGTCCCATTTTTCTGAATTTTTTTGTTCCATCATACCTAAGTCAAGCTTCTTTGGTTTGAATTTTTTTATACTTAAGTACATGTGATAGTTTTCCAATTTTTTTTTATTATTGGTAGCTCAAGCCATAGCTTAAATTTGTATGTAGTAAGTATTTTGATTTAATTCCACCTACTCTCGTCAACAATATCTTAAACTAGCGCTTTCCTCTTTTTAAATTAAAAAAAAAAATTTCATTAAACTGTCCAATTTTGCTTCGGTTGAAATGGAAGAACCGGTATGAAGCAGCCATGATGGTCAACGGAATCATATAGAAAATAATACCTATAAAATTCTCGTTTTTAGCGGTTCAATTTCTAGCACTTGAAGGTTCTTAATAATAGAATAAAATATATATATTTTACGCAAAATGACTCTCCAACTGTGTGGTCAGGGAAGTATATTTATGTCCTTAAAATATTATAATAGATATAAAAAAAAATTAAAAAAATTTAAAGGAACATTTTAAGCCAAAAAGTGATTTCAGGCCATACAATCAAAATTAAGGTAAAATACTAGAACATTTTTGATATGAATATATAATGAGGGTGCTATTGGCCAAAGTAACTAACACTGAGACCACAAAGTCCAAAATCGTGGGTTCGACTACGACTACGCAGTCAGTCATGAATACGGCATCAATTTTTACTGATCTGCATTAGTTCTGAACATTATCGACATCTATTGATACGATCATGTCCTAAAAAGAGTGTTATAGCAGATCTCTTCTTGGGTAATAATTCGCCGGCTAAGATACGAATAAAATGGCTACAACAAGTCCGCAAATCTTCTCATGTTTTTTAATCGGTATTGCCTTCTTTTATAGTTCCGGCTTAATGCATTTATTGCATCAGTAGGATTTATATCCTGAGTGCCAGCCCTAGGCAAAAGATTTAAAAAAAGGAAGACATGAAAGATAAAATACATAAAGTTACATATTAGGTTAGGTTAGGTTGAAGAGAGGGATTGGAGAGGGATTGGGGCTATCCCAATCCGTTCAGGATTACACTTAGGCCTCATAGGCCTGTTGTGCTCTATATTATAAGGAAGACCCATTCTATTATGGGGGGCCTCCACTGAAACCACGCAACCTTTGAATTTGATTACGTTAAGAACCCAGTTTCTTCAATGTATCTCCTTAAGTCCCTCCAATTAGAACCCCTAAGAAATTCCATCTCCTGTATAATCTCCGGATTAAATGTTTTTTTTTTAGGAGTAGGACCAGCACTCAGGGGATAACCCCTACATATGCAGTGCATTGCGCTGGAACTGGGAAAATAGATTTTGGGAAGGAGGATAAAGGGAGTAGTGTCTGTGGATATTCGATTTGAACCCCCTCAAATTGTAAGTGGCGGGGAAGACATCTGCAGGTAGTTTGTTCCACATACGGACTGTTCGGCCAAAAAACGAATTTTCTCTGTAATGCGTAGTGCGATTCGTTGGAATATCGACCACAAACGCATGCGCTTTTGATGAAAAACGTGTTGAGCGTAAGAAAGAATGGGTTTCAGGAACAAGTTCCCTAATTTCATCAGAGCACCTGCGATTATAGTAACGATAGAATAACGATACGTACCCCACATTGCGACGATGCTCAAGAGAGTCAATAGAGTTGGCTACCCTACTGTCACCGATGAATTTCATCGCCCTTCGTGTACGCGGTCGAGTAACTTCAAAATAGACTTTGAAGCACCGGCCCAAACATGAGAGTTGTATTCCATCTTCGGTCGGATGTAAGTGGTGTAAATATTAAGAAGATCAGAAGGGCTGAAGTATCTCTTGCACCGTCTTAAGAAGCCAAGGCATTTGAATGCTTCTTTTGCGACCTGAAAGACATGTCCACCTGACATCACACTGCACTTTCATGCCCAGAACATCAAGAGCCCCTGACTCCATAATACTTACACCAGCCATAGAAACAGATGAAGCAGGCATGGTCATACGTACGTCGATGCATACAACACTGGGTCTTACTGGCATTAAAATCGACCCTGTTCGCCTGACCCCATTCGGAAATCTTCGCGAGGTCGCTATCCAGAACGTCATTCATAAACTGCCTCCTCGTCTCGATTTCAGACGTTGACGGCCTGAATGAATAAGAATGCGAAAGGCTGCTATCATCTGCGAAAGAGTAAATAGGACAGGAAGTTTGGGAAAGTAAATCGTTAAGAAAAATTAGAAATAGAGTAGGAGAAAGAACGGAGCCCTGCGGTACCCCTGAGTTGACTCTGAACTCATCGAATGACACCCCATCTATAACAACTCGTATAGAGCGATCCCTGAGGAAGCTCGATATAAACCGAGAGAAGGTGTCTCCGACACCAAATGCAATATGTTTGGACAGGAGTGCTCCATGCCACACTCTATCGAACGCCTTAGAAATATCTAGAGCCACCACTTTACTTTCGCATAAACGGTGTATGGAACTACACCAGTTTTCCGAAAGAAGGGCCAATAGGTCACCCGTAGAGCGGCCTCTGCGGAAACCATACTGGCGGTCGTTTAGTAAACTGTTGGACTCCAGATATTTCATAAGATGGAAGTTTCGGTTTGTCTTCTGACGTGATTGAAAGCTCGACAGTAGCTCAAGTAGTGCTCCAGTGTTTCGTCATCTTCCTGACAGCCGCTGCATGTTATATCATCAACGATACCCATTCTTGTCAGGTGATTCCTTAACTCTGTACATCCTGTTATTAAATAAACCAATCTCCGTAGTGCTGGCCTACTCAAAGTTAGGATCTCCTGTTACCATCTGGGTCCCCCCAGAAAATTCTAGTCACCCTACCTACGGTAGAGTGCTGCCAATCTTGTATGCAATCCTATTACCCATTGTTTCAGATCATTCTTAAAAACCCGAAATAGCTTCGGATTGTCAGTGTGATGTTTGCCATTAATGCTCCCATCTTTGCCAGCCTATCTGCCTCAACATTTCCAGGTATTTCTCTATATCCTTTACATGTTAACCTTAAAAACCAAATAAATATGTTAAGATATGCAAAAAAGACAAAAAATGCATAAATATGCAATAAAAAAAATCGATGCTAAAGAGTTTAAAATACTCTAAAACACAGAAATAACAGCCGTAGCTGACGATACGACTATAGTTTAAGGCCACTTATGAAAATATATGACAAAATTCCTGAAAAGTTCACAAATACATAAAAAAATCAACAAGAAAAACTATAGAAATATACTTAAAGGCAGATATTGCCCCTAAAAATATGCAAACATATGCCCTAAAAAATACAAGCCAAAGTTTTGGAAATACTTTGAAGCCAAACAATATGATGAAACGATGGACAGAAGAAATTTTTGGTGTCACTACTTTTTTAGCAAATGATTTATTTATTTTTCCAGTGGCAGGCATTAAACATGTTCGCTGATTTGCCTGAAGTCTATCCTTTTTATTTTTATTTTAACAAACATGTGTGGTGGCGTCTTTGTGTAATACCACTCAGCACAAACGCCATTACAAAATTAATATTTATATTGTTGTGAAGGTCGTATTAAAAAAAATTAAGAACTTGTTTCTTGTTTCGTTCATTATTTTTGGTGTTTGGGGTTAGAAAAGGGTTTCATGGCGTATGGGGTGGGGGTCGCACTCAAAGTATATTTGCTTTTTGGTACTCGTATTTTGATTACATTACACTGGATCATTTTGTAAATTAGTTTATCTCGAGTTACATAATTTTTCTTCTATGCAGCAGGATGAGTATGAGATGTGGCATTCTGATACTCTATGCTAAGGATATAACGACAAAACTGCTTTTATAAGCAGTTAAAAAATATTTTTAAATACTCGTTACTTTGTAGAACTTCTAATTCATTTAAGCTAATGCTGAGCCGAAATAAGGCGGATCCTTTAATATAAAAAATTCTGATAACTGGACTAGTCAGTGAATAGATGAACGTTTATTAGCTCGTGGATGCCTTGAGAGTTTTTTTTAGTTTTTTAATGATGTAGACACGGAACAAACATTTTGAATGGTATATTTTTTCTTTTACATGCAATTTGGCACAATTTTTAAATGATCTTCCGGTTCTTAAGAATTTTTGCATATTTTACTTTTACAAAAGAACACAAGTTTCGCCATTAAAGAATGGGCTGCAATTGCAATAACAAAACCAAAATAGCGTCAGATGTCATGTCTTCTTAATGAAATTGAGATGTAATGACAATATATATATTTTTCTTTTTTTTAAGGGGAACATCATTAAGAACACATATTGTTCACAAAAGAACATAAAAATGTAAAAAGTAGAATAAGTGCAGAGTACTATTTATAAAAGCAAACTCTATAAGTCATTATTTTCACCTTAAATAAGTGACAAACGATGACTCACGATTCAATTAATACTCGAATTAATATCTCGACTGAGTTTTAAAACAATCAAATGAATAACTAGTAAAAGTGCTATATTCGGCTGTGCCGAATCTAAAATACCCTTCACAGATGTAATTCTTCTTTCTTTCTTGCTAAAACAGGAAGTAGGTTTAATTAAAAGATGTAACATAGTTTTACTTGACAAAAAAATTTAAATTTTTAAACTTTTTGGTCACTTTCATGTACCATAAAATATTTTATTTGTTCAACCCTGGAGTCGAAATTTTGATTTTTTAAGATTTTGATACCAATTTTGTTCTTCCTGAATTATAAAATTGTTTTAAATGGCAAACACAACAACGTCAATTGCCTATTTGGTTACTTTTATATATTTCAATTTCCCAACCCTGGAAACGAAATTTAAATTTTTTTACCAATGCGACTCTTAATGAGGCATGAAATAGTTTTATTTAAGAAAAACTTAATATTTGTAACCATTTTGGTCATGGTACATGTACTACAAAATATTGCAGTTATCCAACTCTGGAATCTAAATTTTGATTTTTTTTTTTTTAATTTTTGATACCAATTATGTTTTTCCTGAACTAAAAAATAGTTTTAATTAGTAAAAGACCAACGTTGGTTGCCTTTTTTGTTACTTTCATGCATAAAAAAAATTCAATTTCCCAACCCTGGAAGCGAAATTTAAATTTTTTAAATTTTTTTATCAATGCAAATCTTCATGAGGTATAAGAAAGTTTTGTTTAAGAAAAACTCAAATTTTTTAACCAGTTTGGTTATTACATGTACTACAAAATATTGCATGTACCAAAAAAAACTTTAATTTTCCCAACCTTGGAAGCGAAATTTTAATTTTTTGTTTTTTTTCTATCAGTGCAACGCTTCATGAGATATAAAGTAATTTTTTTAAGAAAAATTTCAAATTTTTAAACATTTTGGTCACTTTTATGTACTATTAAATAATGCACTTATCCATACCTGGATACGAAATTTTATTTTTTATTTTTGAATTTTTGATACCAATTTTGTTCTTCCTAAATTATAAAAAAAACAACAGCAGTTGCCTGTTTGATTACTTTCACGTATAAAATAAATGCAATTTCCCACCCCTGGAAGCAAAATTTGAATTAAAAAAATTTTTTTTGGCCAATGCAAATCTTCATGACGTATAAAGAGGTTTTGTAAAAGAAAAACTTAAAATCTTTAACAATTGTAGTACTACAAAATACGAAATGGGCCGAAAAAAAATTTTTAATTTTCCATCCCTGGAAAAATTTTTATATTTTTTTAGTTTTTAATAGACCATTGAGGCTTCCCAAAGAAATAGGTTTAATTTACAAACATTAAAAAAAAATAGTTGATTTTTGGTATAAATTTTGCATCGAGAAATAGGTGTAAGCTTCCCAGCTCTGGAACCATACTTCGGATCTTTCTGAATTTCAATAGCGCTCTATTTTAGAACATTTCCCATCCAACGGTCGAAGTCTGTAGCTCTTCTTTGGGCTTGGGAAAACCGATTTCACGTACAGACGGACGGACAGACAAACATCGCTCAATCGTCATCGCTAATCATAAGGATCCAGAATATATATACTTTATGGGGTCCCATATTGATATCGAAGAAATTACACACGGAGTGACAAACCAATATATACCCTTTCACTTGTTTGTGAAGGGTATATCAAGATCGTGTAGGGTTACAGAAAGTCTTTCTTGCCAAATTTAACCTTTTACTTTTTCTATTATCCTGTCTTACATTATTACTGTCATTAATTGTAATCCTTGCCTTGTCTAAGCTCTGCAGTCATTTGCTGAAAGCACAATATACTCTCGTTCTTATTGTTGTTTTTATTATTAGCACAAAATTTGTTTACCCAGGATTAATTAGGATTTCTACAGGTGTTGTTTGGCTTGTGGTTGTCGTCGACATGCTTGTCATTACTTTTTATTACAACCTCATCATCAAGACATGAACTCATAACCATCGTCATGATCATCATCATCGTCAGCGCAGTTTCATAAAGTTAAACAAATCTACCTAATTAATTTATTTGTTTGCTGCGTTCATTTACGAAATTATTTTAGAAAGATGTTGCTTTACGTGCTTCAAGACAATTATTTTGCTTAAGCTTTTGATATTATCGTCATATAAATATTTATTACACTTACACTCCTGTGTGCAATAATTATTTTAAATCCTTTATGATTTCATAGAGGCTTAATTTGTGCAAGTTTATATAAACTTGTTTTGAAATGTTTTTAAATTAATAGATATTAAATGAGACAAACATTTAAAGTGGAATAGTTTTTGGTGGCAAGTTGGCATCTTTTTGGTCTTTCTGATTTTCAGTGATTACCAGAGACAAAAATTAATTTTATCTAGTTTCTTTAATATTAAAAAAAATTTAAAATAAATAAAAAAAAAATGTATATAAAAATAAAAATAAATAAATAAATTTTTCAGCCCTGAAACTGCCTTTTTTGTTTTTCTAATTTGTAATACCAGAACGATCAATTATATTTCATTTAAAGACGAAAACAGAAAATTTGTTTCATTTGGTTACTTTTTGGGTACTAAAAAAATTTTCAATTGTCCAACCCTGCAATCGTCTTTTTGATTTTTTTAAATTTTTATTACCAATTTAATTTTTCCTGGTATATAAAATAGTTTTAATTAACAAAAGGAACAAAATCAGGTTACTTTTACCTCAAAAAAAAAAAAATCAGTTGTCCAACCCTGGTATCGTTTTTCTGATTTTTTTTTAAATTTTTATTATCAATTAAATTTTTCCTGATATATAAAACAGTTTTAATTAACAAAGAGAACAAATTTATTAATCTACTGGGTTAGTTATTTGTCCAAAAAACGTTTGATTGTCCAACCCTGGAATCGCCTTTTAGGTTTTTTTTAAATTTTAATACCAATGGAAGTCTTCCTGACGTAGAAAATGGTTTTAATTAACAAAAGGAGCAAAATTAGGTTACTTTTAAGACAAAAAAAAATCAGTTCTCCATCCCTGTTATCATTTTTCTGATTTTTAAAATTTTCATTATCAATATAACCTTTTCTGAAATAAAACAGTTTTAATTAACAAAGAGAACAAAATTATTAATCTATTGGGTTAGTTATTTGTCCAAAAAACGTTTGATTGTCCAACCCTGGAATCGCATTTTAGGTTTTTGTTTTAATTTTAATACCAATGGAAGTCTTCCTGAAGTAGAAAATAGTTTTAATTAATTTAGAGGAACAAAATTATGTTACTTTTAAGACAAAAAAAATCAGTTGTCCATCCCTGATATCATTTTTCTGATTTTTGAAATTTTTATTATCAATTTAATTTTTCCTGATATATAAAACAGTTTTAACTAACAAAGAGGACAACATTATTAATCTATTGGGTTAGTTATTTGTCCAAAAAAACTTTTGATTGTCCAACCCTGGAATCGCCTTTTAGGTTTTTTTTTAAATTTTAATACAAATGGAAGTCTTCCTGAAGTATAAAATATTTTTAATTAAGAAAAGGAACTAAACTAGGCTATTTTTAATTCCAAAAATAATTAAACTTCAGTTGTCCAACCCTGATTTCCTTTTTCTGATTTTTTTATATATATTATATATATAAGAGAACAAAATTAGTAGCCCGTTTGGTTACTTTTAGGTTACAAAAAAATATTAAATTTTCCAACCCTGGAATCGTATTTTGGCTTTTTTTCTGAATTTTAATACCAATTGAAGTCTTCCTGAAGCATAAAATAGGTTTAATTAAGAAATAATTCGTTTCGTCTAGTTAATTTTATGTATCAAAATAGTTTTAAGCTTTCCAGCTCTGGAACCCTATTTTGGATTTTACTGAGTTCCAATATCACTCCATTCAGGACTATTTCCAATCAATCAGTTTATCAGTTTTAGAATGAAGTCTTTAGCTCAATTGGGGGCTTCAGAAAACCCATTTTACGTGCAGACAGAGGGGAAGATTCGACTAAAATAAGAATTTTTTATTCAGACTGAAGTTCAAATGTGCAATTTATACTTTTAGGTGCCATTATTAGTACCCTCAGTACTGATCCGTTCTGCTAATTTGATGATTATAAAAAAAGTACCCTAAATATTCCACTTTTAAAAAATAGTCTGAATTTAATAAAAATTCTTAAAAGAATAATTTGCAGATTGCAGATTTGAACTGGTGTCTGAATAAAAAATTCCTATCGTAATAACAGAAATTGTATATTAACGGAACAAGCAACCTTCCCATTCTCTTAAGAAATCGAAATTAAGGAAAATAAAAGTTTTTCACTGGCTACCTTTCCCCTCGTCTAGTTGCCAAAAAGAATTGTTTTATTACTTGTAGTTTTAAATGAATTTTTTATGAACCTCTTTTTATAAAATAAGAAAACAAAACGAAAAAAATAAAACTATACACAGCCATGTTTAGAAAACCATACACACACATAAACTCCTAAATCCTACACTCAGATAAAGATAAAAAAATATGGTCAAAAGTCCTGCTGTTCAGAAGGTGAGATACATGTAAACATTTTTTCCAATTGAACATGTAACAGCCAAAACAAAAAAAAACAAAAAACATAAAGCGACTGGGAGTAGAAGCAGTTCATGGCCAAACGAGAGGAAATTTTTTGAAAATAGAGGAAAAGGGATTTAAATAGTAAATGAAGACTGTAACAAAATGATAATGTTGCTGTGGTTGTTGGGGTCAGCATCAATTACTTGTTGGTCATGTGTGTAACGTGTATCTTTTTGCCATCGACTTGTCTGCGGAAGCAGGGGCGGTCTGCTGCTGGTGAAACACGGTAAAAGTCTCGCCAAAATACAAGGATATTTGAACATTAAACATGTGTTTGCATTAGATATGAAGAGGAGCAGCACCACACCACACCGTTGCTGACTCATAAAGAGATAAAAAAAAATAAAATAAAAGAAGTAAAGAAAAACTAAATAAATTGTTCAGTTGAAAACGTGGTTTATTGATTGAATTCTGTGGTCATACGGACGTTCTTCACACACACACACACACACACACACTCATATTAATCTTTGATATCCTTTGCCAATTTTATTCGCAAAAATAAAATCTATATCAGGAAATTGTCATTTTTCTGCAACAAAAGTTTGTTTAAAAAGTTCATGTTGTGTAAATATTGTTACAAGGAGACTAAAAGAAAGGTCATGGGTCACAGTTCGATAAACATTAATTACAAAAAAATACAATTCATTATTATTTTTGAATGCCATAAAATCCGTGCAAGGGAAATAAGTGGTGAATTTTAAACTTTTTATTTTATAAAACAATGAAATGGAACAAATTCTATGCTATTTACTTTTATTCTCTTTTATACTCTTATTTAATGCGAGTAAGAGGAAATCTTAATGAAATATTTTATAATGAAGGCTGGTTTTTTCATTTGCCATGAGGTGAAATTCGAAATAATATCGGAAGCATGATGGTAAACTAAATGCCAGTATGTTGGCATTGGCACCAACGAAATGCAGAATGAAAATCGCTTTCTGAATTTAATAAAAATTCTTAAAAGAATAATTTGAAGATTGCAGATTTGAACTTGAGTCTGAGTAAAAAATAAATGCGAAAAATACAAATTTACATTAATGTTTAAATAAGAAAAATAAAAAATAATGTAAAAAAATACTTGCGCAAACAAGTTTTCTGGAATTTTCCCATTTTCCATTTAAAAACACCTCAAAAATTTCGAGTTAAGGATGAAAATCCAGGTTTTCGTATGTCCATGTCTTATTTGCTCGATAACTTCGCTAAATATTATGCGATTTTGAGGTTTTTAAAAGATTTGGAAAGAATACACTTAGAACTTTCGAATTATATTTATTTGAAAAACTTTTGGTAATGAGTCTTTCCCAGCAAACATATGTTTTTTCACTATTTTTCCGCTATTTTTCAGGGACGTTTTAACACAATTTTTTTTATACGCAAATTGTATCATTCTTTGTAAATCTGTTAAGGAATGGAAAATCGAATTACATTCGTCGAAGTTGTTGAGCCATAAAATTCAAAATTTTGAATTTATTTCTCTAACGTTTCAAACACAAATTCTTGCTGTACTCGCCAATACGTACGAAAACAAGTAAAAATGCTATATCCGGCTGTGCCGAATCTTAATAATATTCATGGAATGTAAAAATATTTGGAAAAATAGTCAATAGAGGTGGGGAGTTTAGGCAAAAGTGAATTAAATTAAATTGTTGAAATAGTTGATATATCTAAGTGAATCCCAGGCTTGGAACTATTATTTTGATCTTTCTAATTTTTAGTACTAAATTATTTCTTCTGAAATGTAAAATATGTTTGATTGCCAAAAAATTTATTTTATATATAGTTACTTTAATATTTAAGAAGAAACTTCTTCCCATCTCTGGAATTGTCCTTTTGGGTTTTCTGATTTCTAAACTCTATGCATTTTTTTTAAATTATCAAATATGTTTGATATATAAAGAAAAAGGATATATGTTGTTTGGTGGGTTATTTTTATGTCCCAAAAAAAATTGCAATTATCCAATCCTGGAAGCTTAGTTTTGCTTATTTTTTATTTAATTTTTTTTATATTGAATACTAATTTAATTTTTTCTGAAGTATAAAATAGTTTTAATTAAAAAAAAAACACAATTTACTTTTATCTATTTACTTTTATATACCAAAAATTAATTTAAGTTTTCCAGCTCTGGAACCGATTTTTGAATTTTGCTGATTTTCCATAGCAATCTATTAAGGAACATATCTAATATATTAATCCAAGACTGAAGTCTCTCGCTTTTTTGGGGGCTTCCAAAACCCGATTTCATGGACAGACAGACGGACATCGTTTATTCGACTTTCCTGTACACATGGACCCAAAATAAATGCGTTTCAGGGGGTCACACATTAATATTGTGGAAATTACACACTTGCGGACATATCTATACAGTCGACTCCGCTTTACTGGAAATAACCAAGACCCAATTTTTTTCGGTTATCCGATTTTTTCTCTAAAACGTAGTTCGGATTACTGACATTTGTTACAGTTAAGCGTACTGCTTAAAATCAGTCAAACAATATTTTTTATATCAAATCTGCATATTTTTTACGTGAATTTAACGTAAACATTTTATTTAAAAAAAATTATTCATAGAAAAATTATTCAATTTGTTGTTGAAATTTCTAACGAAATCCTCGAAAATGTCTAGCCACTTGCATTGTCAATATTTATAGAAAAATACAATAAAGTACGTAAGAGCGAAAAGGACAAATACATTTTGCCATTTAATTTTTTAACGCACAAAATATGGGCATTTCCAAGATTGCGAATGGGACATTCGTACGCATTCAAGTTAAAAAAAAAATATGAAAACATAACAATTTTTTAAGCTCTTTATAACGGTTTAATTGCATTTCAGTAGCACTATTTTTGAGTGCAAAATGCAAATTGTACAACTCTTACATTCTCAAAATAATTTAAAAAAACATAGCATTGCAAACGGGACAAGAAATGGAAGTCATTTTTGGCAGCATGTGGAATAATTGAAAAATTAGCGAATTTAGTCGTATTTTTTAGGAGCAAATTTTTTTTAAATATAATAGAATAATAAAGCTTGCTTCATAAAGTTATTCCTTTCCAATAGCTTTTATTATTAAAAAAAAAAAATTTATAACTATTGCAAACGGGACATTGCAAACGGGACATAATTTCCAAAAATTATTTTTTAGTGTTTTCTTTTTATTACATATTTGAAATAAATAAAAAATATACATATTTCAAGTAAAAGAAACTAAATATAATAAAATATCAAGATAATTCCGGAATTTTCATTTTTAAAGAAATTTAACCGTTATTCGTGCTTTACTAGATCTCTGCAACTTTTTTTTAAACTATTTGTTGTTGATACAATAAGTGTATAAAAAGAGTGCAATCGTTATGATACTTAAGAGTCAGTAATAACAAAAGGAAAAAATTACAAAAAGAGACGCAAAGTGTAAGAAAACATACATCTTGCAAACAAATTTACTCAAAATAAATATGGAAATATATTTTTAAGTTAATAAATTATAAAAATTTAGACAGTTCTCTAATTAAATTTGAAAAAAAATTTTTTTCGCGGTTTTTAATATTTCTGTCGTGGTTGACCTTTTTCTGGAAATGCCCATATGCACAATTTTTTCAGCATTAAGCTATGCAATCGATTCGATGTCATTGTTTATTTTTTCACTAAAGCGAAGTAAGTTTCATACAAAACGTAGTTGTGGGCTTGCTTTTGGTTTTCAGTAATACGATATTTTCAGTAAAGCGATGTTTCGCTAAAGCGAAGTGAATAAAACCAGCGGGGATTTGTATCGCTTTCACTAATCCGATTTTTTCCACTAAAGCGTGTTGCGCTAAAGCGGATTCGACTGTATATACTCTTTCATCATTTCTTGTGAAGGTTATAGATATACTAACACCTCCCAGAAATGTTGTCTTTCATTCCTTTTTGCGTATCCTAGTGTAATTCAAATCATTTAATAGAAATTATACATTTCACTACTTTAAAAAAAAAAATTGCCTTAAATGTTTACAACGCCTTAAAAGAGAGTGCAGAGCATTAGAAAAACTTAAAGCCAGCTTCGTATAATTATTGATTAAAGTGCCAAGAAATGATGCGCATGAAATTAACCCAATTACTTGAAGCGAGATTGGATGAAGAGGCAAGACAACTGAAAAATCAATTTAAATATTTGTTCGTTGCTGCAATCATCTAACATTCAGTCATTGATTGCATGCACAGCATTTAAAATTGTGGCAAATGTGCCAGCAATCAGCAGGCCAAAAGAGGATGGGGGATGGCCAGGAGGTAGACAGACGACGACAAAAAATATGCATTTACAATTAATATTCTGACATTCTGTTACTCACCTGTGGAAACATGATGATGATGAAGCTGATGCTGAAACGGCGGCTGTTGCTGTGGAAGATGATGTCGATTTAGATGACGTTAAGACAGAAGTTGATTGCAGCCACGCTGTACTGCTGGCATTTCTGTTGGATGATGAATTGATTTTGTAAATATGAGTGGATTTGCCACTCGCTATAGCCGTTGAAGACGATGATGATAATGATGATGATGTCGTTGAAGATAATGATGCTGCTGCTGCTGCTATTGATTTTATTCTAAAATCCAGCGATGATGATGGAGTGGTTGTTAATGGATTTGTTGTGGTGGTTCTGGTGCATGCGGCCTTACAGGAGACATTTCCACAATTAAATTTTTTCTTGCTACTGCCATTGTTGCCACTATTGTGGCAGCTGCTGTTGTTCTTGCCATAGTTGTTGTAGCTGTTGTTAGTGGTTGCACTATCGTTCATCTTGATGGTGCGTTTTTTGAACACATTTTGTTGTATATCCGCGGCAGTTGAGGTTATTTGTGAGGCTATTGCTTTTGTGGCCTGCTGTTGTTGCAGCAATTTGATGTGCAACGTTTGTGGCTGTTGCAATTGTTTGTGCTGATACGTGTACAATGGTAATTTGGAAATGCGTGTTGCATCCGTGGAAAGTCCCTGGAATGATGATGATGAGGCCGTTGTTGGTGTTGGTGTTGCTATGGCTCTGTTTTTGGCATGACTTCCGGTTGCAGTTGTTGCTGAGGTGTACTTGCCCCCACTGTCGTCATTGCATTTATTGTTGCCATCACTATAGCGGCTCAGTTGTTCTTGCTGTGTTTGTTGCTGCTGTCTTTCCCGCTGGCAATTGTTTAAGTTGCCATTGTCTGCTACATTTTGATTGAAATGTTGCTGCTGTTGATTACAATTTGCACTTAGAGTTTGATTAAGTTTTTCTTGTTTCGCTGTCACTAATAATGATGCTGATGCTGATGCCGATGCTGTTGCCGATGCTGTTGCTGATGTTTGATTATCTTTGTTTTGTTGCTGCCGCTGCTGGGACTCCTGCTGGTGTCTTTGATTTGTTCGATAGCTGTAGTCATTGCTGTATTCCGCGCTACCGAAGTCATCTCTATTAGGTTTCTGTTCATTGATCCCCTGATAATTACTGGTGGCACTATTATGTATTGCAGCATTTTGTAAATAGTTGTTGCTTTGATTTGTGGCATTGTGACTGGCAGCGGTGCTATTGTTGCTGCCAATATTTATTGAAAATGGCGTGTAACCTGCTGTAGAACGTGGATGCAAGTGGTGTGGGCTTGAACTCAGACGTGAACTCGGCGATGACCTCAGGTCATTTAGCATAATATCCAAATCGGTTGCCAAAGAGCTTAAAAGCTGCAATTAAAATAAAAAAAATTGCATTTAAATTCCATGATTTTTAGTAAGAATTTTTTTTTTGCACAAAATATATTCCGTATTGTTGTTCTGTTACTGAACAATTTTTTTTCTTTGCCTCTTTATCAGTTGGAACATGTTGATAATAGAAAATTTTATGCTTCTCTAAAAAAAATTATCAAAATACTTGTAAAAGGGTACAACAAAATGCTTTTAAATTAATTATAAATTATTTAATGAAAAATGATAAAGCAATTCCAGGCTAAAGAAAAAATCACTGCATTTCAGTTTTGAAGCGTTCATTATAAAATAAAGATCATTTGTAAGACTGAGTAAAATAATTCATTATGAAAAAACGTGTGACTAAACGTCAGTCTCGCAAACCAGTTTTTTATGCCTTGGCAGCCGTATTTATTGCTGTCATTGTGACGTTAGTGTGGGATGTAAAAAAATCTTCGAGAACGGAAGAAAATTATCTGGATGAAAATGGTGACAATAAAACGGAACCATTTTTCAATGACATTAAAACACTTACTGAACGTCCACCCAAACCGCCAGCTCCGCATGCAAAGAGATTTCCCAAACCAATGAATTGGACTCATTTGGATTTGAACAGCATGCGAGGGGAGCCAAAAATAAAAATTAATGTAACTTATTTCGAGCTGCCTAAGGCGGCGGGACACTTAAAAGGCTGGGAAAATTTTGACATGTTGAAGGAAGACCTGCAACGTGTTGGTTTGGGAGAAAAAGGTGAAGCAGCGTATTTGAGAAATGATTCTCTGAAAGAATTAGAAAATAAATTGTCTATGGAAAATGGATTTAATGCTTTGCTATCGGATTACATATCAGTCAATCGTTCGGTGGCAGATGTGAGAGATGAAAGGTAAGAGAGAGAGAGAGAGCGAGAGAGAGAGAGGAGAGAGAATATTTGTACAGTAAGAAATTTTAATTATTAAGGTTATTTCTATTAGGGCTTGAGTTCAAATCTGCGATTTGAAAATTTGAATAGATCTTCCTTTTTGGAAAGAAGCAATTCCCAGTTTCATGTATTTAAATCATGCAAATTTTAAAAACTAATCATTTCATATTTTGGAAATATCCTGCCACAGAAATCGCTCCCATTCGGAAATGAAATTGAGTCCATATTGAGTCCTCAGAAAATAAAAAAAGGTACCACTTTTCGAAATGAACTTTTTTCTTTTAATTTCATTTACTTATTCCATTCAGGATAAAAAATCATATCCATCCGAAAAGAAAGATTTCGTTTATCGTTTCCCAACGGTATTGACCTCCTCGTGACCAGGCTGATAGTTTAATATTCCTTTTGTCAAATAAATTAATATATTTTCAAGTTAACTTTTATTGCAATTTTTTTTTGCACATAAATGTAGATATTATTTTTAATAACAATTTATTGCCAATTAATTAGGTGGTAGCCTGTTACAAGCAGACGACTGGCTGCAAGCGACTGGACATGGCGACACCACTGGGATCGGAACAATTTTATACTGTTGCCAGAATGACTGTCTGTGGTATCCTTAGGGATTTCAGGCATTTTGGGATATTTTTCAAAATAAAAAAACTATACCGAATTTTCGGACTAAACATTTTTTCGGAGTAATATCTTTTTAACTAAAGATTTTTTTAAGGCAAATAAAGGCTTTCTGATGAACTCTACGCTCTCTTAGACTTTTATTTACAGATTTTTTTAAAAAATTTATTAATTTTTCGGAGTAACTGCGACTTTGATTTCGTCAAGGAAATAACCACTTTTCAGATGATATTTTAAGCCTTTGAGTCTTTCTTTGGTAGCACAGCGCTGTTGTGTGACTAAACGTCAGTCTCGAAATATAGCGTTGTTGCCAAATTTCGTAATTAATTTGTATACGAGAATTGTATCAGTACCAAACACAGATATTCACAACATTTAATCCCTCACTTACTATCGATTTATTTTGCTTCTAGTATCACTTATTCCCATTTGTTGCAATTAACTTTGATGATTATAAAAATTAGTCAAAATATTTCACTCTTAATAAAAATTAGAACTTGAGCAAATTCATAAAAATAATGTACAGATCGCGGATTCGAACTTAGAGCCCATTAAATAACTTTTTAACTTAGCTATTTATTTTATTTTGAGTGCTTACTCTATTATCTATATTTTCTATTATCTATATTTTCTTTTTTATATATATAAAAATAAGTTGTCCTATGCTCGTGATTTTATAACTCGAGAACCACTGAACCGATTTTCAAATGAGTACATGCTTTGGAAAGGTCTACTTTTAGTGAAGGTTTATAAAAACAACATTGAAAAATTTCTACAAATATGCGTTATACGCGCACTTTTATGATGGTGTGTTTTCCCTATATAAAATGTATATTTTTATACCCTCCAAAAAATAATTTGGAGGGCATATTCACTTTGTCATCCCGTTTGTAACGCATCGAAATAACCATCTGAGACCCCATAAGGTGTATATATTCAGTCCAAACGAAAAGAGCTAGACTCTTGAAATTTGGTACATATATATTCTAAAGCTTAAAGCAGGTTAAGTTCGGAAATGGGCTACATCGGGCAAGAGGGAAAAAAGTTCCCTTAAGAAGAACTAAACCAACCTCTGAAAAACAACATAATTTTTTAAGTTTTTTGGTGATTTTGTTAGGCAAATGATATATTTTTATGTCAAATACGGTCCAACGCTTTAAACTGGAGCCATGAAATAAAAAACAATTATTTGTGGACCCCACCCACTTTAGTGGGCGTTATTATATGCAAAAATTGCATAAAAATTTAACAAATTGTTTTACTTAAGCCTACATTCCTTAAAAATAAAATTGTTAAGCTTTAATGACGAAGCTGAGACGATACCTGGTACTCCTCTGCCCTACCCCCTCCTCCCCCTTCACCACCTAAATGACCCTACCAAAAAAAAAAATTTTTTTTAATTTTGTATGTAATCATACCAAGCATTTATTTGTAGAGTTTTATGACTGCCTATTTCTGCCCTACCCCATTTTCCCCTTATAAAAAATAAAAAATTTCATTTTATATATAATTATCCCAAGCATTTATTTTTAGACTTTTATGACAAAAGTGAAATGTTTCCCCCACAGCCCTTGCCAGAGCGACCCCGCCAAAATACAGTTTTTATACCCTCCAAAGAGTATTGGACTCTATAAAGTAAATATTTATATTCTTGATTAGTGATGAAGTTTAAGACGGTCTAGCAATGCCCATACGTTCGTCTGTGGGAAACATGATATTGTCTATTTTTGAACCCCGCTCCCTTTAGTGGGGGTTGACGTACGATATTATATGAAGGAACTCTGTGCCACCAAGTTAAACATTTTAAATTCACTTACTAAATATTTGGAGGGTATTTAAGATTCGACCCGGTCGAATCATTCCCGGTCGCGTCATTTGACTTATTTAATTTCTGTGTGTTTATTGATTGTCATTTAAGTTTACAGTGCGAGCATTGACATATTTTAATTATTGATTTGTAGACTTACAGCTAAAATTTTGCATAAAAAAATAAATAAAAAATTATTCAACAATCAGAAAAATTTCTATTCTTTCTAGAAAATTTAATTTTTAATACAAAGACGTGGACGTAAATTATTCTATTGTTCAGCAACGCGGGCAGGGTTACTCTAGTATTCTATATAATTTCGCTTTTCATTCAATCAATTCCTTTTCAGTTGCCTATCAAAATCATATCTGGCCCAATTGCCCACCGTCAGTGTGGTGATACCTTTTTACAATGAATACTTTTCGGTATTGCTACGCACACTCTACAGCATTATAAGACGCTCTCCTAAGGAATTGCTGAAGGAAATAATCATCGTAGATGATTGCAGTGATCGTGAGTATCTCAAGGAAGAGTTGCAGAAATATGTTGCACAACATTTTGACAATTTGGTGCAAATTGTACGCTTAGAAAAACGTACCGGCCTGATTGGGGCGCGTTTGGCTGGTGCCCGCAAGGCCAGCAGTGATGTTTTAATATTTTTTGATTCTCACATAGAATGTGGCTACAATTGGTTGCCCCCGCTACTTCAACCCATTGCCCTCAATCCCAAAATAGCTACCTCACCCATAGTGGATGTCATCAATCATGCAACATTTGCCTACACAGAAGCCATCAAGTCGGCTTTACGTGGCGCATTCGATTGGAATATGCTATATAAATTGATGCAACAATTGCCAGAGTTTGCAAAACAGCCAACTGAGCCGTATCCCAATCCGGTAATGATGGGTGGCTTATTCGCCATAAATAGAGAATTTTTCTGGCAACTGGGAGGCTACGACGAGGGTTTGGATATTTGGGGCACCGAACAATACGAATTGAGTTTTAAAATTTGGATGTGTGGAGGCTGGTTGTTTGATGTGCCCTGCTCCAGGGTGGGTCATATATTCCGAGGACCTATGGAAAAAAGAGCCAGTCCAAGAGATTATAATTTTGTGGCCAGGGTAAGGCATCAATTTGGATCTAATTCATCACAGATGTATATAATAATTTTTAATTTATTGTCAAGAATCATAAACGTGTTGCCGAAGTGTGGATGGATGATTACAAGCACTATTTTTATGAACGCAACCCCTCGGTGTATGACAACTTAGACGCCGGTGATCTAAGCCGTCAAAAAACTTTAAGAGATTCTTTGCAATGCAAATCATTTCAATGGTTTCTGGATGAAATTGCTCCCGATTTGCTGGTCAATTATCCGGTCAAAGAAAAAGAAAATTATGCCCAGGGTGCCATACAAAACCTTGCATTTCCCTCGTATTGTCTGGATACACTTAACGGTCGTAGCAACAGTTCAGTGGGCCTCTTCTATTGTGCCGAAAATAAAACTCATCCTCATGGTAATCAATTTTGGATTTTAAGTCCAAATCGTGAAATCCGTGTGCGTGATGCTGATCTCTGCTTAGATGTTCAGAGTACGAAGGCAGATGTGGAAGTATGGATGTGGCATTGTCATCAGTTGGGTGGCAATCAGTTCTGGGCGTATGATGTGGAACATCAGTGGCTAGTGCATGGCCATGCCGGCGTCAATTGTTTGGAGGCTGTGGAGGAGAATGGCCAGATGATGGTACGTGGAAATGCTTGTGATAATTCCAATCCTCGCATGAAATGGAAATTCGGTACAGTGAATTACGATCTAATGGAAACTTTTTATGATGGAGTTGAATTGTAAAATGGCGAGAGGGAGGCCTTTTTTGTCGTTTAAATATCGGTAAAAATATTTATTAGAGATGTTTTACTGAAAGTCTTATTTAGAGCTCATTCACACACGTCAGGAGTGGCAGTCAAAAAATTTTAATAAAAACTGATTGAGAATTTTGAATTATATTAATAAGAATGTGTTTATCAATAAGACCGTTAATTTTTTTCGGAGTTACTTCCTGTTGTGCAGTATTGGCATCCTAAAACAGTGGCTACATGTGAATTCATAGAAAATGTACTAGTCTTCAGTATTTTTAAACGAAACATTTTTGGACATGGTCCGGCAATCGTGCCCGCTGATCATTACACCAGTTTCGGCTTAATTTTCGGAGAAAAAATATTTACAGTGATGCCACCAACGTGGAATCTGCACCAAACAATGGATTTTTTTGCATATACTAGAGGCTGTAGGATCTATGGTGGTTTGTTTCACTTCGTTTGCAACGCTTTTGTTTATTAGCAAACCCGTTAAGTCAAAATTGATCTTCAGCTTCGGATAAGTTGACAACAGCTCTAGAGTTCAATTGGGTAAAGAACAAGGTATGTTACGTCCTAGTGCCTATAAATCGACCAAATAACTTGCATGATTATATATAAAATAGTAATTAAGCAACAGTGGGTGTTCTAGAAACATGTTTTGAATATTGAAAATTTTTCGGAGTAATTTCATAATGTTGCGAAAATTGTTTTCTTTTGTATTCTTAGGGATTTCAGGCGTTTTTCGATATATTTCAAAATAAAAATACTATACCGAATTTTCGGAGTAAAATTTTTTTCGGAGTAATATTTTTTTTATTGCTAAATATATTTTTTTAAGAAAATAATGTCTTTCTGATGAGTTCTAAGCTCTCTTGGACTTATATTTATAGATTTACAGATTTTTCGGAGTAACTGCGGCTTTGCCATGACTTTGATTTCGTCAAAGGAAATAATTTCTTTTTAGATGATATTCTAAACTTTCGAGTGAGTCTCTTTAGAAAATATGAGATGTTAGAAAACTAAGTTTGGGACATTTTAGTGGAGAGCTGTACATTCACTAAAATGTCCCAAATAGAGTAAAACCATCCTCTTTTTAAAAAAGACCGGCTAGTTCCTCGTGCTAGGGAATTAAATTTGTTAAGGAAAGGAATTAACAGTTTGTTAAGGACTTAATTTTGCTGAAGTATCGCAAAGTTACTACAAAAAAAAAAACAAGTGATTCGCCTTCTGACAGATTAGCGGATGCTCTTTTAATCTAACCTAAAATAGGAGCACAATAATCTTTATTGGCCACATCACCCAAAATTGTAGCAGCACAGCTCTGTTATTTTCGAATATCAGTTCCATGCAAAAATTAAAAAGAAAAGCAAACAACAGTTTGCATATTCACTGTCCATGTTTAAAAATAAACTAGAGCATATGGCCTGCAGGCCTAAAGGATACAATCATTAAAACCGTCTAACAGAATACAACCAAAACCGTTAAAAACCCCATTATTCACATAAACACATTCTACTCGTATTTGAGAACTTCCACTGGCTGCAGTAGACACAACAACAATAGATTGATCTTCGGGCAGTGAATATAGAGGCAATAACAATGTAGCAAGTGGGAAAGCTGATCAGAGCGCAACATGCCATGTACTACGGTCGTATGTTGTAATTAAAGACAACATTTAAATGAAACAAAAAATTAGTAGTCGTTTAAGTAATAAACATAAACATGCCACAATAATAAACTGCAGCAGCAACAACGAAGTATATTGAATTTCCTAGGAGAAAAAAGAAAAAAACCGCTGTAAAATTTTAAACAACTTGCCACAAACCACATGAGTGAATACTGTTGCATGACAGTGACGTTTAAAACAATAGTTGCAGCAAACATCAAAAATTTGTGAAGTCTCTGGAGAAGCCAGTTTTATGATAAACATGACGGCGATGACGATAGAGATGATGATGGTTCTGATTCTGGCAATGATTGTAATGTGCCAGTCATAATTTAGTTATAAACCTGTGCAAATATGCCCAAGTTGCATGTTGCAATAAGTGTGAAGTATTATTATATAGACACTGATAACAACATCTCATTGTTGCTGGTTGCATGCAGCACATTTAACTGATGCTGTACCACAAAAACCACTTAAAAAGAAGTCGATAGAAATGGGGAGAGAAAAAAAGGGGGGAAAACGAAACACTTTAAATACTGCTAAACAGTATTTGTGGGCTGCAGTGTGTTTTTGAGAAAATTAAACTGTTAGTGCAACATCCAACGGCAATGATGGGTCGTTAGAGATAAAAATTGCTGAGACAGAGAGGGATATTTAGTCGTACTTGAAAACAGACATTTTATTAGACGCTATTTAAAAATAGACTTATTCACGTTTTAAGCATTTTTCTATTTTTTTATTTATTTATTTATTTTTTTGTATTCTTATTTTGCCATTTGGCAGCTATTGTACAACATGTTGGGGCATGAGTAAGCCAAATTTTAGTGATTTGGCAGTTTTGTTGAATTTTTATGTTGCCACATCCAATAAATAAACAGTTAATTTAAATGAAAATGATTGATTTTAAACAAGGTCAAATGGCTGTAAGTGGTGTTACAGTTCAATGTTTCTTAGAGGCTGATTAATTCGCGGTTTAATCTTTTACAGTGGGATTTTTTACTGAAGTGTTCTTGTTACAGTGGGAAATATTCGCCGCTAAAGTTAACATACGTTATTGTAAATTATCATGTTTCGCTAGATGAGTAGAGAGAGAGAGAGAGAGAGATAAAAGACTCGACATGTCCATGCATGCAGGAAAATATGTTATATTCGAAGGAGCACTCAATCTCGTAAAAATTAAAAAATGGATGCGTATTATCGCGTTTGTTCTTGTGTGTGTAGGTATGTATACATATATATATGAGCGTATGTACGAGGTCTGTTCAAAAATGAAATTCAACTTTCTAATTTAAGCGTTTTTCTGTTTTTAAGTTGATACACTCGCCTCCAACACTTCTTCAGCTATTCAGCTTGTTTATTATTAAAGCGTATTTTTTTTAGAGTGTCACAACACCAGAGCAACGCGTGCGAATTGTTGAAATTTTTAATCAAAATAATTGTTCTATTCGTAAAACTTATCGTGCAATTCTTCCATTTTATGGCCTACATAATCGTCCTTCAGAACGGCAAATTCGAATAATACTAGATCGTTTTCGGAACACATTTACTGTTACTGATCATGTGCATACCGTGAGACGCCGAACAGTGCACACTGAAGAAGAAGCTGTAGCCACTGTACAGGAAAGCATTGATCTTAATCAAGCAATTAGTCGCCGTTCTCAGCAACTGGGATTGAGTCCTTCCACTTTATGGCAGTTTTTTTTTTAGTTGCTTAAAATTGATGTTCCAGAATGCGCCTTCTACGTGCCCGCCGTTTGGGCCACATGGCAGAAATCATATTTAAACTTTAATTTCATAAAATTTTCTTTCCAAAAAAGCCCGTTTCATTGATATTAAAAATATATTTCCTTCTTTTATTATGGTCTAAACTTGTGTCACTTTATAAAAACCCACTTGTTATTATTTTGTTTTTGTTAAAGTCATAAAAGTTAGAAGGGTTTTGCGAAGATTTTAGGTTGTCAAAAAAAAAACAAGTCAAAACGTTATATTCGACCGGGTCGAATCTTAAATACCCTCCAAATACTTAGTAAGTAAATATAAAATGTTTAAGTTGGTGGGACAGAGCTCCTTTATATAATATCCTACGTCAAAGTCCGCAAAAGGGGGCGGGGTTCAAAAATAGACAATATCATGTTTTCCACAGACGAACGTATGGGCATTGCTAGGTCGTCTTAGACTTCATCAGTGATCAAGAATATATATACTTTATGGGGTCCAATTCTCTTTGGAGGGTATTAAAACTGTATTTTAGCGGAGTCGCTCTGGCAAGGGCTGTGGGGGAGACATTTCTCCTTTGTCATAAAACTCTAAAAATAAATGTTTGGGTTAATTATATACGAAATTAAAAAAAAAAAATATTTGTTTTGATAGGGTTTAGGGGGCAAAGGGGAGGAGGGAGTAGAGCAGAGTAGTACCAGGTTACGTTTCAGCTTCGTCCTTAAAGCTTAAAAATTTTATTTTCAAGGAATGTAGGCTTAAGTAAAACAATTTGTTAAATTTTTACACTATTTTTGTATATAATAACGCCCACTAAAGGGGACGGGGTTCAAAAATTATTTCTTTTTATTTTGTGGCTCCAAGTTTAAAGCGTTGGACCTTTTTTGACATAAAAATATATCATTTGCTTAACAATATTACAAAAAAACTTTAAAAATGGTATTGTGTTTTAGAGGTTGTTTTAGTTCTTCTTAGGGGAACTTTTTTCCCTTTTGCCCGATTTAGCCCATCTCCAAACTTTAGCTGTTCTATCCTTCACGATATATTTATACCAAATTTCAAGAGTCTAGCTCTATTCGTTTGGACTGAATCGTGATTTCCACAGACGGACGGACGGACATGCTCAGGTCGTCTTAGATTTCATCTCTGATCAAGAATATATATACTTTATGCGGTCTCAGGTGGATATTTCGATGCGTTACAAACGGAATGACAAAATGAATATACCCTTCATATTCTTTTTTGGAGGGTATAAAAATTTGCATAAAATTTTGTGAGAAAAAATGATTCAAGTGCTCAGAACCACTTGAAATATTGGTAGTGGCATACGTCAATTTTAGCCTCGGACAGAATAATTATAACAGGTGGTAAAAGCTTTCAAAGCTAAACGAAGACGATGTGAATAACGACGCTCGTCGTCCAGGACACTCCAGCTCATTAACAACCGATGAAAATGTAGAGAAAATGAAACAAATTATTATGGAGAATCAAATTCAAACACGATAGAAGAATGTGCTGAGAATTTTGGTTGGCTGGCTGAGGCCGAGCAATTTTTTATTTGTTTGAAAATATTGAACATGAAACGTGTGACAGAGAAGTTCGTAGCGAAATTGCTCAATTTTTATCGAACTCCTAAGGCTGTGTTTTTGTAGTGTCTATAAAAAATAATTTCTACATTTAAATCATTGAAAATTTTGAGTTCTAAAAAATATTTAAAAAAAAAAATTTTTATCGATCAAAATATATATAAAAAATGGCAAAAGATTTTGCAGCAAAGCAAATTAAAATGGAAAAACTGTACAGCAGCCTGGAAGATCATTTAACGAGAATAAACAACACAGACGCTGATAATTTGAAATTTCTTGGCCGAATGAAAAATGCAGCAGCCGTTCAGCATAAAATACAAAAGCAGATGCCCAAAAATGTACAATTTGAAGATACTCTGGCTCAAGGGGAAATAGATAATAACTATGAAGAGCAGCGTCAGCAATTATTAATTGATATAAATGCCATCAAGTGTACAAGTGATCGGAAAGTGGAGAACATTTCAAAAAACATAAAATCCATGCTGGAGAAACAGCAAAATGTAAGGAAATTAAACCAGGAAAAATTCAACGAGTCAAGGAATTATTTTGAAAGGTTAAAAGAGCATTTCATGGCCGCTTGTGAGGAAACAACTCGCACAGAGGAATAATTATTTTGAGGGAAATCTTTAAAATGGTCGTTGCTTTCATATTAGAAATCTTCATCTAATGTCAGTTTTATTTTATTTACTGTAATAAATCCTCAGAAACTTTACAGCCAATTTACACGATGAATTTTATGACGTCTAATTTTATTAATTCTCTTTTGAAATTGCTTCCAAAAACTCTTTGCGTTCATACGATGAATTTGGTTTTCATTTCTTTTTTTTTATTTTTTGTTATTATTTCACATGTACTATATGAACTGAAAATAAAAACAGAACAAAACGTAACAAAGAGAATAGGAACTGATGTGAAGAGAAATATGAAAAGAACCATGAAATCAGAAATCAAGTCATTTTTTCTACCCCTCTTTCTTCACTACACCGTTCGCTATGAAACCAAAAATGACGTCGAAAATTGGACGTCATAAAATTCATCGTGTGAATTGGGTGTTAGACATTTTTGGTATGATTTTTTTTATAGATTCTATCTGGGCCTGTCATTTTCAAATAGAATTCAAATATGAAAATTTTATTGGTCATTTAGAGATTCAGCCGTTTTTAAAAATATATTTGTGTAATAATAAATTATTATTAAATTATTAAATATTTTGGGGCTTCTTTGTGGCTTTGCAGCAGAAATAGAATTGCCGGAAGCTTTTCGCTTACATGTGTGTTTACGCTTAATATTTCGTTTTAGCGCTAAATTCATCATTAATACTTTCGAAATTATTTATTTATTTTTGACTTTCTGCTTTAGAAAAAAGAAACTAAAGAAAAAAAGGTGAAAAATGTATTCGTGCTTAATGTGATCGTTAACAAATAGAAGTTGAATTCAAGAAAGAGAGACAAAAAAGTCAAATAAAATATTAAAAACGTGACCATGTTTTAAAACAATAAAATTAATGTTGTAGTCACTCTTAAATATTCACCCCAATTATAAATATTCCCGGGGAAAAGAGTTCCCGGGGAATTCATTTTCCCGGGAATAAAACTCCCTTATTCTAAACAGACGGGGAGAACAGTATTATGGGAAAGGGAATTTCGAATTTTCGCAGTCAACTGTTTTGCTTTCAGTTGTTTTGTTTTGACTTAAAAAGTGAAAAATATTTTTTTCAGCACAACTCCCTTGCAATTTTTTGAAGGAATTATTTTCTAAATTTATTATCAAATTCTCCCTTTAATTTACATTCATAATACCTACTTTTTTCCCGGGGAAGAGTCTCCCATTTTCGAAGTTTATTTAGAATAAGGGAAAAGAGAGAAGGGAAAAATCTCCCGGGGAGATTCTATTTAGAATAAGGGAAAAGGGAAAAGAGAGAAAATTCCCGGGGAGTTGTTATTCATAATTGGGCTGATTGTAATAAATTATTTTGTAACCAAGTAACTAACTGTCCGTCCGTCTGCCACTCTGTCTGTCTGTCTGTCCGTATTGTTACATTTCAACTGGAGAAAAAAAAAAAACTTTAGTTAAATGCTCTAAAACACTAATAATTCAACATGAATAAATATGAGGTAATAGTTAAAATTAAAACAAAAGGAAAAAGTTTTTTTATAGTTTTAGTTGCACCTTTTGTGATTTAAAAGTGCCAGCAAAACGACCAGGTGTGAAATGACACAGAAATAGAAGGGGTGACGTTCAAATAGGTTGAAAGTCGAAAATGGTTTGTTTAAATTGAACTGGTTCGCTTGGACTGCAGAAGAATAGTTTTGAGCAACAGCTGGAATTTATTAAAACTTTATTATCTTTGAATATCTTCTCAATAAATTTAAGTGGATAAATATTTATAAGATATTTATATTTTATAAGTCGTATTATTCATTTATAAGAGACAGCTCTTTGCAAATACTCCTACAAATAATTGGCTAACACTACAATCACTGTTTACACGGCAAATAACCTCCTCCATATTATTATTTTTTCATTAAGGCCGAGACACATAGAATCCGTCATACGTTATGCGTCGCCTTTTTGATGTGTTAACATCTATAGGCGTGCCTCTAGGGCAGTAAACTATCAATTTCAATACATACGCAAGTGTAAGTGTAAGAGTTTGTTTGTTTGTTGTTGTTGCTTGGCAGTCGGTATTGAAAGTGATTATTGGGCGATTTTCATATAATTTTCCCACGCGATTTTCTCCGGAAATTCATAGCCGATTTTATTAATTTTTGGATTAAAACGCTAGTGCGGGTTTCGACAAAGAGTTTAGGCCAAAAATTAAGGCGATCCAATATCGGCGAGCGGAGATTTAAGTGTTTTAATTCGGAGTATTAATTTGGAGTAATATTAAAAAAGTGTTTTATGTTGACCTTCGGTTTTGTCTTATGCATAGCAAAGAGAATAGTGACGTGGTTATACGTACATATATAAAAATGAGATAGTAAGACAGCAACGTATGTAGCTTATGTACACACATAACAATGTATGTATGTACATTGTCTGTTGCTTTGCATTCTCTTTGTTTTTTGTGGGTTTAATATAAAATAAATAAACAAAAAGGTGTTAACACATCGCCCGTGAGTTCGAACACTCATTAATTTTTTAACTGACAGCCATCCCTAAATACGGGCGGCAAGCGTTTTTTAGCTGTCAAAAGTTCTCATGTCCATACATTTTGTATGGAGCATACCGAAATAACGCGGCGGCAACGCTTTGCAATTGGAAAATCCGATTTTGACAGAGCGTTTCCCAATGAAATTAGTTGCAAAAGAAAACAATCGTAACCAGAGAAAAAAAGTAAAAATTTACAAAAGTGAAATAGGTAATAAAAGAAAAAATTTGTACACTTCGTATTAGAAAATGGAGGTATGAAAATATTTCCAATATGATTATATACGTACATATGTATGTACGTTTGTAACAAGGCGAATTCATACAAGGTGAACTCACTTATGCAACTCTGTGTAAAATTTATTAAACTGTCAAATGAAATGCTTTGGAGTGTCTCGGCCTTCATGCGTTAATGAAAAAATAATAATATGGCAACAACGGCGTAGTGAACAACCATGACATATTTCCTGATTGGATTCCTTTGAAACTGGCTGAAGGAAGATTAGATTTTTTTTAGCAAGAATTATGTTTAATGATGAAACGCATGTCCGGTTTTCATAAAATTTAAAATGAGTTTAAAATCTATCTACTTTATATAAAAAATTTTCATAAAATATTGTCTTAAAGTAGATTTTAAACACATTTAATTTTTTTAGGAATTTGGGGATAAGTCAATGAGCAAAATTGCTCAAGCCGTTACCTAATCAGTATTCTATCCATTAAAATTGTCTATGGGTCGAGGCATTAGCGGTGCTTATTTCTTTCGAAATAAAAAAGGGAATTGTGGTTACGGCGATTGGCGAGTGCTATCGAGCCATGTGGACTCGCTTCCTAAAGTTAATCGAAAGCCATCAGCGACATTTTTTTGCGCCGGAACTCAAAAGGAGAGGATAGTATTGAGGGAACAGATGAGAATTGCCAAATCTATTTTATAAGAAATTTATTTCCAGAAATGATCCTGTTCACTGGTCCCCCTTTTTAATGTGATTTAACGCCTCTGGACTATTTTTTATGGGACACTTGTATTAGTCATTGTATTACGACCACAAACCAGCAGCTCATGACACTTTGAAAGCCAGCATTCAAGCCACGATGTTGTTAGCTGAAGTCTGTTTACAAATTCGAGTCTTGGAATATGGAATTGAAATTTTCTAATTTTTCTGAATTAGATTGTGTTACTTGTTGCTGGTCTTTTTAATGATGATGCCATAGAACTGGTCGCTGAACAAAGCCGACAGCAAATGACACTATCTTGCGCTAAATAGCGCATTGCAGTAGTCTGCTTCGTCGGTACTATAGTAAAAACTCGCCCACAAAGAAAAGAATAAAATTCATACATCAAATTCTCTCTCTTCCCAGCTTTCCTCGTCTGCCCTTTCAATACAATCCCATCTTTTCATATATCGGTCACAATACGTTGCATCAGTAGAGGACTCTCATGCCTCTGAGTGCTGGCGGATACAAGTAAAACCAGTAAGAACGTTATATTCGACCGGGTCGAATCTTAAATACCCTGCAAATATTTAATAAATAAATTTAATATATAAAACTTTATTTTGACGCAGTCACTCTGGGAAGAGCCGCGGGGGGATATCTTACCTTTCTCGTAAAAATTTAAAAAGTTAATTTTTAAGATTATTAAACGTAAAATAAAATGTTTTATTTTATAGTGTCGTTTGGGGGCCAAGATGGGTGCAGGGCAGGAGAAGATCACCGAACATCTCATTCGTCATAATCATTTAATTCTTAAGGAATGTAGTCTTAAGTAGTACAATTTATTAAATATATATATATTATTTTTCCAAGTAATATGTTACTTCAACGCCCACTAAAGGAGGCGGGGTCCAAAAATTTATTTTTGTAATATTCTGGTTCCAAGTTCGAAGCTTTGTACCTGCTCTGACATAAAAATAAATTATTTTCTGAACTGCAAAAAAATTATGTTGTTTTCCAGAGGTTGTTTTAGTTCTTCTTAGGGGAACTTTTTTCCCCTTTGGTCCTATTCGAACTTGACCTGTGCTATCCTTCAAAATATATTCATACCAAATTTGAAGGGTCTGTCTCTTTTCGCTTGGGCTGACTCGTGATTGCCACAGACGAACGGACGTGGCTAGATCGTCTCAGATTTAATCACTGATCAAGAATATATATATATATATATATATATATATGTGTATATATATATATATATATATATATATATATATATATATATATATATACTTTATGGGGTCTCAGAAGGATCCGAAACAATATAAATAATATGTTCGAATAGAACAAAATCATTGTAAACATTTTCTGAATTGCATTTGCGAAAATGTTGCCTTATTTGATTGACAAAGAAAATTTCAAATAGAAACACCATTTCCATAAATTGTTCATTGAACTAGTCAATAACAGCTTATCATTAAAGAATGTGTATTAAACTGTTCATTTGTCCGTGTCCAAAAGTCACTGCCGCCGCCAGTATTCAAATTGTCAAAGTTGTCACCTTCGCTGCAGTCAAGAGCCAGCAACAACACCTTCAGTTCAGTGCCTGCATAGAAGCAGCATTTTGTGCCTGCCTTTTTTTCTACCACTGCTGACACAAATGCACTCGTTTTTATAATTATATGTGCATAAAGAGTGTTTGGCCCCTCTTAATATTTAGCTTTAAGCAATTTTTGTAATTCAATGAATGCCCCGGCAGTCATAAAATAATCACTTTGCAACCGGCCACTTTAATTCTTCATATAAAGCATTTGACAGGCGTCTGTCTCGTTTCGTTGTTGCTCTTTGTTTTTAATAAATATTTCTTTGATTTCGAGAAATGAAATTGACGTTCCATTTGAAATGTTTATGGTCTGGCTTTGCGTCGTCCATCTAAATATTTTTATTTATAATTTAAATTTAAATTTTAACGTTCAGTAAATGAAACAAAATTTCAAGCGTTGCTACTTTCTCAGCTTAAACGAAAATTTATTTAAATTTTATGTTAATCCAAAGGAAAAAAATAAAATAATCGAACTTTGTTAAATTTATTTTCTGACCACAATAATGAAATGAATTGCCTGGCGCTCGCATGCATTTAAAAATTTCATGGAAATTTTGTTGCCGCCAGCTTTGAAGTGCGTTTGCGCACGTGTGTGTGTGTGTGTGTGTGTTTCTGTGTTTGAGTGCCTGCTAGTGATATTCTTATCATTTTCGAGGTTTCACACTACAATTGTAAACATAATTTTTCAATATCGTTTTGCTTCAAATCATTTTTAATAAATTTATTATTTGACTGTTCAATGTCAGCACTCGAACAAAATTTAATTGTTGTTATAAATTGTTCATGCATGCTGCGGTAAATTGATAAATTATTGTTTCAAAAATAAATTGTTGTTAGCTGATGTTAGCATTCTACTAAAAAGGGTGTTTAACTAAGAACGCAATTTTTTATATTACTCACTTACGGTAATAACTTCAATTCCGTCGGGAAACGGAAGAAAAAAAATCATATTTTGGTTTTTCCGAAAACGAAACAATTTTTCGGAATGAAATAGTTTTTAATATTATGAACAGAATCAGTCACTGAAATTAAAATGATTCCATTACGATAAATGTTTTACCTGTTTGTTTTCTGCGGATCAAAATGCGGCATCACTTCCGTTGCCGAACGTAAGCGGAATACAACGTGGCCCATTATAAAAACAGGTATCTTTTTATTCGATTGTAAAGAAGCCATTTTCCGTTTAAGTGCGGAATAAAGTAGTCGTCAAATGCTCTCCAACACTCTGATTACCCCTTTCCTGAGTTTTCCAGGTTATTTTCATAGAGATGCAACTGCATCTGACCGATAATCCTTTAAATGTTGTACTTGAACTATGGAATTGTTTCTGGCTTAAGACCGACAAAAAAAATCACTAGGCGTTAAATCGCATGGTTGATAGCAGAATTTCTCAAGATAGTTTCTTCTGGAAGTAAAGCGATAAATCAATGCCACCCAGTTGAAGCCACAAGATCTACATTATCATGTATTTTTAACGAATACTATTCCCAGTCACAGCCATTTTCCTTGTCCTAAAAATATAAGACCCAATCACGCTGCCACACCGAAGTCCGCTCCAAACAGTTGCTCGTTGTGGGTGCATTTCTTTCTCCTATATTGTATTATAATTTTCTGAGCTGAGAATTCGACAATTTCGATCATGAAGCCATTCACCTGGCAATGCGTTACGGAGAAAAGAACACTTGAGACAACTTTTAAATTAAGCAGTTATTACAACAACTTTCCTTGCCGATTAGAGTAACAACACCATTCGCCAACCCCCCGGATGCCTTGAATGACATTTATGTTATTTATAAGACACACTATTTGAAGTCACGTAAAATCACTAATTCACTGAAACTCAATACTTCATTCAAATTGTAAATATGCAACATCATACTTGTCTATAATCAACTCATGCCAAATGTAATTAAAATTAACTGAGTTGTAAATTCGTTAATGAACATTTTAAAATGAATAATCATTTGCAAGTGGAAGGAAGAGTTTTAAAGAAACTCTGTTCATTATATGCAAATTAATGAATATCATAAATTAATATTTTAATCTTAATCGTAATGATACGAACAGCTTAACGTTCAAAGTGATCGACAATAAAACTTAAAAGCGTTACAACAAAAAAATTAAATATGTGTGTTAGACTTGTGTCCAACTAGCTCATTCGCTCAGTTTTGACAAGAACCTCTGATCAAACCAATGTAATTTAAATGGGTTTGATCAGAGGTTCTTGTCAAAACTGAGCGAATGAGCTAGTTGGACACAAGTCTAATGTGTGTTGTTCGTAACTTGTAAGGCCAAAAATATCCACAGATATTTTGGTTGCGTTAAATCAAATTTTAAAATCGAGAAGAGAAAAAATAAATCAGTTAAATACGAGGGTGGTTCAAAAAGTCAGTGAATTTTTATTTCATTAAGTTAAGTTTTTATTTCGCTAGATCAAATTTTAAAATCCAGGAGAAAAAGAAAATCTGTTATATACGAGAGTGGTTCAAAAAGTGAGTGAATTTTTATTTCGTTAAATTAAATTTTGATTTCGTTAAATCAAATTTTAAAACCGAGAAGAGAAAAAAATCAGTTATATACGAGGGTGGTTCAAAAAGTCAGTGAATTTGTATATCGTTAAGTTAAATTTTTATTTTAAAATAATCAGTAAATTTTTATTTCGCTTAATAAAATTTTAAAATCCAGGAGAAAAAGAAAATCAGTTATATACGAGGCTGGTTCAAAAAGTGAGTGAATTTTTATTTCCTTAAATTAAATTTAGATTTCGTTAAATAAAATTTTAAAATCGAGAAGAGAAAAAAATCAGTTATATACTAGGGTGGTTCAAAAAGTCAGTGAATTTGTATGTTGTTAAGTTAAATTTTGATTTCGTTAAGTTTTTATTTTAAAATAATCAGTAAATTTTTATTTCGTTAAGTTGAACTTTGATTTCGCTAAATCAAATTTTAAAATCCAGGAGAAAAAGAAAATCAGTTATATACGAGGGGGGTTCAAAAAGTGAGTGAAATTTTATTTCGTTAAATCAAATTTTAATTTCGTTAAGTTTAATTTGAATTTCGTTAAATAAAATTTTAAAATATGTATGCGAAGATAAAAAAAAATCAGTTGAATACGAGGGTGGTGCAAAATGTCAGTGAATTTGTATGTCGTTAAGTTAAATTTTAATTTCGTTAAGTTAAATTTTTATTTCGTTATATCAAATTTTAAAATATGTATGAGAAGATAAAAAAATAATCAGTTAAATACGAGGGCGGCTCAAAAAGTCAGTGACTTTTTATTTTGTTGCATTAAATTTTGATCTCGTCAAGTTAAAGTTTAAAATTGAGAAGAAAAAAAAGTCAGTTAAATATGAGGGCGGTTAAAAAATTTCGTGACTTTTTTAATTTACCGCCTGTTAATGGCAACAATGTCCCTGTCAACGGGCAACTGTCAGTTGACTCCTGTCAAAATTTTACCAAGCTAAGGTTAATATATATTATGGGGACTGTGCACCATGCATTTCCATAGCAAAGAAGTGGTTTACTGAATATCGATGTGGCATAGATACTCAGTTGAGGTTTCTACATACGAAACAATTGAAAAAATTTCCTGTAAGATTTTAGCAGATCGGGGATTGTAGAAACCATATGCTTCTCTCATGGCTCAGTGGTTTAAATTTTGAATGATCATTTGGATATGAGAAACCTTTTCGCATGATGGGTGGCACACATGCGCAATTTCCATCGCACAAAACCCCATGAATTAAGCCTTCGAATTGCCTTCCTCATACCTCCTATTCTACAGATTTACGCTCCAGTGACTATTTCTTGTTCCCAAACTTGAAAAAATCACTCGGCGCAAAGAAATTTGAGTCCAACGACATGATGATATGATGATCTCGACAAATCCTAATTTTTGCAAGGAATAAAATAATAACTTAAATTTTTATATAAAAATCTGTGTTTCATTTAAAAAGTCGAGGATATATTGGCCCACCCTCGTATATTTAAAAGAAGAGAAAATAAAACACGACTTTAGTGCAGGGCTTGTTTAAATGCCTAAAATTTATACTCACAACCGTAACCGATGACTGAAGCGTTAAAAATGTAGCAAAAGCATTCCGCCGCCATGTCAATAACACGTAAATGTGTTTGTGTTAGTGATCAGAAATTTAAGTTTAAAAGCTGCCGTTGTCTTTTATTACGCTCACAGCTTATTACATGCAAATTAAGAAGAAAAAACTGCCACAATTTCTTTCCAGCCCCCCCAAAAAACACTTGTCTTAAATTGCGTTGCAATTTTATGTTTTAGTTTAAAAAAAATTAGTTTCGCCTGATCATGTTAACTTTACCACAATTCTTGCAGTCGTTGTTTTTTCCCTCAGCAGTGATTTTTAGTTTTTGTGCAAAAGACCATGTTGACATTAAACCAGCCGAAAAAAAAAAACTATTCAATACCAGCGGCAATAAACTGCAGCCACATCTGGCTGCATAAAGCAGACCTTCTGAGGTAGCTCGCAGTTAAAGTTGCTAAAAATAAAACAAACCAACAATCATGCAAAAAATTAATTTTTTTTTCATACTTTGAAAATTAAAACTATAATATAACGCAAAGTTTAAAATTATAGTAAATGAAGAAAATAAAGTTTATTACTTCTTAGCCAAGACAAGTAATTTTTATTATATTTTTTTTTTTGCAACAACATTTTTAAAGACTCTTATAATCACGCGCTAAACAACACAGTCACTCACTTATTCAGTTAACAATTCTAAATGAGCTGATATGTTCAACAAAAGGCCCAATGATATTAAAAATGTTCAAAGAATCTTATTTATATGCGCCTTCCATTTTTTTGTGGTACAGTTTTAAGCATTTTAACATCTACTATTATTAATAAAATATATGTCCACTGAAAGGCCTTTTTGTAAAGATGTGAAATACATAAATAATATTTTCAAATTCTTAGTTTCAAAATTAATAAAAAACAAATATAATAATAAAAACGTTATATTCGACCGGGTCGAATCTTAAATACCCTCCAAATATTTAGTAAGTGAATCTAAAATGTTTAACTTGGTGGCACAAAGTTCCTTTATATAATATCGTACGTCAACGCCCACTAAAGGGGGCGGGGTTCAAAAATAGACAATATCATGTTTTCCACAGACGAACGTATGGGCATTGCTAGACCGTATTAAACTTCATCACTAATCAAGAATATACATATTTACTTTATAGGGCATATTTACATATTTACTCTTTGGAGGGTATAAACACTGTATTTTGGCGGGGTCGCTCTGGCAAGGGCTGTGGGGGAAACATTTCACCTTTGTCATAAAACTCTAAAAATAAATGCTTGGGATGATTATACACAAAATTAAAAAAAATTTTTATTTATTTTTAATAGGGTCATTTAGCGGGCAAAGAAGGAGGAGGGGGTAGGGCAGCAACAGGCAGTCATAAAACGCTAAAGATAAACGCTTAGGATGATTATATACAAAATTTAAAAAATTTTTTTTTGTGGGGTCAGTTAGGGGGCAAAGGAAGAGGGGGGGGGGGGTAGGGCAGAAATCGGCAGTCATAAAACTCTATAGATAAATGCTTGGGATGATTATACACAAAATTTAAAAAAAAAATTTTTTTTTTTTTGGTAGGGTCATTTAGGGGGCAAAGGGGGAGGAGGGGGTAGGGCAGAAACAGGCAGTCATAAAACTCTAAAAATAAATGCTTGGTATGATTACATACAAAATTAAAAAATATTTATTTTTTTTTGATAGGGTCATTTAGTGGGCAAAAGGAGGGGGAGGGGGTAGGGCAGAGTAGTACCAGGTATCGTCTCAGCTTCGTCAATAAAGATTAAAAATTTTATTTTTAAGGAATGTAGGCTTAAGTGAAACAATTTGTTAAATTTTTATGCTATTTTTGCATATAGTAAGACCCACTAAAGAGGGCGGGGTCCACAAATAATTTTTTTTTTATTTTATGGCTCCAGTTTAAGGCGTTGGACCGTATTTGACATACAAATATATCCTTTGCTTAACAAAATAACCAAAAAACTTTAAAAATTATGTTGTTTTTTCTGGGTTGGTTTAGTTCTTTTTTGGGGAACTTTTTTACCCCTTGCCCGATTTAGCCCATCTCCGAACTCAACCATGAACCTGTACTATCCTTCACGATACATTTATACCAAATTTCAAGAGTCTAGCTTTTTTGGTTTGGACTGAATCGTGATTTCCACAGACGGACGGACGGACATGCTCAGATCGTCTTAGATTTCATCACTGATCAAGAATATATATACTTTATGGGGTCTGAGATAGATATTTCGATGCGTTACAAACGGGATGACAAAGTGAATATGCCCTCCAAATTATTTTTTGGAGGGTATAATAAAGAGAACAATTGTTACAAGGAATAGAAAAAAAAGAATTGGAGGGTATATCCACTTTGTCATTCCGTATGTAACGCGATGAAATATCCCTCTAAGATCCGATAAAGTATATATATATATTTTTGATCAGTGATGAAATCTAAGACGATATAGCCGTGGAAATCCCGAGACACTCAAAACTAAAAGAGCCAGACCCTTTAAATTTGGTATAGAGAAATTCTGAAGGATAGCACAGGTCCAGTTCATGAATGGGCTGAATCGGGATAGAGTGAAAAAAGTTCCCCTAAGAAGAACTAAACCCACTTCTGAAAAACAACATAATTTTTTAAGTTTTGTTTTTGTAATTTTGTTAAGCGAATGATATCTTTTTATGTCAAAGAAGTTCCAAAGAATTGAACTTGAAGCCAAAAAATTAGAAAAATCAATTTTTGTACCCCGCCCTCTTTAGTGGGCGTTGACGTAAAATAACATATGCCAAAATAGTGTAAATATTTAACGAATTTCTTCAAAAATTAAATTTTTATGCTTTATTAAATAAAAATATAATCTGCAGTTTAGCAGATTTGAACCTGAGTCCGTTTAAAAATTAACATCCTAAATTTTCAAGCTTTTATGGCAAAGCTGATATGTCCTCTGATCCTCCGCTAAACCACCGTCCGCCCTCTTGGACCCCTAAATGATCCTATAAAAAAAATTTGTTTTACACAAAAATTTACTTTTTAGTGTTTTATGCCAAAGGTAAGGTGTCTCCCTCAAAGTCCCTCCCGGAGTGACCCCTACAAAACATAATTTTTATTTTCTAAATATTCGGAGGGTATTTAAGATTCGACCAGGTCGAATATAAAGTTTTTACATGTTTTATCTCTCATAGAATTCAAAAGCCTTAATTTTTAGAAAGATTTTAAATATTTTATAATTAAATGTCATGTAATCGAATTCTGATCACTCGGCGGCGGGTTGCTAAAACACTTTTATATATCAATATTTTTGACTACAGTTTTTTACTTGGAAAGAAAATAAATGGTATGCCCCCAAATCTCCAAAAAATTTTTTCTAAATCTTACTGCCTATTCACGATATTCCTGGCCGGCCCCCATTTTTACAATATGTTGTTCTGTTAGTTTTTATAATTTTTGGTAAAAGTCTAAATTATTTTCTATAAAAAAAAATAAATAAATAAAATATAAAGAACAGTCAACAACGTGAAAACAGCAAAATATAAAAACATAATAATTTTTTATTAAACGTATCTACTCGTACACCGAATATGAACAAAAAAAAAACCCAACAACTTTTTTTCCTTTACAGCAGCTGCCAGTTACTGAACAGATAAAGTTAAAATACTGCATTAAAAGACACCCAGCTACCACCAGCCACCATCTACACCACAGTCACTTTAAAGTAGGGGCAAAAACAAAAATTCAAATAGAGAAAAAAAATGTAGAGGCTCCCACGCCTTGTGCTAATTTTGCAGTACTTTTTTATAAAGGCGTTTAATGCTAAATTTGAAGGCAGTGACATAATAACATAAACATGATCACGAAATGATATCTGACGTACAAAAAAAAATTTTTCTATAAGAGAAGTATAAAAATATATATTTTTTACCACAACAATAGAGCCACAAATTGGAAAAAAATATATACGACACCACATTAAAGTGAACGATAAAGAACGCTGTTGCACTGGCCACAATGACAAAATGATGTTTGATTGCAGAAGATTGGAAAAAGGAACACCCTACAGGAGTAGTTTTAAGTCTTTAAAAATATAAAACTGGAATTGGTATTATTGGTTAGTAGATTTAAAGAAAATTTTCAATGGGTTATTTTTTTATCGAAGAGAACACGGCATTAAATAAAAATGTGTGTTACTAACGGCTTGATACAGTTCTCGTATGCAATTTCCCAATAAAATTTGTGTAAATAAAAACTGTTACGATATTCAACTATGAAACTTAATAAGTGGTGAAAAACAAAAATACACTTGAGTACTGATGATGAAAGTGTAGCGGCTTTCGAAAACAGCTGTTCTAGTCTGCTGTGTAAGTATAATGATTAAAAATTGCACGCATACAATGAAGGGATAGCGATGTTTTTTATCATTTAATAAATAAATTACAGTAGAAATAAAACATGATTTAAGAAAATAACTTTTGACTTTCAAATCATATTTATAAATTTTTAGGTTTTTAATATATTAAAAAAAAACAGATCGCAGTATTTGAGTAGAAGTATTTTGAAGGGATTTAAAGTGTTCTATTTTTTAGAAAATTTTTTTAGACAATTTTTTTAGAAAATTATTTAGAAAATTTTTTTAGAAAATTTTTTTGAAAATTTTTTTAGAAAAATTTTTTAGAAAATTTTTTTAGAAAATTTTTTAGATAAGATTTTTAGAAAATTTTTTAGAAAATTTTTTTAGAAAATTTTTTAGAAAATTTTTTTAGAAAATTTTTTTTAGAAAATTTTTTTTGAAAATTTTTTTCAGAAAATAGCAAGTACCTTGGAAACTTTTAGAATAGCGAACAGGGATCCGCTATTCTAAATAAAATCTCCAAAGAATTTTTTTTCTTTTTTACCCCTTTCCCCGAGAAACTTTGCCCTAACAAAAAAGTAGGTGGATGAATCCATGTCAAACCATCATGGCTTTCGGCATCATCACCTCCGATTTCAATGAAATTTGAAAGAAGTATTATAAAGGGATTTATTCTTGTTTTTAGAAAAATTTTTTTGAAAATTTTTTTAGAAAATTTTTTAGAAAAATTTTTTTTTGAAATTTTTTTTCAGAAAATAGCAAGTACCTTGGAAACTTTTAGAATAGCGAACGGGGATCCGCTATTCTAAATAAAATCTCCAAAGAACGTTTTTTCTTTTTTACCCCTTTCCCCGGGAAACTTTGCCCTAAAAAAAAAGTAGGTATTATATCAATAAAAGAGAAAGTATATATTTACATTTTAAATATTCCCAGCAAAATGAGTTCCCCGGAACTCATTTTATATGAGAATAAAATCTTTTTATCCTAAACGGTCTGAGAACGGAATAACAAGGCTCTCTCTCCCTTGTTATTCAGTTGCAAGTATGCGAAGTCAACTGACTTTTTCTTTCAAATATCAAAGTTATGTTTTTAAAGGTTAAGGTTTGGTTTTATTGTTGTTGAATCAGTTAAAGATAATTAAAAATATTTAGATAGATAGATTTAGAATTATAGGCTATTTTCGCGGGAAAACAAGAATTCCCATTGGAAGTAATTTCCTTGGGAGCATTTACAATTCAGATGTAATGAAAATAGTCTGATTGAATTCAATTAAAATTTATATGCTAATTGTTAGAAATCTTTGTTTAAATTCAGAAAGACATGATAGATATTCAAAATACACAGCAGACCAGAATAGCTGTTTTCGAAAGCCGCTACACTTTCATTATCAGTACTCATGTGTATTTTGCTTGTCAACACTTGTTGAAAGAAGAAACAAGTGGAAATGCTATATTTATACGTTTGGAATGTATGTATGTATGCATATTAGACTTGTGTCCAACTAGCTCATTCGCTCAGTTTTGACAAGAACCTCTGATCAAACCAATGTAATTTAAATGGGTTTGATCAGAGGTTCTTGTCAAAACTGAGCGAATGAGCTAGTTGGACACAAGTCTAATGCATATATATGTACGTACATGCATTCCAACCCTGAAACAATCTCCTTGATATTTCCGAATTTTCAAAACTAATTTATTTTTTTCTAATATATAAAATATATTTGATTACCCGAAAAAATTGGTTTGTTTTGTTAATTTAATATAATATAAAAATTAAATAAATTTTCCAGCCAAATTTCTAATACCAATGCATTTCTTTAAAAAACAACAAACATGTTTAATATATAACGAAAAAGAAAAAAAATTTTAGTACCAAAAATTATCTCAATTGTCTAACCCTGCAATTGCTTTTTTTATCTTGTTTGAGTTTTAATACTTAAAACTGCAAAATTTATTTATTTAATATAATTGTTTAAAAAATTTCAAGACCTGCTATGCTTTTACTTTAATAATTCTCAAATGCTTTTTGAAAGTTTGTGCATAAGCGAAGAGGTCTTGTTATATATTTGAAATATACTAATCGTTTGATATGAGAGCGACTGAAAAGCAGACATATAGACACACTTAAATCGTAACAGACAAAGCATATGTTTAATAAATTGACTGAGACAATACCCCTTATTCTGTTACCAATTGTCGACATCAACAACAAGACAATATCACAAATAGAACAATTATGTACACTTTTTTTTCACCAATTGCCAGCAATTTTTAAAAGCTTCTTGCTACTTTGTAGCGCATAGAAAATAGTCGGAGGACAACAGCAGAATTCAATTGTGCAACACAACGAGTATCCAGTATTCCATTTTTGACATGCAGCCTTATTGTGTTTGGCGTCTTACGCCTTCAACTGCGACAAATTGTAAAAGCTTAAAGAAAACAAATAAAAACGTTATATTCGACCGGGTCGAATCTTAAATACCCTCCAAATATTTAGTAAGTGAATTTAAAATGCTTAACTTGGTGGGACAGAGTTCCTTTATATAATATCGTACGTCAACGCCCACTAAAGGGGGCGGGGTTCAAAAATAGACAATATCATGTTTTCCACAGACGAACGTATGGGCAGTGCTAGACCGTCTTAAACTTCATCACTAATCAAGAATATACATATTTACTTTATAGGGCATATTTACATATTTACTTTTTGGAGGGTATAAACACTGTATTTTGGCGGGGTCGCTCTGGCAAGGGCTGTGGGGGAAACATTTCACCTTTGTCATAAAACTCTAAAAATATATGCTTGCGATGATTATAAACAAAATTAAAAATATTTTTTTTATAGGGTCATTTAGAGGGCAAAGGGGGGAGGAGAGGGTTGGGCTGAAACAGGCAGTCATAAAACTCTAAAAATAAATGCATGGGATAATTGTATACAAAATAAAAAATTTTTTTGGTAGGGTCATTTAGGTGGTGAAGGGGCAGGAGGGGGTAGGGCAGAGGAGTACCAGGTATCGTCTCAGCTTCGTGATTAAAGCTTAAAAATTTTATTTTTAAGGAATGTAGGCTTAAGTAAAACAATTTGTTAAATTTTTACACTATTTTTGCATATAATAACGCCCACTAAAGGGGGCGGGGTCCAAAAATTAATTTTTTTTTATTTTATGCCTCCAAGTTTAATATAAAAATATATCATTTGCTTAACAAAATAACCAAAAAACTTTAAAAATTATGTTGTTTTTTCTGGGTTGGTTTAGTTCTTCTTAGGGGAACTATTTTCTCTCTTGCCCGATTTAGCCCATCTTCGAACTTAACCTGCTCTAAGCTTCAAAATATATTTATACCAAATTTTAAGGGTCTAGCTCTTTTCGTTTGGACTGAATCGTGATTTCCACAGACGGACGGACATGCTCAGATCGTCTTAGATTTCATCACTGATCAAGAATATATATACTTTATGGGGTCTGAGATGGATATTTCGATGCAAATTCTTTTTTGGAGGGTATAAAAAGATAACATTTTCTTTAATCTATTACAAAATGTCGAATCTGAAGGCGAAAAACGCCAAACACAATAAGGATGATTGTCTTGATGTCGGCAAATAGTTAAAGAATAAGGGAGATTATCTGCAGAAAATTTCAATAAATATAATTATTTTAAATAATTTTCATTGAAAAATCTAGGATATGTTGGGAAAAGTATTTATAAAATTTTTTTGCGAACAAAACAAAATTATTTTTTCATAGAGCAAAAATTTTCAAAAATGTCTTATTTATCTTATTTATTAAAAATATTACTTTCTTTAAGGTTTTTTATCACTTCAAACTTCACTTTAATAGCATAAAAACATAAAACAACTTTATTCATAGAGACATTTTCTACAGCAATTTTAAAATAAATTCAACAAATTTTGTAATTAAAATTTTAATTGAAAATTGAATACATACCGCTATAGCATCCATCACAGCATTTACCATTTTGAGGCAGCACAATTTCGGACGTTTGGTTCTCAGAAATGTATCTTTTTTAATTAATTATTCAGAGGAAAATTTTCACTTTTCTTTAGCGCCAGCCAGCCAAACGTATGAAATGTTAGAAAAGACAATGAAGAGTGAGACTTTAGCACTAGTTGTTGACAACTACAACAACAATAACATCACCAACAACAAATCGTCAAGCAAAAAATAATGACCAGATGATATCTTGTTGACATTTAATTTAGCCACCGTTTTGAATGTTCCATCGCCATTTACATTCACTTTGTTGCCACTTTATGCACGTACCCCGGTTACACGTTGCATGTTGCTTTTAAGTACTCGTACATCGGACATTTTACATGGGAGTACGGAGTGTATTTTCCGGCTACTGTCAGTGTTAATACAAGCTAATCCATAAAAATGATTGAATTTCATATTCAAATGAGCTGTTGTGGAACAAGTTCGCTTCTTTCGTTTCTGTTGAATTTCAAGGATTAATGTTTTGGGAAACTGACTGCTTTTCTTTTTTGTTATTTTTTATTTGCTTGTTGTTGTATGTGGTTTGTTTTATTTTTTATTTTTTGTTTTTTTTAATGATTTAAAGATTACAAATTGAAATCATTTTTCTTTATTTTTTCCTAAGGCAGGTTGTCTGTTAGGAATTGTATGTTGTTGTACAAAATCTTTGCTGTTGCACACTTTCATTTCAATTTGTTTAAAAGATGTACGAACGTTTAAATCTCAGTTTACATTTCATTTATTTCAATCAGAAATCTTTTCACAAGGATTTAGCTAAATTTTCACTTGTAGCTTTAGCAAGATTTTATATTGTGTTTTTTTTTCGTTTTGTAATTTTGATTTCAATTAACATTCTGGTTTTAATTTTGATTCACACCGTTTGCTTTTCTAAATGATTTTGTGTGCTCTTAATTTTTTACTTTCTTTTTTTTTTTAATTTATCTTCGTTTAAATTCGATTACAGTACTTTTTTCTTTTTGTATGATGTTGTTTATTATTATTTCAATTATCACAATTTTATTTAAATCACATTTGGTTTTATTAGTTAAAAAGTTTTCGAGTCTCTTTATCTGTATTGAAAAGAATCCAATGAATGAATAGTTTGTTTATTGATTTATTAATATTTTTCCTACATATAAGAGAATATATTTTGCCGAGATAAAATTTTAATATACAAAATCTATTGAAAGCATCCTACGCAATATAGATAACGATATAGAGCAACTACACACAGAAAAATTGCATGGTTGCAGTATGATTGCAACAAGACTATTATCTTCTCTGCAACAATTTATTGTTGTTGACAAATTAGCTATTAGATTGTAAAAAAACACTTAAACATCTATTGCATCTGATATTTCTTTATCTGTATTACCTATTTAGAGAATGACTTATAAGATACCAATACTTATGATTTATATTGAGCTCATCCACCGTTTTAAATTTCAAATACTTCACAAAATGCGTTAGTATTTTAGCAGTATTTAACACAACAAAATAATATAAAAATCGCCAGTATTCACATGATGGAGGGTGCAAACAAAAATTATAATAACCTACCCCAACTTGCAACTTATAATTTAATATTCACAGAAATTCTGTTATAAAATAAATTGATAAAACAGAAAGTTGACCTTAAACCATATTTTTTATTGTTTCGTTTTTTCAGTTTTTTTTTCAGTTTTTTGCATTTCTTATCTCAAATTTTTTTAAAAATGAAAGTATTAACGGCAGCCAGTTGTATAAAATAAAATCCGTCTCAGTATCTGCGTACCATTATTTATTTATGAATACTTTTTCTGATTATATGTCTAGAGATGTACTTAATAAATCCAAGATTATAAATTTCTTTTAGACTTTCAATTTAATATGTCTTTAATAAACAAAATTTTTAAATATAACAATCTTAAGACTCATTTCCGTTACCTTGTCATTACTTTTCCAAAAAAGTACTTTTTCCTTAAATTACCTTTTGCTATAAATACTTTTTACTAAAAGTAACTTTTATAAAAAAGGTAAAATTTTCAATCAAATAATTTTTCTACAAAAGTACTTTTTCCAGAAAGCATTTTCTCCAAAAAAAAAAAAATATTTTTTTCGGAAAAGTCCTTTTCCCAAAAAAGTGTTTTTTCTGAAAAGTACTTTTTTACAAAAAAAATATTTTCCAAATAGTAGATTGCCAAAAAAGGTACCTTTTTCAACTACATTTTCAAGTACTTTATTCAAAAAAAAGTTAGTGAAAAGTACTTTTTTCTTAAATTACCTTTTGCTATAAATACATTTTACTAAAAGTAACTTTTATTAAAAAAAAATTTACAATTTTCAAATAATTTTTCTACAAAAGTATTTTTTCCAGAAAGTACTTTTTAAAAAAAAAAAATTTTTTTCGGAAAAGTCCTTTTCCCAAACAAGTATTTTTCCTGAAAAGTACTTTTTTACAAAAAATTTATTTTCCAAATAGTAGATTGCCAAAAACAGTACATTTTTCAACTACTTATTCGAAAAAGTACTTTATTTAAAAAAAAGTTAGTGAAAAGTACTTTTTTTCAAAAAAGTATATTTTCCAAATAATAGTCTGCCAAAAAAGTATCTTTTTTCAATTACTTATTCAAAAAAGTATTTTGTACAAAAAAGTTAGAGAAAAGTACTTTTTTTTCAAAAAAGTATATTTTCCAAATAATAGTCTGCCAAAAAAGTACCTTTTTTCAATTACTTATTCGAAAGAGTCCAAGAATAAATCAGTACTTTTTTTCAAAAAAGTATATTATCCGCAAAAGTATATTTTTTTCAAAACGTAGTTTTTCCAAATACCAGTTTGTCCAAAAAAAAGTGCCTTTTTTAAAAACCTACTTTTTGCTAGGAGCAGTATTTATATCTAAAACCAGTATTTTTCCAAAAAGTACCTTTACCAAAAATTGTCAGTGAAAAGTACTTGTTTTCAAACAAGTGTTTTTTCCTCAAAAGTACTTTTATTTTTCAAAAAATACTTTTTCCAAATGGTAGTCGGTCCAAAAATGTACTTTTTTCAAAAAAATACTTTTTCCAAAGAGTACTTTATACAAAAGGAGTATTTTTATCCAAAAGGTACTTTTTCCACAAACGATTTTTTTTCAAAAAATACTTTTTCCAAAAGAAAAAAATAATTTTTCCAAAAAGCACTTTTTCCAAATGTATATTTTTCAATAAAATATTTTTTCCAAAAAGATATTTTTCAACAAAATTACTATAAAAAAAGTATTTTTTTCCAAAAAGTACTTTTTCGAAAGAAAAAAAATCTTTTTCCGAAAAAGTACTTTCCCACAAAAGTTTACTTTTTAAAAAAGTATTTTTTTTCGCAATATACGTTTTCCAACTAGTAGTTTGTCCCAGAAAGTACTTTCTTAAAAAAACTACTTTTTCCAAAGAATCCTTTAACCAAAAAGAAGGATTTTATCCAAAATGTACTTTCTCCAAAAAGTACTTTTTCCACAAAAGATTTTTTTTTCAAAAAGTACGGTTTCCAAAAGAAAAAAATTATTTTTCCAAAAAGCACTTTTTCCAAATGTACTTTTTTCAATAAAATATTTTTTTCCAAAAAGATATTTTTCAACAAAATTACTATAAAAAAAGGAATTTTTTCCAAAAAGTACTTTTTTGAAAAAAAAAAATTTTTGCAAAAAAGTACTTTTCCCACAAAAGTTTTTTAAAGTACTTTTTCCAGAATGTACTTTTTCTAAAAAGCATTTTTTTCCAAAAAAAAAAACAGTACGTTTCCATGAAATACTTTTCGCTAAACAGTTTTAAACAAGTGACTCCAGTGGAGCTACAATCAACTGTAGTACTCGTGCTTTGCGGGACTTGTGCTCATATTGAAAATCAACATTTTCACAAGGAAGGCTGGTAGGATGATTTGGAGCAGCAGTAACGCACCCGATTAATTCTTATTTGACTTCACTAGGGAAAAGTTAAGAAAAAGTGAGCGCATCTATCGGACACAAGCCGAGCTTAATGCACTAACACATATTCAAAACCAATCTTTCAAATTTTTTGGCAGTGCATTTCAAAGTCTACATTCACGTGTGTGTATCGTAGTTATTTACGAAGATTTTTATTTACTTAATGATTATAGGAAGTGCATTAAATAAAAATTTATAATTTTCTTTTTACGTATAAGCAGAAGTAATTCCGCTGTGTAATTACCCAGCAGTTCTGATTATTTCTTACTACACTGTGTTAAATGTAATAGTTCACGCAGATGTTGTATGATATTAATTTGCAATTTTTAAGACTTGCAGTTGTTTGCTACTGAAGGATTTTCTTCGTTTCAAATACGGCAATTCGATTAATGACGCAGCCATTTAATCGGAAATTATCCTCATTACTTAAGACAAGATCAAAATCGCTGAGAACAGATATATTATATGTTATTATATCATTTCTCTACCAGGCATATAATAACTTTTGGCTGTACTTTCGTTTACAAAATGTCCTTATAAGTAATTCTGTGTACGATTCGGAACTAATTTGATAAACTTAAGGGGTAAGATGTGCAATTGTTGCAATTGCCACTTGTAGCTCTGCTGGGTATTTAAATATATTTGTGGCATTTTAAGAGTTTATGGCGTGTATGTCTCAGTAGCCGATAAATATGATGATTACTTGCAGAAGTGTCCACTTAAAACCATCCACAAACTATGAATAAACAAAGTAATAAACTCAGGGAATAAATAAACAAAAAATTAAATAAATAACAAATATCCCTCACGACTGCCATCATAAAAATTGCGTGTCTGTTTATGTGCATGTGTGTGTGTGTGTGTGTGTGTACTTAAGAACATTAACTAAATATCGATAAAAATCAAATAACAAAAAAACGTATTTTTTATTGTTCTGGAATCCAAATAGGAGTAGTATGTAAAAGGCCACAATGGAGGGGATAATGACTGCACAAACGAGTATCAAGAAGTTTTTTCCAACGAAATTTCCAAATAGCAACATTGAAATTAAAACCATCAAAAACATAAATTACGTGGAAGAGAGAGAGAGCGAGAGTGAGGAGAGGAGGGTTATTAAGATACGAAAGTGCCATCATGCCGTCAGTTTCATGATGACGCGGACAACGATGGCCACTTTTTATCTGCAAGTGTATGTCTGTGTGAAATCCTGTTGCATGTTAATAAATGGAAGGAAAAATATGTATATTTTTTTTTTTTTTGTACAACCATCGACAACATACAAGTTGTTGTCTACGCAACGATAGCCGAGACAGCAGCACAAATATGCAGCAATTTTATTGATTGCATACCACCGCAGCTTATAGTTCAATAAATCAATTAATATTTATGAAGGCGATAACATTTTCCAATATGCATACGCGTACATATTTTATACACTCGTATATTTTTCTGTACGACGACTGGTGGTTGGTTGTGTGTTAACTGCCTGCTAATATATATTAATGAGTTTTATACTTGTGCGTATTTCTTCTTGTGAATTCAGAGATGCTAAAGAGTTAACAGTTAAAGTGATCACAGTGATCGCTAATGGGAGGAAGTAGGTGAGTGGTAGGCTTGCCAGATCCAGATTATTAAAAAGCTGGACATGTGAATTAAAAATGCTGGATTTTTAAAAAAAAGCTGGACATTTTGAAATAAAATTTTCACGAAAAGTTACTTGTTTATTGTACAAACAATTTTATTAATTATATCGACAAACCTCTCATTTACTGCAACAACGTCACAACTCAAAAAAATAGTTTCTTATTTTAATGTAGAATTAATTATCGCTCCTATATTTATCTTAAGTAAAAAATTTATGTAAAAATCTTGCATATTCAGCTCTTGAGAGAAATATCATTTTTCGTTTTCGCATTAACTTCTTTGCAAATTGAAAACTTTCATTATGACTTTTTCCAGCATATGAGCGATATGTATTTAAGAATTAAAACTAAATAACGAAAACAAAAAATCATACCAAAAAGACAAAAAAAAGCTACTAGATATTTTTGTACTTTGAAGTAAAAAAGTTATAGCAAATTTATTAAAATTATTTTAAAGCAGCAATAAATATTAAGAGCATTTTGTGGAAAATTGTTTTTAGTTGGACAAATTTTTTTTTAGCTTGAAACTGGACAGGCCATTAAAATGCTGGACAGTCCAGCCAAAACAAGCCCAACTGGCAACCCTAGTGAGTGGGCATGCAGCATCATGTCTGTGAGAAAAATTTTTAAATATGGAACACAGATTTTATTTCTTCTTAGTGCTTAATAATCCTGGTATTATTCATAAAAAACTTGTGGTGTCTTGAAAACTGGACCAAATTGAATTTAGAAAAAAAAAGTTGAAAAATCAAAATTCTCATTTTGTGATGTTCAGGCTCTAGGTCTCCATTATAGTTGGCAGTGAAGTATTTACTCACTTATAGTGAATGGCTTTACTGAGATTTTTCGTCTTTACAGACGATTCAAATATGTTCATGGGTTCTGGTTCGGTGGTTTTTGGCTAGGGTGCCGAAATATGGAGATCTCTCAGACTACCCTATACCTCGAACTTTTTCAGACGGAGATTTTGTTATTTCCGGGGATTGAAAATATAATGGATTGGTTCTGTTAGCAGTTCAATGCTAAATATTATAGCTTTATCAAGTTATTTGTAAAAAAGGCATGCATGTGCATGTTCGTACATGATCATTCATGTTTTTAAATTAGTTTTACTTTATTTTTTCAACTTTAAAGTTCAGCTATAATTTTTCCATTTAATTTGTTTAATCAACTCTTTACAAACGCTGTTCGAAGTATCAAATATTTCACACATCTTAAACAAATCGATTTATTCATGCAGCAGAAATAATATTTAAAAAAAAAAAACCCCCATAAAACTACTTCCAAGTATTTTTATGAATTAATCTCTTTAGCTGGTTTCTTTTGATTTTATTTTTTCAATAATTAAGTCTTCTTGAGAGAAATTATTTATTGAATGCAATAATCTCGTTTCAGTTTTGAAATTTCATTTATTCATGCAGTTTTGTTGTTAAGAATTATTTATGCTTGAAGAAATATAAAATCGTTGCATTTCTTCTATAAAGAAAAGCCATTAAATGTGTTTTCATTATGTAAATTTACTTAGAAAGTAAAATTATAAAGAGACCTATTCTATATTCCCTTTATTTATAATTATTGATAATTTTTTTTTCCAAATGCATATTTCTAACAAGAATGTTTTCATAATTCCATGGATTGTTATTGCTCACAGATTACAGAATAGGCCTGATCATATTGTTAAACTCGTAATTGTTGGCATTGCAAATAGACTGTATCCCACTGAGAGTGATAAAAGAGTGTTCTTATCATTCGGCACCATTACAACATTCAATTTACCCGATACTCGTACTCGTATTTTTAATTTTAATCTATTAAATCTTTTGCTTCTATTGTTTTATTAAAAGGGTTTTTATAAAATAAAAAACCAATTTAATGACTATAAATTGTTATTAATTTAGTCAAATTTATAGTTATTAAGTCGGATTAGTTGTTTAATTTTTTTCCTTTTTAAATACTTTTCGTGTTTTTTTTTTATTATTGGTATTCTTTTTGATTACAAGGTTTCAGGGTCATTGTGGTCTGCCAGTTTGATTTATGATGGATGGTTTATTGTTTACATATTTCAACTAAAAAAATTTTTTTTTTCAAATAGACTTAACAAACATATCTGTAATTGTAAATATGTGAAGAAATACCAAATCATGTGAGCATAAATCTACTTAATTAAAAACTAACTTAATGTGTGCTCCGCAAGAATTGTATAGTTAAAATATTTTATCTTATTTTTTAAATAACAAACAGCCCACAAAACGATTTAATTATCTCCTAAGGGAATCGTACCCACGGCCATTGGACTGAGAGGTTAGCATTGCTACCCATCAGCCACAGAGGCACCCTAAATAATTGTAGGCTTGGAAGTAGCCTTCGAACCCTGTAAAAAATTACGTCTTAACTTAAATAAATCTGCTAAATTGCTATTAACTTTTTTACATCTATTTTAGTAATTTATTAAGCTCGAGGTCGTTTTTATATAAAATTATTTCAGTTTTCTTTTATTATTCAATATTTCGTCAACAATTTATTATTACGAAATATTTCCTATTACTCATTCTTGATGATGTTAACAAATTGTTGACGAAATATTGAATAATAAAATGAAACTGAAATAATTTTATATAAAATTGGACCTCATATTTCCGATTAAAAAATGTATTTCCTTAGCCTTCTCAGAAATCACATATTTTATATCAACGATTTGTGGTGTAAGAAGTCCTTGAGAACTTGGAAGCCAAAGAAGTAAATTTTGAAGGCCTATAGAAATTTATACGGCGAATGTTGCGGCAGTAGGTGTTTTACTTTTGAAGATAAAATTTTCTCTTCCAATTTAATTTTGAACGTCACCCTATTATGAATAGATAATTTGTATCCCTACGGTGACTATATTTTTCAATGAAAAAAAAGAGGAAATTTTTTATTATTAAGTTTATTGTTATATATTATCTGTATAATAGACGTATGTGACCTTCTCCGAGAAAAGGGACCTAGTGTGTAAAAATTAAGTTTTGAGAAAAGCGCATTTAAAGTTCCATAACGCATTATCACTTCGAACACAACTTTTTGTTTTGTACGGTTTTATGGGGTTAATAAATTTTTATCAGAAATCTAACTAATTTCATCTTATTCTACACACTTTTAGGTACCAGAATCCACTCTTAAGTCGAAACCAGTTTTTTAACACACTAGGCCTCTTTTCTCGGAGAAGGTCATATATATCAATATTTTTTTTTTAATAAATTATTCCCAGAACTTAAAAAAATATGTCCGAAAAATTACTGTCATTTGATAAAAACAAATTTACTTTTTTTTCTGTGTTTATATGGCCAAATTGTGTTTTTATTTCATATGATTTATATGATTTCTTTATCATACTAATCATATAAAATAAAAACAAATTTAATTTCTATACAGTCTATTTGATGATTATAATTTCCATTGTATTGATATTCAATTTTAGAGTTTTGCGAAAATAAAATGTTTAATTTTGGAGTTTAAAGAAAACAATATGTAACAATAAAAAAGGACAATCAAGAACAAATCAATCTTAAATACCCTCCTAATATATAGTAAGTAAATTTGGTGGGACAGAGTTGCTTTATACAATAGCGTACGTCAACGCCCACTAAAGGGGGCGGGGCTCAAAAACACACAATATCATGTTTTTCACAGACGAACGTATGGGCATTCCTAGACCGTCTTAGACCTCACCACTGATCAAGAATATATATTTCTCTTTGGAGAGTATTAAAACTGTATTTTGGCGGAGTCGCTCTGGCAATGGCTGTGGGTGAGACATTTCAAGTTTGTCATAAAATTCTAAAAATAAATGTTTGGGATAATTACATATATACAAAATTAAAATTTTTATTTTTTTTGTGATAGGATCATTTAGGGGGCAAAGGCGGAGAAGGGGGTAGGGCAGAGTAGTACCAGGTTACGTCTCAGCTTCGTCATTAAAGCTTAAACATGTTATTTTTAAGGAATGTAGGCTTAAGTAAAACAAATTGTTAAATTTTTAAACTATTTTTATACACTCCAAAAAAGAATTTGGAGGGTATATTCACTTTGTCATTCCGTTTGTAACGCATCGAAATATCCATCTCAGACCCCATAAAGTATATATATTCTTGATCAGTGATAAAATCTAAGACGAACTGAGCATGTCCGTCCCTCCGTCCGTCTGTGGAATTCACGATTCAATCCAAGCGAAAAGAGCTGGACTCTGGAAATTTTACATAAATATATTTTGAAGCTTAGAGCAGGTTAAGTTCGAAGATGGGCTAAATCGGGCAAGAGGGAAAATAGTTCCCCTAAGAAGAACTAAACCAACCCAGAAAAAACAATATAATTTTTAAAGTTTTTTTGTTATTTTGTTAAGCAAATGATATATTTTTATGTCGAATACGGTCCAACGCCTTAAACTGGAGCATTAAAATAAAAAAAAATTATTTGTGGACCCCGCCCAAAAAAAAGAAATTTTAATTTTGTATATAATTATCCCAAGCATTTATTTTTAGAGTTTTATGACAAAGGGGAAATATTTCCCCCACAGCCCTTGCCAGAGCGACCCCGCCAAAATACAGTTTTTATACCCTCCAAAGAGAATTGGACCCTATAAAGTAAATATATTCTTGATTAGTGATGAAGTTTAAGACGGTCTAGCAATGCCTATACGTTAGTCTGTGGAAAACATGATATTATCTACTTTTGGACCCGCCCCCTTCCGTAGGCGTTGACGTACGATATTATATAAAGGAACTCTGTGCCACTAAGTTAAACATTTTAAATTCACTTACTAAATATTTGCAGGGTATTTAAGATTCGATCCGGTCGAATATAACGTTTTTACTTGTTTCATTTAATAACGCTCACTAAAGGGGGGTGGGGTCCAAAAATAATTTTTTTTGATTTTATGGCTCCAAGTTTAACGCGTTGGATCATCTTTGACATAAAATTATATAATTTGCTTAACAAAATTACAAAAATACTTTAAAAATTATGCTGTTGTTGTTAGAGGTTGGTTTAGTTCTTATTAGGGGAACATTTTTCCCTCTTGTCCGATTCAGCCCATCTCCAAACTGAAGCTGTGCTATTCATCAAGATATATTTATACCAAATTTCAAGTGTCTGGCTCTTTTCCTTTGGACTAAATCGTGATTTCCACAGACGGACGGACGGAAGGACGGGCATGATCAAATCGTCTTAGATTTCTTCACTGATCAAGAATAGATATACTTTATGGGGTCTCAGATGGTTATTTCGATGCGTTACAAACGGAATGACAAAGTGAATATACCCTCCAAATTCTTTTTTGAAGCGTATAAAAATGATAATAAAGAATAATTCAATTACAAAGGGACACTTTAAATTTTTTAAATCTAAGAGGTCCTCTTAAAAAAGTAAACGAACGGCATGAATGCATGATGAAAAAGGGTTATGATTAGAAATAGTGACGTAAAAGTCACCTCAACATCGGCTGACTTTTGGAAGAATATTTTATTATAATATACAGTTTTTTTTTTGTACTGAAAGTTTTTATTGTACAGTGTAATTAGAAGTAATGCAATTTGGTGGTTTTTATGCTGGCATTGGAAAACCTTTATAATAATATGTTTTGCTTTTTAATGCAGATAAGATATACAATTTGCTTTGCCTGACTTTCCTTTCATGATTTATCGTTTCCTTTTCTAATATCCAGGCCGCTGTAAATTCAATTTTATACCAGAAAATCAATATTTATTCCCAGTGAGCAAACACTTGAGCTCGAGTGTTAGCAAAATTTTCAAATTTTCAAAAGTATAAACTAAGTAAATAATCAAATACACACACTCTTAGTGGTCGGCACAAATTTTTTCAAGTTTATGACAACATAAAAATAAAACAAAATATTAATAATAAATAAAAAAGCAAAAAAATGAAACTAAATTATTTAAGTTGTGACCCTGAGTTAGCAACAATTTTTTTTTTATTTTGCTAATTTTAAGTTTCAGTGGAAAATCCAACAAAAAAAAATATCGTTATAGAAATATAAAATTAAACAAAGTAAATAATTCAGCCATTGAGCAGTAAAGCGTGAAAAATGTTTTCCAGTGAAACCAACATATTCACTGAACTATGAAATTAACTTTAAGGTTTTCCTTTAAGCCACTCAACTAAGTGGGACACTTTTACATCATATTTTGCCAACAAGAAAAAAACCTTTTAGAGAAATTTAAAAACGCACACACACACACACACACACACACACAGAAAATCTTTTATCATACTATTTATAAAATATATAATTAACTTTTATTGAAACATTTACTTTGAACGACTTATTATTAAAATTTACCTAGCGCCCACACATTTTACAAATCTACCGAATTTCCATAAATTATTCGATTGTCTATCAATAGTTGTATAAAAATAAAAACAGCGCTCAAACGATCACATGAAACTTGTTATTTTTATTACAAAAAAAAATCAAGTTGATTTTCACACATTTTAGTTTTATTTGAATTTTGCTCGTGCAACTTCTTTGCAATCTCTTTGCCCAGATGAAATCAACAAAAATGTGGGGGCTTAAAAATATTTCGTAATTTGAATACATATATTTTTTTTATTAATCACAAAAATGTTCGTGTATTTGTCTGCAACCGCAAACAAGATAAACAAATATCTGTGATATTGTGTTTTAAATTTGATAATGGCATAATTTAAAAGCCATTTAATATGGTCTTAGCCAAACAACTCGAATATGTGTTAAAGTATTTGTTGTTGATTTTGCTATTTTAATTATTCAAATTATTTTATTTTAAAAATTTTATGGTAAATTTGTATATATATTGTTTGTATTCTATGGATTTTAAAAGCGATACAATAAAAGTGTCACACTTGAGAGGAAATAATAAAATATTTTGCGACAAAACAAAAAAAAAAACCCAAACGCCTAAAAAGTTAAGCAAATATATAATAATTGTGGTATTTTTTTTCCAAAACAATAATTACAGATCGTAAAACAAAAGGCCATAATTCCTGGCAAAACCATAAAAAAGCAAAAATGTTGGTGGTATATTTTTTCTAACACTCGTTTTATAAATATTTTTGATTAATTGTGTTCTTAATTAACGAAGATACACGTTTACCGATTCTGGGGGCTTAAAAAATGTTCCACCAGGATGTAAAAAAAAAGTATCAAATTTGCTAATTATCATATGAAAGATTGCAAAATAAAGAAAACTAAAAAAAAAAAAACCAGGATGTAAAATGTGTCCTATTCGACAATAACTGAAGATTTTATAACAGCGATGACCGTTTGCTATCATCAAGTAGACCGACAGGAGGAGAAATATGTTGTCAAATATACACACACACTCTTTAGTAATTATTATTTGGCTAATTGTATTCTCCATTAACGGAACTAAACGTTTACCAATTATGGAGGATTAAAAAATATTCCGCTAGCCCGTAAAATGTGTCGAATTCGACAATAACCGGGAATTTTATAACAGCGATAGTTGCTTGCTGTCATCAAGTAGACCGACAGGAAGAGAATTATGTTGTCGAAAACACACTGAGATACTCTTTTATAACTATTATTTGGCTAATTGTATTATTAATTAATCGAGATAGGTATGCGTTTAGCAATTTTGGGGCCTAAAAATATATTCCGCTAGCCCGTAAAATGTGTCGAATTCGACAAAAATTTCGGACTTTATAACAGGGATAGCCGCTTGCTGTTGTCAAGTAGACCGACAGGAGGAGAATTATGTTGCCGAAAACACACAGTGAGAAACTCTTTGGTAACAAATATTTGGCTAATTGTATTCTTAATTAACCGAGATACGTCTACCAATTCTGCGGTCTTAAAAAATATTCCGCTAGTCCGTAAAATGTGTCGAATTCGACCAAAACTACGGATTTTTTAACAGCGATAGCCGCTTGCCATCGTCAAGTAGACCGACAGGAGGAGAATTCTGTAGTTGAAAACACCCAATCAGACACTATTTGGTAATTATTATTTGGGTAATTGTATTCTATATTAACCGAAATATACGTTTTCCAATTCCAAGAGATTAAAAAATATTCCGCTAGCCCATAAAATGTGTCGAATTAGACCATATCTACGACCATAGCTACGGATTTTATAATAGCGATAGCCGCTTGCCATCGTCAAGTAGGCCGACAGGAAGAGAATTATGTTGTCAAAAATACACACTGAGACACTCTTCATTAACCGAAATAAACGTTTACCAATTCTGGGGGATTAAAAAATATTTCGGTAGTCCGTAAAATGTGTCGAATTGGACAATATTTGGGAATTTGATAACAATGCCGTTTGCTATCATCAAGTGGACCGACAGCAGGAGAATGTTGTTGACTGAAGTTGCAAATACACACTGACTAAAGGATACTCGCAACTATTAAAAAGATATTTCTTATATAAAAATAAATTTTTATCATTTCAAATATTTTCCCTCACTGCATTCAAATAAAAAATAATAAAACCATCTGCGAACCCAAACCCTAAAGCAAAATCAATTGCAACACAAAGTTAATGAACTTTTGCCAAACAATCGTCTGCCATTAATTTTATTCACACATTTAAACACACTCACATACACACTCATACATACACACTCAACTACATGATCTTGTTAATATGAAATCCGTTCTTGAATTATTGTCATCTTCAATTTTGAGGCCTTCCATGTACCTTTTCATGGCAACAAAAATAAGTATTAAAAAGAAAAACTTTGTAAATTTTGAGGTAGTGCAGATGCCCAGGGATACAAAACCAAATGCAACAACACCTTTGCAAATCAAATTTAGTTAGAGTTAAAAAGAAGGTACTCTACATCTATTGTTGGCAAAAGTAATATTTTCAAAGGGTTTGCAACAACAAGGTAACATGTGCAAATATATAACAATATGAGCCTGAATTTGCTACTTCTTATGGTTTAAATTATAGGAAATTTTTGTGTTGTGATTAATAAATAAAATATAAATATTTCGGATATATGAAAGAGGTTATTAAGCCTCGTCTTTTCAAGCTATTTCAAGTTCAAGAATGTGTTGTGAAAAGTAACGTGAGCCTCATATTGTGTTCTTTTCTAAAAAGAAGCATTTAACACTTTTTAACGTTTAATTGAAAATGTAAAATTAGCCGCTCTATGAGTGCCTTGGTTTTTTTTTAAATTTATGCAATTTAAGTGATTTCTTTTGAAAAAATAAAGTAAAATCTAAGTGCGTAAAAATTATATTCATGCAATTCTAATACTTTTTGAGACTTTTGATCTACTGACAAAAAGAACAAAAGTTTCATTTTAACACAAATTTATTTTAAAAAAATACTTAAAAAGTCTTTAGCAAAAAGATTTTACGTGTTTCTTCAGGAAAATTATTTAAAGGAATTAACTGAGAAAAATGTTTTAACGAAAATGCCACAATAAATACTTTTTTTTATTAATTTTATATCTATTTTTTTAATGCTTTTTTTAAGCAAAAAAAAAACATATTTTCTTTGTGAAATTTTCGTTAAAAAATTTTTATCAATTAATTCATTTAAATCACTTGCTTGCAGAAGTTACATAAAGTGTGACGAAATATTGGTAATAAAATAATTTTTTATAAAAAACTGACTTCATTTACAAAATGAATATTTTTACTTAAAAATTTTTTCGACTAAGAACTCCGCTTAGGTAAAAAATTATGTTATTAAAACAATAAAAAAAGGGGAAAATTATTTCTGAGATCCCCTGAGAAGATTTTCAAAATCGCAAAACTAGATTTTCAATATTATCGCTGTTTTTGATGTGTTAACATCTATACGCGCGCCTCTAGGGCAGTAAACTATCAGTTTGGGCGATTTTCATATAATTTTCCCACGCGAGTTTCTCCGGAAATTCATAGCCGATTTTATTAATTTTTGAATTAAAACGCTAGCGCAGGTTTCGACGAAGAGTTTAGTCCAAAAATTAAGGCGATCCGATATCGGCGAGCGGAGATTTAAGTGTTTTAATTCGGAGTATTAATTTGGAGTAATATTAAAAAAGTGTTTTATGTTGATCTTCGATTTTGTCTTATGCATAGCAAAGAGAATAGTGACGTGGTTATACGTACATATATAAAAATGAGATAGTAAGACAGCAACGTATGTAGCTTATGTACAAACATAACAATGTATGTATGTACATTTGTCTGTTGCTTTGCATTCTCTTTGTTTTTTGTGGGTTTAATATAAAATAAATAAAAAGTATTAATTATTTTTTTCATTTTGAGTGCATCTACTTAGTGTGTCGGTATTAAAAGAAAAAAGAAAATCTATGGCAGAATATCGGAGGAAAAAGAGAGAGCAGGCACAGCTTCTTGTTCAACCAGTCTGTCCAGAATATAATAAAATTTATTCATTTTATTATACTAGAAGAGGACTATTTTGCAATACCAATAATAATGGGTGGTGACTTTAATACGAATTTTTCAACCGTAGAAGCACTACCTCTTATCGAATTCCTCTACGATAAATTCAAGCTTACCATGAATACTTCGTTAGAGTCCCCAACTACTATCCAAGGAACTACAATTGACGCTGTTTTCTCACGTTATATCGATAGGATACAATCAAAAGTTTATGTTTCATATTTTAGCTATCACAGACCAATTTTTACTGTGTTGAAAACATAACATTAATAAATTATACGAAGTAAAATTAAATTCAATAAACTATTCTTTTTCATTAAATACTTTATATTAACTCTACCTCCGGGTTTGTGGGTCTGTGTTCATAGAAATCGAACAGATACCGTGTAACAAAAAGGTGTTAACACATCGCCCGTGAGTTCGAACACTCATTGATTTTTTTTTTATTATTTATTCTTTGCCACAACCAGATATTTTTATTTATTTTTTGTTTAAAAGCTGCTAGACCTTAAATAGTTTTACTGCCGCTGTGGGATTTTAGATATTTTCAATTAAAATAGGTCTATTGTAAAACATTCCAGGTCGTTCAAAAGCGAAAATATATATAAAAAAAATTTCGTCTTTGAGATTCCCTGAGGTCGATGCCTTGGCATTAGTAAAGGTTATATTTTTTAGAATAAAAAATATCAAAACACTGTTGAAAAGCAAAATAAATGATATATATAGACGAGTCCAACAAACAATTTGGTGAGAGTTTGAAGAGTGGTTTGTGTCTAGAATAACAGACAGCATGAGTCCAATACTCTTGGACTCTTTTTTCCCCTTACCAGCAACCTGTTAACCTAACCTAAGAGTCCAATACGGCAAACAGCAGAATTCTTTTCTTTTCTGCTGTTGCAAAAAGGTTGAGTTGTTCACTCAAATGGCATGTAGGGCACCACTAACGCAGCATGTGATATTTTTTTCTTTTAAGTGCAACATCCACATCAAAATGATTTCGTAAGCTGTAGTTAAAATACATCGAATGCATTAGCTGGTTTGAGGATAAAGGCATGCATCACTTCTCGAGGCTGCATCCAAATCTTGTCGTTGCTGCTTTATAAGTATTTTTATATTTTATATAAAATTTAATCTTGAATAGCCGCTATTATGCATAATTTAAAAACGAATTATTGTGTTAAATACACGTATACAAATGAAAATTGTTAAATATGCATTTTGATCTCATTCGAGGAAATATTCATTTCAAATATAAAAATATGAGTCTTGCCCAGTAGACGGAACACTGATGTGTAGTTGTTCCGAAGCCAGGTTGTTTTTACTTGGACCGCCTCTTAATATTTTGAACCCTAACCATACAGTGCATTACGCTTCAACTGTGGAAGAAGGGAATAACATTGAAGGACAGACGAAGAAAGAAGAGACTGCACTCTTTAGTAGATGTTATGTTCTGTTGTGCAGGCGGGAATTAATTAACCGAAATTGTTTCTTATTCTTTGGCATATTTTTTCGCATTAAATTCTCCTAATTTATTTCTGTTCTCTTTTTAAGACCGTAAGTGTTTTGCGCGAGATCGCCAGTTATTTCATGCCAATCGTTGTCTTATTGCCAAATTTTAAAACTTATGCTTGCTTTTTAATTTAAAAGAAACTACCCTCGTATATAAAATATTCAATCTGTAAAATGTGTTAGCTGCCAAAGAAGAAGTTTTCCTTAAAATTCCTACGTAGACGTTAAAAAGGGCACCGTCCAAATAAATATTTAGGCAACAGAATAATTCAACGATGATGCAACAATAAGTATTAAGGAAACAATATATTCTTGATATTTCTGGCCACTTGTTTGCAAGCAAAATGCTTTTTATTATTTATTTATTTTTATTATTTTCGGTCACTAACAGTTGCAATTGTGCTTGCGAATAGTAGTTGTACCTTTTGCGGCTAAAGATGTCAATTGAAAGTCATTGCCCTTGGCGAAGAAGACGAAACGGTTCTTTTCTTTAATGCTGTCTTTTTTATACCAAAAAAAAAAAAAAAAAAAAAGAAAGCACAAAAAAATTTGGCCAAAAAAAGCACTCCAAAAAGGTTTTACAGCGGGACTTGAATGTTATTTCTCATGTATCTTTTGGTTGCTGATTTTTTTTTTCTTTTCGAGGGGGCCATTTCTTCACTTAATGTTTCCCATTTTTGTTGTTGTTGTTGTTGTTTTTGTTATATTGTATGCATCTGTTGAATTTTAAATTCGTTTTAACATTTCAATAGTTTGTTGTTGCTGGTGTTGCTGGTTTTCCATTAAGTGTTGACAATTATTTTGCATTTTTATGCAACTTTTGTTGCAGTCTAAAATATTTATAAAGAAAAATGTTCTGTGTTGTTGTTTTTGTTGTAGTTTTTATGCCAACACAAATCGTTTTAATGTTTTCAAGTCAATGACCTGTTTTTGTTTTATTACAATTTTTATTATTTAACGTTTATGTAGTTGTGTTTTTAAATGTACTTTTTTAATTGTAAAATGTTTTTTAAATATGTAATTTATTGTTTTTTATGACGTCTCTTTGAAATATGGGGCGTTTCATATTGTAATTAACTAATACATTAAAAAAAAAATTTTTTCCCGCCTGACTAATTGCAATAAGTGCATTGATCGCATTTAAATTCACACACCTAAGTAATGATAATGAATATTAATTAGTTGTCTTGAACTTGAAAAAAAATATAATAAGAAATATACTGCTAACGTTTCTATTTCATACATGCAACTACTCGTATGTGAGGCATAATCATACAGTCAACTCTAATAATGAGTGCTGTTTGTTGTATAAAGGCAAGTTTTAATAGAAAACAATTAAATGCAATAAAATTCATTTTAATAGCAAAAAGCAAGTTTATAGCATACAGAATAAGAGGCGCCCATGTCTTTCATTTTTTCGACAAATTTCACATTTCAATCAGAACACGTTCCACATTTAATACAAAACTTTACAAGGAACTTTTCAAGCCTACATTTTGTAAAAGAACACAGGAACTGAGGATTACCGTTTTAAAATAATATTAAATCGCTACTCTGAAACTTGCCCACATTAATTAACATATTAATAGCTCATGGACATATTTTTCTACACACATACAGAAATTCATATGGGCATGTGTATTCATTGTCTGAATGGCTCTTCGCAACACTATTTATAAGTATCCGCTGGAGAACGTGTGTTATTTGCAAATTATTACAAGTGTTTAATAAGGAAGATTACAACGAAATAACAAGATAATTAAATAATTAATATTTTAGTCTGGTGTAGTCAGATTGAAAATGAAAATGAATTGAAGAGAAAAATCTCTTTAACACAAAAGCTAATAGGAAACGAAATAATCACATACAAATAACTATAATTATAAATGAAATTAATTAATATTATTATTTTTTGTTAATTTAAGTGCGAAAAAATTTTCAGTACTACACATATTTCGCTGCCTTTGGTTGATCAATTACAATCTTACAGCAAAAGGAATGAACAAATGGCAACCAGATATAGGGTGTTCTATTATATTTAGGATAATGAAAAATTATTCCTATTTTGTTAATTCTAATCGAATATTTATTTGAAAGTTTTATTAATTGAAAACTCTGATATGCAAATTTAAAATTCTGATATTCGAATATATTTTATTCGATTAATTATTCGAATAAAATATATTCGAATGATAGTTTTTCACAAAAAAATATTTCATATGAAATATTTAAACGAAACTGATGTTGACTTTCCTTTCTGCCTTGGCATATTTATCATGTATTTCTGAATTTAAAACACAACAAAATTCGAACAATTAGCCTATAAAATCTTAATTCAATTTAATAAAACTGTTTTTTATTTAAAATATATTACTCGAATAAAATTTTGTTTATAGTTATTCGAATATAATGTTTTCGTGTTAGTTTTCGAAAAAGGTTCTCATATTCGAATAATATTAAATAATAAATAATATTATTCCTATAAAACATATTCGTAAGAATATTTTTCACGAAAATTTTTAATATAAAATATTTAATCGAAACTGCTTTTATTCGAAATATATTATCTCAATGAAAATTTTATTATATTAGATATTATTCGAAAATAATTTTTTCAACATTAGTTTTCGCATAAGTTGTGTTATTCAAATAATATTATTAACCGTATAAGATTATGTAATCGATTAAGATTATGTAATTATGTGATAATATACATATATTATTGCAATAAAATATATTCTTGTGAAAATTGTTCACGAAAATTTTTAATATGAAATATCAAAACTGCTTGTATGTATTCGAAAAATATTATTCGAATAAAATTATTAGAAGAGAATTTCTTTTATCTTATTACATGAATAATAATTTTTTGACATTAGTATTTGAATAATACTATTCGAGTTATATTATTTCAAAATTAAATACAAATTATTCGAATAAAAATTGTTCGAATAAAAATTAGTCGATTACAAATTATTCGAATAAACATTAATAAAATTATATTAATATATTATATATAAAAAATGTAATTTTTTGAATAATAGTTTTTCGATAATTAAGAGTATTTTCCAATGAAGTTAATCGAATAATATTCGAATAAAAATTTTTAAAATATATTAGAATTGAATTTCCATACATATAATTCGTGTAATATTGTTTAATTAAAAATAATTTCTATAAAATTTGAAATTTTCAAGGAGAGCATGGAATTACAATAAAAAAGTTAAAATTTGAAGGGTGCGTTTTCATATTAGGCTAAGATATGTATTATATCTTAATTATTTTAATACAAACAAACAAAATATTTTGCTATTTACCAAAAGTATCTCACGGCACCTGTTATCGTTTTTTTTTTTTTGTTTGTTTTGTAACCTTGACAAAATCTGTTGCTGACTAATGCAAAATTAATAATAAAAATAAAAATCCAAAAGTAAACACCAATTACTTGTACTACATATTATTAATTCAACCTTAATACACACACCCACCTGCTAAATATATATTTCTCTCTTGTACAAAATTCATTTATTTTAAAATCAAACAATTACATAATTTTGAAATTATCTTAGTTTTTGTGTTAAAATTTCAGGCCAATTTTCAAGTGAAACACAAAACCAACAGCATTTTTAACACGCCATTTTCGTGTCTTGTATTGAAACGAGACTTGAATTATAAGTAATTATTTTAATTACTTAAGCGTTTTTTTCCTTAGAAAAATATCTAACAAAATTTTAAGAAAAAAAAAACAAGCAAGAATGACGATGGCAATAAGATAATAATAATAAATTTAATGAATAAGTAAAATAACGAATACTTGTACGAGAAACATGTGTTTTAGCACACTTTAGGCAGGCAGGCACTTTTAAAAATTTTTTGTTTTTTTACCAATTGAAATAACTGACCAGACACACAGTCACCAAATGCCATTTTTGTAAAATTATTCAATATTTTTTATAAGAACAACAAGAAAATCAACAGCTTAAATCAAACCGCCACCACCACCACCAACATCAGGAATTTAAACGAACGTATTTGCAATTGTTTCAAGTATTTTGAAGAAAAATCAACAAAAATGTTTGGCTTGTTTTTAAGCGGTTTCGCTAAATTAAGCAACAACAATAGCAAAATATTTTCAATGCAAAAAAAAAATATATTGTTTTAACAATTAAATACAAAAAAAAAAAAACAAACACAAACAAAATAAATAAAATAATATCTCTTGAATTGTTGTTAATTTATTTCAGCGAATTAAATGAAATGATGATGACAAAAATAACAGCCTGAAAGCTGAGTGTTCTTCAATAGAATCTTATCGTTAACAATCAAACTCGAAACAATTTGCAATGACATAAAAATAACAATAATTTATACAAATTAAGTTAATATCACAATAATAATAAAATTACGTACTCATTATCTAGAATTTTAGTGGAGAGGAAGTTGTTCAGTTTCTAAATAATTGACTTCATTTTCAAACGCAACAAGATTTATTTCAGCCAGTAATTGACGCCTCACAAACTTTACACTGACGATCCAGTCACGCCACTTACACACGATATTAATTAATTTATTTTTTTCAAGCAAGGCCGATCAATCTCAAGAATGGATTTCACTGTCTATGCGAAACAGTATATTTCCATAACCCAGGCTAGCACTGGGCTTGAATTCGAGACATCTGGAAAGGTGCTGAAGTATGCTGCTCTATTAGCTAATAGAATGCACTTGGGCACAAGCGATGAACCTTATAGTGTCTTCACACTGAAAGTTAAAACCTCTGGTTGTATCGTAAAAACCATAAACACTTGATTTTGCGTTCACACTGCAAAACGGTGGTTTTAACATACAGGCTGTATAATAAATTGGTTTAAAATAAATTAAATCGCGCAAAGAATTATTTGAATTTGTTGCTGTACTTGTTCTTTATTTTTGCCAACACTTTTTTGACAACCTGTACAACAGAAGACTTTTGTTGACGGAAACTAGAAAAAAAAATTCACAAAATAGAAATTATTTTACATATTGTAAATAAATATTTTAAAATTATGGAACTATTTATAAAAAGTGAAGAGCTTCTTGGAAATCCAAATGTTATATATCAAAAACATAAGCGGATTCTGGAAGAAACATAAACTCTTGAGTTATTGTAATTAACATTTTCAATATATTTTATAATTAACTTAAGTTCCCGTCTCTGGTTGTAATCGATATACATATATCGACGCTTCCATTCTATAACGTTCTAAGTGTACTTAGAACGTTTTTAATGTTCTTGAATTTTTGAGTCCTACGTTCTCTAATTTAAATACTGTCAAAATTTGGTTAAGATGGACCGATCCGTTCCAAAGGTATAGGCATTAATATACTTAGACTACACACAAAACTTTGAGAGCTCGTAACTCAAAACTCACATTTTCGACTTAGAATTTTATAGAATGGAGGCATCGATATTACATATGTTAAATAGTTATTTATGATTTATGAGCTCTCCTCTTGCTTCTTTTTTCTCTTCCCTTTTATACAAAAATCGTTTTGTATTCAACAACGTTTTAGAGCCGGTCTCTCAACAATTATTGAATTTAACAAGTAACTAAATTATATTATATCTAAATATCAAGTGTTTTAATAAAAGGAAAGATTATTTCTGCCTTTATTGCTAAAATAAACAATTTCAGCTGTTTCCAATATACATATAACTTGGCAGCACTCAACTTAGCACAGACAAAAACAAGGTTGCATTTCATAAAACCTACTTATAACCAAATCGAAAGTGTTTTTTTTTTAATCTTGGACCAGCACTCAGGGGATGACCCCTATATATGCAATGCATTGCGCCGGAACTGAAAACGAGGGGATAGTATTGAGGGGACAGATTAGGAAAGATGAGAGAGAAGATAGACAGTTTTTTGGTCTATTAAAAAAAAATAAAAAATTTTTTTCCAGGGATGGAAAATTTAAATTTTTTTTTTCGGCCCTTTCCGTATTTTGTAGTACATGTAATAACTAAAATTGTTAAAAATTTCAAGTTTCTCTTTTACAAATCCTCTTTATACCTCATGAAGATTTGTATTGATAAAAAAATTAAAAAATTAAAATTTTGCTTCCAGGGTTGGGAAATTGCAATTTTTTTTATACATAAAAGTAACCAAAAAGGCAATTTACTTTGTATTTTTTTTTTTTGCTAGCTAAAACTATTTTATATTTTACGAAGACCAAAATTGATATCAAAAATTTCCAAAAAAAATCAAAACTTCGAAACCAGGGATGGACAAGTGCAATATTTTATAGTTCATGAAGGTGACCAAAATGGTTGAAAATTGTAAATTTTTCTTAAATAATACTACTTTATTCCTCATGAGGAGTTGGTTGAAAATAAAATAAAAAAAAATTAAAATTTCACTTCCAGGGTTGGGAAGTTTAAATTTTTTTTGGTACATGCAATATATTGTAGTACATGAAAATGACCAAAATGGATGCAAATTTTAAGTTTTTCTTAAATAAAACGACTTTATACCTGATGAAGACTAGGATTGGTAAAAAAAAAATTTTAATTTCGTTTCCAGGGATGGGAAATTGAAATATTTTTTATACATAAAATTAACCAAAAAGGCAACTAACGTCGGTTTTTTACTAATTAAAACTACTTTTTAGTTCAGGAAAAACATAATTGGTATCAAAAATTAAAAAAAAAAATCAAAATTTAGATTCCAGTGAAGGGTATTTAAGATTCGGCACAGCCGAATATAGCACTTTTACTTGTTTAAATTCTATTTTTTCATATTATGGCACTTACGATCCGTATAATTTTTATTATATATGAAAAGCAAGTTTTTATTAATTTAAACCTTTATTTACTTTTATGCTAAGAGCTAACACAAACTATTTCCATTGTCCTTATTTACACAAAAATACTTTTCAAACGATATATATTTCATTAATATTGGCAGAAGTTAATACACTTGAAAGTGTACCACAAAAATATAGGTGACATATTTATATATTCAAATTCAAATTGTCACAATACCACAGGGTTTTAATGGCAGGTTCTGGAATAAGATAAATAAATATATATAGACGTGTATCGATGTTTCGATGGTTTTCAAGCAGGATTACGTTTAGAAAGAGTTCCAGTTAGACTTGTGTCAAACTCTTTTATCCACTCGTTTTTGACAAGAACCCATTATCAAACTAATGTAATTTAAATTACTTTGATCAAAGGTTCTTGTCAAGAACGAGCGGATGAAAGAGTTTAACACAAGTCTAGTTCAAGTTGCGACCATTCGTTTTGCACGTTATTATAGCCAAACGGAATAAATGCTTAAAGTTTTGTGGAAGTTAAAGAATTTCCCCACGAAGTCACTCCATTCATATGAGTGGAAATATCATGTAAACATCTTTCGTACGATAGATGATACAATCACGATTATATGGCGATTCGCCAGCAGAGTCACGATCATGTGACAATTGTAGTCCAGAGCACTGCCAGGGAAGTAAAAATTGCTCCATTTCACTCTAAAAATATTTATTTTAGAATCACTTATCTGTTTTACAAGGAACAGACGTTAAAATACAGTAGAGTGTTTTTTTAAATTGTATTTAATTTCCAAGTGAGTCTAAAATAAGCAACAAAGTACTCTTTACAGATCAATAAATATGTTTTGTTTAGTATAAAAATAAACTATTTATTACAACTGAACTAATTCGTTAAGCATGTAAGACAGTTTAGCTTATCTGACTTTTCGCTATAATATTGTCGTGAGTCGCTTGTACGGAAATGATATTTTGCTCGTAAAATTAATTGTTGTTCAAGTTAATTTCGGTGTATAATTTTTATTACTTTTCTTTTCATCTGTTTTGTTTTTGTATACAAATTAAATTCGTTAATTATTTTTTCTGTTAAAGGTTTTTTTTTTTGAATTGTTTATCTTTAATGTTAAGTGCGTTGCTCTTTTTCTTATTCATGCATACACGGCTTAAACGATTTCTTAACTCGAGTCTTGCCACACACACACACACACATAGACTGAAAATATAACCAGCCAAATTGCTTGTAAAACGATCTAAATTAATTTGGAATATTTCTTATTTGCTTTGCTTTTGTATCATTATCGCCCGATAAGAATAAAGAAATTTGTTGTTTGCCGTTTCGCCACATTCTGGCGAACTGTTTATTTGAGCCAACGAAGTGCGAGTATTTAAGAATTTTAGCAAAATAATACTTGCGGTTATTCACTTCCATGGAATGAAAGATAAGGCGGCCATGGTGGCAAGATAAGGGGGTAAAGTTGTTGCCTAAAGATTGTACCTGCCAAATACTTGACCGATATTTTATCTATTGTGTGGTTTTTCATACATTTTGTTGTTCCATTCATACGTTTGCTGATATCTGATTAATGAAAACAAAGTATTTTTATCACCAAATGCATATTGTTGGTGAAATTATGTGGGTGAGCTATGAAATGTTGGTAAAACAAATGTTTGTATTAAAAATTTGTTTTATAAACATATTGCACTGGCACTGTGGAAGTGGATTTACAAAAGAACATAGAAATTTTGTGCAAGACTTACACTTCGTTACTCCTTTATGAGGCAGTAATTTTTATACCCTCCAAAAGAGGATATTCAATTTGTCATTCCGTTTGTATTGCTGCGAAATATCCACCTGAGATCGCATAAAGTATATATATTCCTGATCAGTGATGAAATCTAAGACGATCTGAACATGTCCGTCCGTCCGTCTGTGGAAATCACGATTCAGTCCAAATGAAAAGAGCTACACTCTTGAAATTTGTTATAAATATATCTTGAAGGATAGCACAGGCAAAATTTGGAAATAGGCTGAATCGGGCAAGAGGGAAAAAAGTTCCCCTAAGAAGAACTAAACCAACCTCTAAAAAACAACATAATTTTTAAAGTTTTTTAGTAATTTTGTTAAGCAAATGATTTATTTTTATCTCCAAGAAGGTCCAAAGCCTTAAACTTGGAGGCATAATTTTTGGACCCCGCCCCCTTTAGTGGGCGTTATTCTATGCAAAAATAGTGTAAAAATTTAACAAATTGTTTTACTTAAGGCTACATTCCTTGAAAATATCATTTTTAAGCTTTAATGACGAAGCTGAAACGTAACCTGGTACTACTCTGCCCTACCTCCTCCTCCCCCCTTTGCCACCTAAATGATCATATAAAAAAAAATTTTATTTTTATTTTGAATATAATTATCCCAAGCATTTATTTTTAAGAGTTTTATGACAAAGGTGAAATGTCTCCCCCACAGCCCTTGCCACAGCGACCCCGCCAAAATACAGTTAAACATTTCAAATTTACTTACTAAATATTTGGAGGGTATTTAAGATTCGACCCGGTCGAATATAATGTTTTTACTTGTTTTTATTAAATTTATACACCTTCGAAATTGTGGTGTAACACTTTAATTTTGAGTGCTTTTTCGGAAAATTTTACAAAAAAATTTAAATTGATCGTGGAGGAGTTATTAGCTGCATACAATGCACACTGGGGTGAATGCAGATAACCAGAGAAATTTTAGCCACAATATCTTTGCATAACTAAAGATATGATTTTAAAAAAGTTTTCTGAAAAGAGATTTCAAATAAAAGGCAAACAATTCGAATCTTTTAACAAAAATCAGAAACAAGTAAATTTCGTGTGTTGATTGAAGGCGCTTTTGGCTGAAGTAGTTAACACGAGACTATGAAGAGGAGTATCCTGAGTTTGATTTCGCGCTCAGTCATCAATATTGTGTCTAGTTCTTCTAATCAGCACTAGTGCATGATTGTGTTGGTTGTTGTCAACCTGTTTCAGTTATGAAAGCAAAGCAGTGGCCACTGAACGACTGACACAATCATGTAATAAAGAGCAAAGGAACAGTACACTCCTTCCTCGGCCCTATAGCAAAAAATTAGCCGGCGAAGTACAAGGTTCAAATAGGTACAAAAATTCTGTATCTCCTCTGTGTCTCTGTGGCTGATGGGTAGCAATGCTAGCCTATCAGCCCAATGGTCGCGGGTTCGATTCCCGCCGGAGAGGGTGTTTTCCGCAGACAAGCAAGTCGCTTAGCGACTTGTGTTCGTTATTTAAAAAAAAAATCCTTCTTCATCTGTCCCCTCAGTACTATTTCCTTCCTCCTAGTTTCACAGCCATGTACTGTATATGTAAGGGCCATCCCCTAAGTACTTGTCCGAATTAAAAAATACCCTATTTATTCGATTATAAAATATTGTGAATATTTCACTCTTAATAATATGATTTGAATTTAATAAAAAATTTCAGATTTTTCATATTTTTAAATTCTTAAAAATAAAAATTTCCATTCATATTTAATGATATTTATATGTATTTCATTACATTCACATAAAATTAGAATTTCCGAAAAAAAACGTTTACAGTGTAAAAAAAAATTTGTTGAAATCTGAAACATGACGACTTTCGAAAATCAATCTAAAGTGAGTAGTTTACTCTCTTTGTTAAAAAAAAAGTTAAAAAATATTGCAATTCACCGTCAACACTAACTATTTTTACAAATGGACTAACAGCAGTTGCAATAGTTTTATTTCACTTTCATCATCATCCGCCCACTGTGCAGCGAATGTCACTTCAATCATATTCCAACATTTTTCATTTCCTTATTTATATTTATTTTTATAAACGAATTGTTTGCAAATTTTTATCTTTATATTTTAAACGAGTACGAATAATTTAAACAAACTATTGAATTCATTTGTTAAACTTTCCAGCTGAATAAACAGCCGCCACATTAAAAGTGGCCATAGAAACTTTTCCAGCGACTAAAACACATTTTTTGCTTTCAAATATATTAACAATTAATGTTAATAAATAACAAACATAAATTTGTTAATTAAACTATGGCCTTTAGAAGTTTTCTTTTAATAAATTAATTAACCGAGATTTTTATTTTTGAATTTATAACATAAAAATTGTTTGCTCGCAACCCCAAAGTAAGAGTAGTTGCACTCCGGCACAGATCGTAGCATTCAAATCGTTTGTTTGGTTTTGATTTATAACTTTAAAACTAAATTGAGTTTAATATTTTCATGTGTGCTGGTTGATTATTTTTTTATTATTATTATTTTTTGTTTTTTGTTTAAATAAAATATTCTTTATTTGTTTCAGCGCTTCACTACACTCACGATCAAGTTGATTATGTTTTTTGTATGAACTTTTGTTTGCATTATTATTATTATTATTGTTTTAAATTGTTCTTATTAGTTGAAAAGTGATCAGTATGATCATTATTTATTATGTTTATTAACTTAACAATAGCGATACGTTGCTGTTAGTCGTTAGACTCTTCATATGTGATCGTTGCAGCCAGATCACTTAGTGTTTCTTATACAAAATTGTTTGTTAATAATCTTCATAGCGTTGACGATAAAATAGCCATGTTGATTTTAGTTTTTTATGTTATTTCATTTTATTTTTAATTTCTGTTGCTTTTAGTTCCTGTGCCGCTGTAGTGTCTTCAATGTTGTTCACAGCGATACCGAATTCTTTTTTATTATTTTATTCCATTTCATTTCAGTTTCGTTTCTTTTTTTTTTTTTGGTTTCTTGCGTTGGATGCGTTTTTATATTTTCAAATTTAACTTCTCTTATTCCTGGTTGTTTTATTTCATTTTTATTATTTAACTAAATAATTCGTGTTTATCATAATTTCAGTTTATTTTATGCGTTGGCGTTTTTCTACGTACAACTTTTTGCTTTTAATGATTATTATACCAATTTAAATGCACAAAGAGTACAGAGTGTTATTTCTGGGAGGGATTTGATATCGGGAATACAAACATTTTTTGAGATCATTTAATTCTGGCGTTAATTTAACCTCATGTCAGTTTATTTGAAACAAATTAAGATTAGTTAAATGGGTAAAATGGAAATGAACAAACAATTTTAGCTTTCGAATGAAGAATAGGGATGATCAACACCCGTATGATCGAAGAGAACATTTCATGGTAAACGATAGATGGCTAGCAGCTGTTATAAACTATTATTTATTCGTGCGTTTAATTGAATTGCAAAACTTCTAACCTCTGATGAACAATCAGATTTGTTCAAGATTATCACTACATTTTTAAAGTGTTTCCAATATCGTTCACCGAGTGCTTTCCGAAGCCACATCAGTGCAATTTATCTAGAACAGATAATAACATACACCGTGGCAAATACCCTGCTAAGGTGTCCAACAACACTATAGAAATGTGTTACATCAGTGGATCTATGCCATGGAGTCACAAATCAAGGAATGATCAGCTCGACACAATAAAGTAGAGAGTTTCCCAAAATGAGATCATTTTTAATTTCCTGAACGGAATTAGCTGATGAAATTAAAACTGATTTCACTGCTAAAATTATTTTCGTTTTCTTAAGAACCAAAATATGGCATGATGGTTTTCGAACTGAATGAATTACGTTTTCGAAAGAAATGAATTACGTTTTCGAACGCAATGAATTACGTTTTCGAACGCAATGAATTACGTTTTCGAACGCAATGAATTACGTTTTCGAACGCAATGAATTACGTTTTTGAACGCAATGAATTACGTTTTCGGAAGGAGTGAATTACGTTTTCGAACGAAACTAATTACGTTTTCGAACGGAATGAGTTACGTTTTCGCTGGAAGTGAAATACTTTTTAGAACGGAATGAATTACGTTTTCGAAGGGAATTAAATTTTTTCGACCGGAATGATTTATATTTTCGAACGGAATGAATTACGTTTTCGAACAGAATAAATTACCTTTTCGACCAGAATGAATTACGTTTTCGAGCGGAATGAATTACATTTTCGAACATAATAAATAACGTTTTCGAAGGGAGTGATTTACGTTTTCGAACGAAATGAACTACGTTTTCCAATGGAATGAATTACGTTCTCGAATCCAATGATTTACGTTTTCGAATTCAATCAATTACGTTTTCAAAGGTAAGGAATGTAATGAATTACGTTATCGGACGGAATGAATCACGTTTTCGAAGGGAATGAATTACGTTTTCGAAAGAAATGAATTACGCTGTCGAACGGTATGATACACTTTTTCAACCGGAATGAACTACGTTTTCGAAGGGAATAATTTACGTTTTTGAACAGAATGAATGCAATGAATTATGCTATCGCACAGAGTGAATTACGTTTTCGAAGGTAATGAATTACGTTTTCGAACACAATAAATAACACTTTCTACATGAATTACATGAAATACTTTTTAGAACGAAAGGAATTACGTTTTCGAAGGGAATTAAATTTTTTCGAACGGAGTGAATTATATTTTCGAACGGAATGAATTACGTTTTCGAACAGAATAAATAACGTTTTCGACCAGAATGAATTACGTTTTCGAGCGGAATGAATTACATTTTCGAACAGAATATATAACGTTTTCGAAGGGAGTGATGTACGTTTTCGAACGGAATGAACTACGTTTTACAATGAAATGAATTACGTTCTCGAATCCAATGAATTACGTTTTCGAATTCAATCAATTACGTTCTCAAAGGTAAGGAATGTAATGAATTACGTTATCGGATGGAATGAATCACGTTTTCGAAAGGAATGAATTACGTTTTCGAAAGAAATGAATTACGCTGTCGAACGGTATGATACACTTTTTCGAACGAAATGACCTACGTTTTCGAAGGGAATAATTTACGTTTTTGAACAGAATGAATGCAATGAATTACGCTATCGCACAGAATGAATTACGTTTTCGAAGGTAATGAATTACGTTTTCGAACGGTATGATATACTTTTTCAAACACAATAAATAACGCTTTCTAAGAGAATGAATTACATGAAATACTTTTTAGAACGGAATGAATTACGTTTTCGAAGGGAATTAAATTTTTTCGAACGGAATTAATTATATTTTCGAACGGAATGAATTACGTTTTCGAACAGAATAAATTACGTTTTCGACCAGAATGAATTACGTTTTCGAGCGGAATGAATTACATTTTCGAACAGAACAAATTATGTTTTCGAAGGGAGTGATTTACGTTTTCGAACGGAATGAACTACGTTTTACAATGGAATGAATTACGTTCTCGAATCCAATGAATTACGTTTTCGAATCCAATGAATTACGTTTAAGGAATGCAATGAATTACGTTATCGGACGGAATGAATCACGTTTTCGAAGGGAATGAATTACGTTTTCGAAAGAAATGAATTACGCTGTCGAACGGTATGATATACTTTTTCGAACGAAATAAACTACGTTTTCGAACAGAATGAATGCAATGAATTACGCCATTGCATGACTAAATAGCACCTGCAATAAGGAAACACTACTGAGCTCCGTCCCTCGCTAAACGTTTCTCATAATTTTTATATATGATTTAAAATTTAACTCTTAAAAAATTGTTTTTATTTTATTCACATCTTACAAGCGGAAGGAATAATTAAATTATTTCTCTATTAAATTCAATTAAGATTTATAGGCTACTTTTTCGTTTTTTTTTTAAATGCAGAATGATACGATTAATATTCCGAGGGACAATGGAAAGTCGACTTCAGCTGTTTAATTATTCAATTTACACAGTAGAGCAGAACAGCTGTTTTCGAAAGCCGCAACACTTTCATCATCACTACTTATGTGTATTTTGTTTGTCAGCACTTATTACAAAAAAATTTACATATAAATTATTTCTCTTTAATGAAAAGTATAAACTTAAGACAAAAAGCATTTTCTTCTCTAGAGTTTACAAAACTTAAATACGAATTGAAAGCAATCACGGAAGTGGTGGTGCATTATAAGAATCCCCTCTAAGAACGCTACTGAACTATTTGCACGAGTTTGTACACTTCATTCACACCATGAATAGAAAAATGCTTATTTTTAGTTTGCTGCCTCGCAATTAAATTCAAAATAATAATTAAAGCTGCAGCCAATTTATTAAATATGTGAAACATTTTCTACATTAATAAAATTCTCATGGAGTCTCGCGTATATTTTTAGCACATTTTCAAACATGATTTAACATCAAACGTATAAATTCAGTTGGCTGTCAAAGAGATCTTTATAATTCCAGCAATTATTTCCGAGATATTATTTCACAGATCGCTGAGAATTACTTAGCAATAACATCCTTTAAACTGCTTGCACAGAGAAAAATTACTGAATAAAAAATATTTGAAAATAAAAAAATAAATAAAGAAAGAAAAAATGCTACAAATGACACCGGCATTGAAAACGAATTGAAGCGTTGAACTTGAACTTGAGTATCAGGAATCGCACACATGAACACAAAAAATAAAAGACACAAAGGAAATGGAATACACAATGATGTTCAGCACAGGCCGGGTAAGCAAACGTCCACACAAACGAGTAGACAGATAGACAGACAGACAGACACTGCCTAGAAACTATGGAAACTTATTTTCTTATTTTTTGCATTTTGTTTTTGACCGGAGTTTTAGATTATTCCACCATAAATGGTTAGATCATGGTACATGACCATGTTTTTTGTCGTTTTACTTTTGTTTTTTATAATATCCAGTTAAAAAAAATTATATATAAAACACACACACACACACACAAAACAGAGCTGACATCGAACTTGTTCAGGCCATTTAAGGATTTTAATACCATTTTCAACACAAAACTTCTAAACAAGATTCTCTTTTCAAAACACTTTTTACTGCAAACACACTTATAAATTATGTATTTTTAGATTTATTTATAAAACATAAAAATTATGCATTCCAATTACATCACGTTGCTGCAATTCCCGTGCATATTAAATATTTCTTTAGCTTTCGTATACATTTTTCTGTTATTAACACACAATTTTTTATTTTTTTTTTCTGCTGAAAGTCGCGTATCCATATGATGCGAAAATTACAGAATGTGCAAAGCAAAAAAAAACAAAAACATATAATTAATCATTCGCCCAAAATACCTTTGAAGACACAAAAACAAACGAAAACAAAAAACTTTAGAAGAACTAACGATCGTTTTGATAAATTTAAAACACGCGCGTAATCGTTACGTTTCAAGAGCTAAAGTCGCGATCGACTAAACCGTTCAAACAATTTGCGGAATTGCGAGAGACCCCGTCAGAAAACATAATCAAGCAAAACTAAAATCAACAACAAACCGAACCAACTAGCCAGACGTCTGAAACATGCAACAACACCAGCAACGACATCAGCAACAACACCAAAAGCACAATCTTCATTTAGCGCCGGCTATGTTGAGTTCAGTTTCGGTTTTTAGTATCTTAATGTTTGCGTACGCGCGTGTGTGTGTGAGTGTTGTGTGTGGTGAATTTTTGTTATTCATTCAAGTGTATGAGTGCTGAATGCAAAACCTCACTCACAGATAAGAATACAAAGAAATTGAAGCAAAAGCAAAATTTCTATAGTTTCAGACTCAAGTTTTATTGACGAATGGCTTTAGTTTAGGGGGCCCTCTACACATGATCAATTCAGTTTGCAGCAGATCATTGCAAAATTTCAGGCAATCAAAATAAAACTAGGGAGAAGATATTAGCCATAAATAGCTCTAATAGATGCGGCAAATTGTGTTAAATAAAATTGAACACCGACCACAACTAATTGATCAATTCACCAGCAACAAGAACGTATTAATAAAGATTTCGTTGTTATCAGAGGAAAATCCATATTTTCTGCATTTTAGATAGGATTTATTTTCGAATTAATTTAGTTTCAAGTATGTAATACGTATGAATCAGTAATACAATATGAATCAGCTTTTTCAAATCTTGCGGCAGTCAACGTCGTTAGTCCAAGATTGACACGACTTAAGTAAATTTTAGATTTGACCGGTGTAAAGCGGCCCATCCATTATACAATATTGTTGTATGTATTATTTGCCATATTATTTCCATTTTGCCCTCTATTATTAAATAAGTGGCGCAATAGCTTCAAATAAAATATGGCACAATTTTCTTACAATAAAAAGTAAACATAACCTATAAGCAAAACGAATACAATATTGTACAATGTTGCCAACATATTTCACAGTATGTATATTGCACTTCGTTTGGATTGTACAATAAAAATCAATAGTCTTTTGATTTCTGCCTATATATTGTGTCAACTTTGAATATGACATACACATTGGCGATATGATTGTACAGTACGAAAAATGGCACAGTTATATTGCAAGTGGGTGGGGCCGCTTAAGAGTTTAAAATTAATTTCCAAATTAAATATGGTTTTATTTTAAATATCTACAAAAATTTCCAAAGTTTTTGAAAATCGGTTAAGCCCTGCTTAAGTTATTAAAGGTTTAACGTAGCAGAGAACGGCATTGGGTGATTGCAAAAACACTCAAACTTAATCCAAGACACTCAAACTTAATCAAAAACACTCAAACTTAATCAAAAACACTCAAACTTAATCAAAACCATAAAATGAATTCTTACTTTTGCCATACAATAAAAAAGTATGGAGGGTAAAGCTGCAAAACTATCGATGGTACTATCGATAGTATCGATAGTTTGGTTTTAAGCGGACTATCGATGTTTTTTATCCGATAGCGATACTATCGAAAAAAATCAGGTTATTCAAAAAGTAAAAGTGAAGTTAATAAAAAGGCTCTGACGGCGGCTTTGAAATAAAACATGAAACATTCAAATTTCACCGCCTGTAAGTTTTTGTAATAATAAAAATTATGATAAACATAAATGTAAAAATAAATTAATAAATTTATTAAATTGAATTAAGATTTATAGGCTAATTGCTCGAATTTTTTTTTTGTTTTAAATTAAGAAAGACATGACAAATATTCCTAGGCACAAAGGAAAGTCAATATCAGTTTTTTAGTTATTCAACTTACACAGCAGAGCAGAACAGCTGTTTTCGAAACACGCAACGCTTTCATAATCAGCGCTTATGTGAATTGTGTTTGTTATCACTTATTAGGTGGCTTAGTTAAATATGATAACAGCAGGAAATTGCATACGAGAACTGTATCAACCTGATGTTAACACATTATTGTTTTTTTTAATACCCTTGTGGCCTGGTACATATATGTTTTGTTTGTTTATTCTAATTTAAATAAAACTTTTTAAGTTTATGGAAGATAACATAATTTTAGTTTCATTATATAAATTTTTTGCTATAGACAATTTTCCGAGAATTCGAGACTATCGATAGTATCGATAGCATCGCAAAAAACTATCGAAACTATCGAATGGCGCGATAATCGATAGTTTTGCAGCTCTAATGGAGGGTGCTGGTGGCTAGTAGCTGAACTAGTTAACACGAGACTATAAAACAGAAAGTCGCGTCTGCGATTACGCGCTTAGTGGAATTCTTCTGATCTGCATTGGTGCATGGCTGTGCTAAGTGTTGCCGGCCTACTTCAGTGAGAAAGGTCACTGAACATAACTGGCAGCGATTGACGCTACGATATACTAAAGAGCACATTACAGCACCCTTCCTCGACGGCCCTGTTGGCAAAGATTAAAAAAATAGCTACGAAAAAATTCGTTATTTTCTCGTCTTTTCTCATCTGCCCCTCCCTTGTAGCTCCGGCGTAATACACCTCATATGCAAGGGCCATCTCTGGAGTGCTGGTCTTATAAAAATGAAAAATAAATAAATAAAAATAATCAGTTCCGTTCGGTCAACATATTCACTGTCGATCTTAAGCCATCTAAACATTGATCCGCTTTTAGGCTCAGTGATTCAGATTACTTTGATAAAAACTAAATAAAATATATTAAAACAAATTGGAGGGGACGCGCGGCATTTAACTTTCCATTATATGCCGTCGGAGAAGACCGTAATTACGTAAGTGCTGGCATACAACGATCGAATCGGTATCGGGGATTTAGGGGTTTTTTTATACTCCCCAAAAGAGAATTGGAGGGTATATTCACTTTGTCAATCGGTGTGTAACGCGGCGAAATATCCCTCTGAGACCCCAGAAAGTATAAATATTCTTGATCAGTGATGAAATCTAAAAAGATCTAGACATGTCCGTCCGTCTGTGGAAATCACGATTCAGTCCAAACGAAAAGAGCCAGACTTTTCAAATTTGTTATAGAAAAAAGGATAGCTCAATTCAAGTTTGTAAATGGCCTGAAGCGGGCCAGGGGGAAAAAAGATGTCTCCCCCACGACTCCTCCCGCAGTGTACTCCTACAAAAAATTGTTTTTATTTGCTAAATATTTGGAGGGTATTTAAGATTCGACCGGGTCAAATATAACGTTCTTACTTGTTTTTTACTTGAAATAGAAAATTTATTGGAGCTATTTGCATTCTTTACATCGCCGACGAATTTTCTCTGCAGACACCCTTTCCTTAACCTAATATACGATCACTTGAGTTTCATATGAAAGGTTTTTAATATATGAAAAACAAATTTAATTAGGAGATCAAACATAAAGCATAAAACTAAGTTGAACTGAAATGTAGATCAACGACTAGTCGACCTTTCTACAATAAATTCTAATTTGCGTGCAGTTTTCTTAAGCGTTTCATTATTGCAAACCGGTCGATTAGTTCTTGTGGTATCTTTAAAGAAACAACAACAGGCAAAACTAAAAGGCATAGAAAAATGTGCTCATCAAAAATCGTTCGCTCCACTTAAATTACGACAACAATAAAGAAATACGACCGACCGGCAATTGTCGCTGTATCTTCCTTCTTATCCAAACGATTTTTATGTTGAGGTAGATTCTGGTTTGTTTATTTGATTTTATATTTCTACCATTTTTCTTTTTTGTTTTTTTAATTTTAATTTAATTTCTTTGTGGTGTATTTTTCAATCTTGGCGAATTGTTAAGTGAGTGAGTGACTCGTTGTGTAAGAGCATGATCTTGGTGCTAATGAAGGTTTGAAAATTGGATTTTATCTCTCAGTTGAAAAGGCATTAATTACACTGCAATACAGAAATTTATTGGTTGTAAAATGAAATTAGTTTAAATTGCATTTGAGGATGTAATTGTTTGGCGTTTGTGTGAGTTGTGGGAGCGGCTTAATGTAGTCAATTAAAGTTCAAGTCATGACACAAAGTAAAGAAATTTAATGTTGATTATTTTCTGTTGTTTAGAAACAAAACAAAAAAAAAAACAATTATAAAAAACTGACGTAGAGATAAAACTTTGGATGAGGTGTTTTCTATCATTTAATAAAATTTATGGCTCATCAGTATTCGCTCAATAATAAAAATGTTGCAAAAAAAAATCTTAAACCAAAAAAAAATGTTAAATTGACCGAAAATCGAATAAAAAATTAATCGAAGAAAAATTAATCGAGTAAAAATTAATCAAACAAAAATTAATCGAATAAAAATTAATCGAATAAAAAATTATTTGAATAATAATTAATCGAATAAAAATTGTTTGAATTTAAAGCTGCAGAATTATTTAAAACAATTCATCTATTTAACATTTCCGGACAGTACAGAAAATTTATCAAAAAATATGTTAAACAAAAAATATTTTTTTTTGAATTGACAAAAAATAGAAGAAAAAAATTAATCGAATTATAATTAATAGAATAAAAATTGTTCGAATTTAAAGCCGCAGGATTATTTAAAACAAGTCGTCTATTTAACATATTCGACCAGTAAAAAAAATTTAGCAAAAAAAAGTGTTCAACAAAAAAAATTTTATTTACTAAAAAACTAATAAAAAATTAATCGAAGAAAAGTTGATCGAGTAAAAATTAATCAAACAAAAATTAATCGAAAAAAAAAATTAATCGCAAAAAAATTAATCGATAAAAAAATAATCGAATAAAAGTTATTTGAATTTAAAGCTGCAGAATTATTTAAAACAATTCATCTATTTAACATATTCGGACAGTAAAGAAAATTTATCAAAAAATATGTTAAACAAAAAAAATTTTTTTTGAATTGCCGAAAAATAGAAAAAAAATTAATCGAATTATAATTAATAGAATAAAATATTAATCGAATAAAAATTATTCGAATAAAATATTAATAGAATAAAAATTGTTTGAATTTTAAGCTGCAGAATTATTTAAAACAATTCATCTATTTAACATATTCGGACAGTACAGAAAATTTATCAAAAAATATGTTAAACAAAAAAAAATTTTTTTGAATTGACAAAAAATAGAAAAAAATTTAATCGAATTATAATTAATAGAATAAAAATTGTTCGAATTTAAAACTGCAGGATTATTTAAAACAAGTCGTCAATTTAACATATTCGGCCAGTAAAGAAAATTTAGCAAACAAAAAATTTTAATTGAAAAAAATCGAATAAAAAATTAATCGAATAATAATTAATCGAATAAAAAATAATCGAATAAAAATTAATCGAATAAAAATTAATCGAATAAAAATTAATCGAGTAAAAGTTTTTTCAATTTGAAGCTCCAGGATTATTTAAAACAAGACATCTCTTTAACATCCACCTTTTGCTTTCCAACTACTCTTACTTGTAGATGATCATAATGAATATGTGAAAAAAATAAGATGTGCAACTTCTGCTTGCCATCTAAGGAAACATTAAAAACTTGGCTATTAATCCTTTTAAATCTTGATTGCCGATTTCCTTATTTAATCCAGTTTAGCTGTAAAGGAGACAATTGTCTTGATCATTTTTCAACAAGACAACATGCAGCAACATTTATTTATATTAATCGCCAAAACAGACCCAATTCTCACATTACAATCTCTTGGCTGTTGCGCTGTGCTTTACCAGTTCATTATTTAACTTCTCGAAATTTATGAATCTTTAGTTCAATACAAAAGATAAAACTCTTTAAATGGTCATTTATCATCGCCGTATTGTACTCGTTGTTTAGTTGTTGTTGTTTTTTTTTTCTTATATTATTTTATTTATTTATTTTTTGTATTTTGAAAAGTGGCAAAACATTTTTGTAAATTACAACAAATATTTAAGCCAAAACTGCAAAGCGAAGAAGTCGAAAAAAAAAGAGTTCAATGGAAGTGTTGAAATCGTAATAGTTTTCAAAAAATTTTTAATAGTTGCAACAAGTCAGCCTTTTGCTCTCAAATAAATATTCAAGCAGTTAAGTTTGCATTTAATTTTTTTATATTTCCTCTATCTCCGCTCATTTGTGTATCCATTTTTATTGCTTTTGTATTATAAAAGGAGCCTTTTATTTGAAAGAAAAATATGTACCACTTATCTGCTTGCATTAGCGGAATATTGAATTTGAATTTGTATGAAAGGGGGAACGTTTAGACACAATTACGAGAGCCTAATCTACTATTTGCAAGCGATCAAGGTGCGTTTTAGGTTAAACCATAAATTATCACCTTTTGATCTTTTTTAAACGATTTGCATTTAATCATTAGCAATGAGTAGCAATTGTGATTTTTAATTTTTTTTCTTTTGTCTTTTGCACACAGAAATATGGTGGGCAGGCAAGGCAGTTACGTTTCACGATATTGCAAAACAAAACTAAAAGATTGTTTACCAAAACTGCTGACGTTTAATAAATTTAGTTATAATTTCTTGCTTTTACTGCAAATAATATACAGCAGCTGTAACTGCAGTCATAAGCAGTCCCCCTGTCTTATCTGCTCTATTCGTACTACAAAATGTTGGTAGTAATTTAAGAATTATGGCAGAAGCCTCCATTGATCTCAAGACTGATTAAACTGAAACTTTGTTCTGCGAAGAGGAATTGTTCATCATATCTATGTGCATGAATGGTTTGGCTTTTTTATGATTTTGACAAAAACAACATATTCTAAATTAAATTCACAGAAAATTCACTGTGTGATAGTTTGTTCAATAATTACAATCGCAGTTTATCACAAACGATCACTGCTGATCTTATGAATCGTAAAATGTCGTATGGCAGCAAATTCATTTGCACACTGAATGCTTGCAGCTGTTGTTGTTTTTTTTCCGTCTACATGTTTTATATAATTTAATAATTGTAATAAAATATGGATTCGAATGTTCTCATCCAAATGATTTCTTTATCACTTAACGACACACTCGTACATAAACAATTGAAATTTATAGATCTTGCCACAAGTGTCTTAAAACGTTCAAATTGTGTCTTATTTTAGGAAATTTCTTATCACAATTGTGATTGGTGGCTGCATGTGTGCCAGTAGTTATCAGTAGCCATGTTGCAACATGCTGAACAAACTGCTTAAAAATGCTTGAGTAAATAATAAACAAAAACTTTATCTAAAATCAATATTTAAAAAAACAAAAATTCAGCCTGTCGGCTTAACAAATGGGATCACTCACATATTTCAACGTCACTTGTTAGAGGGTTAAAGGCGATAGCGTTAGACCTCTGAAGAAAGGGAAACATTTTAAAACAATTATTATTATTATTATTGTTAAATTTATGATTTTGGGTATTACTTTTATTTTTATTCCCTATTAAAATAAAAATAAAATACAGCAGCAATTACTGCACAATGGGAATAAATTAAAGACGTAACTAAGAATGTGGCAGGTATTAGAAGTGAGCAACCAATATTGTTTCCGTAGTCACAGCCGGTTCGACTCTACACTCAGTGATGAATATGGTTTCGATTTTTGCTGATCTACAGTAGTTCAGGTTGTTCTACAAAATTTATTACAGCAGCCTCCAAAGAAGTAAAGGGTAAAATTGCTGCAACAAACTCTCTCCCTTCTCATCATTTTTCATCTGTCCTCACAATTGGTCCTTCTTTTCAGTTCCGGCTCAAAGCACTGCATATGTAGGGGTCATCCCTAATGGTCTGAGTTAACAAAAACAAGTAACAACGTTAATTTCGACGGGGACGAATCTTAATATTTAGCAAATAAAAACTCCATTTTGTAGGGGTCACTCCGGGAGGGACTGTGGGGGAGACATCTCACCTTTGACATAAAACACTAAAAAGTCAAATTTTGGGGTTATTAAGTGTAAAAAAAAAAATATTTTTTTGATAGGGTCATTTGGCGGCAAGGGGGCAGGTAGGGCAGAGAACGATCTAATCTCATCTCATCTTCTTCATAATAGCTTTAAAATTTAACTTTTAAGGAATTTAGGCTTAAGTAATAAAATTAGTCAAATTTTTATACTACTTTTGCATATAATATCTTGCATTAAAGCCCACTAAAGGGGGCGGGCTCCAAAAATTGATTTTTCTTATTTTATGACTCCAAGTTCAACGCCTTGGACCTTCTTTGACATAAAAATATATAATTTGCTTAACGAAATTTGAAAAAAAAACTTTAAAAATCATGTTGGTTTTTAAAGGTTGTTTTAGTTCTTCTCAGGGAACTTTTTTCCCTCTAGCCCGATTCAGCTCGTTTAAGAATTTGACCTGTGCTATCCTTTAAATTATATTTATATTAAACTTCAAGGGACTGACTCTTTTGGTTTCGTGATTTCCACAGACGGACGGACGGAAGGACATGGCTAGATCGTGTAAGATTTCATAACTGATCAAGAATATACTTCATAAGGTCTTAAAGCGATATTTCTCAGCATTACACACTGAAAGATAATTCTTTTTTTTTTTTTTTTTTTTTTTTTTGAGGTCATAACAAATAATTTAAAATAACACTTTAGTTTAAACCACCCGTTACATGCACCCATATGCAAATATTTTTATAAAAATTATATTAAAAAAATCATTTTTAATTAAACTGGAAAATGGAAATGCAAACAACTCGACAGAACTACAGAATATGGGTTTCTATATACGAGGAGGGATCAAGAAGTCTCTGGTTGGTTGGTTGGTATACGTGGCTGCCTGTATCCCACAAGCATTCAAGTAGGATCTCTGAGATCCCGTTTTGAAAGACCACTCCACTCGTCAGTGTCAACCTATGTAGAACCGAATCCAGTTCCCGGATACGGTGATGGATGTTAGGTCCAACCTGTCGCATCGAGGAATCCAATAAGGTCACCTAGACCTATACCTGATAGCTCCGAAAGGTCGGATATTATACTTTTGCCTAAGATTCTGTGTCTCGTATGGTGCAATGCCGGGCATTCCCAAAGGAAGTGATAAACCGTCTCTTCCTTGCCCTGATCCCGGCAGCTGCGACAGAATGCATTATAGGAGAGACCTATCTTACCAGCATGTCTGCCTATTCCCTAGTGCCCCGTCACTACTGCACGAGTCTTGAGATGTCCCTACGGTTCCTGTTGATCAGATGTGCTGTTCTCCTGTCGTTGTAGCAGGGCCACATACATCTGGCCACCCTACACGTGTCCAGCTTTCGCCATCTGTCTGCAGCCTTTTGCCGGTAATGGTTCTGAATGCCGCATCTTATAGCGCCATACGGCATGGCTACCGATACAGCGCTGGAGACGTCCTTAGCAGATCCAGCCCTAGCTAGCTCGTCCGCCCGTTCGTTTCCAGGGAAGTTACAATGTGCGGGAACCCAGATGAGGGTTGTGTCAGTCTGATATCCCAATCTGGATAGAAGCTCCCTGCATTGAGTTACCAAGGTAGAAGAAGTAGTGAACGACCTCAGAGACAGGAGTGCTGCCTGGCTGTAGACGAAGATACCGACCCTACCCTGAACACCCCTGTCAATTAGTAACCTAGAAGTCTCTGAATGATAAACAGTGTTTTTGATAACCCAAGTATTTTGTTATATAGTCTTCTTCTTCTTCCAGCGTTATGCTTCCCTAATTTCTCGAAGATTAAATTTCCAATCGCCCAGAACCTTAAAATAATATGTTTAGTTATTCTAGGAAATATTGGGCTTAGAAGTTCCCCGAAGATCTGCATTACCCTCAGTGAAATATGAACAAAGGAAAATGGATATCAAACCAAATGACACAGCGTAACAATGCTTGTTCTCGGACATTGCTATTATCCCATCATCAGTACTTCTGTATAAGTTTATTCATCACCACTTATTCGGCAACTTAATTGAATATGTTAATTGCCTGTATTTACAAAATTTTTAGCAAGAAATAATATACAATAACTGCATCTAAACAGAATTGATATTAATAGTTTAAAAATTCTAGCACTTTTGGATTTATCCTCGTATGTGGCTTGTTCATTAAAAAGGAACCGCCAGCAAACATGCAAAGTGTCAAAAACCAAGAAGGTATTTTTTCTTATTTAATTGAAATATTTATTATTTTGGCAGAACCAGGCAGACGACAAGACGTATGTACGTGTGCATACATGACAGGCATGTTGCAAGTAGCAACAGGCAGAACAATTGTCTAAATTTAACAAAAAAAAATTAAATATTAAACGAAATAATGGAACAAAAATTTATCAATATTTGGAAGACACCTTTGAAAGTGGCCACAAAAAGCAACGGGTGATTTTTTTTAGCAACTTTGTTTTTGGCAGCACTTTTTTTTTTAATTCGGAAGAGCACTCAGGGGATAACCCCTATATTTGCAGTGCATTGAGCCCGGATTGGAACGTAGGTATAGTATTGAGAGGACAGATGACATTTACAGTCAAACATGCTCAGTTTGGTCTCCAATTTAACCTTGAATCAACTTACAAACGAATAACTCTAGGAGATCATTGAATTGTTTTAAGTTTATGCTCGCTTAAGAAAGAATATTGTGCACTTTTTCTCTTTTATGGATGACGTTCATTTTTGGTTGAATGACTACGTGAACAAGCAAAATTGCCATATTTGGTATGAAGAGCAGCAAGAACTACCAATTCATTCTGAAAATGCTCTATTTGGTGTGGATTATGGCCCGGTGGCTTAACTTTCCAAATACGACGAGGGCAGGAATATTACTGTGAATGCCGAGTGCTAGCTGCCGAGGATCATCACTTTTTTTTTCCTTTTTACTCAGTAGGGAAGGGCTGGATTTGGCTGACATGTGGTACCACATGCCCCATAGAACTCGGAATTATAGCTCAATTGAGGGGCCAGTTCGATGAAGAGCTATTGTCATGTTTGAGGCCGCTGAATTGGTCACCTAGATTCTGCCTCTAGACTATTTTATTTTATTTATTTATTTATTTGTTTTTTGCTCAGTAGCGAGGAGCTGGACTTGTGGTTTCTACAAGGCCATTCCACATGCCACATAGAACTGGAAACAATTGCCCAATTGAGGAGCGAGTTCGATGAGCAGCTTATTTCATGTTTGGAGCTGGTCAATTAGCCGCCTAGATCGTGCTTCTAGACTGTCTATGATGACAAGCCCGCCACGTTAGCCAAAGTGAAAGTCAATATTGAAGAATTTACTAGAGAGATAAAAGCCGATATGTTGGGGAGTGTATGCCAAAATTGGACCCAGTGTATTTACCATATGAGGCTTAACCCCTGTCAAAATTTATATGTTATTACCTTTAACCCTAGACTCCCAGTCTTCGTCACATGGATGAATAGAGAACAAAAAATACCGCTATTTCTCTTTTGTACTCAGCGAACTCTCTTGAGACGCAAACAAATATGGCGTTTAGGTGCTCAAATATTTCTTTTATTAATAACTCAAAATCCAAAACTAATTTGTGGTGCTCATCACACACAAAAAAGGCACTATATTAAATTGAATTAAGATTCATAGACTAATTGTTCGAAATTTGTTTTTAAATCTCAGAAAGACATGATAAATATTCCAAGGCACAAAAGAAAGTCAACATCAGTTTTATTCAACTTACACAGCACAGCAGAACAGCTGTTTTCGAAAGCCGCAACACCTTCATCATCAGTGCTCATGTGTATTGTGTTTATCACCACTTATTAGGTGGCTTAGTTAAATGTGATAACAGTTTCTATTAACACAAATTTTATTGTGAAAAAGAATACGAGAACTGTATCAACCTGATGTTAACATGTTATTGTTTTAATACCCGTGTTACCGTTTGATTAGTTTTCTAAAGGCACTAATTTTCAATGTTAATTGACATAATTGCCCTTATTCTGTAAGACCTTGTTAACGTCACGTCAAGACGTTATCAATAATAGAATACTTCTGTACTCCTTTCCCACAGCAATCGATATTTTTTAACAGCCTCTTGCTATAATCAAGGCGTTAAGGCGGATTCACCCATGTTTTCCTAACAAAATTTTTGTCCGGACAAAATTTATTTTACTGAGAGTTTTCTGCAGCACGATTCACTCATTTCGATAAATTTGTCCGGAAAATCAAAGTTGCCATTCATATAAAAAATTAGTTTTGCAAAATGGTAGTACTGCAGCGATTTTTTATGTTTTGCTTTGTTCTCTTGATATTTTATATATTTGGATATTACATATTTTAAATTATTTTTCAAGAATTTGTGATTATAATAATGGACGAGAAAAGTAAATTGCTTTACCTTAAGGCCATTGAATTGCATAAAACATTGTTATTAGCAAAATACATATAAAAAAAGAAACAAATAGATAATATTAGTTCTCAAAATTTATTTTTTTAGTCTCACACACAATTTAATATATCAAACACAAAATGACACCTCAACTTTATGTGAAAAAGTTTAACGTATTGGCAACTCAGTTCAATTTTGTCCGGACAAAATATAAAATTAAAACAATTCAAGCTGAGAGTTGTTCGTAAAAAATATTTTCTCTCTCTCAAGAAGAGAGACGTCAAACTACATCAGTGCTGTCACATTAGGGGGTTTCCCCCTAGATTTAGGGTTTTTTTCTATTTAGGGGCAGATTTAAGGGTTAATATTCTTTAGGGGGAAATTTTGGGGTGAGAAAATTTCATTTAGGGGATTTTTAGGGGATTTTCGAATTTATAGTTTGGAAGATATTGTATCGAAATGACGATTTAGAAAGTAATCACGCAAATACAAACATTAAAACATTTTTATCGTTAAATCAATTTTGTTGGTTTTCCTTGAACTGCAAAATATAAATTTTAAAAAGTTGTTCATCTTTACAATTTATTACCAATATGCCAAAAAAGGATAACATATATGAACAAAAATATAAAACGGAGTGGGAAGCAGATCAGCAGTTTAAATACCTTTAAATGAAATTTTAAACACAATAAATGCAAAATTAAATTTCAGATTGGTTAGCCCCTGTCCAGGGAGACAACTACAAAGCTTTATGCAAATATTGTAAAAGCATTATGGTGGCTAACAGGAGACCTTATTGCTCAACAAAATACGAAAAAACATATTGGATTTGCATCCCAAACAAGAGAAGTACATGTACCCGTAACAAACTTCCTCAAGCCGTCTCTTACAAATAAAGACAGATTGCAGATATATTTTTTGGGGGCTTTTTATAAAAAAATAAAATAAAAATTTGGGTGTTTTCGTGCTTTTCGCGTAAGAATGATAGTACCTCAATTCAAATTTAATAGAGATAAGAATGATGAAACCAAATTACTACTTAAACTTTTCTGCTTTAGGGGGTTTTTTAAGAAAAAGTGTAGAATCTAGGGGGTTTCTAAATTTTTTTTGGGGGAAGAAAAAAAATTATCTGACAACACTGAACTAAATATAAAAAAAATTTGTCCGGACAAAAATTTTGTTCGGACAACAAGGGTGAATCCGCCTTTAGAGAACAGGCGCTGGGTAACAGAATTAGTCAATTGTTGTCGACAACAAATAGTCAAGTGTCCTATTTTTTATATTGTCCCGACGTGACGTGACGTTGACAAAGAGTTACAGAATACTGTTGAATATATCGAATAGAGGGTTTTAAAAATATTTTTATAACAAACTAAAACAAATATTTATTTATGTTTTTCATATGTGCATATTACTTTCATGTAAATATTTTGTAAAACTAGTCTAAATCATGTACGTCATGTGTCTAGGGTTAAACATTGAATTCTATATGTAGATCGCTCTATCGACTCAAGTAAAGATTTCATATATTTCTCTAAATTTTATATGTTTTTGTTTTAAATCAAATGCGATAGCTGCTAAAACATCACCCGATATAAAAAATTAAATAGAAATCAATGCACCGATGCCAAACATGAATGATGAATTGCAGAAGACAATGCTCAAGCAATAAATAGACATTGTGTTAAATTATTTATCGTTGGAAGGAAATAAAGTGATGGTTGGATGCTGGGTAGAAGGCGAAGTACGGAGTAGTTGCAAGTGGTTTGACCAAACAAACGACTGTTACACTGTTTAAATTTTCATAGCATTTCGTTTTATGTTTAAATTTCGAAAAAACAATAGAATTATAAATAAAATTCAAACAAGAAATAGGCTGTTTATCTTGCAGTCCACAAGTCATATGAACTCTAAGACCAAGCCTAAAACAGGAAACAGTGTAACTACAATATGATACTAAGTGATAAATTTCATTTTATTTATTGAATAATGAGGCTTGTTTTTTTTCGCCTTTACACTTAAAGCGTCTTCTCTAGTTTAATTTGTACTCGTAGATGTTTAAATTGTTTGCAGAAAAAGGGGGGAAAATAAAGAAATAAAATTATATCAAAATAAGAAGAAGATTGTCTCATTTTCAAGCAAACATTTAAATGTTAAAAAAAAACGACAACAAAATTGTTGCTCAAAATTTTTCATCACTGACTTCCTGTAAAATTGTTAAACCAAATAAAGCTCATGAAGCTCATGATCAACGTCCTCAAACTGATGGATCTTATAATTGCCATAAATTTCATAAAAAAAAAAAACTTACAGAGAAGAATAAATTTTATGGCTGAAAATGTCATGAATTAAAGACCGAAATCTTGGTTAACGAGTAAAAATATTTTTAGGATTGATTTATGGCCCTAGAGGCTGGCAAATTCACAGAAAAGCATTTAAATAAATATATTTTTGCAATTAAATAAAGTTGTTAATTTTTTGTTTGTGTGTATGTGCAACCTTTAAATCAGCCGAAGTTACAGGCATCTTTAAGTGCATTTTGAATGACAGAAGATTGTTATTAAAAAACAAGAGTATAAACAGATGGGTAGACTTTTAAGCCAAGTATTTAATGGGTTATCGGTTGACGTAAATATAGTCAAAGCGGTGTGTATGTTTGTGTATAACTTTTCATAACTTTTAAATTCATGGATATTCCATTACAAAATTTTTGGACTATAATGGCAACACTATAAGCTAATTTTGCATTAAAAACTATTTAAAAAATATTTTGTTTGATATTGCAAATACAACACCATGGCGAATAATTGTATATATTTCAAAAATAATGAAACAATTTATAAAGCTGCTTATGCATATTTATATTTTTGTAATGAGTTTTTAATAATATTCCGCAAAGAACATGCAAATAGTTGACTGGGGCAACAAATTATATACAAATAGTTGACTGGGGCAACAAATTATATACATTCGTATTTATAATAAACCATACATTAGGTGGCAAATGGTAGTCCTAATGCTATTTTTTATAAAATAATAGATTCTTATTCATTCTTCAACTTTCAATATTATTTCAGTAATAATTCTTTAAGTTTGAGGAGGTCCTTTTATATAAAATTATTTTTTTAAATATATACATATTTTCAATATCTCGTCTTTCCTTCTTTAGGAATTTATAACTTATATTTGTATACCCTTCAAAAAGGAATTCACTTTGTCATTCCATGTGTAACGCAGCAAAATATCCCTCTAAGACCCCATAAAGTAAAAAAGTATATTCGTAACGAAATCTAAGAAGATCTAGCCCTGACCGTCCCTACGTCCATCTGTGGAAATCACGATTCAGTCCAAACGAAGAGAGCCACATCTTTGCAATTTGGTATAAATATATTTGAAGGATATCACAACAGGCCAAGTTCCTAAATGGGCTAAATCGGACCAGAGGAGAAAAAATTCCCCGTAAAAAGAACTAAGCCAACGTCTGAAAAACAAACATCATTTTTTTTTATTTTATTAAGCAAATGATATATTTTTATGCCAAAGAAGTTCCAGCGCGTTAAACTTAGAGTCATAAAATCCAAAAAAAAAATTATTTTTGGACCACGGCCACTTTACTGGGCATTATTATATGCAAAAATAGTGTAAAAATTTAACATATTGTATTACTTAAGCCTACAGTCCGTATAAACTAAGTTTTTAAGCTTTTACGATGAAGCTGAGCTAAGTTTATAACGTTCTTAGTTATCGTTTTAATGATTTCGTATGTCTATAAAATATTTCGATCACCTTTGACTACTCAAAACGATCATTTGTTCAAAAACAAATACCAGACTATATTATTCCCCGCATTTTAAAGCATCTCTATGCCAAATTTCATGTAAATCGGTTCAGCGGTTTGAGCATGAAGAAGTAACAAAGAGACAGAGTTACTTTCACATCTATTATATTAGTAAAGAAAAAAGTGCAAGTCATTATAAAAAGTGCAAGTCATCATAAAAAGTGCAATTCATTATAAAATGTGCAAGTCATTATAAAAAGTTCAAGTCATTATAAAAAGTGCAAGTCTTTATAAAAAGTGCAAGTAATTATAAAAAGTGCAAGTCATTAAAAAAAATTGCAAGTCATTATAAAAAGTGCAAGTCATTATGAAAGGTGCAAGTCATTATGAAAAGTGCATATCATTATAAAAAATGCAAGTCATCACAAAAAGTGCAAGTCATTATGAAAAGTGCAAGCCATTATAAAAAATGCAAGTCATCATAAAAAATGCAGGTCATTATAAAAAGTGCTAGTCATTATAAAAAGTGCAAGTCATCATAAAAAGTGCAAGTCATTATAAAAAGTGCAAGTCATTATAAAAAGTGCAAGTCATTATAAAAAGTGCAAGTCATTATAAAAAGTGCAAGTCTTTATAAAAAGTGCAAGTCATTAAAAAAAGTGCAAGTCATCATAAAAACTGCAAGTTATCATAAGAAGTGCAAGTCATTATAAAAAATCCAAGTCATCATAAAAAGTGCAAGTCATCATAAAAAGTGCAAGTCATTATAAAAAGTGCAAGTCATTATAAAAAGTGCAAGTCATTATAAAAAGTGCAAGTCCTTATAAAAAGTGCAAGTCATTATAAAAAGTGCAAGTCATCATAAAAAGTGCAAGTCATCATAAAAAGTGCAAGTCATCATAAAAAGTGCAAGTCATTATAAAAAGTGCAAGTCATTATAAAAAGTGCAAGTCATTATAAAAAGTGCAAACCATAATAACAAATGCAAGTCATAATAACAAATGCAAGTTATCATAAAAAGTGCAAGTCATCATAAAAATTGCAAGTCATCATAAAAAATCCAAGTTATTATAAAAAGTGCAAACCATAATAACAAATGCAAGTCGTCATAAAAAGTGCAAGTTATCATAAAAAGTGCAAGTCATTATGAAAAGTGCAAGTCATCATAAAAAGTGCAAGTTATCATAAAAAGTGCAAGTTATCATAAAAAGTGCAGTTTCTCGGTTATTCCTCGGATTTCAAAATATATTTATGCCAAATTTCATATAAATCGGTTATGCCAAATTTCATTTTATGCCAAATTTCATTTAATCGGTTCAATTTCATTTTAATCAGAGTTACTTTCATATTTATTGTATTAGTAAGGATTTGGAGGGTATTTAAGATTCGAACCGGTCGTATATAACTTTCTGACTTGCTTTTTTTGTTTTTTAACGGGCTTGTGAAATGAGCAGGAAGCCGTTTCTAAAAGCTATAAGTTAAAACAATAAATTTTATAGAAGTATTATTTGGCAGGCAATTTTACTCCTAGATTATAAAATATCATGAAATTTTGACGACAACGACGCTTGAATACCCCCAATATAATAGAAACGAAAAAATGTGTTATTTATCGTTAAATATTACTGAATTATGAACTCGTGTATTGATTGCAACATTGTCGCAAACCATTTAAGAATGCGCATAAATTATTATTCTATGCCAACTTTTCGAATAAAATGAAGGCGAAGGCAAAGAAATCAATTATTTTATCGAGCGACTTTAAAGCGTTTTTTAGTTTAATATTAAAAATTATTAATTGAATAGCCTGAAAATGTCTGTTGAATTAAAAAATGATTTCATAGTAAGACTGGAGTCGGAGAAACCCAGTGAAAGGGCGCAAAGAAAAGCCTGCCTCGAGCTAAGAGAAACGCCTGCTAATATCGAAAAAGGATTAAAGGAGTTGAAAGTTCTCTTGGAAGGTTTGCAGTTAAAAAAAAAATTAAGCAATTAAAAAACAAAACAATTTAATTGATATACTTTTAGCTGAAAAAGATTTAATTACACCGATTTCAAATGACGAGTGGCTTTTAATGTTTTTGCGAAAGTGTAAATTTTATCCAGAAAGTGCCAGGGATTTGGTGGGTTGAAAAAGTGAATGCAATAGCCTAAAGAAATTGAAATTAAGCCAAAATCTATTCCAGATTAAACGCTACTATGCAACGCGCCGCAAATACAACGAAGTGCAAAGTCTGCTAGTGCCCAGCAGACTGAAGCATGTGTTCGATGCCAATTTAATAACGATTTTACCTTGGCGTGATCAATTTGGCCGACGCATAATTGTCGCACTGAGTGGCAGTAAGTACGACTACTTCTAAGCAACTCCAGCGAATGTTTCCTATTAATGGAAGACTTACATTCCAGAACAGTGGGATTATAAAGCCATTACCATTGATGCTCTTTTCAGCAGCTCCATTTTGTGCACGGATTTTCTTCTAAAGGAACCGGAGAGTCAAATCCATGGTGCCGTTTACATACTGGACTTGGAGGGATTTTCAGTTGGTCATGCCCTGCGCTACACCCCGTATGTATTAAAACGTTATCTGGATTTTATGCAAGTGCAAACGTTTGTGCGTGTCAAAGCCTTCCATTTTGTTAATCAACCACAAATTTTCAAGCCGATTTTCAAATATTTGAAATCGACTTTCGATCCCAAATTCGCAAGCCGCATTCACATGCATGGCAAGAACTATGAATCGCTGCATGAGCATATAGCACCTGAATGCTTGCCGGCCTGTTATGGCGGCAAATTGGCGACGCATTTAATGTACAGCCGCGAAACATATGAAATGTTGGCAGAGCATGAGCAGCTTTTTGAGTACTTGCAAACGTTTCATAAATAAGTTTGATTAATTTGTCATATTATTGTTGTTTTTTCTTTGTGCTAGTGGAAATTGCTTGTTGTTTTCTTTTTTCAAGTAGATTTTATTAAAATATCCTGTTGTTATTTACCTCAGCGATTTTTGTTAAGTTACTGAAATCATGTAGCACAATAAGTGCGAGTGCGAACGTGTAATTTTTATTTTATTTTATGTTAACGTATACCGATTTTTTATTTATTTTATTATCTCCATTAAATTCGAGGTCTTTTGTAAAATGAATAAAAATTTATTTATTACAGCTCAATCCCCCTTATTCTGTAATTATTTGTCAACGTAGCGTCAAGACAATATCAAAAACAGTGCAGTTAGTTTCTGGTTGTGGACAATAACTGAATACCGCTGACGACCTCTTACTATTCTCTATGGCCTAGAAAATACGAAGAGTCTATTAAAAGTAATTAAGAGTGGAGGAAAGAGACAACGCACATGTTTTCGATTCGATATTGTCTTGACTTGACCTTGACAAATAATTACAGAATAAGGGGGAATATTTCATTAATAGTTGGATAAAAGAAATTCAACTTTTTATTACTTATTCCTGACGATGTTACCAAAATGTTAGGGAAATAATGAATTTTAACAAATAAAATTGTTAATCATTTTATAAAAAGACCGTGAGCTTAATAAAAAAAAATTATTTTATTTGTATTTTTTCCCCCAAACACTCAAAATTCTCTTATGACTCTAAACAGCAGAAACTCTGAATGCATATCCGATAACGAGTGTAATAAAATAATCGAATGTATGCAGCCGGCAATATTTTCAAATTCACCCATGCATTTTGAACAAGCCTCGTATACCACCGCTAAACTGATTAATTTCTTCGAGTGTAAATAATTGCATCTACTTTAATTTTATGACTGCAATATTTCCACAAGTTCATGATCGACAATAAAATGATCAAAAACATGTGACAAAAAGCAAAATGATGAACGAAAATATAAAATATACAAGCCCGAAGAAGATTCAATAAAATTTTAGATTTAGAGGCAAACGAAAATTGTTAAACAATCACACACACCAACACACACGCGCAGTTTTAGACAGAAATCATATGAACCTTTGATTGTTGCCACTAGTGGCAGCGCTTGCAACAAGCAAACACACAAGACAGACAGACAGACAGGGAGACAGAGAGACGTACATATGAATAAACTTTATACACTATATGCCTAATAAAGTATATTTATGCCACAAAATTTGCCACGCATTTGCAATGTGCAACACTCGACACAAGCGTCAGCCTCACGACAACGTTGAGTTAGTTTTATCTCCAAGTTTATACAAGATTCAATTCTACAAACAACGATACTGGCTACAAACAACAACAACAACAAACATATAAGACTGTATAATCGTAATAGTTTGGACGAATTCTAAATGTTGTTGCTGCTGCACGCTTCACTTGATTTTGATCTGTTTGATGGCATCAATGTTGTTTATTGTAGGCTGTCAAGTCTTTAGTTTAAATTCACACACTTGTGCATTTTATGTGCGTGTGTGTGTATGTGTGTGTTTTAACAGGCTGCATGGAAACGTACCAGTGCTGATGTTGTTCATTTTAACTGCCGGTAGATTGTGGCAGCAGCATGTGCAACAACATCACCACTGTCTTGATGTTGCAATTTTTATTTTCGGTTTTGTTTCTCGTCATGTTCCCTCTGAGGGTGTAGGCATTTCTTAACAACATGCAGAGGAGTTGCTAGGCCATACATTTGCAAGACTAAAGACCAAAAGAAAGAAAAACTTAATTTAATAGATTAAAATGCTGGAGCATGCATACGCATGTATGCGTGTGTGTGTGTGTTTGTGTATGTCTGTATGTATGCAGCACAGAAATGGGAGGTATGAAGAGCAACACCACACATTATCAAACATTAGCCGAATAATTACTATTCGATTAACTGTTCGATTAATTTTCGATTAACGATTAAAACGATTAATATCAGTCAATTCATTGGTTAAACGTCTAAAGAAATGTTAGAGTTTTTTAAAATAATTATTGCTCGATTAACTGTTCGATTAGTTTTCGATTAACTGTTAAACAGGTTAATTTAATTCGTTTAATCGTTCAAACGTCTAAACAAAATCTAATTTTATTTTAAATAATTACTACCCGATTACCTGTTCGATTAATTTTCGATTAGCGGTTAAACAGGTTAATTTAAGTCAATTAATCCATTAATGGACTAAACGTTTAAAAATATTTCGTTTATTTCTGAATTATTATTAACCGATTAATGATTTGGTTAAGCCGATTAATATTACTCGATTAATCGATTAAACGTCTAAACAAAAGTTAGTGTTTTTTGGAATAACTACTATCCAATTAACTGTTCAATTAACTACCGATTAACCATTAAACAGGTTAATTTCAGTCAATTAATCGATTAAATGTCTAAACAAAATTTAGTGGTTTTTACAAAACATATTATCGATTAATATTCGATTAACAGTTAAACCGATTAATTTTTTTAGAGCAGACATTAACCGATTAACTGTCCAATTAATTTTCGATTAACGGTTAAACAGATTAATTTCAGTCAATTAAATTAAATTAAATGTCTAAACAAAATTTAGTGTTTTTTTACAAAACTTATTATCGACTAATTTTCGATTAACAGTTAAACCGATTAACTTTAGTCGATTAATCGATTAAATTTCTAAAAAAATATTGTGTTTTTGAGAATAATAATAATCCATTAACTGTTAGATTAACGATTAAACCGGTTAATATCAGCCAAATAATCGATTAAACGTCTAAATAAAACTTAGTGTTTTTTACAATACTTATTACACCTTAATATTTGATTAACATTTAAACCGATTAATCTTCTTTAGAGCAGTTATTAATCGATTAACTGTCCAATTAATTTTCGATTAACGGTTAAACAGATTAATTTTTGTCAATTAATCGATTTAATGTCTAAACAAAATTTAGTGTTATTTTACAAAACTTATTATCGACTAATTTTCGGTTAACAGTTAAACCGATTAATTTTAGCCGATTAATCGATTAAAATTCAAAAAAAAATATTGTGTTTTTTAGAATAATAATACTCGATTAACTGTTCGATTAACGATTAAACCGGTTAATATCAGTCAAATAATCGATTAAACGTCTAAAATATATTTAATATTTTTTAAAATACTTATTAACAGTTTAATTCAGATTAATTTCAGTCGATTAAACGATTAAATGCCCAACGAAAATTATATGGTTTCGCATTAAGAGCTTCCTAACTTTAAATTTAAATAAAAGAATATGTGTGGGGAAATTTTTTATTTGTTTGATGCCATTTTTTTACTAAATATAATATCGCTGAAGTCCCCGCTGCGGCTTCTGTGACTGGAGCTCACCCAAATTAGATTTTGCTTAATATTTGAAAATTCATAAGAAATATATTCTTAATACGGCCCTCCAAAATAAAACAATTGCCCACATATGCATTCGTCAAAGTAAAAAAATAAAATATATACAAAATAAATAGAGGAAAGAAAATACTATTGTAATTGTGATGTACGCATGAAACTCCATTTGAACGTCTGTCAGTTTAATCGCCAGACGGATGAAAGAAATAGGGAGAGTGACTGCAAGGCAGAAGGAACAAAAAATTGGGAAGCCTGCAAGTCATCTGGCTGTAACTATTTTATGAATACCGGCAGTTATTAACTTCACAGATCCATAAATAGCTATTTTTAGACAATTGCTGTTCTCGTCGTTGTTGTTGTTGTTGTGTTACTGCTGCTGCTGCTGCTGCATTTATTGATGTAAAGTGGTGCATAGATGAATGTATGATTGCAAACACAACAAATCGCCTAAATGTAAATTTCTAGTCACTCGTAGTTATGAGTAGATTGAATGCAAAAGGCCGAAAGTATAGTTTAGGAAATGGAGTGCAGGGAGAAGCGAATGGAAGAAATGTTGCAAAGAAATTGTTGTTGCTGAGAAGAAAACTTGCCCCTCTTGTTAGTCTGAACGTCATATGGCAGACTATAAATTTTAAATTGGAAACAAAATCTACATCAAGTATTTATTAGCACTTATAACTTCTCTTTAATTGTTGGGGAGTACATATTTCTTTAATTAATATACGAGGGGCTGTAAATATCTAATTGTTACGAGGAATTAGACTATCGGGTCTTTTAATTTGTAGCATTCATTTTACTGCTAATTAAATCCACTAAATGAATTAAAGTCCATATCTGTTCGCTTTGTAAGCGTGGGTATTTAGGTATCGGCTGTTGCAGGGATGATGTTTAAGGCCAAACGTTTTCCATATACATATATATTTTTGCAAACTGGCAACTCTGATATATAACAGCTAAGACATATAATTATTTCGGTTATTAGAAATTCAAAGGATTCGAATGCTGCTTCAGATGTGGGAAACTGTGTAGTGGGATCAAAAACTGCTTAATAACCAGTTTGTGATGGCAAGTATTTTAGTCTTATAATTCTCGAATTGTTAAATACTCCTCGTACAATTTTCATGCTGCAAGAACTTGTTGATTTCTTTATCACTATTTTTTATTTCTCTAACAATAATTATTCATGATCATGTTTTATTTGCAAGCCATTATGTGCTTTTAAAGAATTACAAGGAAAAATTTTTTTTTTAAGATTTTTTTTCATCTTATAAACAGATGAATTACTTTTCAGTTGCTAATCTCGTTTATGATATTCAGAGTATTATCGTGTTTTATTTGTGTTAAAAGAGATTGTCAATTTGTAAATGACAACAATCAGATTTGTTGTTTAGTGGTGACCGAATGAAGTTAATTTAAATAAGAGGTGATGGATGGTTCATGTAAAAAATAAGTGATACAAAAATTATCTCAGCCTGTTCCCATCATTCGAACAATAATTTAAATAAATAAGAATTTTAAATTGCAAACTGATGATTGTGAGTTTGAGTTTGTTGAAATAGTCAACAAAAGATAAAATGACAACAGAAAATATTTTGGCGAATATTTTTTAAACAACCGACAGTTTATGTTCTTTAAAAAAAAATTTGAGGGCAAGAATATTTTCCTTTACTTTTGTTTCGTTCTCAGTAATACTTTAAATTTTTGCATGCAATAGAAATAATTCTCACCCAGTGATACATATTGGAGTACGAGAGCTCTTTGATAACTCCGTGACCATTTTTTATTACAAATAAACACGTTTTGGATAAAATTGTGTTACAAGCAAGAAATTTATTTTTAAAATGAGTAACCTTTTAAAAAAAAACAAGTAAAAACGTTATATTCGACCGGGTCGAATCTTAAATACCCTCCAAATATTTAGTAAGTGAATTTAAAATGTTTAACTTGGTGGCCCAGAGTTCCTTTATAAAATATCGTGCGTCAACGCCTACTGAAGGGGGCGGGTTTAAAAGTAGACAATATCATGTTTTCCACAGACTAACGTATGGGCATTGCTAGACCGTCTTAAACTTCATCACTAATCAAGAATATGCATATTTACTTTATAGGGTCCAATTCTCTTTGGAGGGTATAAAAACTGTATTTTGGCGGGGTCGCTCTGGCAAGGGATGTGGGGGAAATATTTCACCTTTGTCATAAAACTCTAAAAATAAATACTTGGGATAATTATATTAGGGATGTAACGATACGCCGTTTTGCCGATCCGATACCGATACCGATACTAAAAAAGAAATATCGCCGATACCGATTCCGATACCGATACGCATATTGAAATTGAACTCAAGTTAAAATTAACAAAACTCAAGTAGAGTAATTCTTTTAATATACAAAATTACAGTGTAAGAGATTATTAATATTTAAAATTGATATTTGAATTCATTCTGAAATTAACAAAAACAAATTATTTTTTTTAACAAAATAATAGTGTAAACGATTTTTAATGAGTCCATTCAAACTGAATGTCATACTGTTTATTTTCTAAAATCATCCAAATTTTCAATACAACGGTTAGTAAAAAAATTTAATTGTTTGCTCAAAACAGCTCTAAAAAAATTTAAGAAGTATCGTCGTATCGACTTTAAAATATCGCCGATATCGATATATCGGCAAATCAGAAGTATCGCCGATATATCGGAATCGGTATCGGTTACATCCCTAAATTATATACAAAATTAAAATTTCTTTTTTTTTTGATAGGGTCATTTAGAGGGCAAAGAGGGAGAGGGGGTAGGGCAGAAACAGGTAGACATAAAACTCTAAAAATAAATTCTTGGGATGATTATACACAAAATTAAAAAAAAATTTATTTATTTTTAATAGGGTCATTTAGCGGGCAAAGGGGGAGGAGGGGGTAGGGCAGCAATAGGCAGCCATAAAACTCTAAAGATAAATGCTTGGGATGATTATATACAAAATTAAAAAAAAAATTTTTTTTGGTAGGGTCATTTGGGGGGCAAAGGAAGAGGAGGGGGTAGGGCAGAAATCGGCAGTCATAAAACTCTAAAGATAAATGCTTGGGATGATTATATACAAAATTTAAAAAAAAATTTTTTTTTGGTAGGGTCATTTACGGGGCGAAGGGGAAGGAGGGGGTAGGGCAGAGTAGTACCAGGTGTGACGACAAAAGTCAGGGCCTTCGTTTTTGGCTCACACGGCATCAAGATGCCCCCTTAGTTGCTGCACCAAACGATGAATAATAATTTGATTTACATTATTTTTATATTATTCCTTTATATTAAAATGAAAATTACCTTATCAAATTGAAATGGATCAATATTAATTTTACTTGCATTGTTTTTATATTATTCCTTTATATTAAGATGAATCCATATTACTTTTATTCGCATTATTTTTACATTGTTCATTAGAATGAAAATTAGTTTATAATACTGGAATGAATACAGGTTACTTTTATTTGCAGTATTCTTATATTTGTATTATAAGTAGAATTAGCTTATGACACCGGGATGAATACATTTTTACGTTAATGTTTTATTATTATAAGAATGAATTCCAGTTACTAAGCCCATATTTTCGCTAAATTCTTTATACATACCTTATTTATATCATAAGCATGAACTGTCGTTGTTATTTAGTAAATAAGTAACGGTAGCCACATACTACATGTCCCATACAATTGGCTTGCTGATCATTGTTAATGATCATCAGCTACGAGTGGTTGATGTGCTGATACAAGGCACACACATGTATATGGTGGTTGTGTTGTCGTACAGCAAACACATTAATGATCATCAGCTACGAGTGGTTGATGTGCTGATACAATGTACGCACATGTATATGGTGGTTGTTTTGTAGTAAAGCAAACACATTATAAAAAAAACCCGAAGTAAAATACATAGCAGCGGAAATTTGGTATAAAAGGCGAGACACAACGCATAGAGTGCTCTTTTTGTGTCTGGCTGCTAAGTGAGGAAGGTAATATTACTAAGCGTGAATTCCATAGTAATATTATCATAGTAGTACGACTATTGAGTTGGCGCAATCCACTTAATAGAAATACTAGAGAGGACGTTTAGGGAACCAAGCCAACAGATTGCCTTTTCCAGTGGACGGCGTATGTCATCCAGTGGGAAAAGAAATCCAGAAGCTAGGGGTCACTAGGGTAGCTGGAGTAGTTCGGAGTACTAGGGATACCGCACGCTCCGGAGGAAAAGAAGTGTCCGGCTTTGCATCCCCGCGTGGAACGGCGTATGTCATTGCAACCGGAGATCAAACCAGATACCAGGCGTTCCTATTCTAATTGGCCGTCCACTAGAATAGGAGCACCGCACTCTTACGGAGGCTAGGGCATAGGTACCATTTCTCGTGGGTCGGAGAATTTCAATCCTCGAGAAGTGTGACCGGAAGCCTAGGTGTCGCTAGTGCTGTGGAATATTTGAGTCTGTACACTAACCCCGACCCACCGAAACGGACTGCCACTCAGCTCCAACGCAAACGCACTATAACTTCGGTCGACCTTATTCCTGGGTGTATCAGGGCCACCGAATATCCGCCTCTAGTCAGCTAGTACTAGATCTAAGAAGATAAATAAACAAACTTTACCACATCTACACTCAACCGAGTTTTATTTTGGGACACTGGACTCCGCTGAACTACCCCAGCATTAGAGCGGAAATCCGTGTCGTTACATTGGCGCCCGAGCAGGGACTTAATTGTCCACAAACTATTACAGACAAGTGTTGTCTGACCCATACTCAACGTAATCGATTAGGCAAATAAAGCAGCCGCTCACTACATCTTTTGCCACTCCAGCTGTTGATACATTGAACGGTATGGCTCACCGCGAAGGAGTAAAAACCACGTGGATCTACACCTTAAAAAAGGATGAACTGGTGAGTTATTTGTCCCAGTGCACACAAGATTCCACTGGCACGGTAGAAGAGATGCGTAAAAGGTTCGCCAAATTTGCAACCACAGAACAGGATGAGCACATCATCGCGCGACTGTTAGAGTGGCAAAAGCACCACGAATGGAACACCAGCAGCTCGCCCGGGTCAGTCTTACAAGTACCCGTGAGGAGTAGCGAGGCAGCCAAAGATGTAAATCACCAGGAGGAGAAGCCCTCACCCAGTGGCTGCAGGTGTCAGGCGCAATCGGACAATGATGACCGAATCGCAACCATAGAGCGGGTACGTAAATGGGGCTTGAAATATGATGGTGGCAAGGACGTACTCAAGTTTGTAGATGGCCTGGAGGAACTGGCAGGGGCATATGGGGTGAAGCTAGATAACATAGTCCCATTGATGTTCGAGCTGTTACGCGACAAGGCGTTGGTGTGGGTGAGAAATAATCGTAAGCAATGGAATCACTGGACCGAGTTTAAACAGGATCTGCTGAATTTCTTCCTACCCCCACGATATTTCGAAAAACTCGAAGACGAGATACGTAAGCGCACCCAACGACCACGTGAGAGCTTCAAGGACTACGTGTTAGCCCTACAAGACTTGATGCACCACGCGCAGCTGAACCCAGATGAGAAGATGGAAAGAATATTCCGCAACGCTCTACCAGACTACCAATGGTACATCCGACGAAAGGACTTTAGCTGCCTGGACGACTTGCTATCGTTGGCAGCTGACCTAGAAAGCATCCCTAATGCACCAACGCAAGGCCGAAACGAACACCACCGTGCCCTCGATAGCCACACACGCACCGAAAAAAGGGGTAGTAACTCCACAGAGGGGCAAGCAACAAATCTTTCCTGGGAAGCTGACAAGCTGAAGGCCAGAATACTACTAGGCAATCAGCCCCACTCCGCTATTGTAGATACGGAGGCTACTCGCAGCTTCGTGGTGCCCGCCGTCTTGAAGGGGCTAAGCCAACGGCCAGAATATGTGGCCACCAATATGGAAGTAACTTTAACTGACGGCACCAGGAAGCGTCTCTCGACAGCCGCCGTTATCCATCTAGTCCAAACATCCGCCGACAGGTGCCCATGGTACGACGGAAAGATGGAGGCTGTCCAGAAAAAGCCAGAACACAATGCGGACTACGCAATTGTGAACAACAAATTGTACCGACACTTCGCCCGGGAAACCAACGAAGAAGATTCCACCCCCTGGAAACTATGCGTCCCCACCGGACAGCGAAAGCGGGTATTAATGGAAACCCACGACCAGGTTGCGGGTGGTCACCTCGGTATGCGAAAAACGCTCAACAAGACAGCAAGTCGTTATTTCTGGCCAGGAATGGCCCGCGATGTCAACAGGTACGTACGGCAATGTGATAGCTGTCAGCGTTATAAGATTTCTCAACAACCACCAGCTGGGAAGATGTTGACTCGTCTACCAGAGGAGCCCTGGTCCTTGCTGTGCGCGGATTTTGTTGGACCTCTTCCTCGAACGGCCCGGGGAAATACCATGTTGTTGGTATTGTTCGACAATTTCTCCAAATGGGTCGAACTGATCCCATTGCGAAAGGCCACGGCGGACGGAGTCGTCAAGGCGATCCGAGAACGGATCGTAGCCCGTTACGGAGTGCCGAAGGCATTGGTCACGGATAATGGGACGCAGTTCACGTCCCGAATCCTGAAGAGATACCTTACGGAAATGGGGGTGAAACAGCAATTTACAGCCCCTTATACGCCGCAAGAAAACCCCACCGAACGGGTAAATCGGACACTTAAAACCATGATAGCCCAAGTCGCAGGCCAACAGCATAATAAATGGGATGAGGCACTTCCGGAAATAATGCTGGCCCTCAACACCAGCGAGTCGGAATCCACCGGTTATTCGGCTTCATTTCTGACTCAGGGAAGAAATCCGCGATTACCCAATGCGTTGTATGATGAAGTGACAATAGGGTCGGGGACCCGCGGTGCATCGCCCGACGAGCGAGCAAAAGAGTTGAAAGAGATATTCCAGATCGTAAGGCGCAACATGCTAAGGTCCTCACAGAAACAACAACACAACTACAATTTACGGCGCCGCGATTGGACGCCCGTCATAGGCGACCATGTACTAGTGAGGAAGCATCTCCTGTCTAAGGCAGTGGACAATTTCGCTGCAAAACTTGCACCGAAATTTGGGGGACCCTATATAGTTACAGGCTTCGTTTCGCCCGTTATAGTAGAGCTGCGGACAGAGGACAGTAGGGAAAGACGCACAGCACATCTAAGCGAATTAAAACCCTACCACGGTGCTAATAACATTCTCTCTGTGATCCTCCCTGGAACCACTAACGCGATATCCAAACCACGGGGCAAGATGAGTACCAATGACAACAAATTGGAACAGTCTCGTCAAAGATTTCGGCACAGCATGGAGCAAGAACAAGCAAAGATCCGTCGAACTATTTTTCTGGATGATGACACTAAGGCCGGCCCGTCCAACAACAGTTACGGGGCTAAGAAACGTCGGCGGGCCCAAACCAACCGTAGAAAGCCCCGTGTTCCCCCAACGCCGAAACAGAACCAACACACACTCCTACCGCAACGAATGATATCCCCCACGCCATCGCCACCACCACTGACTTCGCCAGCCCCATCGCCACCGCCTCTCCTGACATACGCACACTTGCCTCCGGAGCTACAAAAGGAGATCCAAGAGCGAAAGAAAGCGCATGCGGGGACACGAATCCGCTTTGTGAAGGAGGTGTACGGGCAGCGGTACCGGATCACCATTCGCCGACAAGGAGACATCAATCTCCATGTAATAACTACATAAACATAGGTGGGGAGGGGAGTAGTGTGACGACAAAAGTCAGGGCCTTCGTTTTTGGCTCACACGGCATCAAGATGCCCCCTTAGTTGCTGCACCAAACGATGAATAATAATTTGATTTACATTATTTTTATATTATTCCTTTATATTAAAATGAAAATTACCTTATCAAATTGAAATGGATCAATATTAATTTTACTTGCATTGTTTTTATATTATTCCTTTATATTAAGATGAATCCATATTACTTTTATTCGCATTATTTTTACATTGTTCATTAGAATGAAAATTAGTTTATAATACTGGAATGAATACAGGTTACTTTTATTTGCAGTATTCTTATATTTGTATTATAAGTAGAATTAGCTTATGACACCGGGATGAATACATTTTTACGTTAATGTTTTATTATTATAAGAATGAATTCCAGTTACTAAGCCCATATTTTCGCTAAATTCTTTATACATACCTTATTTATATCATAAGCATGAACTGTCGTTGTTATTTAGTAAATAAGTAACGGTAGCCACATACTACATGTCCCATACAATTGGCTTGCTGATCATTGTTAATGATCATCAGCTACGAGTGGTTGATGTGCTGATACAAGGCACACACATGTATATGGTGGTTGTGTTGTCGTACAGCAAACACATTAATGATCATCAGCTACGAGTGGTTGATGTGCTGATACAATGTACGCACATGTATATGGTGGTTGTTTTGTAGTAAAGCAAACACATTATAAAAAAAACCCGAAGTAAAATACATAGCAGCGGAAATTTGGTATAAAAGGCGAGACACAACGCATAGAGTGCTCTTTTTGTGTCTGGCTGCTAAGTGAGGAAGGTAATATTACTAAGCGTGAATTCCATAGTAATATTATCATAGTAGTACGACTATTGAGTTGGCGCAATCCACTTAATAGAAATACTAGAGAGGACGTTTAGGGAACCAAGCCAACAGATTGCCTTTTCCAGTGGACGGCGTATGTCATCCAGTGGGAAAAGAAATCCAGAAGCTAGGGGTCACTAGGGTAGCTGGAGTAGTTCGGAGTACTAGGGATACCGCACGCTCCGGAGGAAAAGAAGTGTCCGGCTTTGCATCCCCGCGTGGAACGGCGTATGTCATTGCAACCGGAGATCAAACCAGATACCAGGCGTTCCTATTCTAATTGGCCGTCCACTAGAATAGGAGCACCGCACTCTTACGGAGGCTAGGGCATAGGTACCATTTCTCGTGGGTCGGAGAATTTCAATCCTCGAGAAGTGTGACCGGAAGCCTAGGTGTCGCTAGTGCTGTGGAATATTTGAGTCTGTACACTAACCCCGACCCACCGAAACGGACTGCCACTCAGCTCCAACGCAAACGCACTATAACTTCGGTCGACCTTATTCCTGGGTGTATCAGGGCCACCGAATATCCGCCTCTAGTCAGCTAGTACTAGATCTAAGAAGATAAATAAACAAACTTTACCACATCTACACTCAACCGAGTTTTATTTTGGGACACTGGACTCCGCTGAACTACCCCAGCATTAGAGCGGAAATCCGTGTCGTTACACAGGTTTCGTCTCAGCTTCGTCATTAAAGCTTAAAAGTGTTATTTTTAAGGAATGTAGGCTTAAGTAAGACAATTTGTTAAATTTTTATGCCATTTTTGCCTATAATAATGCCCACTAAAGTGGGCGGGGTCAAAAAATATTTTTATTTTATTTTATGGCTCCAAGTTTAAGGCGTTGGACCGTATTTGACATAAAAATATATCATTTGCTTAACAAAATAACCAAAAAACTTTAAAAATTATGTTGTTTTTTCTGGGTTGGTTTAGTTCTTCTTAGGGGAACTTTTTTCCCTCTTGCCCGATTTAGCCCATCTTCGAACTTAACCTGCTCTAAGCTTCAAAATATATTTATGCCAAATTTCAAGAGTCTAGCTCTTTTCGTTTGGACTGAATCGTGATTTCCACAGGCGGACGGACGGACATGCTCAGTTCGTCTTAGATTTCATCACTGATCAAGAATATATATACTTTATGTGGTCTGAGATGGATATTTCGATGCGTTACAAACGGAATGACAAAGTGAATATACCCTCCAAATTCTTTTTTGGAGGGTATAAAAAAATTTTTTTTTAAGTTTAAATGTATCCGATTTAAGCTTTCTTGAAAGTTTCTTGACATTTGAAACTCCTTTTAATACGTATTTATAAGAAACTATTTAAATTATTTTTATTCTTATTTTTTATCAGCATATTATTCTCAATATATTTAGTGCAGCTTTTTTAAAATTTCTATTTCGAAATGAAAGGTTTTCTCAAGGTCCTCTTAAGTTTTGAAAAAAATAAATAGTCCCAAGGGGGCTAAATCTAGAGAATATGTTGAATGGAGTAGCAGTTCGTAGCCCCAATTTTTTATCTTTGGTCACACCGACTAATTACGTGGAAACTCGTGCGTTGTCGTGATTGAACAACACTTTTTTCGCCAAACATTTTCGTTTTTGCTTTAACTCAATATCGAATCTGTGCCAAAACTCAAAATAATATTGACCGGTGATCGTTTTACTCTTTTCTATGTGCCCTATGGAAATTACATATTCTTTGGTGCACGTTCATCCAGTGAAACCTACTGTTTTGAATGTTCTTTGATGTCTGGGTCATTATGAGGAATCTATGTTACATCTACGGTTACATAACGGTGTAAAAAACGTTCATTCGAAGTGGTCACTCGGTTGTTCTTATATTCGAATGTGAGCTTTTACGGCATCCATCTCTCGGATATCTTTTTCATGTCCATATAAAATGTGATATAGGCGCTCAGTTAAGATCCTTACAGCCTCAGCCACCTCACGCACTTTCATTCCCTAATCGTTTAATATTATTCCTTAAATTTTATAGAAGCCTTCTGTCATGGTGACCTTTTTTTGGGCGACCTGAAGCCACGGCGGCATTTGTGCCGGTACGTCCACAGCGGAGTTCGGCAAATCACTTCTTAACTACTGACATTGTTGGTGGAGAATTCCCATAGTATTTATCAAGTCTTTCCTTGGCTTCAGAGATATTTTTTGTATGGAAAAATTAATAATTTCGACACAAGAAATTCACTGTTTTCCTTTTTTATTCAAATTCATAAAAGGAAGTTGTCTACCATTATAATAAGCGAAAATGTGCAATATAATTATTTTATGTTTTTAATTATTAAATAGATTTTCCAAAAAACCCTAGAAAAAGTCAACAAGTAATTGACGAAACGTCGGGAAAATGAAATAAAATAAATTGTTTTATTTATATAAGAACGTAGCCTCACTAGCTCATAACATTAATATATATAAAAAAATTTGGAAGTGGCTATAACAAATCAACAAGGAAGTTGTCTACTTTTAATGGCGATCAGGCACACAAACGAAATGCGGCAGTTTGCACAAAATTTGAAGAAAGCAGAAGGTGTTTGACAACAGCAGTGTTGCATTTAAAGTTATTGCGAGGCATATTCAAAAAAAGTCCCGGACTTATCAAACAGCCCCCGTATTAAGCAAGATTTTAAGTATTTTGTAGTTCCCTATTCGATGTATGAAAGGCTGGGTGTACTTCCAGATAAGCCCCATTTTTAGTTGTATTTCTATATATAGAGATCTTTATTTTGGATTTCAGTAATTTGATGTTTTTTTTAAAAGAATTATTTTAAAACAAATTGTTTTTGTTTTCTTTTCCTTTGATGCTTTTTAATAGAATTATTTTAAGGCAAATTGTTTTTTTTTCCTTTCCTTTAAATGATGAAATAGATAAAATGAAACTTTTCAAACAAGTGTTGACAACACTGTTTGTATATCTCCGGCAGTGCTGCCAAGTAACAAACAACATATTTGCGATTTACTGCTGCCAGACGTTAAAATGGAAACTGTAATAAGGGGTTTTTTTATGAAGTTTTTTTTTATACGAATCACTCTGTTGTCTGACAGCTGTTTTGACAGTTTAAAGTGACGTCTCTACTCAGTATTGTTTGGCAAACCATCATGAACTGGTTAACTCCAGAACAACGCTTCCAAATCGTGGTAATTTATTTTCAAAAACAGTGTTCAATTAAAAATGTTTATCCGCTTTTTTACCGCAAAATTCTCTTCAGTGATGAGGCGCATTTTTGGTTGAATGGATACGTCAACAAGCAAAATTTCCGCATTTGGAGCGAAGATAATCCACACGCCGTTCAAGAATTACCAATGCATCCCGATAAATGTACTGTTTGGTGCGGTCTATGCGCTGGTGGAATCATCGGTTCTTATTTCTTTAAAAATGAGGAAGGACGATGCGTTACCTTGAATGGAAATCGATACAGAATCATGATCAATGAATTTTTGGTGGCAAAACTTCAAGATATGGATGTAAACGAAATGTGGTTTCAACAGGATGGTGCCACTTGTCATACGGCGGGCGAAACAATGGACTTATTGAAAGAACATTTCAACGACAACATTATTTCGGGAAATGGACCGGTGAATTGGCCTCCGCGTTCGTGTGATTTGACGCCACTCGATTATTTTTTGTGGGGATACCTGAAATCATTGGTTTACGTGGATAAACCAGCAACGATTGACGCTTTGGAAACCAGTATTCAACGTGTCATTGCTGAAATACGCCCTCAGATGCTTGAAAAGGTGGTCGAAAATTGCACCTCCCGAATGACCTTTGTGCAAAATAGTCGTGGTGGCCATATGCCCGAAATTATATTTAAATGTTAAATGACAAGAAATTATCTACCAAATAAAAAATTTTTTTTGGCCATTTCATAATTTGGCAAGTGTTTTATTTAAATTTTAAATCAGCAAGCTCTTATAAAAACACCCTTTAGTATTGCAACACTTGGAATAGTTAAAACCGCATCTAACTAAAATGTTTAAATTTTGTTTTTTGTAAAGCAGTAAAAATTTCTGGCATAAGAACTCTCATATTCTATTATAAACTAAAACTTTTGCGATACCTTGATTTTTGCCAAGACGTTCTAAGAACTCAATTCTTTCTTTACTTTTCCCAACTTCTGTACAATTCACTATGAACATGTTAATTTATTTGTTAAATAACGTGCATGTCCACCAAGTTTTTTCACGTCCCACTACTACACACACACACAAACACACACACTCATTTACGAGCTTGTATTTAGTGTTGAATATTTATTTTCAATTATTGTTAAAATAAAACTGAAAGCCAGAAAAGGAAAAAGAAAAAACGTTTGTACTAAAAGTAAAAGGCTAATAACTTTTTTAGTTAAAGGCGTTTTATTTTTGTCTTTAGACAAGTCAAACAACAGCAACAACAACTACAACGACAGGGAATACCAGCAGAAGTCACCATCTTCTTGCATTTTTTTTTATTTCTTTTTTTATACCCTCCAAAAAAGAATTTGGAGGGTATATTCACTTTGTCATTCCGTTTGTAACGCATCGATATATGCATCTCAGACCCCACAAAGTATATATATTCTTGATCAGTGATGAAATCTAAGATGAACTGAGCATGTCCGTCCGTCCGTCCGCCTGTGGAAATCACGATTCAGTCCAAACGAAAAGAGCTAGACTCTTGAAATTTGGCATAAATATATTTTAAAGCTTAGAGCAGGTTAAGTTCGAAGATGGGCTAAATCGGGCAAGAGGGAAAAAAGTTCCCCTAAGAAGAACCAAACCAACCCAGAAAAAACAACATAATTTTTAAAGTTTTTTGGTTATTTTGTTAAGCAAATGATATATTTTTATGTCAAATACGGTCCAACGCCTTAAACTTGGAGCCATTAAATAAAATAAAAATATTTTTTGACCCCGCCCACTTCAGTGGGCGTTATTATAGGCGAAAATAGCATAAAAATTTAACAAATTGTCTTACTTAAGCCTACATTCCTTAAAAATAACACTTTTAAGCTTTAATGACGAAGCTGAGACGAAACCTTTGTACTACTCTGCCCTACCCCCTCCTTCCCCTTCGCCCCCTAAATGACCCTACCAAAAAAAATTTTTTTTTTAAATTTTGTATATAATCATCCCAAGCATTTATCTTTAGAGTTTTATGACTGCCTGTTGCTGCCCTACCCCCTCCTCCCCCTTTGCCCGCTAAATGACCCTATTAAAAATAAATAAAAAAATTTTTTAATTTTGTGTATAATCATCCCAAGCATTTATTTTTAGAGTTTTATGACAAAGGTGAAATGTTTCCCCCACAGCCCTTGCCAGAGCGACCTAGCCAAAATACAGTTTTTATACCCTCCAAAGAGAATTGTGATGAAGTCTAAGACGGTCTAGCAATGCCCATATGTTCGTCTGTGGAAAACATGATATTGTATACTTTTGGACCCCGCCCCTTTTAGTGGGCGTTGACGTACGATATTATATAAAAGAACTCTGTCCCACCAAGTTAAACATTTCAAATTCACTTACTAAATATTTGGAGGGTATTTAAGATTCGACCCGGTCGAATATAACGTTTTTACTTGTTTTTGTTAATAAACTTTAAACACGCTGCTTTGCCAGTACTCGTGTGCTATTTTTGCTACGAGTATTAAAATGTTTTAAAACTTTATTTTATTTTATTTATTTTAATTTTTGTTGCTGTTGTTGTAGTTAGTTTATTTTCTTGTAACTACAATGCAAACACAATGTTGTAGCAGTTGTAAAAGTGTTACATTCTTTCAAAATGAAATGGCAAGAAAATTTTTTTTGCTGTCGAGCTAAAAAATAATGATGGGTAAACACGTTTTTCTTTTTCGTATTTGCAATGAGCAAATATTAGCAGCTGTTTAGTATAGATATTTGTTAAGTAAATATTGCATATTAAAATTATTTAGAGTGCTGCCTGTCTGGCTTATGTGGGGGAGAGGGGGAAAGTAGAGGGAAGGATAAGAAAGGAAAAGATATCTGCTGCAATTTATGTCTGGCTTAAAGATATTCACTGTTAATGCAATAGCTGGAGAAATTCCATTTTGGCAGTGAGAAGGGCTTAAAGCAGTTAAGATACGGGCTGTTTCATAACTCCGTGAGTTTTTCAATTTCCCTAGCAGGAATTTTAAGTGCAACACTTCTGCCAAGGCGAATTCATACCAGGTGGCCTTAGTTCAGAAATTGGTGATCAAATGTTACCAAGGCAAAATTATTGAACTGTCAAAGTGTTCTCGTTTTTGTGTGTGGCCATTGTTTTTTCCAAAGCATTTCATTTGACAGTTCAATAAATTTTACACAAAGTTGCATAAGTGAGTTCACCTTGTATGTATTCGCCTTGACTGTCAACCACCATCCACTATCAATGGACATCCATCAAATTTGAAATAAACTTGAAAGTTAGACAAACTCGTGAATTTTAGTAAAATAGAAAAAAGTGATCATGAATGTAAATTTTTATTTCTCGAACTTATTAATCTAATTATCACGGTAAGACTTGCTTACTCAGACTCAAGTTCAAATCGGCAATCTGCAAAATATTTTTGTTTAAGAATTTTTATTATATTCAATTTATTTTATTAAGAGTGGAATATTTAGAGTATTTTTATAATTCGTTATAAAACTACGGTTTTTAACGAAATGGAATATGAGAACTTCTTATATTTATTTTTGAAGTTCAATCACTTTTGGTTAGGACGAAATTCCCCTAACCCTGACGATTATTATTCCAAATATTCCATTTTCCCTTTGCATTTTCCAAAGACATCGGCTGCTGATATCACCAGCCTTTTTGTTATCTATTTCACTGTTAATAAAATAACTTTAATTTAATAACAATTCTTAAAAAAATAATTGCAGATTTGAACTTGAGGCTGAATAAAAAATTGTTATCTTAAGGAAATAAGTGATTTTCTTGTGCATACAAAAAACGTCTCTGAAACCAAGGAAAGGAAAATACTATGGGAATCCTACAACAACAATTTCTGTAGTTAAGCAGTGATTTGCCGAATTCCGCTGTGGACGTACCAGCACAAATGCCATCGTTGGTGCAGCTCGCCGAAAAGAGGTCACCATGATTTCTGTCTATAAAATTCAAGAAATAATATTGGACGACCAGAAAATGAAAGCACATAAAGAGACTAATGCATTAAACATATTCGAGACAGCAGGCTACACGAACACACGAGTACAAAAGCTGTTGGCTACAATCGTCGCCTCGTAGTCAGCTACTTAATTATTTTTGAGACGGCAGCTACATTGTCAACATCTTATTTTAGTGGTGCCACTTTCATATATAAAAAAGCGCTCATTCTAAATCTATTTATGGACCGAAAGAAAAAATTCATAATAAAATCATTTTACTTGTTTATAGCTCCTTATTGTTTTTGCATTTGTAATAAATACATTTTGATTTCCTTTTTTTTTTTGTTATGGCGCTATGAAAATGAGTTTATAAGTTAACTCATTTGTGACGTAGCTAACGTCTGTTATCGATAACGCCTATCAAATATATACAAAATTAGAGTATTAAAAAAAATGGAATTTTTACTTGAAAAGTCAGAAAACAAAATTTCAAAATTTAATAATACTTCCAATATGTGAATAAATTTTAAAAATATGTCTGAAAATAAAAAGACATTTTGGAGTACTTTGAAATAATACCCATATCGTTTATATGGGGCTTATATTCTAGAAGTTATTACCAAAAAAAAACTGATAATAAAAAAATAAAATTAAAAAATAAAAGTCGAGAGAGAACGCAAAAAAAATAAATAAATAAAAATTATTTAAATTTTTATTCTTTTATTACATATTTTTATTTTTAACAATTTTCATATTCTTAACCAGTTTGAAAATATTTTTAAATGCTTATTTATTTAAGATGTTTCACTGTGTTGGCAGCACTAATTTATTAATTGTCGCCTATGAAAATAGAAATTAGTTTAATTTGACTAGAACCACAAAAGTAGCACGGACAACAACCTGCCGTGTTGCCGTTAAAATAATCATTCCCATATCAACACTTGTATTCTATTTCTGACAGGTTGTAGTCGGTAGCCTGCTGTTGTGAATGTGTTTAATACATGAGTCGGATGTGTTTAATACTGACCGACTATATCACATTTTATTTGTACATGAAAAAGATTTCCGAGAGCTGGATGCCACAAAAGCTCACACTCGACCAGAAGCACAACCAGGTGACCACTTCGAAGGAATGTTTCGCAACATTCAACCGCAAACCAGGCGAGTTTTTCGCCGTTGTTATCGTAGACGAAACATGGATCCCTCATAATGACCCAGTCACCAAGAAACAATCAAAACCGTGGCTTTCACTGTGTGAACGAACACCAAAGAAGTCATTTAGATATTCTAGAAAAGGGTAAAACGATCACGGGCCAATATTATTCAGAGCTTTTGGACAGATTCAATATTGAGTTCAAGCAAAAAGGACAACGTTTGGCGAAAAAAGTTCCGTTCCATCAAGACAATGCAAACGAGTGAACACGTGAGTAGTCGCTGTGGTCAAAGTCATAAAATTGGGGCTACGAACTGCTACTACATCGAGTGTATTAAATAAATTTAGTCCCTTGGTACTATTTGATTTTTTCAAACTCGAAGAAATGGCAGAAGATAAGAGACTATTTTAAGAGCCTGGAAAAAATCTATTATTTGGCAGGTATATAAAAATTGGAAAAACGCTGGACTAAATTCACTGATCTAAAAGGAGATAATGTTAAAAAATTAAAGACTTTAATGCCGAAAAAATATTGTTCATCTATTCACGGAGTCATTGAAATGTCATATTTAAAGCGGCATGGGCACACATCAAACTGGCGCTTCAAACCCTGCATTTCTTTGATAGTGCTAGTTAAAAACAAGTAAAAACGTTATATTCGACCGGGTCGAATCTTAAATACCCTCCAAATATTTAGTAAGTGAATTTAAAATATTTAACTTGGTGGGACAGAGTTCCTTTATATAATATCGTAAGTCAACGCCCAATAAAGGGGGCGGGGTTCAAAAACAGACAATACCATGTTTTCCACAGACGAACGTATGGGCATTGCTAGACCGTCTTAGACTTCATCACTAATCAAGAATATACATATTTACTTTATAGGGTCCAATTCTCTTTGGAGGGTATTAAAACTGTATTTTGGCGGGGTCGCTCTGGCAAGGGCTGTGCGGGAAATATTTCACCTTTGTCATAAAACTCTAAAAATAAATGCTTGGGGTAATTATATACAAAATTAAAATTTCTTTTTTTGATAGGGTCATTTAGAGGGCAAAGGGGGAGAGGGGGTAGGGCAGAAACAGGTAGACATAAAACTCTAAAAATAAATGCTTGGGATGATTATACACAAAATTAAAAAAAATTTTTATATATTTTTAATAGGGTCATTTAGCGGGCAAAGGGGGAGGAGGGGGTAGGGCAGCAACAGACAGTCATAAAACTCTAAAGATAAATGCTTGAGATGATTATATACAAAACTTGAACAAAATTTTTTTTTTTGGTAGGGTCATTTGGGGGGCAAAGGAAGAGAAGGGGGTAGGGCAGAAATCGGCAGTCATAGAACTCTAAAGATAAATGGTTGGGATGATTATATACAAAATTTAAAAAAAAAATTTTTTTGGTAGGTTCATTTAGGGGGCGAAGGGGAAGGAGGGGGTAGGGCAGAGTAGTACCAGGTTTCGTCTCAGCTTCGTCATTAAAGCTTAAAAATGTTATTTTTAAGGAATGTAGGCTTAAGTAAAACAATTTGTTAAATTTTTATGCTGTTTTTGCCTATAATAAGGCCCACTAAAGTGGGCGGGGTCAAAAAATATTTTTATTTTATTTCATGGCTCCAAGTTTAAGGCATTGGACTGTATTACACATAAAAATATATCATTTGCTTAACAAAATAACCAAAAAACTTTAAAAATTATGTTGTTTTTTCTGGGTTGGTTTAGTTCTTCTTAAGGGAACTTTTTTCCCCTCGCCCGATTTAGCCCATTTCCAAACTGTCCTGTGCTATCCTTCAAGATATATTTATACCAAATTTTAGGAGTCTGGCTCTTTGCCTTTGGAATGAATGGTGATTTCCACAGACGGACGGACATGTTCAGATCGTCTTAGATTTCATCACTGATAAAGAATATATATACTTTATGGGGTCTCAGATGGATATTTCGCTGCGTTACAAACGGAATGATAAAGTGAATATACCCTCCAATTCTTTTTTGGAGGGTATAAAAATTATTCATCTATTCACGGAATCATTTAAATGTCATATTTTGTTGTTAATTAATTTAATGCTGGCAATACTGCATACATACAGAGTTGCTTTAACAGTGTTGTATTATTAATCAATGCCCCAAATATGCATATCCTGTAGTATGAAATTGGCCATGAAGTAGAAAAACGCATGGGCTAGATCACGAAAAAAAATTATTAAAACAAAGTGCAGAATTATAAATATATTAGAAGTTAGAATAATTCATAAAAAAAACAAATAAACTTAGACGTTTGCAATTTCTTTTCGTGCTTAAAAATGCAAAGGAACCAGACAAGATTTAGTTGTTCCACTTAAATTCTTTAGCCACTTGAGCAAATTATTATATTTAAAATTCCAATTGATTTATGAATTTTCAGTAAACAGCCTCAACACTATTTAGCATTTAAATTAACTCGAACTTGATTAATGGTTGTGGTTGTGTTAAAGTCATGAAAATCGAAAATATTTGTTTGTTAATTTTTATAAAACACTTGGAAATGCAATCGCTGCGATAAATCAATTGCAAAACATAAAAATGCAAATGCATGAAATAATTTTTTTATTTAGAATTGATTTTAGTTTTTTTTTTTGTTAATTAAAATCGTTTATCGAACAATTAAGTTTTTCTTTAACGATGGCGATAAGAAAAGCAACATATTAAAGTCTTAAATATATAAAATAACAAATGAACAAATAAATTTAAAATCTGCAAAAATTTTTAATAAAAATCGCGTTTTCATGCTGATACAAGAGCATTGAAAGGCTCAACAGGCCACCAACAAATTTTGGGTACCTTTTTTTTGTTTTTTGTTTTTTTTGTAGCCACTTCAAAAGTTCCATTTGTTACTGTTCATTAAGTTGCTGGCTGCTTGAAAGCTTTACATGAGTTTTATTTATAAAAAAAATATATTCAAATTTCAAAGCCTTGTTTTTTTTTGTAATTGTGTATCAATATTTTTGCTTCATAGTTGTGTTCAATTGCCAATTTTGAGTTTTCGAATAGCACTTTTTATTTGCGGTGAGCGCATGTGCATTGGTTTTTATTAAAATATGGATTTACATAAAACATAATTTTTAAATTAAACTGGGTTTGGTGCAAAATGCTCTTTCAAATTTGCTCTACTCTGTTTGTTTAGTTGATCTGCTGTTCTGGACAGAAATAAAATTGTTTCTTATTTTTTTTCTATTTTTTTTTTAATTGAAAATGCAATTGAACTGCCGATAAGAGTACAATTCAAATAAATGTAATAAAACACCTGAGACTTGGAGTCTTCTATGTGCCCTACAAAGAGCAAAACGTAACAACAAACTGTAGGTGACATCTTCGGCCTTATTCTGGTTGTCGTAGTCGTTATGAAATCGATAAAATTTGATAATGCTTGTGCTTATGACTGGAGTCGTTTTATTTCGTGTAAGAATACGGCAATCGTAAAAAGGGCCAATAAGTACGAGGGCTGTTTGATAACTGCTGTTTGCTATTTGAATAATATATTTGTTTCGGCAAATAAACGTTTCACGTGCCAAAATTATCTCTTAGAGCGATACATTTAGTCCAGCATATTTCCAATTTTTTTATAACAGAATTTTATTATTTTAAAATGGTTGACGTCAGTCAAAAAGTCATGGAGTAATCTAACAGTGAGAGTCAAACCTTAACCGATAAAGGACAGTTATTTTGTCCCTACAACGAAGAGTTAGAGGGTTAAAAGGTTTTAGAAACATTTTTCTGGACCTGGGGGCAAATTACGGCATTCGATATCAATCGAAATTTGTACATAAATTGTATTGAAATTTAGATCGATATCGAATGCGGTAATTTGGGCATAAAAAACTGAAAAAATTTATATTTCAACATAAGAATTGCCTGATTTCCTAGGCCGATTAGAAATTGTGAATAATTATGAAATTAAATCTTAAGAATCGTTTAAACTGTCAATGATTTGTGTTTCATTACTTGAGTCTAGAGGTTAGTTGTCTTCAGGAACCCTCAATAAACATCTTTTATTAACATTTTATCTTCATTCTACCCCCGTTTTAGGAGGTTTCTTTTGTCGATTTGCTTTAAGAGAACTGAATGTGACAGTTGGTTGCTGGCATTGGAGGGTTAATCTGTTCCACAAAAATATTTGCTTTAATATTTTCTACAAAGTTCCTGAAAATACCCTACACTTCAGCTAAGATCAACACCAACTGTCTGGCTGAGTAGTTCGAATGAAAATTTCGATCGTACAATTTAGTTATAAAGCAGGAACAAAAAAATAATTTGCCGATTGTGGATTTGAACTTGAGTCTGAATAAAAAATCTTATCTTAATTATAAGAACAAAATTTATAAATTTTGTTTTGTTTTAAATTTAAATTATAGTAACAGTTTCATGTGCCAACATGCTGCAGGAATAAACAGGAATGGAAAACTTTGGCAACTCTAAAGGAAAATTTCGATGTGATCTTGCAATACGCTAACCCACGTATATATTTTGTCTATCTCTAACAGAATGCGGCAATTTTTATACCCTCCAAAAAGGAATATGTAGGGTATATTCACTTTGTCATTCCATTTGTAACGCAGCGAAATATCCACCTGAGACCCCGTAAAGTATATATATTCTTGATCAGTGATGAAATCTAAGACGATCTGAGCATGTCCGTCCCTCCGTCTGTGGAAACCACGATTCAGTCCAAACTAAAAGAGCTAGGCTCTTGAAATTTGATATAAATATATCTTTGAAGGATAGCACAGGTTAAGTTCGGTGATGGGCTGAATCGGGCAATAGGGAAAAAAAGTTCCCCTAAGAAGAACTAAACCAACCCATAAAAAGCAACATAATTTTTAAAGTTTTTTTTTGTAATTTTGTTAAGCAAATTATATATTTTTATGTCAAAGACAGTCCAACGCGTTAAACTTGGAGCCATAAAATTAAAAAAAATTATTTTTGAACCCCGCCCCTTTAGTGGGCGTTATTATATGGAAAAATAGTGTAAAAATTTAACAAATTGCTTTACTTCAGCCTACCTTCCTTCAAAAAAACTTTTTTTAGCTTTAATCACGAAGCTGAGACGTAATCTGGTACTACTCTGCCCTACCCCCTCCTTCCCCTTTGCCGCCTAAATGCCCCTATCAGATTTTTTTTTTTTAATTTTGTATATAATTATCCTAAATATTTATTTTTAGAGTTTTATGGCAAAGGTGAAATGTCTCCCCCACGGCCCTTGCCAGAGCGACCCCGCCAAAATACAGTTTTAATACCCCCCAAAGAGAATTGGACCCCATAAAGTATATATATTCTTGATCAGTGATGAAGTCTACGACACTGTAGCAATGCCCATACGTTCGTGTGTGAAAAAATTTGATATTGTATATTTTTGAACCCCGCCCTCTTTAGTGGGCGTTGACGTACGATATACGCAAAAATAGTGTAAATATTGAACAATTTGTATTCCTTAAGCCTATAAGAAGCTGAGATGTTCTCTGATCTTGCAGAGGTGAAGGTCGGCTCCCCCACGACCCTTTCCGGAATGACCCTCTCAAAATAGGGATTTAAAATTGGGTACATTGATGTCTTAAAGGAACTCTGTCCCACCAAGTTAAACATTTTAAATTTACCTACCAGATATTTGGAGGGTATTTAAGATTCGACCCGGTCGAATATAACGTTTTTACTTGTTTTATTTAATTTAATTTATTTTTCTTGTATATTATCCATTGTTATGCAGTGTAGGGCTTTCTAAAATTCGTCCTAACACATTTATTTATTTCTAAGCCGTTTATTGAAAATACACAAACTTTATTATTGAACAAATATCAATATGACCTTTTCTACATATAAAAAATAGCAATAAAATTTTGCTGAATGAAGTTTTGCATTCGCTACGTTTGTTCCGCCAACAAAAAAATTGTTCGATTGTCTATTTGTTATTGAAGCTGCAAAGCAAATGTTAAACCAAAAATATGAAAAAACTAATATTTTTATAAATTACGAAATATATGTTTGTGCCAATACCTGAACGTATGTACGGTTTTTGTATTTTTTTATTTTTTTTATTATTTTGTATGCTGGGGTCGGATTTTCATGCAAATGCATGCACTTTTTTGTGTGTTGCTTTCTTGTGAGAGACACAAAATTTAGGAATATGAAAAGTTTTTATTTAGAAAATAAATAATTCGTCAGTTGGCTGAAGTAGTTAACACGAGACTAGCTGCTTGTTTTTCTAAAAAGAATAAAAATTTTCGTTTGGGTATTTATATTGAAGCAACAATAAAAAAACTCAAAATTTGTTTTTGTTTCAATATAAATACCCAAACGAAAATATTTGTTCTTTTTACACAAACAGGCAGTAAGAAGACGAAAACACCGAGTTCGACTCCTCATTCAGTCGTAAATATGGTGTGAGAACAGTTGACCGGTAAAAGGTTGAAATAGGTACAAAAAAATGTTCTATCTCTTTATGTTTCTTGATCTGTTCTCTCAATAATATCCACTCCTTACTTAAAAATTCAAGTTGTGGCTTGAGTTAAAACTAAAAAGGAAAACGTTCACATGTACTTAAGTATAAAAAAATTCCATAATAAAATCAAAAAAGTTTCGCTGGCGCAAAAAATTCAGAAAAATGGATCATGAAGAAAATAATCAAACGGCAACACGGCCATTAAATAAAAATGTATTACCATCAGGTTGATACAGTTCTCGTATGCAATTTCCGAATAAAATTTTTATATATAAACAAATAAACGCGTTATATTCGACCGGGTCGAATCTCAAATACCCTCCGAATATTTAGTAGGTAAATTTAAAATGTCAAACTTGGTGGGACAGAGTTGCTTTATATAATATCATACGTTAACGCCCACTAAAGGGGGCAGGGTTCAATAAAAGACAATATCATGTTTTCCACAGACGAACGTATGTGGCAATGCTAGACCGTCTTAGACTTCATCACTGATCAAGAATATATATACTTTATGGGGTCCAATTCATTTTGGAGAGTATTCAAACCGTATTTTGGCGGGGTCTTTCTGGCAAGGGCTGTGGGGGAGACATTTCACCTTTGTCATAAAACTCTAAAAATATATGTTTGGGATAAATAATTATATACAAAATTTAAAATTTTTCTTTTTTTTTATAGGTTCATTTAGGGGGCAAAGGGGGAGGCGGGAGTAGGGCAGAGTAGTACCAGGTTAGGTCTCAGCTTCGTCATTTAAGCTTGAAAATGTTATTTTCAAGGAATGTAGGCTTAAGTAAAACAATTTGTTAAATTTTTACACTATTTTTGCATATAACAACGCCCACTAAAGGGGCGGGTTCCAAAAATTAATTTTTTTTACATATGCCTGCAAGTTTAATATAAATATATATCATTTGCTTAACAAAATTACAAAAAAAAAAAAAAAAACTTTAAAAATATGTTGTTTTTTAGAGGTTGCTTTAGCTCTTCTTAGGGGAACTTTTTTTCCTCCTGCCCGATTTAGCCCATCTCCGAAATGAACCTGTGCTATCCTTCAAGATATGTTTGTACCAAATTTCAAGAGCGTGGCTCTTTTCGTTTGGACTGAATCGTGATTTCCACAGACGGAAGGACGGGCGTGCTCAGTTCGTCTTAGATTTCATGACTGATCAAGAATATACATATATATACTTTATGGGGTCTCAGATGGATATTTCGTAGCGTAACAAACAGAATGACAAAGTGAATATGCCCTCCATATTCTTTTTTGGAGATATGATATGATATTCAACTATGCAATCTAATAAGTGTAGCGATCTAAAAGTGTAGCGGGTTTCGAAAACAGCTGTTCTCCTCTGCTGTGTTAGTTGAATAATTAAAAACTGCTATTGACTTTCCTTTGCGCCTGGGAATATTTATCAGGTCTTTCTGAATTTAAACAAAAATTTCAAACAATTAGCCTATAAATTTTAGTTGAATTTAATGTTCCCTCTTTTCTACTTCCGGCGCAATGCACTCCCTATGTGTAGGCGTCATCTACTGAGAGTGCTGGTCCTACTAAAAAAATATACATATATATTTTACAAAAAAAAAGATAAATTATAATTCTTAATGTTCATGGCTATTGGACTCATTCCTGTTTTGAAATTGTGTGAACAATTAAAACTTTGATTCACTCAATTATATTATTTAACGAAAAATTATTTTCTTCAGTTTTAATCCATGCATTTTATTAGAGTTGTATCGAACTCGTTCATCCGCTCGTTTTTGACACGAGAATAAGATCAAATCAATGTAAATTAAATGGGGTTGATAAGAGGCTCTAGTCAAAAACGAGCGGATGAACGAGTTCGATACAAGTCTACATTTTATACGACTTCTAACGCGATGAGGTCTTTTGGGCGCACTTGAACGTACGACATTACATCTGCTCGAACTCAGTAAATCACATCTTCACCTTTGAACTTAAGGCTGTAGAGTTGCCACAGTATTTACCAAGTCTTTTCTTGACGACAGCAGTGTTGCATTTAAAACTACTAAGAGGAAAATTCACTAACGCAGTTTTTAAACACTCCTCGTATTTTTAACTTTACATTTAAAAAATATTAACAACCTAACTTAAAGACTCATTAATTTAAGCGCAGTGTACATGTATGGGAACTTGAGTTGTAACTATTTTGCTTTTTAAACTATGCCGACTGCAAAGATGCCAACCATTAGCTGCACTTGATAGATGAGGCCATTAAGTTAGAGAGAAAAAAAATATAGAGAAAACTCTTCAAAATAGACATTCAAACACCCATTTAACTTAAATATCATTTAAACCCTAAAACAGGGTTTAAGGATGTGAAGATTAATAGCAGGCAAACATTTAAAAACGGCCCACTTAAAAATGCCAGACATTTAAAATAGTCTGGGCATAAAGAAAAATAATAAAATTAAAGAAAACAAGTAAAAGTGCTATATTCGGCTGTGCCGAATCTTAAATACCCTTCACTGAAATCTAAATTTGGATTTTTTTTTGGACATTTTTGGTACCAATTATGTTTTTCCTGAACTAAAAAGTAGTTTTAATTAGTAAAAACCGACGTTAGTTGCCTTTTTGGTTAATTTTATGTATAAAAAATATTTCAATTTCCCATCCTTGGAAGCGAAATTAAAATTTTTTTTACCATTAGGTATAAAGTCGTTTTGTTTAAGAAAAACTTAAAATTTGCAACCATTTTGGTCATTTTCATGTACTACAATATATTGCAGGTACCAAAAAAACTTTAAACTTCCCAACCCTGGAAGTAAAATTTTAATTTTTTTAATTTTATTTTTAACCAACTCTTCATAAAGAATCAAGTAGTATTATTTAAGAAAAATTTACAAATTTCAACCATTTTAGTCACCTTCATGAACTATAAAATATTGCACTTGTCCAACCCTGGATTCGAAATTTTGATTTTTTGGAAATATTTCATATTTGAATAGCTGGTTCTTCCAAAAATATAAATTAGTTTTAGCAAATAAAAACAACGTCAATTGCTTTTTTGGTTACTTTTATGTATAAAAAAATTTCAATTTCGCAGCCCTGGAAGCGAAATTTTAATATTTAAAATTTTTTTATCAATGCAAATCTACATGAGGTATAAAGTAGTTTTGTTTTAGAAAAACTCAAAATTTATAACAATTTTGGTTATTATATGTACTACAAAATATTGCATGAACCAAAAAAAATTTTCATTTTCCCAACCCTGGAAGCGAAATTTTATTTTGTTATTTTTTATCAGTGCAAGTCTTCTAGAGGTATAAAGTAGGTTTATTTAAGAAAAATTTAAATTTTTTAACCATTTTGACCACTTTCATGTACTACAAAATATTGCACTGTCCAACCCTGGATTCGAAATTTTGATTTTTTGGAAATATTTGATACCAGCTTAGTTCTTCCAAAAATATAAATTTGTTTTAGCAAAAAAAAAAACAACGTCAATTGCCTTTTTGGTTACTTTTATGTATAAAAAAAAATGTCAATATCCCAACCCTGGAAGCGAAATTTTAATTTTTAAAATTTTTTTTATTAATGCAAGTCTTCATGAGGTATAAGGTAGTTTTGTTTTAGAAAAACTCAAATTTTGCAAGCATTTTAGTTTTTACATGTACTACAAAATATTGCATGTACCAAAAAAACTTTCATTTTGCCAACCCTGGAAGGGAAATTTTAATTTTTTGTTTTTTTTAATCAGTGCAACGCTTCATGAGGTGTAAAGTAATTTTTTTTTAAGAAAAATTTAAAATTTTTAACCATTTTGGTCACTTTCATGTACTATTAAATATGGCACTTGTCCATTCCTGGATTCGAAATTTTATATTTTATTTATTTTTGAATTTTTGATACCAATTTTGTTCTTCCTAAATTATAATACAGTTTTAGTTAGAAAAAAAATACAACATCAGTTGCTTGTTTGATTACTTTCACGTATAAAAAAATGCAATTTCCCACCCCTGGAAGCAAAATTTGAATTAAATTTTTTTTTTTGGCCAATGCAAATCTTCATGACGTATAAAGAGGTTTTGTAAAAGAAAAACTTAAAATTTTTAACAATTTTAGTTACTGCATGTACTACAAAATACGGAATGGGTCGAAAAAAAAATTTTAATTTTCCATCCCTGGAAAAAATTTTTTATTTTTTTAGTTTTTAATAGACCATTGAGGCTTCCCAAAGCAAGAAATAGGTTTAATTTACAAACATTAAAAAAATAGTTAATTTTTGGTATAAATTTTGCGTCGAGAAATAGGTGTAAGCTTCCCAGCTCTGGAACCATACTTCGGATCTTTCTGGATTTCAATAGCCCTCTATTTAAGTTCATTTCCAATCCAACGGTCCAAGAACGAAGTCTCTAGCTCTTCTTTGGGCTTGGGAAACCCGATTTCACGTACACACGGACGGAGAGACGGACAGACGGACATCGCTCAATCGTCATCGCTATTCATAAGCATTCAGAATCCCATGTGCATATCGAAAAAATTACACACGGAATGACAAACCTATATATACCCTTTCACATTTTTGTGAAGGGTATAAAAATATCTGCCAGTTTACTCAGCTGTTAATTTAGTGAGAGCTTACTTTCTTACTTATTTTTAGTTGTTATTTAAGTTAAAAAATAAAATAAAAATAAAATTGTTCTTTTTTAAGCTCTAGCATGACACATATGACAACCTGAAATTGACCGAACGCTTGTCATTTGCATCAAATGTAAAAAAGATGAATGAGAGTCGCCAGCAAAATTACTTTTGAAAACTATTTAAAAAAAAAGAACGCATAGCGGACACAAAACAATTTGACACTTGCCTCGTTGCAGCGATTAATGCATCATTTGCCAGGCCATATAAAGGCAAAAATAACTAAAACTTGATGCACAATATTTTTATGTAATGACAATCTTTAAATATTTAAATGCAAAATAATTTAAATTCTCGGCAAAGAGATCTTTTTTCTTCTTTTTCGACAAAAAAAGAATTTAACAAACAAAATTTTGTACGAGTATTTAGTTGTAAAAACAAAGCATTGCATGTGGTAATAAATTTATTAGCGTGTTTACATCTCAACATACAAGACGTTGCAATGCGAAAGACAGGCCAGCCAGCCATTAACTGCAACTTCAGCTGTAGTGGCTGTTGGCAAAAGTAAAAAAAAAATAAAAAAATTAAAGCAACGGCAAATAAAACAATTTTTATAAATCTTAAAGATGAGATAAATACTTGAAAAAAATATACACATATGCATATAAGCATGGCTGGTACACACACAATGAAAGCGCTAGGCGACAAGCGACTAATATATATGATATGCTATTTAAGCTGAAATCCGTGACACAGAGTGGCAGAAAAAGAGAAGAGGAGCTATTTTTTTTTATTCCGTAAGAAGATTTCGTAAGGAAGAGGTTCACTGCATGATCATCAGATATACGATCACTGTAAAAGATCCAGAAAGAACAGAAATTTTAATATCAACTTTTAATTTATTTTATGCAGTACGTATAAGGCATAAAGTAAGATATCAGCATACACCTAGTGGTTGATTTGTTACCCTATAATATATCGATATCGGTCGTTTAGTACAGTGGCACCAAAACATACTGTGGCGTATACGTCATATGCAATTGCAATTTGGCGCCATATTAAGCATCCAATTTTGCTTGTAAGTAATTTTTATACACTCCAAAAAAAGAACTAAAGTCTACATTCACGTTTTCATTCCCTGTGTAACGCAGCGATATATCCCTCTAAGACCATAAAGTATATATATTCTTGATCGGTGACAAAATCTAAGACGATTTAACCATGTCCGTCCGTCCGTCTTTGGAAATCACGATTTAGCCCCAACGAAAAGAGACCATACCAGACCAGACCTTTGAAATTTGGTATAAATATATTTTGAAGGATAGTACAGGTCAAATTCGTAAATAGGCTGAACCGGACCAGAGGGAAAAAAATTCCCCTAAGAAGAACTAAACCAACCGCTGAAAAACAACATAATTTTTAAAAATGTTTTTGTAAAGCTAATGATATATTTTTATGCCAAAGAATGTCCAAAGTTGCAGCCAAAAAAATCAGAAAAATTCGTGTTTGGAACCCGCCCTCTTTAGTGGGCGTTGAAGTTACATATTACTAGACTTGTGTCCAACTAGCTCATTCGCTCAGTTTTGACAAGAACCTTTGATCAAACCCATTTAAATTACATAGGTTTGATCAGAGGTTCTTGTCAAAACTGAGCGAATGAGCTAGTTGGACACAAGTCTGCATATTACAGTCTAATGTTCGTGGGTTCGAAGTCTCCCGCCGGAGACTTTGTTTTTCGCACAAAATTGCTTCAAGGATTGTATTTTTGTTAAAAAAAATTTAAGTAGGATCTTAGAAATATATCTAACGTGTTAAAATCGATGATCTGGCCAAAACGTCAAAACTTGAAATTAAATGGCCAGGAAACGTTTCCTTTGCAACATCAATTTTAACTAGAATTGTGTCGAACTCGTTCATTCGCTCGTTTTTGACAAGAACCCATGATCAAACCCATTGAAACTATATTGGTTTGATCATGGGTTCTTGTCTAAAATGAGCGGATAAAAGAGTTAGACACAAGTATAGTTTTAACGTCAGGTTGAAATCACATGTTCAGCATGAAGTCCCGTGTTTACGTGAACAAGCCAGAGACCCTGGAAGCCCTCAAAGACAACATTCGACACGAGTGCTAGAATCTGTCGCCCGAAAATCTAGCCAAAGTGATGAAAAATGCCACAAAGCGAGCCCGTATAGTAATCAATTGCGACTGCACCCATTTGGCCGATATCATTTTCTCGACTTGGCCAATAAAATTCTAAAGGTTCAAATAAACATAATAGAAAATCAGAATCGAAGTATTTCATTTCGAAAAAAAACAATGAGAGTCAAACAACATCGGATGACTTCTTTTGGCCCACCTTGTTTGTGTAGGGTATGCACACCGACATTTTTTTCAACTTTCAACGATTTGCCGCATCTGAATACGGAACTTGTAGCAATTGGCGGCCAACATATAAAATGAAAAGAGTATGCATCACTGTCACACCACTTCCTCGGAAAGGCAAGTTTTTTTTCCTAATAAAAATTTTCCTTTCTAATTACCCATAAGCAGCATTCGCACGAATCTAAAATGGGAATGATCTTCTTGTAAGTCTGTCCTTGTTACAAAACTCGTGTTTGAAATTTAAATGGAAATGTTACATTAAACTATTTATCAGATTAAAATATAAATAGGCCACAATTATCTCATAAATACATCTTGTTCTTCCAGTTTTTTCCCCCCCCCCCCTTCTTTTTCTTTTTGCTTAGCAAGGAGGCCAAATATGAAAACATGTGTGTGTGTTTTTGAAGAAATCTTTTCAATTCTTGGCCAATCACATGTTTCTTTGGCAGACAACAAAATACTCGTATGCATGTGGCCCCGTACAAACAAACGTGAACAATATTTAAATTGTTTGACAAGAGTCAAGTGTCAGTTAAATTCTCGCATACAAAATAAAGCAATAACACACAACAGCAGAAACCAGAAAAAAAGAGATAATAAAAAAAGAAAAAACATAATGCAACGTTGGTAAATAGAGAAGATCATTGGACCCCCTGAAGTGATTTCGCAAATTAATATGAAAAATTATGAAAATAAATGACAGTTTTCGTTGCATGATTCTTTTTTTTTTCTTCTTAAACTCATACTCCGTAGTTGATTACCCAATTGCTAAGTTGCTTTGGACAATGGCAAACAACAGCACAATTTATTCGTAGTGTGAGCAGTACAATGGATATTCAGAACCACGTTGAGGCCATCGTAAATGTTTGGTTACTCTTCTTAAATAAACAGCCATCATCAGTTTGGAAAATTAACTGTGCCCAGAGGTATTTTTAAAAATATATTTTTCTACACTCATTTGCTTAAGTTTATTTCTTCATATTTTCATTTTTTTTGCGTTGCATTTATCTTTCATTAGACTCTAATGTAATCAAATGGCCTGGCAGGAAGAGATAAATTTGTTTTCTACTAAAATGCTTATATTTAAAATATATAAGAATCAAAACGAGTAGAAGAAGACATATTCCTTAAGGAAGCTAAAAGGTTTTGCATAATTTTATTAGTAATTTTTGTTTTTATTTTATTTTTACTTCTGGCTTTTCTCATACTCGTACTAGTGCAGCAATAAAATTTCTTTATGTTTTCTATTAAAGTGATTCACATGATAACAAGCAGTCTTACTCGTAAGTATCATGTCAGGGTCGGATATTTTTTGTTGAGAATGAATTATTACTTTATGAGTTGTTTACGTGCTCGGATTTTATTTGTTTAAACTTAAATTAAATAATTTAAATGGCAGAATCGCCGGTAAACAATAAAAGGCACGCGGTAAAACTTGTAGCGCAATTAAATTATTATTATTTCTATTTCATTAGACAGTTCTTATAAAAACCAATTTGAAAGAGTTATAATTTCATAATGACGCCTTTTGCAGCTTAACTAAATCAATTAAATTCTTGTTCAATTTACTTTACATTTTACAAAATAAAACATTTTTTTTTAAATACTTTGTATTGAACGTGGTTTTTAAAAATTGTAAATTCCCAATATATACTTATTATAAATTTAAATTTTATATAAAATATAGGAAACTTTTTTGAAATGTTTATACTATTATCATATTTTATAAAAAGGTACTTTTTTTAAAACAGACAATACAAAAAGAACATTTTAAAATATAGTTTTGATACCAGGTACTATTTCTAAAAATACGTACCTTTTGTAAAAGGTACTTTTTGTGAAAGGTACTTTTTGTAAAATGTACTTTTTGTAAAAGGTACTTTTTGTAAGAGGAACTTTTTGTAAAAGGTATTTTTGTAAAAGGTACTTTTTGTAAAAGGTACATTTTGTAGAATTTACCATTTGTAAGTTTCTTTAACAGGTACTTTTTGTAAATATTCTTTTTGCAAAAGGTAGTTTTTGTAAAAGATACTTTTTGCTTTGTGAAAGGTATTTGTTGTGAAAGGTACTTTTTGAAAAAGGTACCATTTATAAGCTTTTTTTTAACAGGTACTTTTTGTGAAATATTCTTTTTGCAAAAGGAATTTTTTGGAAAAGATACTTTTTGCTTTGTGAAAGGTATTTTTTGTAAAAGGTACCTTTTGTAAGCTCTTTTATAACAGGTACTTTTTGTGAAATATTCTTTTTGCAAAAGGAATTTTTTGGAAAAGATACTTTTTGCTTTGAGAAAGGTATTTTTTGTAAAAGGTACCTTTTGTAAGCTCTTTTATAACAGTTACGTTTTGTGAAATATTCTTTTTGCAAAATGTATTTTTTGTAAAAGGTATTTTTTAAAAAAGTACTTTTTACAAAAGGTACTTCTTGTAAAATGTGCTTTTGGTAAATGTACTATTTGTAAGAGGTACTTTTTGTAAGCTTTTTTTAACAGGTACTTTTTATAAAAAGTACTTTTTTTGTGGAAGTTACTTTTTGAAATATTCTTTTTGTGAAAGATATTTTTTGTAAAAGGCATGTTTTATAAAAAGTACTTTTTACAAAAGGTACTTTTTTTAAAACGGTTAATATAAAAAGAACATTTCAAAATATAGTTTTGATAGCAGTTACTATTTGTAAAAATAGGTACCTTTTGTAAAAGGTACTTTTTGTGAAAGGTATTGTTTGTAAAAGGTATCTTTTGTAAAAGGTACCTTTTGTAAGCTTTTTGTAACAGGCACTGTTTGTAAAATATTATTTTTGTAAAAGGTACTTTTTGCAAAATGTATTTTTAAATATTATTTTTGTAAAATATTTGTTTTGTAAAATTTTCTTTTTGTGAGTGGTATTTTTTGTAAAAGGTACTTTTTACTAAAGGTACGTTTTGTAAAATGTGCTTCTTGTAAATGTACTTTTTGCAAGCGTTTTTTCTTTGTAACAGTTACTTTTTGTAAAAGGTATTTTTTGTTAGAGGTACTTTTTATTAAATGTACGTTTTACTGAAGGAACTTCTTGTAAAAGGTACTTTTTCTAAGAAGTATTTTATGTGAAAACTGCATTTGAAGAATATGTTTACGGTACTTTTTAGATACTTTTTAGGTACTTTTTGTAAACATACTATTTAGAGAAGGTATTTCTTATGGAAGAAAATTTTAGAGTGGAACTTTTCTTATAAGTTCCACTTAAGAAAAATGTTTTTTAAGCTTAATTTTAACTTCATAAACTTTGGTTTTTGTACAAGGTACTTTTCAGAAACTGTACTTTTTTTGTAAGGTACTTTTTAGTCAAATATTTTGTAGAAGGTACTCTATTACAATAGGTATTTTTTTAAGTACTATTTGTAAAAATTACTTTCTAGAAAAGGCACATACTTTTTATAAAAGATGTTTTTTGTTAAAGGTACTTTTTATTAAAGGTACTTTTTATGACGGGTACATTTTAAATGGAACTTTTTAAACAATACTTTTTTAAAAATGTTTTTTTTTTGTAGAAAGTTCTTCTTATAAAAGATGTTTTTTTTATAAGGAGCACATTTTACAAAAGGTGCTTCTAATAAAAAGTACTTTTAATCAGTCACCTATGAAACAAGTACTTTTTATAGCCGCCTGTCCATGTCGCAAGTCATCGTTCGTTCGCAGGTATAACATTAAAATAAAATAAAAACACATTTTAATATCTGTTTTTGTTTTACGTGTTATTTGCATGATCGAATGTTAGCTTGTGATATCGTTTAACAGGCATGTAAAATGATACTCCCACGTTTATAAAAAAGAAAATGTTTTTTATAAAAAACAATTGCCATATGAGTTTTATTTTGTATGGCCCCTAATTCTTCTCAAATATTGTGCAGATCTGTCTCAAGTGAATAACATCAGAATCGTGTTGTTGTTGTTAGTAAGAGCGCAAACAATTTTCGCACCGCAATGAAGTTAAATTTCGCAAAGTTTTATTTATAATAAAATAGAATTGAAATAATCAAGTGCTTAAATATAATAATCGCAAACATCTTAATAACGAGTATATTTATGTGTCTATAAAAAACTGCCTCCCCCAAAGTCCCAAAAGATTAGTTCCATGCAAAGAAGATGTATTCGAAATAGTTGTAACTAAACAATCCATACGATGCCAGCAACTTGCAATATTCTCATTGCTGTTGCTGCAACAATTGTCTACATAAAACATGAAAGCAGCAATCGATGGACATGGCGTCGACAACATCGCACACACTACGACGTAGACGAAATCAGTATTGTCGGCATCATAAAATACAATTCAACTGTTTAAATCTCTAGACAAGATTTTTCGCTCACTGTTCACTTGAATGTAACGACAGCAGCCGAATGACAAGGAGGTGGTTGTGGAGGAGGAGGCTGTTTTAAATGTTGGCGTTTAGTTTGACTCGCTAGAATGTCTATTAAAAATGCGAGTCTATAAATTTACTTTAACAATTTTGTTTGTTAACAAAAAAAAAACAAATAATTTTTTTTTGCGATAAATACAATGAATACAAGCAGCCAGTTGAGGATGTTGTATGACTATTTCATGTTGAGTGCTGCTGACTTTAAACATGAACGGAATATATATTTATGCACCTTCATGCTAATTATGATGGGGTGTGTTAAATGTATTTAATATAAGACTTACCGCTAGATATGTACTTTGACCTCGTATTCGAGGAGGTGGTTCTCGATACTCTTCACCATTTTCTGCAGCCTTATCACGTCTGAAAAGAATTAAAAAAAAAGAAGGAGATGAAGTCATATTTAGGCAAATAGTTGATTGCAATAAAAACAGCAAAGTTGATTGGCAAGAAAATTGTAGTTCAACACAAATGCATCAAATTTGAAAAACAACATATAAAAACGTTATATTCGACCGGGTCGAATCTTAAATACCCTCCAAATATTTAGTAAGTAAAATTAAAATGTTTAACTGGGTGGGACAGAGTTGCTTTATATAATATCGTACGTCAACGCCCAAAAATAGACAACATCATGTTTTCCACAGACGAACGTATGGGAATTGCTAGACCGTCTTAGACTTCATCACTAATCAAGAATATATCGCACCCTAAATACAAAAGGGGCACAACTCAAAATTTTTCAAAACTGACTTTTTTCCATATATTAATTCAGAATACACATCTCTAACTACTGCAAAAATTTCTTTCACATCACTATCTTCTTTAACTGAAAAAATAAAATATGTCTATTTTTATGTTAACTGTGTTGCTTCTGCACGATGAACAGTTTTTTGTCTCTCCTGAAAATTTTAGTATTTTGAGTTGTGCCCCTTTGTATTTAGGGTGCGATATATGCTTTATGGGTTCCAATTCTCTTTGGAGGGTATTTAGACTGTATTTTGGCGGCGTCGCTCTGGAAAGGGCTGTGGGGGAGACATTTCACCTTTGTCATAAAACTCTAAAAATATATATTTGGGATAATTAAATGTAAAATTTATTATGTCAGTGAAGATAAATATGCCGAGTTAAACATGTTTTGACGTAAGCAGTTACGAAACAACGTATTTAGCTGTGAAGTTAAATATGCTATGACGTAAGGAAATGGCAAACAGTAAAGTTTTTTTTATGAAAATCCATATTTAATAAATTTTTTGAGCATTTTGTGAAAATATTTACAGGCCATGAGAGTGTGTGTGATGTTGGAGGGATTTTGCCTCCAGTGGCTAAATAAGATGATGGCAGGTATTGCCAGTAAATAAAAAATTATTAGGGGAGTGTCTTCTATTACACACAACAATTGGAATAGTTGAATTGAGCTTGTGAAAATATTTACAGGCCAGGAGAGGGAGTGTGATTTTGCCCCCAGTGGCCAAATAAGAAGTTGGCATGCATTCCCATTTACAAAATGATGTATGGGATAGAAGACACTGACATAATAATTTTGTACATAAATATGAATTTTCATACAAAAAAAAATTTCACTGATTGCCATTTCGTTACGTCATAACATATTTAACTTCACTTCGTAACTGCCTACGTCAAAACACATTTAATTCGGCATATTTATCTTCACACACATAAATTTATTTTTAATTTTTTTTATTTTATTCTCTTTTTTTTTTGAAAGGGTAATTTAGGGGGCAAAGTGGGAGGAGGGGGTAGGGCAGAGTAGTACCAGGTTACGTCTCAGCTTCGTCATTAAAGCTTAAAAATTTTATTTTTAAGCAATGTAGGCTTAAGTAAAACAATTTGTTAAATTTTTACTCTCTTTTTGCACATAACAACGCCCACTAAAGGGGGCGGGTTCCAAAAATAATTTTTTTTTTCATTTTATGGCTTCAAGTTTAACGCGTTGGACCTTCTTTGATATAAAGATATATCATTTGCTTAACAAAATTACGAAAAAAAACCTTATAAATTATGTTGTTTTTTAAAGGTTGGTTTAGTTCTTCTGAGGGGAACTTTTTTTCCTCCGGCCCGATTCAGGCCATTTACGAACTTAACCTGTGCTATCCTTTATGATATATTTATACCAAATTTCAAGGGTCTGGCTCCTTTCGTTTGGACTGAATCGTGATTTCCACAGACGGACGGACGGACATGTTCAGATCGTCTTAGATTTCATCACTGATCAAAAATATACTTTATGGGGTCTCAGATGGAAATTTCGCTGCGTTACAAACGGAATGACAAAGTGAATGTACCCTCCAATTCCTTTTTGGAGGGTATAAAAATCACATAAAATTCGCTGCTGGCTGAAGTTGTTAACACTCAGACTAAAAAGGTAAAGATCTCGGCTTCGACTCTAGAAGCCTAGACTTGTGATCAAAGCCATTTAATTTACATTGTAATCACAGGGCGTGGCTTAAAAGGAACCTCCCCTTAATGGGCTGCATGAGTACTTCTATAAAATGTGGGCAGCTCGGACACAGAGAATAGATCAAAGGTTGCGTTAAACAGAATCAATGTGGCGAAAATACAAACATTTTTAGAAACGTTAATTTTTATACCTTCCAAAAAAGAATTGGAGGGCATATTCACTTTGTCACTCCGTTTGTAACGCAGCGAAATATCCATCCGAGACCCCATAAAGTATATATATTCTTGATCAGTGATGAAATCTAAGACGAACTGAGCATGTCCGTCCGTCCGTCTGTGGAAATCACGATTCAGTCCAAACGAAAAGAGCCAGACTCTTGAAATTTGGTACAAATATATCTTGAAGGATAGCACAGGTCAAGTTCGGAAATGGGCTAAATCGGGCAGGAGGAAAATAAGTTCCCCTAAGAAGAACTAAACCAACCTCTAAAAAACACCATAATTTTTAACGTTTTTTTTCGTAATTTTGTTAAGCAAATGATATATTTTTATTTTAAATTTGGAGGCATAAAATAAAAAAATATTAATTTTTGGACCCTGCCCCCTTTAGTAGGCGTTATTATTTTCAAAAATTGTGTAAAAATTTAACAAATTGTTTTACTTCAGCCTACATTCCTTGCAAAAAACATATTTAAGCTTTAATGACGAAGCTGAGATGTAACCTGGTACTACTCTGCCCTACCCCCTCCTCCCCCTTTGCCCCCTAAATGACCCCATCAAAAAAAACTTTTAATAAATTTTACATTTAATTATCTTATATGTATATTTTTAGAGTTTTATGGCAAAGGTGAAATGTCTCCCCCCACCGACCCTTGCCGGAGAGACCTCGACAAAATACAGTTTTAATACCTTACAAAGAGAATTGGACCCCATAAAGTATATATATTCTTGATCAGTGATGAAGTCTAAGACGATTTAGCAATGCCTATACGGCCGTCTGTGGGAAACATGATATTGTCTATTTTTGATCCCCGCCCCCTTTAGTGGGCGTTAACGCACGATATTATATACAAAAGTAGTGTAAATATTTAAAAAATGCTAGTCCTTAAGCCTATGAGAAGCGGAGATGTTCTCTGATCTCGCACAGGTGAAACGTCTCTCACACGCCCCTTCCCGGAATGACTCTCTCAAAATAGAGATTTAAAATTGGGTACAGCGATGTCTTAAAGGAACTCTGTCCCACCAAGTTAAACATTTTAAATTTACTTGCTAAATATTTGGAGGGTATTTAAGATTCGACCCGGTTTTTATTTGTTTTTAATCAACACTCTTCAGTATCATTTACTTATTTACTGCCACGAATTGCTAACAGATCAGTTTTTGTTTTTCTTGCCACTATTAAAGTGTTTAACCTAAATGTATATTCCAGATATTGATCATTTGCAACACAAAAACCCACTCATTACACTTGTGTTAAAAAAAAACCATCGTTTAAACGTATTTAAATTTAAAACTCTCTTGACTTCTTTACACCACAATCGGCAACAACAAATATTTATTACTGTTTTCTTATTTTAACCATGTCGTTAATCTATTAAATCTCAACACTTGCAATCGCACAAAATAAAACAAACTGCTGACAGAATTCTTAAAACGCGCAGTGAAAAGGAATTCAAGTGAAAATTTGTCATCACGAGCTCTTCTGTCAGTTTAATGTCAGCAAATTAAATGTATTTTGTATGCAACACGCCCCAATTGACGCATTGTTTAAAGCAACAGCAACAACAAACGGCAGCAGGATGGATGAAAAATGCGGCAACACGAACCAGAAAAAAGTTAGTTAAACATACTTATCACAATAAAAGAGGGCAGGCATGGAAAAAAATAGCTAAAATTTACTGCAGCTTAACAATGAAAGAAAGCAGAAGTTAAAAAAAGGCCTTAAACGAGGGTAAGCAGAAAGTGGTAAAAACATCCTGCCACTAAACAATAGTTCTAGCACAAGTATCGACGACGACAATGATGATGTCAGGTTAACAAATGGTTGCAATTTAGTTGAGGGCAAAGAAGAGAAAAAAAAAGAACAGTAAGAATTCAAAAACTTTAACAAGCGAAAGATCAGCAGTATTTGGTTACACTGTACAACACCAACAACAATAACAAGGAAAGGGAAACAATTGTTTGCTTTTGTATTTTCAGTTTTGTAAAAGGCTAAGAGAAAGTGAAGCAGAAAAGTTTCATTTTTCTTAAATTAATGCTTGTGCATCAATATTCATGTAGTTGCAATTGAAAAATTTTTAGAAAATCTTTTTGTGTTTCTTTAGTTTCCTTTTTTCTTGGATTTTTTTTTGTTCGCCATCGTTAAATATTTGTGGCTTGCCAAGGATAATGTCAGCCAAATAAATACCTACAACATCCTCAATTTGTTAAAAGTTGCCTCTTGCTAACAATCTTCCAAGCCACTGGTTGGCTTCTTACCTTCTTCCCTTCTTCTTGGCCTCTTTGTTATACGGTAATCAAAGATTACAATGCATACGAAAGTAGCAGTCGTATTCACTGCCATTTCAGAGAGAGTGAGAAAACTTTAGAAAAGAATACACTGGCATTTGCAAATTCCGCCTGTTTAAGACAGACGAATTTTTCAATTTTCTACTGCTAAACACGTTCGACTTCAGACCAGAGCTGCCGTTGTTTGTTATTTTTAACCAAACATTATTTTATCATTTACAATATATATACAATAAATTAATTTCAATATTAATAGAACAGAATATTCTTTTATATTAAATTTGAATTAAGATTCTATAGGCTAATTGTTCGAAATTTTAATTTAAATCTCAGAAAGACATGATAAATATTCCAAGGCACAAAGGCAAGTCAACATCAGTTTTTATTCAACTTACACAGCAGAGCAGAACAGTTGTTTTCGAAAGACGCAACCCTTTCATCATCAGTGCTCATGTGTATTGTGTTTGTCACCACTTATTAGGTGGCTTAGTTGAATGTGATAACAGTTCCTATTTACACAAATTTTATTGTGAAAAAAATACGGGAACTGTATCAACCTGATGTTAACATGTTATTGTTATAATACCCGTGTTACCGTTTGATTATTTTTCTTCATGTCCCATTTTTCTGAATTTTTTGTTCCATCACACCTAAGTCAAACTTTTTTGGTTTGAATTTTATACTTAAGTACATGTGAACGTTTTTCCAATTTTTATTATTGGGTAGCTCAAGCCATAGCTTAAATTTGTATGTAGTACCCAATAATAAAAATTGGAAAAACGTTCACATGTACTTAAGTATAAAATTCAAACCAAAAAAGTTTGACTTAGGTGTGATGGAACAAAAAATTCAGAAAAATGGGACATGAAGAAAAATAATCAAACGGTAACACGGGTATTATAACAATAACATGTTAACATCAGGTTGATACAGTTCCCGTATTCTTTTTCACAATAAAATTTGTGTAAATAGGAACTGTTATCACATTCAACTAAGCCACCTAATAAGTGGTGACAAACACAATACACATGAGCACTGATGATGAAAGGGTTGCGTCTTTCGAAAACAACTGTTCTGCTCTGCTGTGTAAGTTGAATAAAAACTGATGTTGACTTGCCTTTGTGCCTTGGAATATTTATCATGTCTTTCTGAGATTTAAATTAAAATTTCGAACAATTAGCCTATAGAATCTTAATTCAAATTTAATATAGCAATATAAAAATGTTCGTTAAAATTATTACTACAGAATATTCTTTTGTTTCCAATAAAATAAGTCTATTTTGAATCTGGTTATTTTTTCACATTTGGTAACTTTTTCAAATGGCAGCTCCAAAAAAAAACAATAAAGCAGCAAAAAATTAGTTAAATTTTCCTTCAAGTACAAATAAAAACTTAGATATTTAATGATTTATAAGAAACAGGCGGTTGCTACTCTCTTTTATGTATTTGCGAAAAAAACATGGTCGTCTGTCTATTCTTCTTCTTGTTCTGTTGCGTTACTTTTCAATTGTTAATTTCGGTTTCCAATAAAATAAACGAAAAATTGTGTACTTGAAATGAAAATGTTCATGTTTGTTTTGTGGTGGATTCGTGCTGAGTTTGTTACGAGTGGTTGCTTTATTTATGAAAGCATGCAGTGAGGTGTGTATGTGTGTGTGTGTGCATTTGTGTTTTATATATTAAACGCATGGGGAAATGGGTGTAGTTTCTTGAAAAACCGTTTTACTGCAACTCACCTCAATACAACTTCGTCGGTTGTCATGATGACGATATTTATTGTTGCATACTTTAAGGATCAACTTAAAACGCTACTTCACAGTTTGTGTTTGTTATTGAGACGCTTGCACGTTAATTTAATTTCAAACTGCAATTAAAGAAAAAAATATTTTTTATAAATAAAATGTTATTAAATGCATGTATGAGTATCAATTTATGTTGTGATAAAAATAATATATGCGCAATTTTACTTTTCAGAATACTCTGTCTAAAAGGGAAATTTGATAAATATAAAGAAAAAAAATTTTTTGGAGAAAAGTAAATTTAGGAAAATGTACTTTCTTAAAAATTTTGTTTTAAGGTACTTTGTTTTCAAAAGTACTTTCTTACTATATCAGGCAGCTACATTTAAATACTGGTAATTATTTGTAAAGAGATTATGGAAAAAGTATAATTTTGAAAAAAAATTTATATTCGGAAAAATTTTTTTTGAAAAATCCGTTTTCAGAAAAAGTGCTTTTCGGGAAAGTATGTTTCGGAAAAAATATGTTTCGGAAAAAGCTCTTTTCAGAAAAAGTATTTTTCGGAAAAAGGCACTTTTCGGAAAAGGTACATTTCGGAAAAGGTACAGTTCGGAAAAAGTTCTTTTCCGAAAAAGCTCTTTTCAGAAAAAGTGCTTTTCGGAGACAGTATTTTCGAAAAAAATATTTTTCTGAAAAAGCTTTTTTCGGAAAAAGTATTATTCGGCAAACATCTACTTCGGAAAAAGTATTTTTCGCTCAAAGTTCTTTTCGGAAAAAGGTCTTTTCAGAAAAAGTATTTTTAGGGAGCAGTACATTTTGGAAAAAATATTTTTCCGAAAATTTTCTTTTCGGAAAAAGAGCTTTTAGGAAAAAAAAAACTCTTTTCAGAAAATGTGATTTTCGGAAAAAGTACATTTTGAGAACAATATTTTTCCTTAAAGGTTCTTTTCGGAAAAAGGTCTTTTCAGAAAAAGTATTTTTAAAGAGAAGTACTTTTTGGAAAAAATATTTTTCCGAAAATTTTCTTTTCGGAAAAAGAGCTTTTAGGGGAAAAAACTCTTTTCAGAAAATTTGATTTTCGGAAGAAGTACATTTTGAGAACAATATTTTTCCTTAAAGGTTCTTTTCGGAAAAAGTACTTTTTGGAAGAAGCTCTTTTCAGAAAATTGCTTTTCGGTGAAAGTATTTTTGGAAAAAGTATTTTATGGAAAAAGTATTATTCCGCAAAAAATATATTTCGTAAAAGGTATTTTTTGCTAAATGTTCTTTTCGGAAAAAGTACTTTTTGGAAAAGCTCTTTTCAGAAAATTGCTTTTCAAAGAAATATTTTTAGAAAAAGTGTTTTCTGGAAAAAGTATTATTCGACAAAAATATATTTCGCAAGAAGTATTTTTCGCTAAATGTTCTTTTCGGAAAAAAAATCTTTTCGGAAAAAGTGGTTTTCTGAAAAAGGCACTTTTCGGGAAAAGTACTTTTCGGATGAAGTACTTTTCGGAAAAAGTTCTTCTTGGGAAAAGATCTTTTCAGAAAAACTGCTTTTGGAACAAGTACTTTTTGGAAAAAGTGCTTTTGGAAAAAGTGCTTTTTGGAAAAAGTACTTTTGGGAAAATGTGCTTTTTGGAAATAGTACTTTTTGGAAAAAGTACTTTTGGGAAAAAGTACTTTTTGGAAAAATTAGATTATTTTCAGATTCTGGAAGGAACCGTTTACATGATGATAAAAGTGAGCTTGATCAATATATTTTGCATAACTAAGTATTTGTAACGTCCGTGTAGTTTATATTGTAGCTCTGAATATCCATTTGCTAATAATCTGCCTTCGGAAACCTTCCACTGTTCATGTCATTAATGTTCATTGAATGTTTCTTATTAAATTTCCAACCTTTTACTTACGTAAAATAAGAATATGTAAAATATTATTATGTTCTGCACTTTACAGTGACTAAATATTTTTATTGACTCAGAAAAGTGAATCCATGTCTAGGTGCATTTAATTTTAAAGCAACTCAAGTATTAAATTATAGTTATTTGCTTCAGCCATGCTGCTTGCTGGCAAATACTTATGAATGCTAAAAAACAGCAACGAGAAAAAAGATCTTGAACTTCTTTTGCTCTTATCTCATATCATCTTGACAAGAATTTTTCTTTGCTGGCAGGCAGACAGTAAAAGCTCCTAAGAGTCGTAAGTAGACGATATTAATTGTTAAAAATTTGCTATGGGAACGCCACAGTTTAATATTCTGCCAGTGCTGTAAACTTTGCCTGTAGGAAAAATGTGGCTTGTGTGTGTGTGTGTGTTTAGTATCTACTTCAAGTATTTTTATCTTTAAATCTGTGTAATTGTCTCATTTTATTATGTGCGAATATTTAACTGGTCTGAAGACCAAATAAAGCTTTAAAAATGCAACAAGATCTTAATATTTCTTTGCAAAAAGAAAAGTATGAGTAAATAAAGTTGTATTCTTTTTGGATCTTTAGTTTAGTTTCATGGTCAGTGCTTTTGCCGGAGATATAAACTGAGTCAGTACACCGGGGAGTTGTTTTTTTTTTCAAGCTACGAGTTATAATTAAACAAGTAAGAGCCTTATATTCGGCTATAGAGAATCTTTTATGCGCTAATTATGTAAATCACGGAGTGTTAGTTACTCATATTAGAAGTCAATTATTCTAGTGGTTTGTGTTGATTTTTTTTTATAAAAATCTGAAACACTTCACACAGTCTGCTGAACATTTTTCTGACTACTGGTAGATGCTAATTGAGAGCAGCACTATTGCATTGTAAGGGAAATTCATTAACTCAAGGAATCACCAAACAGCCCTCGTATATGAAACGTATTTTAAAAAAATCATTTAAATAAACAAAATTATGGGTATCTTTTGCTTGAAAGTATACCTTTTTGAGCTGCAGTCTAAAGTAGAGCAAGAGGCCGAAGGTCTTGGGTTCGATACCGCACTGACTCACGCATATGGCATCGAATTTATCTGATCTGAATTAGTGCGACCAAGCATTGATTGCTGTCGATCTTTTCAAAAGTCAAAGTCATAATAAGGCCACTGAATAGTAGCGACATTGAAGGACGCTGTCATGTACGGGTATTAAAGAGTATCGGTAGTAAAGCAAAACTTTCGCCACCAAACTTTTCTCTCTTCTTATCTTTCTCCATGCGCCTCCTCCTTTTTATAGTTTGGGAAAAATGCATTGCATGAACAGAGGTCATCTCCCCTGACCCGTGTGGCCCTACTGTTGCGACATGTCGTATCAATTACTGTTTAATGCAATTTCGCCATTTGTCATGTTGTTAGAGAAAAACTACCCAACTGACCATACATCAAACGTCTCAAGGACGTTGTCGATCAGTCTGTCACCAGTTTGAATAATTTTGATAAATTTTTAGTTGCAAAACTGAACTGAAGATTACTTACTATGTCCATTAAAACTTCATGCATTAAATAATCCCCCAGCAGAAAACTTATTAAATTATATTGCAGAACACAAAAAAGAATCAAATGAAAATATGTAAAGCGTCTTAATAAGGATCAGTGATAATTCTAATGATATTGTCATTTAAATGGTAATTAATGGAAACATTAGAGAAATTGTCAGTTGTAGAGACACAAGGCGGAAATGTAGCCTTTGTGGTGGTGTTTGAACCGGCATTTGTATGAAAATTTCCTTACTGATCTGTTTGAGAGCTTCCCCAAGGCTGTAACGTTGTTGTGCGTCTGTCCCACTACTATTCAGCACACAGTGGAATGCCAGTCCTAGTTAGCAAAAAAAATTTGCTACTTAAACCCAAGAAAGATAAAATAAAGATTACGCCAACAAGTTGAAATAAAAATACTTTTCTGCGCATGATGGAACTCTGACGTCACTCAACTTGTGTTCTGATTGGCTAATTAAATTCAGCTGGAGAACTATTATGTTATTGTAAAAACAGGACAGTGGGGCAAATTGCGATTTTTCAAATTAAATTTGTTTGATAATAAATAATATAAAAAAATTATTTTATTTTCCACTTGTTTTTATTTAAAATTGTTAATTTATAGTTATTTTATATAAATATTGAACCCAAGTGCTAATTATTTTTCTTTTTTCCCCATTCAAAACAATTTGTTTTGCTTGCAAAATATCAGCCATAACTTCCTTTGAGCTTCATTTCTTGGAAAACTATAAAATGACACATTTTTTTGAAAACAAACAAATTTTTGATAACATAATTACATTTGAACACAATTATTTCTCACTTGTTATTTTGCTGTCACTTTGTTTGCAATTGCCCACTGCACTTTTCATGTTTGCTCTTTTTGTTCTCTTTTCTCTTTAATTTAGGTTTTTTGTTTACAGTTTATGAGCTTTAAAAATCAAGTTTTAATAAGTTTTTTACACTTTAAGTTATTAATAATTATTTTAATATATTTATTTTAAAATATAACGCAGTTTATTATAAAATATAACACAAAACTTGCACTTTCATAAATCCGATTTCATTTGCTTGTTGGAAATCTCTCTGAGTAAATAAAATATTAATTTTGTACGAGGAAGTATTAGTTTTGTATATAATAAACATTTGACAATCTCTTCGAGGGAACAAATGCGTCATCAAACGGTAAATCATGCGCAAGGCGTAATCTTTATATTAGCCCAGTTCACAATCTCGAGCAAGTAGTCTAGCATCGTAGCATGAGCAAAATAATTGTACTCTACACCAACAAAATACATTAGCCCAATTCACAATCCTGTGCAAATGGTCTAGCATTATAGCATTTGCAAATTAAGAGAGTATTTGAGAGCACTTTCAATGTATTTTGTTGGTGTAGAGTACAATTATTTTGCTCATGCTACGATGCTAGACTACTTGCTCGAGATTGTGAACTGGGCTATTGAAAATGCTCTCAAATACTCTCTCAATTTGCAAATGCTATAATGCAAGACCATTTGCACAGGATTGTGAATTGGGCTATTATCATTCTTGCTTAAACCAATATTGCTAACTCTCACAATCTCTCTCTCTCTCTCTCTCTACCACTTTTTCTTGGCCATTCTGTCTCAACTTTGTGTACTTTAAAACATTTGAAAATTTTCTTCTCATCTTTCATCTGTCCCTCAATACTATCCCCTCCCTTCTAGTTCCGGCGCAATGCACTGCATATGTAGAGACCATCCCCTGAGTGCTAGTCCAAGATAAAATTAAAAAAAATTAAACATATTAAAAATTAGGTCCCAGTGTGCAATAATCGCTGCATATTTTACACTCAATAGAGAAACGAAAGAAATGGCAAAACTAATTCAAATAATTGCACTCTAATTAAAATATGGACAGTCAATACAAAAACAAATTTATAATCGAAATGAATAATAAATGAACACAACGACGAGCAAATAAAATAGAAACAAAAAAAAATGGAAAACACAATTATGCAGGGGAACAACCTCTGGATAAACAAAAGCAACAAATAAATATTACACATGTAAAAATGCCATTAACCAAATCAACACCTAAACACATTGATCTCTGATGCGGAGACGTTGCAGAAGGTATGCAAAACAGCAGATAACGAAGGCACTGACTGCATGCTGCTGTCTGCACGATAAGCCTCTTGATTCATACCTGTTAAATGGGCAACAGAAGAAAAAAAAAATAAAGAAATGATACCAATTTGCCACGCATTTAAAATATAAATTTCAAAGCAATAATTTTTCACAGCAAATAAATATTTTTCTCACCTTTTTGTTTCATTTCTTTTTTTTTATTTAATTTTTTCCTTATGCACTGCAAATCTAAGTTATGCCAAAAATGTACTGCACACGCACAGTTGCCAGCCCAGAGCACTAGAGCCAATAAGTCGCAATAAGAACAACATGTGCTGCATACAAAACAACTTTGTAAACAACAACAAAAAGAAACCATGCAAAATATAAAAGTTGTAACCGAAATTTATTTTCAATACTGGCTACAACGTGCATTTGAAATTATTTTCAAGTTGCATGTTTTGTTGCTTGCTGTTATTGTTGCTATTGCTGCTTTGAATAATTTTGCCACAAGAAAAATTCCAATTCCAAGATTCATGGTGGGAGTCCAATATGAAGACAAATTCAAAGACGCAACCAAGAAGACGGCGACACATATTAAACAGATGACTTGGATACGATACTCGTCGTATTCCAGCACATCAAATTCATCGATGCCAATACACGACAACCCCAACAGGTTACAAGGATGGATGAAATTCGTTTATTTAAAGGAATTAAATCATTAACACTTGTATGCACTAGAGATATTCGTCAGTCACTTGCCTGCCGATTTACAAGATGTACATGATTTACATCTTATGGAAACTATATTTCTATCATAGTTGAAAATTTTGTTCGAATATGAAATAAATTTACTATGGAGTTTCTCCTTTTTTTAACACCAACTTTAACCCTGTAAGCCCTCCAGGGGTTCTTTAATTACCATCAAGGCACACAATATTAATGTTCACTTTCTCTTCAGATTATCGCTTGAAGAGAAAACAAAATGAAGGCCGAAGAGACACATAGAATCCGTAATACGTTATACGCCGCCTTTTTCAACTGACAGCAGAGTACTTCTGCGTCAACGCAAAGTACGAAAGTTGCCCAACTTTTAACTTTTGACGTACGTTGAATACTTTGACAAACATCAGTAAGTTTTTCAAATTGATTTGATTATTTTTTTTTTATTTTGTGTTCAGGAAAAATTAAATGAGACATAAAAAATTGTATATAACAAAGAAATTTAAGTTTCATAAATAACATGGAGAACAGACAACTCATTTAATATTCGTCAACAAAGTTGTTATTAAGGCAACCATCTCCGTTGATACGTTCATGTCAGTTAAAAAATGTGACGCATAACATATGACGGATTCTATGTGTGTCGGGCTTAACCTCCTAAAAATATGCAACTCTTTTAATATTCATCAACAAAGTTGTTATTAAGGCAACCATCTCCGTTGATACGTTCATGTCAGTTAAAAAATGTGACGCATAACATATGACGGATTCTATGTGTGTCGGGCTTAAGCTCCTAAAAATATGCAACTCATTTAATATCCGTCAACAAAGTTGTTATTAAGGCAACCATCTCCGTTGATACGTTCATGTCGGTTAAAAAATGTGAGGCATAACATATGACTGATTCTATGTGTGTCGGGCTTAAGCTCCTAAAAATATGCAAACGTTTCTTACAACTATTTAGCCTAAAAATGCTAGTAGTCGTGACGAAATCGATTGCGTGTGGCAACGGTTCAATGCATAACATTGTAACCGTTTTATGTCGACTACGAATGCGACAATCGTAATACGATCCATAATCTCAAGCTTATTGGTACTTTCTCGTTAGAGGGCGCCATTGGCGAAGACACACTACAATGTTAATTGAAAGAAATTTGCATTTCCGAGGTAATCCTTCTGAGTCCGAGGGTTGTTTTTAATTTGTCATGCCCTAGAGCAGTGAATTTAGTGGTTGTCTACCGCATCGAATCGTCTTGAATCCCTCAAAAAGGAGGTCGGTCTGGGAAGCTTCATATTTGGCACCCCATTTAAGACTAGCAAAATATTACAGCCTAATGACGATGCCGAACTCACATACGATGATGAAGAACTGCTTCGCCCTCCTCTTCATCTTCACTGTTCTCTGCAGTAATCGTTATGTAAATGTTGCCAAAAGTCCCAAAGATTCAGTTTCCTGCCAGTTTCGCCAATTGGCGTTAACGATTATTTTATCGGGATCTTAACACGCCCATAGCCAGTCCCCTAGTCCAAGGACATTAGAAATTTAAAGTGAATACCGAGATTAAAGCCAATTCAGCCACAAGCCAAAAACTCTTTTCAGAAACCTTACAATGAGCATCCCATAAATAAGCATTTGGGCACAGAGGACGGCGCCATTCAGTTGTTGTACAATTATCACCTACAGACTATGCAACAGTTTTTGGCCATCACAAAGTCTTAGAATTACAATCAAGTAGCTCCTAACACTTGCGAAAAGGCACTGGTACTTCTGCTTGGAACGTCTAGGCATGCACTACGATGACCATTGCGGGAGTTGTTTCGACGACGAAAGAGAAGAGCTTAGGCTTAGGGATCTGTGCTATATTCTTTCCTGCGAGATCTGGACTGTCTGAGTGATGCTGCTCCGGCTACCATAGTGGGTGTTGTGAAAAGCACCGGGTGGCTCGTATATCATAGGAGTCTATAGGGCGTGGTTCTTTGAGCTTCACAATGCCCTTTTTTATCGAACCGAACCTGACTTTCCAATAAAACAGTATTGGCTGTAACTAGAGATGTGCGAGTGAGTAAAATTAAGCTTTACGATTCCGAAACTGAAATTTATTCACGCACGACGAGATTTAAGGAACGCACGCTCACGAACGCATTATTTATAATCACTCACTTTCACCCACGATGTTAACAATTTTGCAAAATCGCCCACGCTCACAGTAAAATTGTTCTCGTGTGTGAATGTATAGCCCCTTTAGGAAATAAAATAACCGGTTTATAAAAACACTAATTATAAATTAACTATTTTGGAACTGACTACAAATTGGTTTAAATCGAATGCAGATATCAGCCAAACAACAAAATTAAAAAATTTTGAATTTAACTTTTATTTTAAGTCATGAAATGTGCTTGCATTTTTATTTAAAATCAGTATCAACGTTGTAAAAAGATATCTTTATTATTATTTTATACCCTCCAAAAAAGACATTAGAGGGTATATTCACTTTGTCATTCCGTTTGTAACCCATCGAAATATCCATCTCAGACCCCATAAAGTATATATATTCTTGATCAGTGATGAAATCTAAGACGAACTGAGCATGTCCGTCCGTCCGTCTGTGGAAATTACGATTCAGTCCAAACAAAAAGAGCTAGACTCTTGAAATTTGGTATAAATATATCTTGAAGGATAGCACAGGTCAAGTTCGGAAATGGGCTGAATCGGGCAAGAGGGAAAAAAAGTTTCCCTAAGAAGAACAAAACCAACCCAGAAAAAACAACATAATTTTTAAAGTTTTTTGGTTATTTTGTTAAGCAAATGATATATTTTTATGTCAAATACGGTCCAACGCCTTAAACTGGAGCCATAAAATAAAAAAAATTTATTTGTGGACCCCGCCCACTTTATTGGGCGTTATTATATGCAAAAATATCATAAAAATTTAACAAATTGTTTTACTTAAGCCTACATTCCTTAAAAATAAAATGTTTAAGCTTTAATGACGAAGCTGAGACGATACCTGGTACTACTCTGCCCTACCCCCTCCTTCCCCTTCACCACTAAATGAGCCTACCAAAAAAAAAATTTTTAATTTTGTGTGTAATCATCCCAAGCATTTATTTTTAGAGTTTTATGACTGCCTGTTGCTGCCCACCCTCTCCTCCCCCTTTGCCCGCTATATGACCCTATTAAAAATAAATAAATTTTTTTTTTTAATTTTGTGTATAATCATCCCAAGCATTTATTTTTAGAGTTTTATGTCTACCTGTTTCTGCCCTACCCCCTCTCCCCCTTTGCCCTCTAAATGACCCTATCAAAAAAAAAGAAATTTTAATTTTGTATATAATTATCCCAAGCATTTATTTTTAGATTTTTATGACAAAGGTGAAATATTTCCCCCACAGCCCTTGCCAGAGCGACCCCACCAAAATACAGTTTTTATACCCTCCACAGAGAATTGGACCTCATGAAGTAAATATGTATATTCTTGATCAGTGATGAAGTCTAAGACGGTCTAGCACTGCCCATACGTTCGTTTGTGGAAAACATGATATTGTTTCGTTTTGAACCCAGCCCCCTTTAGTGGGCGTTGACGTACGATATTATATAAAGGAACTTTGTGCCACCAAGTTAAACATTTTAGATTCACTTACTAAATATTTGGAGGGTATTTAAGATTCGACCCGGTCGAATATAACGTTTTTATAGTTTCTGACAAACTATTGCGGGCGAAGCTACTTTCAATTAAATTTATATATGGACACCCGCTGTGCGTTGTGCAGCAACGCATGTTTTTACCGATTAGCAGTATAGTCTGAGAAAAACGGGTAACACTCTCCTCTGGTACGCACATTCACCGAGTTATCTACTGTAGCAGCGTAGGGAATACAACGGAGTCAGCAAAATGCTAATAACTTGTAACGAGCAAAAGGTTGGCGGTGCCAGCCTATATAAGGCGCAGTAATGCTGAACAGAATGTTTAGTTCTTGGGCAGCCGGCGTGGAGGTAAGTTGTTTGGTCTTTATATTCATTCTTAATTAATAATTCTTTCGGTTAGTTTCAGTGTCCGAAGGCGATTACAGAATTTGTCTACTAAGCGACAGTATTGTTAACCTGTGGGCATATTCTTGTAATCCACTAAAGCTAAAGTGTGGTAGGGGTAAATGACAACCTAAGCGACAGTACTGTTAACCTGGTTGCGCGTGGGCTTTTATCACAACGTCTTTCTCGTACTTTCGTCTTGGTCACTTTGACCACATACGGTTGCTATTGAAATTGCCTCCTTACCCTATTATTGACCACGTCGCCAAGAACCAGCCTGTGAAGCATCATTTTTACTATTGCTCAATAAACGCGTATAATCAAATCTTGGTCTTTTACTTGGCCATCGAGAGATCTCCCTGGAATCAACGAATTTATGTAACTGACCCTGGACGCCGCTGAGCTCTACCTCAGCAACCAGCGGAAACGTGTCGTTACAAACTGCGCACTGATTCATGCGGTTTCATCAAAAAAAAAAAAATTAAAACAGCTGTTAATATTTGACCGCCACTGTAGTTTTAAAGTTTTAATTAAAACTTATTTAACTGGATTGCAAAAGCATTCCTAATAGAGGAACTTGGCTTCCGGCAAACAATCATACTTTTAGACACCTTTTGTTTACAAAAAAAAGCACACACACACACACACACACACTCACATGCACACACATCTGCATTGCAAATGTATTAAAAATATTTGCAACTTATTGCAACAATAAAAAGCGATTCTAACAAATATTTTTATTAAGTGGAAATTTTATTGAACTCTCCTCTTCTCACATGTTTGGCCAAAGCAAATAAGCAAAAACCAAAAAAGAAAAAAAAGAAAAACAAATAAATAAATGATAAATAGAAAATATTACGACCAAAAGTGTACAGATTGAATGGATTATTTAAAATTGAAAAACATTTCATATGCATCGCCTAAAGAATGGGGTTGAAGTTGAAGAAACTCATTTATTTAGCAGCGCATATGTGTGGAAACGGAACGTGTTTGCAACACATGTTGCCGCAGCCAAAAGCAACTCCATTCGCTATGGAATGCAGGCTGCATGTGGCATAAACAAAAAATAAATACATAAATATTGTCAATAATAATTAACATACTGATGCGAATGTTATGTCGTGATAGAAAGTGGCTTTTATATGTCAATTGCTTTCAAATGCGGGCTATAACTACTCGTATTGAAAAGAAAAAGATCTCTTGGCGTACGCGCTGGGAAAGAAATTGGAACTTAATGGCTGCAAGCATTATGGGGCAATTAGCTTTGTCATTTCATTTCGAGGGGAAGTGGGCAATTGCACTTGCGCTAGTGTCCAAGTCCGCTATCAAATCTCCAATGCTGCTGCATATTATGTGGCAATTAGGCTGAAGAATGAAAATGGTGTGTTGTGTTGTGGACTGGGAAATGGCGATTATGGTAATTATTGAATTAAGAAGAGTGGAAAAATATTTGTGTAAAGAATTTTTAATGAGCTAAATTGTTTTCACCTCATTGCTGGCAACGTACACAGCCAAAGAACAACAACAACAACAACAAAAACGGTATTCAAAATGTTTCGCCTATCACTTGTACATTTTAAAGCCCACACACATGCCCAATAAACAAAAGCTCTGCTGGCCAGAGATGAAACTTTTGTTTTGCTAAAATTGTCCGTTTTCCAAAATAAAACAAAAATATTGCGATCACCATCTTCACTGCATGTATTACATGATCCCAATTCATACAACTTTTAGTAGGAACTTTTCCAAACATGTACGCTCTCGCTTCACATCCCTGACATCCATCAGTGCAACCTGTTTACGGAGTAATTTTTAAATTAAAAGTAGTAGCAGCCACAAAAAAATATATACAAAATTTATGCATTTTATAAATTAATTATGCCGTAATTATGCTCGAAGAACTGGAACAACTAAAAAAGTTATGCATGTGTGTGTGTGTGCATTAAATTTTAAAGACAAAAACTGCAAAAAAAAGACGAATAAATTTATGAGACCGGCAAACAGAAAGATTTTTAAAAAGAATCATAAACAAAAGGGCAGTACATTAAGTGCAACATCCACACAAACACTAAAGAGCATGAGTTACAATCAAGGAGCCACTTGACTTAAGAGAAATATAAAAGAAAGAGAAAGAGAGTTCTTCTGGTTTCTTGACCTCTTTCTAATTTTTATAATATTCTGATATTTTTAAGCTTAAGGTCTCTTTATTTTAATTTAATTCTTAATATCAATATTTCGTCACTCCTTTGTGTGACTTCTTCAGGAAATAAAAAAATTAATTTCCTGAAGAAGTCACACAAAGGAGTGACTAAATATTGAAATTAAGAATTAAATTAAAATAAAGAGACTTTAAGCTTAAAAATATCAGAATTTAATAAAAGAAAGAGAAAAAAGTTGGTGGTGTTTCTATTTCACACTCAATCTAAAGACCATTTCACATTTATCAAATTCAGATCAAGCATGTGTACTTGCATCAGGTCTTTCTTAGATGCAGCAGAACTATCGATAACTTTAGTTTGACAGCTGAGAATGTCAAACTGCGTTGACATTTCTTTTCAGTGGAGTTTGTTGGGAAGTCATCATGGACCGTTTAACACCACAACTAGGCTTCCAAATTGTAGAAATTTATTTTGAAAAAAATCCCAAGTCAGAATGTTATATTCGATCGGGTCGAATCTTAAATGTCCTACAAATATTTAATACATAAAAAGTCTATTTTGTCAGGGTCACTCAGGAAAGGATCGATGGAGAGACATTTCACTTTTACCATAAAACACCAAAAAAGAAAATTTCAAGGGTTCGGGTCTTTTCGTTTGGACTGTATTGTGATTTTCACAGACGGACGAACGTGGTTAGATCGTCTTGGATTTTATGGGGTCTTAGAGGGATATTTCGCTACGTTACACACGGAATGACAAAGTGAATATACTGTCTAATTCTTTTTTGGAGGGTATAGCAATAAAATAAATAAATAAAGTAAATCTGTTGGCCAAGTTCACAGAGTTCTTCTTTGTTTTTAACTCAGACCAGCACTAGAAAGAAGGGTATAGTATTGAGGCAACAGATGAAGAAAGATAAGAATATTTTGTAGCTATTACACCCGATTACTTCGCCAGCTAGTTTTTTTTGGCACAGGACCGTCAAAGGTGGATGCGGTTCCTCTGCTCTTCAGTACATGAGAATGTCAATCGCTGTCAGTGACCAGAGCTATGCCTTCATCACTGAAATAGGCCCTAATGCTGACCAGAAGAATTTGACACATGACTGAGCACGGAGTCAAACCCATAGTCTGGTGATCGTAGCTCTCCACAATTGTCCTACCGAGAGAATTATTCGAATTTCAATTCACTAATCTAGTAAAGAATCGACCAAGACCCATGCTTTGAGGCAACGCCAGACCAGTCGAAAAAGTCGTCGCTGTTCATGAAAGTGAGCAGGAGAGTTCAAGCTAGTCGATTTCGTGTCGGTAACAAGAACTCGATTTCTCGCTGACCCGAACTAGAAGAATTTGGCGGTGTGAGGCTGAAAAATTCATTTGATCCAGGAACTGAAGTAGATTTAGACAGCGACGTGTGCTTTGCTGAAAAAAACCATCATCACCGACGAAGGCCACTTCGGGATGAATTGCTATGTGAAGAAACAAAATTGTGAATATTGGAGAATAGGAATTCACATGAGACTCAGGGGCATCCAAAGCATATCGAAAACATTACTGTTTGGTGTGTATCTAGGGCTGACGACATCGTCGCTATAGCTCGATAGCTACCAGCTTCTTTTGCTCTGAATTCGATTAACTGGATTTCAACTGCAAATGGTTTTAATAGGAAGACACTACGTGTCATGCAGCTCATGTCACACTGTGATAATCAGCACGTGCGATTTGATGTCATGGTTATCTCACTTGGATGTGATCTGAAGTGTCCACCAAGATCGTAAGATTTGACCTCATTAGACTTTTTCTAATGGAGTTTTCTTAAGTCGCAGGTGTATACGAATAAGATAAAAACAATACGGATTCTCAAAACCAACGCAGCCTGATTTATGCGCCAGAGACAAGGAAAATTCACCATTTGTGATGCATTCCCAACAGAGAGGCCGTGGCAGACATTTGATCGATGTTATATTCCGCACAGAATAGCAACAATAACGATTTCAAATGATTAAAACATTTTGTCGAATTTTTATGATCACCACTAGCGCATGGTTCTGTGTTTTAGTTATTGTCAGCCTGTTGCTGTGATTAAAGCATAGACTTACTGATCACTAAAGCGGCTTTCACACTATAGGACTGAGTATTAAGATTTGTCAACAAATCGAAATAATATGAAAAGTCTTATAGTGTGAAAGCGATCTTAAGTAAAATATCATAGATTGAGAAGTAAAATTTGGCACAGCGATGGCTCTCTCCATTTTTTTTTTAATTTTTCTAAAAGCTGAGACATTTCATATTATCAGGGCTGTTTTTGGCAACATCTTATTACAGAGATTTCATGAATTGTTTTTAGCGGGATGGTGTGAAAGCGATGTGTATTGATACTTTAGATTTTTCGGCATCTCAGGCATTCTCAAAAGAGAAATTCGATTGAAAATCATACGACTCAGTCATATAGTGTGAAAGCGGCTTAAACAATACCGATAACAGTCGACGCTTTCACAAAATATAGAGCAGAGTTACAGCATCCTCTCTTGTCGTTCCTGTAACTAAAATTTACCGCCAAATTAAAGATTCAAATTACTTTTTCACATTCTCTATCTTCTCATATTTCTTCAACTGTTCTCTCTGTACTATTCCCTCCTCTCTAGTTCCGGAGCAATGCATTGCGTATATAGGGGTCATCCCCTGAGTGCTGGTCCTAGTAAAACAAAGACAAGGAAATGTGCGTAGCTCAGAGAATATTGCTGCTGTAATGCAAAATATGTGAAGAAGGCGCCAAAATTTTGATTCGTCGTCGATCTCAGCCTCACTTTGATTGATTGAAAAATTTTACGTAAAAATCTTGACTTGCATGTCTACCAAAATACAAGTAACACAAAAATTGAAGGCAATCGACCAGCGTTTTCGCCCCCTTGGGAAACGGGCCAAAGATGAAGTTGTTAATCAAAGAATTGTGTTAAGGGATAAAACCCATTTCTGATTAAATGGTTTCTCTTTAGGATTCATTGTGGCAGAAATTTATTGCTATATGTAATTTAATTAGTATTAAGAGGTAATTGTTCGTAACGTGCTTTTAGTTCAGAAATGCAAGGGAAAGTAAATATAAATTTAATTATCCAATTTTCACAGCAGAGCAGAACAGCTGTTTTCGAAGGCCGCTACATTTTCGTCATGCTGTACCCAAGTGCACTATGATTGATCCCATATAATGCACTGGCCTAATTTTGCTGTTACTTAATTAATTCCTTGAAACTTTGCAGACAAACCAGCAAAACGACATAAATTAATTATAATATTTTCATTTCAACGTGTTTTTAGTTCAAAAATACACGATACAAATTCCAAAGAACAGGGCAAAGTCACTATCAGTTTAATTATACAATTTACTCAGCAGAGCAGAACAGCTGTTTTCGAAGGCCGCTACACTCAGCACTCATGTAATATTTTGTTTGATCTCATACACTGTCCTGGCCTAATTCTAGATGGCGTGCACTCATATCACCTGCTGTTACTTATTTAATTCCTTCACACTTTTCAGACAAACCAGCAAAACGACAGAAATTAATCATAATATTTTCATTTTAACGTGTTTTTAGTTCAGAAATGCATGATACATATTCCAAGGAACCAGGAGAAGTCAATATCACTTTAACTATGCAATTTACTCGGCAGAGCAGAACAGCTGTTTTCGAAGGCCGCTGCATTTTCATGTATATTTTGTTTGAACTCATGTAATATTTTGTTTGAGCTCATACACTGCCCTGGCCTAATTCTAAATGGCGTGCACTCATATGACCTGCTGTTACTTATTTAATTCCTTCAAACTTTTCAGACAAACCAACAAAACGACATAAATTAATCATAATATTTTCGTTTTATTTTATAAACATTCAATTCTCTTTATTTTCACTGGCATCAACATTTTGATATCAGATTCGTGTGTGCGTTGCTGAAATGTAAACACTCGTGATAATGATAATTATGCTTGAAAATATTCATTCTCATTATTTTGAATTAAATAACAAATGACTTGAAATTTTTGGATATATTTTTTTTTATTAAAAGTTTAAAAACTTTCAATGTCTGAGCCAAAAAAGTGTACATGCAAACACGTCAACACTTTGGATTTTATTTTATTTATTAAAGAAGCACAAAATGAAATTAAATCTCCAACAATATGTTTTCAAAAGAGATACAAAAGCAAAAAAAAAAGACTCCAACATCACACAATTATGAGTGGCACTGCATGTGTGTGTGTGTATGTGAATGTGTGTTGTTGTTGCTGCTTGGAAAAACAACCATAATTATTTAGAGTCCAGTGTAAATTGCTTCTGTGCGTATGGTTGGTTGCTTGCATGCAGACATATTTTCAAGTACACAATTGTGCAGCTCCCACATGAACGCTCATGGATTATTAAACAGCATAAAAACTACAGAGAAAATCATAATAACGACGATTATGACGTTGATGTGGAAGTGAATTGGGATGCCTGCGATACGAGATGATGATGCTGTGCACTATGCGATTTTAGTTTCATAATGAACCTCTCCGCTATTACAGCGAAGAAGTAGGTGTGTGTGTATGTGTGTGCACCTGCTACTCAAAAGGCCTTTATATTTTAGGCCATCAAGGAGACAAAGAAATAAGCGCACCAAAGAGACTATTGCTGCTGTATTTACGGCCAGATCTATTGGACAAAGTAATATTCGACCAGGTCGAATCATAAATACCCTGCAAATATTTAGTAAGTAAATTTAAAATGTTTAACTTGGTGAGACAGAGTTCTTTTAAGACATTTCTGTACCCACTTTTAAATCACTATTTTGAGAGAGTCATTCCGGGAAGGCCCGTGGGGGAGACTTTTTCACCTCTGCAAGATCAGAGAACATCTTAGCTCCTTATACGCTTAAGGAGTAAAAATTTCTCAATATATACGACATTTATTTTATCACCTTAAACTGGGTGCGAGGGCATGGGTCCACCGTGGGCAACATTAGGGCGGATAAGCTAGCTAGGAGAGGAACCACACTTCAGAGGGCCGACATTGACCTACTAAGTGGGATTCCACTCTCATCCTGCTGGAGACGCTTTGATACTGCACTATTCGAATTGGCTCAGGACAGGTGAACAAGTGTTGAGAATCCACTTGCGAGATATCTTATGAACCCGCCTAGACTCTAAAAGGACGAAGGATCTTTTGAATTTCGCAAAAGGTCATGTACGCAATATAGTGGCCACACTTACTGATCACTGTACCTTTGGGATCCATGCCAGGCGCATGGGTCTCCCCTATAATGACTACTGCTCCAGTTGCAATGACGAGGAGGAGGAGGAGGAGGAGGAGGAGGAGGAGGAGGAGGAGGAGGAAAGTATTGCACACTTCCTCTGCTTCTGTCCTGCAGTGCCTACAGTCTCTAGGTAAGACACGTTTTAGAGATATTTCGGAGATATCAGAGCTAGAACTGAGATACCTGATTCTCTTTATTAGAAGCTGTGGCTGGTTCGGTAGCTGACTCCTCAGAGGCGTGCGTGCACGAGCAGAACTTTTGTCTATTACGTATCCTACCGTCTAACTATCCTTCTTACCTAAACTCCGACTATCCCCTACTTCTTCCTCATCTCTCACCTATACACTTTTCCTTTCGCATACAGCTGGCACAAAGGGATCAAAATAATTGGACCGAAGCGGGCTGGACTCTACTTTTCCTTTTACCAGCAACCTGCTAACCTAATCTACACCATTTTTGCATATAATATCGTACATCAACGCCCACTAAAGGGGCGGGGTCCGAAAAGAGACTATATCATGTTTTCCACAGACGAACGTATGGGCATTGCTAGACCGTCTCAGACTTCATCACTGATCAAGAATATATATACTTTATGGGGTCCAATTCTTTTTGGAGGTCATTAATACTGTAGTTTGTCGGGGTCTCTCTGGCAAGGGCCGGTGGGGGAGACATTTCACCTTTGCCCTAAAATTCTAAAAATAAATGTTTGGGATAATGAAATGTAAAAAATTTTTTTATAGGGTCATTTAGGGGACAAAGGGGTGTAGGAGGTAGGGCTGAGAAGTACCACGTATCAGCTTCGTCATTAAAGCTTAAAAATTTTATTTTTAAGGAATGTATGCTTAAGTAACGCAATTCGTTAAATTTTTAATGTTTGCATATAATAACGCCCACTAAAGGGGCGGGGTCCAAAAATTAATTTTTTGGATTTTATGGCTCCAAGTTTAACGCGTTGGACCTTCTCTGACATAATAATATATCATTTGCTTAGCGAAACTAGTAATTGGTTTAGTTCTTCTTAGGGGAAGTTTTTTCCCTCTTGCCCGATTTAGCCCATTTATGAACTTGACCTGTGCTATCCTTCGAAATTTATCTGTACAGAATTTCAAGGATCTGGCTCTTTTCGTTTGGACTGTAGCGTGATTTCCACAGACAGACGGATGGACGGACATGATAAGATCGTCTTAGATCTCATCACCGATCAAGAATATATAAAGGGTGTTTTTTTATGAAGTTTTTTTTTATACGAATCACTCTGTTGTCTGACAGCTGTTTTGACAGTTTAAAGTGACGTCTCTACTCAGTATTGTTTGGCAAATCATCATGAACAGGTTAACTCCAGAACAACGCTTCCAAATCGTGGAAATTTATTTTCAAAAGCAGTGTTCAATTAAAAATGTTTATAGAGCACTTCGTGAATTTTATGGTGCACATAATCGTCCGCCTGAGACCACCATAAAGATCGTAATTACCAAATTTCGGTCTACATTCACTCTTTTGGATGCCAAGCCACCGAAAAGAATGAAAAGAGTGGGTACAGAAGAAAATATTGCTGTCGTTGAGTGGGTACGAAGAAAACGGCAATTCATCGATTCGTCGTCGTGCGCAAGAAGTTGGACTTTGTCCATCGACTTTATGGAAAATTTTGCGTAAGGATTTGGGTTTGGTGCCATACAAAATTCAATTGGTGCAAGAATTAAACCCACACGATCATCACATGCGCCGTGACTTCAGTAATTGGTCGCTTAATCAATTAGACGAAGATCCGCTTTTTTACCGCAAAATTCTCGTCAGTGATGAGGCGCATTTTTGGTTGAATGGATAAGTCAACAAGCAAAATTGCCGTATTTGGAGCAAAGATAATCCACACAGCGTTCAAGCATTACCAATGCATCCCGATAAATGTACTGTTTGGTGCGGTCTATGGCCTGGTGGAATCATCGGTCCTTATTTCTTTAAAAATGAGGAAGGACGACGCGTTACCGTGAATGGAATTCGATACAGAATTATGATCAATGAATTTTTGGTGCCAAAATCTCAAGATATGGATGGATAAACGAAATGTGGTTTCAACAGGATGGTGTCACTTGTCATACTGCGGGCGAAACAATGGACTTATTGAAAGAACATTTCAACGACAACATTATTTCGAGAAATGGACCGGTGAATTGGCCTCCGCGTTGGTGTGATTTGACGCCACTCCATTATTTTTTGTGGGGATACCTGAAATCATTGGTTACGTGGATAAACCAGCAACGATTGACGCTTTGGAAACCAGTATTCAACGTGTCATTGCTGAAATACGCCCTCAAATGCTTGAAAAGGTGGTCGAAAATTGGACCTCCACAATGACCTTTGTGCAAAATAGTCGTGGTGGCCATATGCCCGAAATTATATTTAAATGTTAAATGACAAGAAATTATCTACCAAAAAAAAAATTTTTTTTGGCCATTTCATAATTTGGCATGTGTTTTATTTAAATTTCAAATCAGCAAGCTCTTATAAAAACACCCTTTACATATACTTTATGGGGTCTCAGATGGATATTTCGTTGCGTTACAAACGGAATGATAAAATGAATATACCCTCCAATTTTTTTTGGAGGATATAAAAACATACTTCAAATATAACCGGAAATGAAAAAAATATATATCATATAATCGAATCAGTTTGGTGCTATAGTATTTCATACACAATAAAAATTGTCTAACTCGTTGTTTAAAAAGCGTAGTTGAGAGTAAAGAGACTTGAAGAAATAAAGAACTACATACAACCGAATATTCACAATCTTTTCTTTTTATAGAAATCTTTTCCTTTCAGACTTCCTTGTTGCGTAAGGCCTTTTGCTAGGCCCCTTACCTCCTTGCTTTTGCCGCTGTGCTGTTTGCTGCCATGTTTGGCTTTCTTTAATGTTGCTGCTACAATTATTGTTGCATTGAAATGTGCTCTTCAAACTTATAATCCCGCACTTGTTTTACGGTGTCGGAGTTGAGTCACATACTGGAAAGCATACGAGCCGTAGCATGCCACTGCACACAGCTGGTTAGTTGTGTAGGGGTGCAATGACTTTGGATTTACAAAATATTCAAAAACTCTCTACGTTATTTGAATAATAAATAATTTGCCACTTAATTAGTTTGAACTTTTTCATACGTCTCATCCATCCATCTTTTCTTGTTGTTGTTGTTGTTGTTTCTTTTCTTGTTTTATAAACAAGTGTATTGAAGTACAATAATTCCCAATAGATACTCGTCGTTAATTTGTTTAGTGATATAGAAAATATTTAATTTATTCAGTTCTTTTTTTTTCGAACAAACTCAAAAGGGTAATTGAAAACATGAGTATTATTAATTAAAGAAAAAATGCAACGATTGGATTATTCATTGAAAAACGTTTAGGCCCCAAAAACGGTTGTGTGGAAGCTAATTTTAAAAGGTTTTTATTAAATACCCTACAATAGAGTTTGTAGGGCGTTGGTAATTTTCTCTCTTTATCGTGTCCAATAGCAGTTTTACAGGGTACACATATTATGCTTTTCCGACCTATGGCGGGACTTAAGAATTATTATACCCTCCAAAAAAGAATTTGGAGGGTATATTCACTGTATCATTCCGTATGTAACGCAGCGAAATATCCCTCTAAGACCCCATAAAGTATATATATTCTTGATCAGTGATGAAGTCTAAAACGATCTAACCACCTCCGTCCATCTATGGAAATCACAATACAGTCCAAACGAAAAGAGCCACAACCTTGAAATTTAGTAGAAATAAATTTTTACTGATAGCACAGGTCAATGGGCTGAATCGGTCCAGGGGGGAAAAATTTCCCCTAAGAAGTACTAAACCAACCTCTAAAATCAATATAATTTGTAATTATTTTTGTAATTTTGTTAACCAAATCATATATTTTTAAGTCAAAGTAGGTCCAAAGCCAGATAATCAGAAAAATCCAGTTATGGACCCCGACCTATTTAGTGGGCGTTGAAATAATATATTACATGGAAAATTAGTGCAAATATTTTTTTTTTTTTAGGAGTAGGACCAGCACTCAGGGGATGACCCCTATATATGCAATGCATTGCGCCGGAACTGAAAACGAGGGGATAGTATTGAGGGGACAGATTAGGAAAGATGAGAAGATAGACAGTTGTTTTTGTAGCTATTTCAACCTTTTACTTCGCCGGCTGATTTTTGCTACAGGGCCGACGAAGGTGGGTGCTGTTACTCTGCTTTTTTAGTACATGATGGTGTCAGTCGCTGCCAATTACGTTCAGTGACCAGTGACTATGCCTTCATCATTGAAACAGGCTGGCAACAACTAACACAACCACGCACTAATGCTGATCAGAAGAATTCAACAAAATATTTCATGACTCAGCGGGGGCTCGAACTCACAACCCTCCGCTTCATAGTCTCGTGTTCTACTACATCAGCCAACAGCACCCACAAATTGTATAGTTTAAACCTGCATTCCCTAAAAATTAAATTTTAAAGCTTTTATGACGAAGCTGAGATGTTCCCTGATCTTCCTCTGCCCTACCCTCATGAGCTTCGACAAACCCTTCTCAGTCGCATTCCCTGAAAGGAAGGACGGGATGGAAAACTCTGCGACTCGAAGTAATGCAAACTTGGTTTTTACGGACGGCTCGAAAATGGACACTGGCACTGGTTCGGGGGTATTTTCCGAGCATGTCGGCCCTTCGGTATCACTCCGGCTACCCGATACCTCAGCAGTTTTCCAGGCAGAGATTTATGCCATTACCGAGGCAGCATTAGGAACTAATGGGTCAGTTTAAAGGCAAGAGCTATTGAGATTTGTGTCGATAGTCTGGCAGCAGTTAGAGTCCTGGACTCAGAGATTATAAAGTCGAAATATGTACTGGCATGCATTCAATCTCTTGCTCGACTTAAAAGACATGACGTCAAGATAGTTTGGCTTCCAGGGCATGAAGGCATTCAGGGAAATGAAATGGCGGACGAATGCCTAAGAGCGGGTTCGGCCTTGGATGAAACAGTCTCATGTAGGGATATTGACATTCCCTCAGTTAAGCTGCTGAACAAAATTCGGGAGTGGACAGAGAGGGAGGTGACAAGCAAATGATCAAGTATTACCACCTGTACGGTCTCCAAAACTCTATGGTCCTCGCTTAGCAAGGTTAGGACTAGACAGCTAGAGTCGTTGGCACTCCTGGTAGAGGTCTTGACGGGGCACTATGCAATTGGGCACATGTCAGAGCGTTTGGGCTTTCCCCATGATGGTCGCTGCAGGAGCTGTTTCGATGAAGAAGAAGAAGAAGAAGAGGCAGTACTGCATTTCCTTTGTGACTGTCCAGCCCTGCAGGGGCGTAGGCTTAGACATCTAGGCTCTCGTTTCCTGCGAGATCTGGACTGCCTTAGGAATGCAACGCCGCCTGCCTTGGCGGACTTTGTGAGAAGTTCTGGGTGGTTGCCAGGAACCAGTACTTCGTTTTGAAAAGATTGTGTAGGGTATAGTCCTCTGGGCATCACAATGGGCCTCTTATGGCCTCCGGGTGTTTTTCTTGCTTACTGCGTGAACCTAACCTAACAACCCCATAAATTGACTTTTTCGTGTTTTATGGCAAAGGTGAGATGTCTCCCACACGCTCCCTCCTAGCATTTTTATTTACTATATAAAGGGTGTTTTTATAAGAGCTTGCTGATTTGAAATTTAAATAAAACACATGCCAAATTAAGAAATGGCCAAAAAAAATTTTTTATTTGGTAGATAATTTCTTGTCATTTAACATTTAAATATAATTTCGGGCATATGGCCATCACGACTATTTTGCACAAAAGTTCATTCTGGAGGTCCAATTTTCGACCACCTTTTCAAGCATTTGAGGGCGTATTTCAGCAATGACACGTTGAATACTGGTTTCCAAAGCGTCAATCGTTGCTGGTTTATCCACGTAAACCAATGATTTCAGGTATCCCCACAAAAAATAATCGAGTGGCGTCAAATCACACGAACGCGAAGGCCAATTCACTGGTCCATTTCTCGAAATAATGTTGTCGTTGAAATGTTCTTTCAATAAGTCCATTGTTTCGCCCGCAGTATGACAAGTGGCACCATCCTGTTGAAACCACATTTCGTTTACATCCATATCTTGAAGTTTTGGCACCAAAAATTCATTGATCATAATTCTGTATCGAATTCCATTCACGGTAACGCGTCGTCCTTCCTCATTTTTAAAGAAATAAGGACCGATGATTCCACCAGCCCATCGACCGCACCAAACAGTACATTTATCGGGATGCATTGGTAATTCTTGAACGGCGTGTGGATTATCTTTGCTCCAAATACGGCAATTTTGCTTGTTGCCATGTCCATTCAACCAAAAATGCGCCTCATCACTGAAGAGAATTTTGCGGTAAAAAAGCGGATCTTCGTCTAATTGATTAAGCGACCAATTACTGAATTCACGGCGCATATAATGATCGTGTGGGTTTAATTCTTGCACCAATTGAATTTTGTATGCCACCAAACCCAAATCCTTACGCAAAAATTTTCCATAAAGTCGATGGACAAAGTCCAACTTCTTGCGCACGACGACGAATTGATGAATTGCCGTTTTCTTCGACACTGGCCTCAACGACAGCAATATTTTCTTCTGTACCCACTCTTTTTATTCTTTTCGGTGGCTTGGCATCCAAAAGAGTGAATGTAGACCGAAATTTGGTAATTACGTTCTTTATGGTGATCTCAGATGGACGATTGTGTGCACCATAAAATTCACAAAGTGCTCTATAAACATTTTTAATTGAACACTGTTTTTGAAAATAAATTTCCACGATTTGGAAGCGTTGTTCTGGAGTTAACCTGTTCATGATGATTTGCCAAACAATACTGAGTAGAGACGTCACTTTAAACTGTCAAAACAGCTGTCAGACAACAGAGTGATTCGTATAAAAAAAAAACTTCAAAAGAAAACACCCAACATGATTTTAATTGATATTAAAATTGAAACAAAATCGCAAAACTGCTTCCAGGTTTGGACAATTGGAACTTTTTTTGTTACATAAAACTAAGGTTAGGTTAGGTTAGAGGGCCGTTGACCCTGGCGGGACAATCCACTTGGAAAACTAAACAACTAAAACAAATATTTTCTTTTTCTTTCTAAACTAAACATATTTGATGTTTTTGAAAACATTTCGGTGGTATTAGAAGTTAGAAAAGCAAAAAAAACACAGATCCAGGGCTGGATAATTTCGACTTTTTTTTGGAAATTTTATTTTTTGGCAAACAAACATATTTTACATTTTAGAAAGAAAGAAATTAGTATTGAAAACCAGAAAGATCAAAAAGATCCTTCCAGGCGTACGTCGCTGGAGGGTGTATAAGATTCGTTGCAGCCGAATGTAGCACTTTTACTTATTTCATTTCATGTCAATGTAAAGAAAGGCAATATAACGCAATTTATACGCATATTTAGTTACAAAGAAACAAATGAAATTATACTTGAGAAAAAGTAGATTTCCCTATGGAAATACCCATATACAGATTAATAATCTTCACACATATACGAACAATTTTGTCTTAAATATTTTGTCCGTCACCAAATCCATGACATATAAAATCATTACAAAACACTATTATCATGACAATAGACGATGGAAAGCTCACCAAAATTAAAGCACGTACCTATTTCTGACGATTATAATCCAATTATCCAAAATACACACACTGATATTCGATTGTTAAATCTGAACAGAAGAAGCTCTGGCTGTCTTTTAATACACAATTTAAATAAATTAAGTACTTCAGTCGCACACTGGTCGTATGCATTGGTTTTGCCAATTGTTTTCTTATTCTCTTTTAATAACGAAAATTCACTTGTTAATTGAATTAAACACTCACTTTTCTACTTGGCTGCATGTACAATAAACAACGGCAGCAACAACAACAACATTGTCGGATTCAAGATCAACTTTGGATTCTTTTTTAGTTGTTGCAGATACAACAAAAATACAACAAAAATACAACAAAAATGCAAAGGAAACGAAACAACAAGAATTTAATTCACGGTTAATAAACACGTATATCATATGATCAGCCAGTCATAAGAACACACACACACACGCACGCACGCACACACTGATTTAGAATACAATAGGAACAAGATCGAAAAAAATTATATATATTCAGATTTTATTATTTTTCTTTATAAGCCCGTAAATTAATTTCCCTTTTTATTTCTTAATTTAGCTGATTTCATATTTTTATTGCTTTCAGTATATAAATTTTTTTTGAAGTATTAATTTTGCTGTTGCTTCATTTCCGCCGTTAGATTTCATGCAAAAATTATACGCCCACGTTTAATTTTGAAGGCAAATAATTTAAGAAATAACACAAAAACTATATTTGTTTCTTGCTGCAAGTGATCTTGTTTAATATTTAATAATAAACAAACAAACAAAAAAACAAACGAATATTAAGATTAAAACACGATCGGAACCGACTGTGATCGCTAAACAGCCGTAATTCGTGTAATCACACCGCAAAAGTTGTTTACATACTGAACTAGACGCGAAATGCATATTCTTTTTGTTGTAGCCTTCCTCCTCTTGTATATCTTGCCTTATTATTCGTTGTTGTTGCTGCTGTTGTTTTTGGAATTTTCTTTTTTATTGCATTTATAGAGCTTTTATATCACTAAGAGCGTGTGCTTAGGGAGAAACGTTAAACCGGTTTAAAGAGAAGAGTACAGAGACTATTGTGCGTGTTTACGCATGCACGGTTTTGCATTTATAAAGTATGTGTGTTTGTGTGTGTGTGTGTGATATTTATTTTATCAGCAGATCTATAAACTAGACCACATGATGGTGGTTTAAGAGAGTAGATGATCACTTAAACGGTTTTGATTTATTTTCATTAAACATGTTGCCAGTTAGTGGACCCATCATTGATTTGGTTACGACGGAAATTATTTCGTGGATAGAGAAGTCAAACTAATTATTGCTCTTTACTATGATATATAACTCACTATATTAAACTCGTATGATTTCCAAACTGCTAGAGAAATAATTTTTCCTTTTCGAAGAATAAAAAGGAAATGCAGGAAAGGAAATAAATCGTAAACATATACCAACGAATCGACATGAATTATGAATGTTATTGATTTTAATTGGAAAAAAAATTATTTGTTCGGCCAATGACCCACAAGGGTTGTCGTAAAAGGCCATTTAAGTAAGTAAGTAAGTATTGATTTTTATTCAATACCAAAACAGATCTATTCCAGCCTGTTAAAGCACGATTAAAAAATCCCAGTCATGAACAATCAAACGAAAAGGGATCCTACTCTATTCTTCAACACAAATATAACATATTATTATACGCTCCAAAAAAGAATATGGAGGATATATTCGCTTTGTCATTCCGTTTGTAAGGCAGCAAAATATCCATCTGAGACCCCATAAAGTATATATATATTCTTGATCAGTGATGAAATCTAAGACGATCTGAGCATATCCGTCCATCCGCCCGTCTGTGGAAATCACGATTTAGTCCAAACGAAAAAAGCTAGACTCTTGAAATTTGGTACAAATATATCTTAAGGAATAGTACATGTCTAGTTCGAAAATTGGGCAAATCGGGCAAGAGGAAAAAAAGTTCCCCTAAGAAGAACTAAACTAACCTCTAAAAAACAACATAATTTTTAATGCTTTTTTTTGTAATTTTGTTAAGCAAATGATATATTTTTAAGAAGGTCCAATACGTTAAACTTGGAGCCATAAAATAAATAAAAAAGTATGTTTGGACCGCACCCCATTTAGTGGGCGTTATTATAGGCAAAAATAGCATAAAAATTTAACAAATTGTTTTACTTAAGCCTACATTCCTTAAAAATAAAATTTTTAAGCTTTAATGACGAAGCTGAGACGTAACCTGGTACTACTCTGCCCTACCCCCTCCTTCCCCTTCGCCCCCTAAATGACCCTACCAAAAAAAAAAAAAATTTTTTATTTTGTATATAATCATCCCAACCATTTATCTTGAGAAATTATGACTGCCGATTTCTGCCCTACCCTTTCCTCTTCCTTTGCCCCCCAAATGACCCTACCAAAAAAAAAAAAATTTTTTTAAATTTTGTATATAATCATCCCAAGCATTTATCTTTAGAGTTTTATGACTGCCTGTTGCTGCCCTACCCCCTCCTCCCCCTTTGCCCGCTAAATGACCCTATTAAAAATAAATAAAATTTTTTTTTTAATTTTGTGTATAATCATCCCAAGCATTTATTTTTAGAGTTTTATGTCTACCTGTTTCAGCCCTACCCCCTCTCCCCCTTTGCCCTCTAAATGACCCTATCAAAAAAAGAAATTTTAATTTTGTATATAATTATCCCAAGTATTTATTTTTAAAGTTTTATGACAAAGGTGAAATATTTCCCCACAGCCCTTGCCAGAGCGACCCCACCAAAATACAGTTTTTATAACCTCCAAAGAGAATAAAGTAAATATGTATATTCTTGATTAGTGATGAAGTTTAAGACGGTCCAGCAATGCCCATACGTTCGTCTGTGGAAAACATGATATTGTCTATTTTTGAACCCCTCCCCCTTTAGTGGGCGTTGACGTATGATGTACTATAAAGGAACTCTGTCCCACCAAGTTAAATATTTTAAGTTCACTTTCTAAATATTTGGAGGGTATTTAAGATTCGACCCGGTCGAATATAACGTTTTTACTTGTTTTTATTTATTTTTTGTTGACTAGCTCTCAAGTAATGGCTGCCACTCATGTTGGAGGCATGATTGATCCTTAATTCTTTTGGAATGAGAAAGCAGCTGAATGGCAAGACGTATGGAGACCTGATGCCTGAAAGAGTGTTTAAAAAAAATTAAGGAGTTATATATCAAAGATATTTGGTTCCAACAAGACGACGCCGCTTGCCATGCAGCGCACTTCACAATCGTTTCATTGCAAAATCAATTCGGTGGCAACTTCATTTACAGAAGTTATCCGGTTAACTGGTTGCCCCTCCCCTACCTTTCGTACGATCTAATGCCTCTGAATTATTTGCCGATTTATGCTGATAAACCAGCAATTTGTGATGCATTGAATGCCAATACTCAAGCCTCCATTTACGGCCAAATTTATTTGAAAATGTAGTGTAAAAATTTACTGAACGAATGGTAGCTGCGGCGAACAAAAATTGGACCGACCGAACAGACTATGCAACTCGTACCTGCGGCGCAAATCATACTTAAAATTTAAATGCCATAAAACTATCTATCAGATTATAATAAAAAAAAGTTCCATTCCAACAGTATTTCTGCCCTCATTCTGTAACTTTTTGTCAATGTCACGTCAAGACAATACCAAATATGGAAAAGTTACTTAATCCTTGTGGACAACAAGTAACTACTTGCGACAGCCTGTGATCACTCTCTCTCTCTCTCTAAAGCCTTGAATATAGCAAGAGGCTGCTAGAAGCTATCAATTGCTGAAGAAAATGAGTACAGAAGTATCCTATTTTTGTTGATATAGTGTTGACGTGACGTTGACAAATAGTTACAGAATAAGAGAGACCATCATATTAAAAGTCAAATAGTTTTCTTGATTATATTACTAGTGCCTTCACTTTCCACTGCTCACCCAAAATATTTATGTACTCGTACATTATGAGTGTTCCAACATTAAGAGAAAAAAACTTGCAATTTAAATGCCCCAGCTGTGCCACAACAAGTGGCAAATGAAAGAGAAATGCAATACAATTTGTGTGTGTGTGTGTGTGTGTAAATAGCATTACATTCTCCTCCACTCGTGGGCACACTGTAAACGTATTTGGTCCTTTAGCAAAATGTCGATTTGGAATTTTTATGATTTTAATTGAAAAACTGTTAAGATTTAGTAGACTTTCTCATACAAGCCGCTCGCTGGCTGGCTGGATGGCGACTCTATGTGTTTCATCGTTTGGCCAGGAAATGCAAAAGTGTTTTGTTTGTTTCGTGTGGGAGTCCAATAATTTCCGTTATTTGGCCGGCCATATTGATAATGCGGCACATTTGTTGTATTTCCGTTTGATAATGTGGCTGCTATTGAATATTGTGTTGCATGTTTCGCTGTTTGTTTGTATATTTTCTTTTATCTGCTTGGCATTGCGGGGGGGTAAATATTTAACTGTTTTATTTTTGTGCTTTTTTCTCCTTTTATAAGGAGTTTGGGTGTCTTTTTCACAGCTGTGCTTAAATTGTCTGAGTGGCCACGGGCTAATGACTGCTGCTGGGCTCGTTATTTGTTAGGAAGAGAAAGTGGGTGCATAATAATTTTAATACTTTTATTTATAAATGGGCATATGATATGGATTTTGTGAGTTACAACAATATGTTTGCCTGCTTCAAAGGCAAATAGAAGGAGTTTCTGAAATATTTGACTATACAGAAGGCCTAATATGGCGCTCAGACCTGCATTTTTAATTGAGTCAATATTCACTTAATTGGCACAATTATCTTCATGTTCACATATACAAATTTTAGTCAATTCAATTACCAACAAAAATTTGTATATGAATGAGGGTCTCAATTTCAAATCTGGGAAAATTTTTAATTTTCGAAATAGTAATAAATTTAATATTAATAAACTTACAAATTTCAAACTTTTAGAAAACAACGCATAACTTTCATACATACTTTTGGGTCGTTTAATAAATTATGTATAAAAAATTGTGGGTGCTGTTGGCTGAAGTAGTAGAACACGAGACTATGAAGCGGAGGGTCGTGAGTTCGAGCCCGCGCTGAGTCATGAAATATTGTGTTGAATTCTTCTGATCAGCATTGTTGCGTGGTTGTGTTAGTTGTTGCCAGCCTGTTTCAATGATGAAGGCATAGTCACTGATCACTGAACATAATTGGCAGCGACTGACACTATCAGTCATATAATAATTTATACAAATAAATACTTATATTAATTAATAATTTTTAAATATAATAAATAATAAAATAAAATAATTTAAATTAGTAATAATTAATTATTAATTAAACCTTTATTATAATAATCTAAATTAGTAAAAGCAGAGTAACAGCACCCACCTTCGTCGGCCTTGCAGCAAAAATTAGCCGGCGAAGTAAAAGGTTGAAATAGCTACAAAAAAAAACTGTCTATCTTCTCATCTTTCCTAATCTGTCCCCTCAATACTATCTCCTCGTTTTCAGTTCCGGCGCAATGCATTGCATATATAGGGGTCATCCCCTGAGTGCTGGTCCAAGATAAAAAAAAAAATTTAAATTTTTTAAAAATTATTTTTGCTTTCCGATAAATTTGATTAACGCAAAATGATTTACAAAATTAGGGCCTGCTTTATTCAACTTACAGTAGAGCAGAACAGCTGTTTTCGTGCGCCGCCACACTTTCATCGTCAGCACTCTTGTTTATTTTATTTATTTTCGTATCATCACTTATTAGGTGATTTAGCTGATACCAACGGTGACCATATTTTTCAACCCAAAATAAGAGGACATTTAGAAATGTAATAAAAATTGTTTTTACTATTTATAGTCAATTGCATATATTCTAGGCATGGCCGACTTAGTTACATATATTAATGTTTTTTAAACAAAATATGCCCAGAACTTAAAATATGTCCAGAAATATCACAGTCATTTGAGAAAATGATTTTAATTTCTGCCCACTGATTATAATTTCTGTTGTATTGGTGATTTTGATTTTTATTGTATTGAGAAATTAAAACTTTTAATTATAGAGTTTAACTGCCTATTTCTCATTGCCGAATGAATTCTTTCTTTCGTATAAATACATTTGAAACAAAAACAATTTATAAAATTTTGTTCTTGTTTTAAATATATTTGTACGAAAGAAAGAATTCGTTCGACAATGAGAAATAGGCAGTAAGCAAAAAAGTGTTAATAATCAAAAAAAAAGGACAATAAAGGACTCATAGGCTAATTGTTCGAAATTTGTTTTTAAATTTCAGAAAGACATGATAAATATTCCAAGGCACAAAGGAAAGTCCACATCAGTTGTATTTAACTTACACAGCAGAGCAGAACAGTTGTTTTCGAAAGCCACAACACCTTCATCATCAGTGCTCATGTGTATTATATAAAATTTGTGTAAATAGAAACTGTTATCACATTCAACTAAAACACCTAATAAGTGGTGACAAACACAATACACATGAGTACTGATGATGAAGGTGTTGCGGCTTTCGAAAACAGCTGTTCTGCTCTGCTGTGTAAGTTGAATAAAACTGATGTTGACTTCCCTTTGTGCCTTGGAATATTTATCATGTCTTTCTGAGATTTAAAAACAAATTTCGAACAATTAGCCTATGCGTCCTTTATTGTCCTTTTTTGAACAATTAGCCTATGCATCTTAATTCAATTTAATATAGCAATATAAATGTTCGTGAAAATACTTGCTACAGACAATAAAGGACATTTCAATTAAAAAAAAGGACACTTTAATTTTTATTTATCTAAGGGGACATCATAGGTGCCGCTGTGGCTGATTGGTAGCGATGCTAGCCTATTAGTACAGAGGTCGTGGGTTCGATTCCCACCAAGGACCTTGGGTGTTTGTGATGTTTTCGGGTAACACAAAGGGATCTACTAGGACCCAAGTGAGCTGGATTTGTTAATCAAAATTGGCAGCCTGTTAAAAAAAAAAAAAGGGGACATCATGTAAAAAAAGAGGACTGTCCTCTTAAAAAAGGACGAATGGTCACCGTACTGATACCAGTTTATATATATAATTTTTTCTTTAACTCGGTCCAGCACATAGGAGATGACCCCTGCACATGCGTGCATTGCGCCGTACAGATATCGAAAGATCAGAAGATAGAAAATTTGTTTTCAACTTTTTCCATAAGCTGTAAAATTCACATAAAGGATGATTTTATAGAGTGACACAAGTTTAAATCATAATAAAACCAGGAAATATATTTTTAATATCAATGAAACGGACTTTGTGGGACAGAAAATTTTATGAAATTAATGTTTAAATATGATTTCTGTCATGTGGCCGCCACAGGTGGCGCGTGGAAGGCGCAATCTGGAACACCAATTTTCAGCAACTAAAAAAAATCCTGCATAAAGTGGAAGGACACAACTCCAGTTGCTGAGAACGGCTACAAATTGATTAATTAGGATCATCTTCAATGCTTTCCTGTACAGTGGCTACAGCTTCTTCAGTGCACACTGTTCGGCGGGTCACGGGATGCACGTTATCAGCAACAGTACATGTAGTCCGAAAACGATCTATTTCTTCGAATTAATAAAGAAGGACGATTATGTAGGCCATAAAATTAAAAAAGTACACGATGAGTTTGACGAATAGAACAATTATTTTGATTAAAAATTTCAGCAATTCTCACGCGTTGCTCTGGTATTGTGACACTCTAAAAAACACTCTTCATCATCGAGACGACTGGAGCATCCTCAAAAAAAAAAGAAAAAACCCTCACGAAATTTTAAAATTTACCTTATTTTTGTAACAGACCACGTAAGTACATATTCTATTTAATTCAACTGCAAGATTGTTACAAAAAGTGATTAAGAAATTTCCGAAAACTTGTCCCCTTCCTTTACAAGGTTTTTATAAATCATTCGGGAAAGTGATTTCAAAAATACTGTAGCAAATTCTACATAAGACATATCATTACTCATATTTACTGTTTGTATTTATCTACTTCTGTTAAATAATACTTTGAATATAAGAACTATTTTTAAGAAAGCAAGCTTGTAAATATAAATTAATTTGAAAAAATAAAATATATTTCATTCTGAAGAAAACTAATAAATAAAAAAGAAGTTTAAATTTTATTCTTAAAATTCAGAAGTGGGATTCTAACAATGTCTGAAAAAGAAATTTTTGGGTCATTTACGGTTAAGCATTTAAAAAAATTATTAAGCATTTTAAATGAAAAAACTACGGGCAATAAAAATGAAGCTATAATACGGCTTATGGAGTTTCCCGAAGAAAACGACACCCTTATTATGAAGTTAAAGAAAATTGCTTTGGATGAAGTAATCATAAACCACAATGGTGATGAAAATGCAGGGATATGCGGTAAAGATAATGCCGATCTATATGAAGAAGAAAAGGACGAATTATGTAATGAAGATGCTAAAATGAATGATGATGTAAGTGTTACAAAAGCTGTTAAAGCACATCATAAACAAATGAAATCTGATGAGTGTGAATGTGTAAATATTGTTGATAAAAATGAAGGAAAGGATATAATAAATGAAAAAGAATTAATGCAAAGAGAAATTAGCTTGATGAAACGTGAGATAGAGATACAAAAGCGAGAAATAGAAGTTATAAGAAGTGAAAAATATATTATGGATCAGTTTAGAAATGAATCAAATATCGCTACTGGACATGAATTTAAAAATAGTTTTACTTTTGTCAAAGATTTAATTGCTGAATTTCATGGAAATGGAGATAATTTCGAATTATGGGCCGCTCAGTTACTAAAAATCAAGGTTGCATACAATTTGGACGAGAATAATATGCGTGCATTGGTATCAAATAAAATCAAAGACCGTGCTCTGGAATGGCTACATTCGCGTTCAGATCTGATGATGCTGACTATTGAAGAGCTTTTATTTGAAATGAAAATATTATTCAATGATAAATCAAATATATTAACATTAAAACGACAATTTGAAAGAAGGAAATGGCAAGCTGATGAACCATTTAAGGTGTACTTTCATGATAAAATAATATTAGCAAACAGAGCTTCGATAAGTGAGGTGGAACTTTTAGAATATATTATTGATGGGATACCTGATTATAATTTAAGATCTAATGCTCAAATGCAGTGTTTTAAAAACAAAAACCAATTATTGGAAGCTTTTCATAACATCAGAATGCCAAGAACTAAAATATTACGTTTAGGTGGTACTGAATTAAAATCAAAGGAGACAAGGTGTTACAACTGTAATTCAATTGGACATTTCGCTAATGAGTGTCGTAAGCCGAAGCGTGAAATGGGTGCTTGTTATATATGTGGTGAAATGGGACATTTAGCTTCGGTATGCTCAAAAAAGAAGTCAAAGGAAGTTCATGCAATAGAACTTGAAGAGGAACCAGATGATTATGTAAGAAATATATGTTGTATATTTTTAGAGAGTAATTTTAATTATAAAATTTGGCTAGATTCCTTAATTGATACAGGTAGCCCCATAAGTTTTATTCGTCAGGAGTTCGTGCCATCTTATTTAATTTTTAGAAAAGGAGATTATGGTTACCACGGTATTAACAAAAGTAGACTTAATATTTTAGGTCGAGTAAAATGTAAGGTGTTTTATGAGAATAAATTTATTGAATTAAAATTATTTGTTGTGGTAAATGGAACCATGAAATATTCTATGGTGTTGGGATTAGATTTTTTGAGAAAGGCTGGACTAGGACTACGATCTGTACAAAAAGGGGATTATGGTATTGATAATGATTATAATAATGAATTAGCTGAATTAATGGCAATTGATATTGAGGATGATAAACATGTGAAGATTTTGAATGAAAATATAGTATATAAGGATAGACAGCTGTTTGTGGATACTTTCAAGAGATTTTATTTGGATTATGATCGTCCTGATGTACCAGATACCAAATCTGAAATGGTATTGAAGTTGATTGATGAGAAACCATTCCAATTCTCACCACGTAGATTGTCATATTTCGAGAAAGAAAAATTGCAAGAAATTTTGGACGATCTTTTATCTAAGGGGATTATTAGACCTAGTAATTCCGAATATGCTTCTCCGATTGTATTGGTAAAGAAAAAGACTGGTGATTTACGTTTGTGTACTGACTACAGGATTTTGAATAAGATGACTCTAAAAGATAATTACCCTCTGCCTCTTATTGACGACTTACTTGATAGATTAACTAATAAATTGATATTTTCATTATTAGATTTAAAAAGTGCTTTTTATCATGTACAAATGAACGAAAGTTCCATTAAATATACGTCATTTGTGACACCTATGGGTCAATTTGAGTACCTTAAAATGCCTTTCGGTTTAAAAAATTCGCCATCAGTATTTCAGAGGTTTATAAATAAAATTTTTGATGATCTTATTCGGGATGGTAAGATAGCAATTTATATTGATGATTTGATGATAGCTACTAGAAATGTTGAGGAACATATAGAAATTTTGAAACTTGTATTTGAGAGACTATCCAAGAATAAGTTGGAATTACGATTGGATAAGTGTAAGTTTATGGAATCGGAAATTAAGTATTTAGGTTATACAATTTCAAGTAGTGGTATTCGTCCAGATGAAAGGAATATTGAATCGGTGAATAAGTTTCCAACACCAAGATCCGCAAAGGACATTCAGAGCTTTCTTGGATTGTGCTCTTATTTTAGGCGATTTGTAAAAGATTTTTCACTTATTGCTCAACCTCTTTATAGATTAATTAAAATGGATGTACCTTTTGTGTTTGGAGTGGAAGAGCGGGAATGTTTTGAGCAATTAAAAAATAAATTGACTAATGCTCCTATATTAGCCATCTACAATCATTGTGATGCAACTGAATTGCATTGTGATGCTAGTAGTCAGGGTTTTGGTGCGATATTGCTACAAAAGAAGGAAGATGGGGTGTTTCATCCAGTCTTTTATTTTTCTAAGAGAACAAGTGAAAGTGAAAGTAAATATCATAGCTTTGAGCTAGAAACTCTTGCTATAGTATATGCTCTTCGCAGATTCAGAATATATTTACAGGGGATAAAATTTAAGATAGTGACAGATTGTAATTCATTAATACAGACGTTAAACAAGAAAGAAGTTAATCCAAGAATTGCTAGATGGTCTTTAGAATTGCAGAACTTCGACTATTCTTTAGAGCATAGGAAAGGTGAGAAAATGCTCCATGTAGATGCTCTAAGCAGAAATATGAATATTTTGGTACTAGAGGGGAATACGTTCGAACAGAATCTATCTATATGCCAATATAAAGACGTCAGAATAAATAAAATTAGAGAAATACTGGAAAAAAGAGAAGATAAAATGTATGAAATGAGAAATGGTCTAGTTTATAGAAAGATTAAAGATGGAATTTTATTTTATATACCTGAAAGCATGGAAGAGAATATTTTACGGTTATATCATGATGATATGGGACATATGGGATGTGATAAAGTGTCAAATATAATATTGAAATCATACTGGTTTCCTGAACTTAGAGAAAAAGTTAGAATACATATTAGTAATTGTTTGAAATGTATTACTTTTTCATCAAAGACTGGTAAACATGAAGGTTTATTGCATAGTATCCCAAAGGGAAATGTCCCATTCGAAATGATTCACATAGATCATTTTGGACCAGTTAAATTGAAAAATACCAATAAAAAGTATGTTTTTCTTGTAATAGATGCGTTTACGAAGTTTGTAAGACTTTACCAGACTAGCACCACCAATGTTAGGGAAGTTTGTGCATGTTTAAAATCATATTTTCGTTCATACAGTAGGCCTAAGTCAATAGTATCGGATAGAGGAAGTGCTTTTACATCAAAGGATTTTCAGAATTTTACAGTAGATAATAATGTAAAACATATAAAGATTGCTACAGGATCGCCACAAGCTAATGGGCAGGTGGAAAGAGTGAACCGTAGTCTTGCACCGATGATTGCTAAATTGACTAATGCTGGGACTACTAATAATTTAGACAAGGTTTTATTGGATATAGAGTTTGCATTGAATAATACTATTCATCGAACCACTAATACTACTGCAAGTGAGTTGTTGTTTGGAGTACGACAGAAAGGAAGAATAATTGATTTTTTGTGGGAGAACCTGGAAGAGAGCAGTATTAAGCAAAATGAGAGAAATCTTTTGGTAATACGTAAAATGGCTTCAGAGAAAATAATTAAAAGTCAAAATTACAATAAAGTTTTAAAAGACAGTAGTCGCAGAGAAAGATCGTATAATATTGGTGATTATGTGATGGTAAAAAATTTTGTTAATAATCCTGGAGTATGTAAGAAGATTGTCCCAAAATTTAAAGGCCCTTATAAAATTGTGAAAATACTTACTAATGACAGATATGTATTGAGAGATGTTGATGGATTTCAAGTTAGTCAGATTCCATATCAAGGAGTATGGGAGGTGGCTAATATAAAGCCATGGTTAGGTTCTTCATACAATCATGTAGGAAAAATCGGGACGATTTTAGGTCAGGATGGCCGAACTGTAGCAAATTCTACATAAGACATATCATTACTCATATTTACTGTTTGTATTTATCTACTTCTGTTAAATAATACTTTGAATATAAGAACTATTTTTAAGAAAGCAAGCTTGTAAATATAAATTAATTTGAAAAAATAAAATATATTTCATTCTGAAGAAAACTAATAAATAAAAAAGAAGTTTAAATTTTATTCTTAAAATACGAAGAGAAGGTCTGGAGTAAAATTCAGTGTTAGCGCGTGTCTCGGTGATTGGCCTGCACAACCAACTAATGAGACAGGTAAAGGGATTAGAAGGGAACCCAGACGTTACAGTAACACTTACGAGTATGACCGGCTTCGCTTTTCTCCCTGTATACAAGTGATAGCAAAAGCAAGCTTCTTACTATAATTACCAACATCGGCCCACTGTGCAGCAGCACAACCTATTTGCAAGAAGAAACAAGTAAAAACGTTATATACGACCGGGTCGAATCTTAAATACCCTCCAAATATTTAGTAAGTGAATTTAAAATGTTTAACTTGGTGGCACAGAGTTCCTTTATATAATATCGTACGTCAACGCCCACTAAAGGGGGCGGGGTTCAAAAATAGACAATATCATGTTTTCAACAGACGAACGTATGGGCATTGCTAGACCGTCTTAGACTTCATCACAATTCTCTTTTGGGGCTATAAAAACTGTATTTTGGCGGGGTCGCTCTGGCAAGGGCTGTGGGGGAAACATTTCACCTTTGTCATAAAACTCTAAAAATAAATGCTTGGGATAATTATATACAAAATTAAAATTTCTTTTTTTGATAGGGTCATTTAGAGGGCAAAGGGGGAGAGGGGGTAGGGCTGAAACAGGTAGACATAAAACTCTAAAAATAAATGCTGGGGATGATTATACACAAAATTAAAAAAAATTTCATTTATTTTTAATAGGGTCATTTAGCGGGCAAAGGGGGAGGAGGGGGTAGGGCAGCAGCAGGCAGTCATAAAACTCTAAAGATAAATGCTTGGGATGATTATATACAAAATTTAAAAAAAATTTTTTTTTGTAGGGTCATTTTGGGGGCAAAGGAAGAGGTAGGGCAGAAATCGACAGTCATAAAACTCTAAAGATAAATGCTTGGGATGATTATATACAAAATTTAAAAAAAAATTTTTTTTGGTTTTTTTGGTCTTTTAGGGGACGAAGGGGAAGGAGGGGGTAGGGCAGAGTAGTACCAGGTTTCGTCTCAGCTTCGTCATTAAAGCTTAAAAGTGTTATTTTTAAGGAATGTAGGCTTAAGTAAAACAATTTGTTAAATTTTTATGCTATTTTTGCCTATAATAACGCCCACTGAAGTGGGCGGGGTCAAAAAATATTTTTATTTTATTTAATGGCTCCAATTTTAAGGCGTTGGACCGTATTTGACATAAAAATATATCATTTGCTTAACAAAATAACCAGAAAACTATAAAAATTATGTTGTTTTTTCTGGGCTGGTATAGTTCTTCTTAGGCGAACTTTTTTCCCTCTTGCCCGATTTAGCCCATCTTCGAACTTAACCTGCTCTAAGTTTTAAAATATATTTATGCCAAATTTCAAGAGTCTAGCTCTTTTCGTTTGGACTGAATCGTGATTTCCACAGACGCACGGACGGACGGACGGACATGCTCAGTTCGTCTTAGATTTCATCACTGATCAAGAATATATATACTTTATGGGGCCTGAGATGGATATTTCGATGCGTTACAAACGGAATGACAAAGTGAATATACCCTCGAAATTCTTTTTTGGAGGGTATAAAAAAGCCAACATTCAAAAATAATAGATACTTGAAGGCTGTAGGTTTACTGCCGTTTTTTTTTCTTGCTATCAATTCACAGTAGAATTAAATAACGCCGGAAGGTTTTATTTAATCATATGTGGATAACTTACAAATTCATTGTGTTTATTTCAACAGCGCAATCAACCCTTTTTCCTTTAACGTAGTGCCTTTATCCGTGAAGCTTCTGTAATTTATGGCCCAAATAAAAACCAAAGTTAAATCATCAATAAAACCACCAAATAAAGTGTTAATAGTTTATGGCCATTAACGCTTAAACAGATTTAGTTTTAGGTTTTTGCAAAACAAAATATCCAATTTATAAATGGAATGGAGGCCATAAAATATTTGCCATTTAAATAAAACATTTATGGATTTTGCACATAAAATAACAATAAAATAAACTTACGGCTGAATGTTAAACAGTTTGAACAAAAAATAAATCAAAAACTGTCAAACAAACCGATACAACAGCAACAAACATGCCAAAACACACTCACACATTTATAAAAGGAATGACAATTAAAACAATTAATGTCCTTTCAAATACACATGCAGCCAGCAGCCAGCAGCCCTCGAAATGTAAATATATATAGAAAGTAAATTATAATTAAATTCTAGTTCAATAAGAATTTGGAGGAGGGTGGTACCCTTTGCCCCGTGTGGCCATAAAATATTGCTCTGCCTACATTTACGTACTCCTGTTTTTCGTAATTCGTATAAACAGAACCATAATTTGTGTTTGATGGCTTAAATATTACCCGAGACATTTAAATGCAAGAAAAACTTGATGTTGTGTGGTTTTGAATGTTTGTACATTTAAGCCATTTCCGTTTCCGTTTGTTTCGTGTATACCATTTTATTGTAACATTATTTATGTGTGTTTGAGTGTCATGAACTTGTGGCAAGTTAGTCCCTGTATTTGCCTCACATTTCATGTTCTGTTGAGAACTATTTGCCACAATATTATGATGGCGCTATCATCGCATTAATAATATTTGCCAGCTCGCCGGCTTAACGAAAGTCCTGGCAGGAAAAGCTATTAATTAGAAAAGGAATTATTTAATATTGGGCCGATAGCCATTAGTTGCTAGTGCCTTCACTTCTTTTTGTTTATTGTAATTTTAATTATAATAGATTTGAAATAATAATAATAATTTAATAAACAACGTGAAAGGGTTTGAAAATTAAAGAATTTTGCAAATAATTTAGTGAAACGGAATTCAGGCAGAGTATTAAAACGGCCGCGCCTATTTTTTTTATTAATTGTATTTTTAATTATAGTTTTGTATTTTTACAAATAAAATTTAGCCCATAATTTTGTAATTTACTTTGTATTATATTTTTACTCTCTTTGCTCTCTCTCTCTCTCTGTTGCTCTATTAAAGCTGACTACCAGGGCTGCCAGAAATGCCGATTTATCGGCATTTTGACGATTTTTTACTTCAAAAATTTCAATATGCCGATTTGCCGATTTTATCCCTAAAAAATGCCGATTTTTTAATAATAGTGTGGAACATCTTTTATTATATAATTCTTCTTTTAATAACAATTCAATTGCCTTGTTGTAGGTGTGCACGAAATTCCGATGTTCCTTAGAAAATAAAACTTTAAAAGAAGGAATTCTTTATTCTAAAGATTATTTGAAAATGAAAAACTCTAATTGCGAAATAAATAACGATTTAATAAAAATTTCAAAATCAAACATTTATGGTTGATTTATGAAAACCACATTATTTCCAATTTTTGTATTATATTTACGAATTTTGTTCAAAAATTTTAGGATTTACAGTTACATATTAGATAATATTCTAAATTTTTAATTGTATTTTGTAACTCATATTTTAGAACCTACGAGTAGAGTTAATTTTTAGGAAATTCTGAAATATAATAGCAAAATTTAATTGCATATAAACAAAAATAGAATGTGAGAAAGTTTAAAAAGTTTTTAAGATTTCTTATTTCGATGGTGTGCAGTTCGGGACATACATATTTAAAGAAATCCGTGGCCAATAAATAAAAAAAGTGAAACGAGCGAACCCAAGTGAATTGAACTTGTTATCAGTACTGCTGAGCCAAAACGGCTCAGTAAAGTAACCGGCTCACTTCGTTCAGTGTACTGATTCGTTCAAATTGACCCGTTCGTTCACGAACGACACAGCTCTACGTGACAGAATTCAATTTTGTTTGGGAACAAAACCGATTCTGTATTTTCGTTGATCGGCGAAAAGAAAAATCCTAATAAAAAATGTATACCCGAATAATTATTTTCTTTATACCTCGAATAGAACTTAAAATTAATATTTTCATAATAAGGAACTGCGTTCCTATCCGGTGTCCCACGACACCACACATCTTTTTTTATTATTTTATAAAAAGCAAGTTGATCTTATGTTTTTTTTTTTTGTAAGTAAAAGTCATTCTAAATGAATAAAATAATAAATCGTTTCTTTTAAATTGCCAATTGGGAGATTAAACGAAACCCCAAAATAATTTCAAACCTTGTGAGGTGCAAATTTATTGATCTATACATGCTGTTTTATGTATAATATTTAATAAATTATATTGAATTGTTTTTGTTTATATGTCAAAATAAGTTTTTTAATTAATGCCGATTTTTTGCGGATTTTAAGAAATGAAAGTGCCGATAATGCCGATTTTTTTTGGGAAATTTGCTGATTTTTCACGAAAAATTTCTGGCGGCCCTGCTGACTACGCGTCAGTGTTGTCAGATTAGGGGGTTTCCCCCTAGATTTAGGGTTTTTTTCTATTTAGGGGCAGACTTAGGGGTTATTATTCTTTAGGGGGAAATTTGGGTGTAAGAAAATTTTATTTAGGGAATTTTTAGGGGATTTTCGAATTTATAGTTTCGTACATAATAGTACATAATTTAACCACTGAGCATGTCGAAGATATTGTATCGAAATGACGATTTAGAAAGTATTCACGCAAATACAAACATTAAAACATTTTTCTCGTTAAATCAATTTTGTTGGTTTTCCTTGAACTGCAAAATATAAATTTTAAAAAGTTGTTCATCTTTACAATTTATTACCAATATGCCAAAAAAGGATAACATATATAAACAAAAATATAAAACGGAGTGGGAAGCAGATCAGCAGTTTAAAGGTATTGTATTTTTAAATAAAATTTTAAATACAATAAATGCAAAATTAAATTTCAGATTGGTTAGCCCCTGTCCAGGGAGACAACTACAAAGCTTTATGCAAATATTGTAAAAGCATTATGGTGGCTAACAGGAGACCTTATTGCTCAACAAAATACGAAAAAACATATTGGATTTGCATCCCAAACAAGAGAAGTACATGTACCCGTAACAAACTTCCTCAAGCCGTCTCTTACAAAAGAAAGACAGATTGCAGATATATTTTTTGGGGGCTTTTTATAAAAAAATAAAATAAAAATTTGGGTGTTTTCGTGTGAAAATGATAGTACCTCAATTCAAATTTAATAGAGATAAGAATGATGAAACCAAATTACTACTTACACTTTTCTGCTTTAGGGGGTTTTTTAAGAAAAAGTGTAGAATCTAGGGGGTTTCTAAATTTTTTTGGGGGGAAGAAAAAAAATTATCTGACAACACTGCTACGCGTTCACAATGCAAATTGTGGTTTTAACATACAGGCTGTATAATAAATGTGTTCAAAAATATATGAATATTTTACTGTACTTGTTCTTCAATTTTTCCAACACTTAATTGGCAGCCTGTACAACGGAAACTTTTGTTTGAAGGAAAAAAGAAAAAGTTAGAAATTATTTTATATTTTGTGAATGAATATTTTAAAATTATGGAACTACTTATACCAAGTGCAGAACTTTTTGGAAATCAAAATGTTATATATCAAAAACCTAAGCGGATTCTGAAAGAAACGTAAACAATACCAGCTGTTTCCAATATACAACTTGGCAGCACTCAATTTAGTACAGCCAAAAACAAGGTTGCATTTCATAAAACCTACTTAAAACCAATACGAAAGTGGTTTTAATTTGGTTTTAACAAAATCATTTTGTATGGTAAAACCAGGTTTTAACAGTTGATTTTAATGTTAAAACCAGTGGGCAAATTACGATAATCGATATAAATCGAAATCTCTATTTAAATTGTATTGAAATTTTTCCATTAATATAATGACAGTGTGAAAACACTATTAGCCTCTATTTGCCATAAAAACATGCTTAACATTTTGAAACGCAAATCAAAGCCTGAATTACTGTACGTCTGAGAGGTGAAAAAACTGTATACAGAACAAAAACAAATTTAAACAAGTAAAAGTGCTATATTCGGCGGTGCCGAATCTTAAATACCCTTCACTGGAATCTAAATTTTGATTTTTTTTTAATTTTTGATACCAATCATGTTTTTCCTGAACTAAAAAGTAGTTTTAATTAGTAAAAAACCGACGTTAGTTGCCTTTTTGGTTAATTTTATGTATAAAAAATATTTCAATTTCCCAACCCTGGAAGCGAAATTAAAATTTTTTTTTACCAATCCTAGTCTTCATTAGGTATAAAGTCGTTTTATTTAAGAAAAACTTAAAATTTGCAACCATTTTGGTCATTTTCATGTACTACAATATATTGCATGTACCAAAAAAACTTTAAACTTCCCAACCCTGGAAGTGAAATTTTAATTTTATTTTTGTTTTATTTTTAACCAACTCTTCATGAGGAATAAAGTAGTATTATTTAAGAAAAATTAAGAATTTTTAACCATTTTGGTCACCTTCATGAACTATAAAATATTGCACTTGTCCATCCCTGGATTCGAAGTTTTAATTTTTTTTTGGAAATTTTTGATACCAATTTTGTTCTTCCTAAAATATAAAATAGTTTTAGATATTATAAAAAAAAATCGTCAATTGCCTTTTTGGTAACTTTTATGTATAAAAACTATGTAAATTTCCCAACCCTGGAAGCGAAATTTTAATTTTAAAAATTTTTTTTATCAATACAAATCTTCATGAGGTATAAGGTAGTTTTGTTTAAGAAAAATTCAAAATTTATAACAATTTTGGTTATTATATGTACTAGAAAATATTGCATGAACCAAAAAAAAACTTTGATTTTCCCAACCCTGGAAGCGAAATTTTATTTTTTTATTTTTTATCAGTGCAAGTCTTCTGGAGGTATAAAGTAGGTTTATTTAAGAAAAATTTTAATTTTTAAACCATTTTGGCCACTTTCATGTACTACAAAATATTGCACTGTCTAACCCTGGAGTCGAAATTTTTATTTTTTTATCAATACAAATCTTTATGAGGTATAAAGAGGTTTTGTAAAAGAAAAACTTGAAATTTTTAACAATTTTAGTTACTACATGTACTACAAAATACGGAAAGGGCCGAAAAAAAAATTTTAGTTTTTCCATCCTTGGAAAAAAATTTTTATTTTTTTAGTTTTTAATAGACGATTGAGGCTTCCCAAAGCAAGAAATAGGTTTAATTTACAAACATTAAAATATAATAATTGATTTTTGGTATAAATTTTGCGTCGAGAAATAGGTGTAAGCTTCCCAGCTCTGGAACCATACTTCGGATCTTTCTGAACTTTCAATAGCATTCTATTTAAGTTCATTTCCAATCCAACGGTCCAAGAACGAAGTCTCTAGTTCTTCTGGGGGCTTGGGAAAACCGTACAAACGGACGGACAGACGGACATCGCTCAATCGTCATCGCTATTCATAAGGATCCAGAATATATATACTTTATGGGGTCCCATGTGCATATCGAAGAAATTACACACGGAATGACAAACCCTTTCACATTTTTGTGAAGGGTATAAATAAATTTTAGAAACTTGTACTCTGTTTTCCTTCAAAATATATTAACGCACAATGTTTTACAAAATTAAGGCCAAAATTTTATGTTTAAAATTTTCTATTGAAAGTAATCAGCCTGATTACGATTGGCGCTTTTCGCCTTCAAATTCGACCATTTGTAATAGACTAAAGAAAAATTGAGCCTTTTGTCTTTAATCTATTACAAATTGTCGTATTTATAGGCGAATATTGCCTACCGTAATCAGGCTGTATAACAAGTCTGACTTTTTGCTTCAATATCAACGCCCAGACGGACATTTTTTATACCCTCCGCTCCGAAAAAGAATTTATCATTTCATGTGTAACGCAGCGAAATATACCTCTAAGACCCCATAAAATATATTCTTTATCAGTGATAAAATCTAAAACGATCTAGACATATCCGTCCGTCCGTCTGTGGAAACGACGATTCAGTCCAAACGAAAAATGCCAGACCCTTGATGTTTGATATAGATAAATCGTGGAGCATACCACAAGGTCAAGTTCGTAACTGGGCCAAATCGGGTCAGAGGGGAAAAAGTTCCCCTAAGAAGAACTAAGCCAACCTCTAGAAAACAACTTAATTTTTAAACTTCTTTTTGTAATTTTGTTAAGCAAATGATAGATTTTTATGCCAGAGATGGTTCAAAGCCATGAACTTGGGGCCAGAAAATCAGAAAACTCTACTTTTGGACCCCTGCCTCCTTTAGTGGGCATTGACGTAAGATATTATATATAAAAATAGTGTAAATATTTAACATATTGTATGCCTTGAGTTTAAATTCCTTCAAAGGACGAGGACAGTTCACGCTGATTTTCCGCTACCCTACCTCTCCCCCCCCCCCTTTACCGCTAAATTACCCTATACAAAAATTTTTTCTTACAATTACCCATAAAATTTACTTTTTAAGTTTTTACGACAAAGGTGAAATGTCTCCCCCACCGGCCCTTCCCTATCAAAATAGAATTTTAAAATTGGGCACACCAATATCTTAAAGGAACTCAGACCCAACAGGTTAAACATTTCTAATTTATCTCCGTCCTTTTTTTTGCGGATTGTTGTAAAATATGAACTGCAAAAATAATTGCTGTTATGCCGATGGAAGGGTGTCTCAGCCACGCTCCCAACTCACTGAAAACGGCTGTATTAAAATGATATTTTTCTTAGTTTATTTAAGTCAAATGCCATAAAATTTTAAATTCTAATAAGAATAAAAATATTTATTTACTAAATATTAGGAGGGTATTTAAGACTCGACCCGGTCGCATATAGAACGTTGTACACTTGTTTTATTTCATTTACAAAAACAGGGCGTTCATAATAATTGTTTACGTTTCAAGTTTCTTATATCAAACCATTTCAATATATTTGCAGGATTATGTTATTTTCGGCCTAAGATACGTGGGTGGGCCAATGGTTGGTTGGTATACGTGGCTGCCCGCTACACGCAAGTATTGAAGTAGGATCTCAGAGATCCCGTTTTGAAAAACCACTCCACTCGTCAGTGACTACCTATGGAAGTCGTATCCTGATCTCGGATACGGATGGTTACTAGATCCAACCCGTCGCATTGAGGTATCTAATAAGGTCCCCCAGACCTGTACCTGATAACTCCGCGAGGTCGCCTATAATACTGTTGCCTAAGAATTTGTGTCTCGTGTTGTGCAAGGCCGGGCATTCGCAAAGGAAGTGATAAACTGTCTCTTCCTTGCTCTGATCCCGGCAGCTCCGACAGAATGCATTATGGTTGCGACCTAACCTGCCTGCATGTCTGCCTATTGCCCAGTGCCCTGTCACAACCGCTACGAGCCTTGAGATGTCCCTGCGATTCCTGTTGATCAATTGTGCTGTTCTATTGTCGTTATAACATGGCCACATGCTTCTACCCACCCTGCATGTGTTCATCTTGCGCCACCTGTCCGCCGCTTTCTGCCGGAAATGGCTCTGAAAGGTGCTCTTTAGGGTGCCAAACGGCATGTCCACCGATACGGCAGTGGAGACGTCCTTAGCAGATCCAGTCTTAGCTCAGTCTCATCTGCCTGTTCGTTTCCAAAGAAATTGCTGTGTGCGGGTATCCAGATGAGGGTAGCGTCTATCTGACCTCCCAGTCTGGATAGCAGCTCTTTTCATTGGACTACCAGAGTAGACGAAGTGGTGGGCAATAAGTCCGTAAGTCTCTGAATGAAACACATGTTTCATAATCAATATCTTCGTAATTGAATAAATTAAAGGTCCTTAGACAAATTACTTAAATAATAACAAAATAAATCATTTTATTAACAACAACTATAAAAGAAAACCAAATGCACAACAGCAATTATTTATGAAGTTCTTTGACCAAACTTTTGCAACTCCTCAAAAAGCTGTTCATGCTCTGCCAACATTTCATATGTTTCGCGACTGTACATGAATTGGGTGCCCAAAGTGCCGCCGTAACAGGCTGGCAAGCATTCAGGTGCTATATGCTCATGCAGCGATTCATAGTTCTTGCCATGCATGTGAATGCGACTTACGAATTTGGGATCGAAAGCCGATTTCAAATATTTGAAAATCGGCTTGAAAATGTGTGGTTGATTAACAAAATGGAAGCCTTTGACACGCACAAACGTTTGCACTTGCATAAAATCCAGAAAACGTTTTAATACATACGGGGTGTAGCGCAGGGCATGACCAACTGAAAATCCCTCCAAGTCCAATATGTAAACAACACCATGGATTTGTGTTTCCGGTTCCTTTAGGAAAAAATCTGAGCACAAAATCGAGCTGCTGAAAAGAGCATCAATTGCAATGGCTTTATAGTCCCACTGTCCTGGAATGTAAATTTTCCATTAATGGGAAACATTCGTTGGAGTCGCTTAGAAGTAGTCGTACTTACTGCCATTTAGTGTGATAATTATTCGTCGACCAAATTGATCACGCCGAGGTAAAATCGTTATTAAATTGGCATCGAACACATGCTTCAGTCTGCTGGGCACTAGCAGACTTTGCACTTCGTTGTATTTGCGGCGCGTTGCATAGTAGCGTTTAATCTGCAATAGATTTTGGCTTAATTTCAATTTCTTTAGGCTATTGCATTCACTTTTAACTCACCAAATCCCTGGCACTTTCTGGATAAAATTTACACTTTCGCAAAAACATTAACAGCCACTCGTCATTTGAAATCGGTGTAATTAAATCTTTTTCAGCTAAAAGTATATCAATTAAATTGTTTTTTTTTATTGTTTACACTTTTGTTAACCGCAAACCTTCCAAGAGAACTTTCAACTCCTTTAATCCTTTTTCGATATTAGCAGGCGTTTCTCTTAGCTCGAGGCAGGCTTTTCTTTGCGCACTTTCACTGGGCTTCTCCGACTCCAGTCTTACTACGAAATCGTTTTTAAATTCACCAGACATTTTCCGGCAATTATTCAAATATATTGCTTGATTGATACAAGCGCTGTAAGCTATTCTGCTGGACTAATTACTTTCTTCGCAAGCACAAGTATTTTATTTTAAAGGTCGGCTTATAATTTATTCATAATTTATGCAAATGAAATTTACAGTTCAATTTAATAATAAAAAAATAAAGGAAATATTTTTTTAATTTATTTTGCATAAAATTGCTTTGTTTGTTAGGGGTTAATCATGGCTAAATAAATATATAAAAATAAAATTAATAAAAATAAAAATATTTATGTAGTAAAAACGTTGTTCAAACCCAGTTGACCAAATCGTCGGAAACGACATTGTCTTCGTTGATGAATACTGGCCATATATGGTCCTTCGAATGGGTTTCGGGTGCTGTTGGCTGAAGTAGTAGAACAAGAGACTATGAAGCGGAGGGTCCTGAGTTCGAGCCCGCGCTGAGTCATGAAATATTGTGTTGAATTCTTCTGATCAGCATTCGTGCGTGGTTGTGTTAGTTGTTGCCAGCCTGTTTCAATGATGAAGGCATAGTCACTGGTCACTGAACATAATTGGCAACGACTGACACCATCATGTACTAAAAGCAGAGTAACAGCACCCACCTTCGTCGGCCCTGTAGCAAAAATTAGCCGGCGAAGTAAAAGGTTGAAATAGCTACAAAAACAACTGGCTATCTTCTCATCTTTCCTAATCTGTCCCCTCAATACTATCCCTTCGTTTTCAGTTCCGGCGCAATGCATTGCATATATAGGGGTCATCCCCTGAGTGCAGGGCCAAGATAAAAAAAAAATAGTTTAAAGTATATAATAAGAATATCTAGAGTTTTGTCTTCAATATAATTTTTGTTACAGCACTATCTCCGTTTTGTCTTTAAGAATGTCTCTTTGGGGACAATCTAAACGATCATTTTGTGTAGAAAAATCATTAACGATCAGATATAGAACTTTATCGCTTATGTAATAGTCAAAAATAAGATAATGTATATTGACCTTTATATAGTCATCATGGACGATGTGAGGTTATTCGCCCCTATTATGAATGACGACGTCGTCGTCATATCAAGTCGACAATAACAAATTATTATTTTTCTTCTAGTTGTCGATAACAATTAATTACTTTTGACAATTTGTTAGTATTCTCTAGGCTCTATAAAATTTATAGAACATCGTTAGTAGTCAATTGCTGTCGAAAAAGAGTGGACAGGTGACAATATTTGCTATCGTCTTGATACGGCGTAGATATCGTCATTCATAATAGGGGCGGGTCGTCTTTTATAAAACCGTCTATGAAATTGTTAAAGAGAATGGGATTGGAAAAGGGTCCTTGACTATCTGAGCCGAAATTATCGTTCATCTCGTTATGCCTGACAATTTCATCGCCAACTTATATGGAGGTGTCTTTAGTGTGGTTTCCACGACACGTCGTTAATGATGTCTTGAGGACGTGGCCAATTGGGAAAGTTTAAGTGCAATTTTTTTTTGTTGGCTACCAACTGGCAGAAAGAGAACAAGTGCTTTCTTTTGCATGAAATTCCCAGTGGAAAAATAATTATCATTATTGGAGAACAGCTTTTTCCCCACTTCCAAAGTGGCAATAAGGGAGTATTTTAGGGTTATCAGGAAAGAGATTATTAATCATATGCAAATAGTTGATTAAGAAATTATTTTAAAAAGTTTGGCTTAGGTATAGTGGAACAAAATAATTCAGAAAAATGGAACATAAAGAAAAATAACCAAACAGCAATACGTGGTTGGATACACTTCTCGTATGCAATTTCCTAATAAAATTTGATTAAATAAGATTTTTATTTATATTCAACTATGAAATCTCATAAGTGGTGAAAAACAAAATACACATAAATACATGAATGAAGAAAGTGTAGCGGCCTTCGAAAACTGTTGTTCTGCTCTGCTGTGTAAAATGAATAATTTAAGACTCGTGTTAACTTTGCTTTGTGCCTTGGAATATTTATCAGGTATTTCTGGAGCAGCACGGCTGAAACACCTTTCTATCAGCATAAAAACAATTTACGCTACTTTTTGCAGTTTATATTTATCAGGTCTTTCTGAATTCAACGCGCACAAAAAGGGACGGAGATAAATTAAAAATTTTTAACCTGCTGGATCAGCGTTGCTTTAAGGTATTTCTGTGTGCAATTTTAAAGCTCTATTTTGACAGGGTCACTGCGGGAAGAGCCGTGGGAGGAAACATTTCGACTTTGTCGTAAAGATTGAAAAAATTAATTTTTAGGGTAATTAAGTGTAGGAAAAAATTAGTTCTTTTTGATAGGGTCATTTAGGGGGCAAAGGTGGATGGAGGGAAAAGATCAAAGAACATCTTACTGCCGTCATGAAATCTGTCTTAAAAACTAAATTTTGGAGGAATGCAGGTTTAAGGAATACAATTCGTCAAATATTTACACTATTTTTGCATATAATATCTACGCCCACTAAAGGAGGCGGGGTCCAAAAATTTATTTTTCTGATTTTCTGGCTCCAAGTTGAACACTTTGGATCTTCTTTGATATAAAAATATATAATTTCCTTAACAAAATTACAAAAAAATTATGTTGTTTTTTAGAGGTTGGTTTAGTTCTTCTTAGGGAAACTTTTTTCCCTCTAGCCCGACTCAGCCCATTTACGAAATTAACCTGTACTATCCTTCAAGATATATTTATACCAAATTTCAAGAGTCTAGCTCTTTTCGTTTGGACTGAACCGTGATTTCCACAGACGGACCGACGGACGAACGGACATGGTCAGATTGTCTTAGATTTTATCACTGATCAAGAACACTTTATGAGGTCCTTAAGGGATATTTCGCTGCGTTGCTCCCGGAATGACAAAGCGAATATACTCTCCAATTTTTATACCCTACAAAAAATATATGGAGAGTATATTCATTTTGTCATTCCGTTTGTAACGCAGCGAAATATCCATCTGAGACCACAAAATGTATATATATTCTTGATCAGTGATGAAATATAAGACGATCTGAGCATGTCCGTCCGTCCGTCGGTCCGTCTGTCTGTGGAAATCACGATTCAAACCAAGTGAAAAGAGCCAGACTCTTGAAATTTGGTATAAATATATCTTGAAGGATAGCACAGGTTAAGTTCGGAAATGGGTGAAATCGGGCGAGAGGGAAAAATGTTCCCCTAAGAAGTACGAAACTAACCTCTAAAAAACAGCATAATTTTTAAGGTTTTTTGTAATTTTGTAGGGAAACTGATATATTTTTAGGTCCAACGCGTTAAACTTGGGGCCTTAAAATAAAATATAATATTTTTTGGACCCCGCCTCTTTTAGTGGGCGTTATTATATTCAAAAATTGTGTAAAAACTTAGCAAATTGTTTTACTTAAACCTACATTCCTTAAAAATAACATTTTTAAGTTTTAATGACGAAGCCTAGTACTACTCTGCCCTACCCCCTCCTCCCCCTTTGCCCACTAAATAACCCTATCAAAAAAAATTAAGTTTTTAATTTTGTATTTAATTATTCCAAACATTTATTTTTAGAGTTTTATGAAAAAGGTGATATGTTTCCCCCACAGCCCTTGCCAGAGTGACCCCACCAAAATACGGTTTGAATACCCTCTAAAGAGAATTGGGCCCCATAAAGTATATATATTCTTGATCAGTGATGAAGTCTAAGACGGTCTAGCAATGCCCATACGTTCGTCTGTGGAAAACATGATATAGTCTATTTTCGGACCCCGCCCCCTTTAGTGGGCGTTGACGCACGATATACGCAAAAATAGTGTAAATATTTAACAATTTGTATTCCTTAAGCCTATAAGAAGCTGAGATGTTCCCTGATCTAGCAGAGGTGAAACGTCTCCGCCACGACCCTTCCCGGAATGACTCTCTCAAAATAGGGATTGAAAATTGGGTACAGAGATAGATGTCTTAAAGGAACTCTGTCCCACCAAGTTAATCATTTTAAATTTACTTACTAAATATTTGGAGGGTATTTAAGATTCGACCCGGTCGAATATAACGTTGTTATTTGTTTTTTTTTTTTTTTTTTGAGGTTATAAAAATGTGGGATAAAAATACTTCCAAAAAAATATGTCTTTATATTAAAAAAAAATATTAAAAATTTGGTTACATCGGTTAATCGATTAATCATCTGTAACAGCCTTAAAAAGACACCCTTTTGAACCATCATCTTTCTAAGCCACCATTATAGTGTGAGAAACTGGCTGCAACCATAGCAAGATAAGCAAATTTTTATTATTTCTTTTAATTTTTCGCCTTAAAAATTTATTTATAAAACCTGTTTTCAACAATAATTGTTTTAATCAAATTTAAAATAATAACAAAGAAAAGCGGAAATTACAGTCAACGGAAATGCGAGTATCTGACAGAAAACGGAAATAATATTATAGAGTTAACAAAGAGAAAATGTCTATTACGAAATGACAACAATGAATTATGATGTCTGGCAACTAGATTAAAGTATTAAAGAGTTCCTTTATTTAGCGGAAAGTGAAACCAAAAAAGGAACCACGTATTTTAAAACGGAAATGCACATTATTCCAAGATGTCAGCCATAAAGTTAAGATAAGAATAAGACAAGAGGTAAACTCTTGTGTTAAACATAAAATATATCACATTGAATTTTCAATAGAAATAAAAACGAACATTAAATGTGTGCCATTCATCAGGGGCATTAACGAGAAGCTCGTCTGTGACACACAGAGCAACATAACGCAAGAAGTCTCAGGTGTCAATAACAACACAAGAATATTCCTACGACTGTTTCCTGTATACAGAAATATTTCTTGTGCTCTTAGGCTGGGAATATAAAATATTTTCAACTCCGCTAGGGAAATATTAAGAACTAGAAAATATTGAAACCAAAGAAATATAAAAAAGTAACCACAGCTCATAAAAGAGACGCACACACACACACACACACAGTCAACAAAAAGTAAAAGACACCATAAATCTCGCAGAGAAATGAAGTGCTCGTACATAAAAAGACATGATAAAAAATAAACAAAAAGTTTTTACTGTCAAGCAGAAGATGTCAAAAATGAAAGAGACAACATTTTAAACGACAAAACTTTTTAAGGCTTTAAATCTAACAAGGATATAAAATTGTATTATGAAGCGAACTTGCAAAACATTTTTATATTTCTGACACGAAATTTGAAGCTAAAGACACTTGTTTGTGACAGTTTATTTCATAAATGAGCGTTAAAACACCTGAACATGTTGTTAAGGCAACAGCAACAGCAACAACAACAACAGCAAAACAGTATTCCGTGGCAGGAGGCCTGAGTTTTGCATAAAAATACCCGCCCACCCCGGCATTTTCCAGTTTAGCCACGAAATTTATTGTCGAGTGGGACAACGAATGAAATGAAATGGTTAAAGTTTCATGGAAATATTAGAATTGGAAATGAGTGCTGCGATGGCTTCACTGTTTCTTTTTTATTTTTGCCTGTAAGTGTTTCAGCAAGTGCCACCACTGTTAAGTGTTTTCGGCTGCCATTTATTTGTAAGAAAAGTTTAAAGGAAACGTATTAGACGACTTTAACTGAAAGCTACACAAATTTTCCTATATCTTCTATTTAACTTCAATTAAGATTGATGGGCGACTGGTTTGTAACGTGTTCTAATTCAGGGAGACATTATGAATATGTATTGTAAAGCACAATGGAAAGTCAGCATTAATTTAGGCATCCAAGTTAAACAGCAGAGCAGATCAGTTGTTTTCGAAAGTCGTTACACTATCATCATCAGTACTCATACATTTTTTTTTATTTGTTTCCTCGTTTTTAACCTCACACTAAGAAAATTTTTAAAATTCCCCGCAGGAGATCAAACTAGTATCAAATTAGTATTGCACTAGTACAAAAATCACCAGTACAAGTTCCCAACTGTGAACTTTCCTATACCATGTTAATGCTCAAATTAACATTGAGTATGTTTGGAAAATTACTAGTACCATTGGTACTAGATGGAAACTAGGGGGATACTAGTACTATTAGTACTAGATGAGTACTAGTATAATTTCTTGTAGTCAGATACTAGTACAATCAGTTCTGCATTAAAAACTGGTTTATATATGTATATAAAAAAATCCCTAAATTTATTGGTTTTTTAAACCTAATGAAGTTTGTTGTCTTCACAAGCAATTTTTGGTTCATCAATTCTTAGTTTATAAGTGGAAATGGAAAGTTCCTTCAGGGCACACTCAATCCCCTAGCACCTTGTACAACTTGAGTTACGTTTGGTAGTCCACCATATACCACACACTAATGAACATATAATACATATCTCAGCTTTTATTATTTTAAAAAACATCGCTGATTTTACATATGATAATAATTATTAACAAAAAACACGTTTTAAAAATTTTAAAATTAGCTTTTAACTTTATTTATTTTTTAAAATGTCACTATTTAACACACATGAAAACTGCGGCTTACTTACATAAATTATCGAATAAAACTGATATGCAGGTGGCAAAGTCTTCTAATACTATTCTAATACTATTCTAATTTGAATTTGTTTAAAAATTGTAAAAATTAAAAATAAAATCGCTTTAAAACATGATCAAAAAGAAATATGAAATTTTACAAGTCAAAACAATCTACAAATGAACTACTTGAAGTACTAGTGCTTTTCTGTATATATTCAATCACCTTCTGAACTAGTGCTTGCTATACTAGTAATCTTACCAGTAGCTTAGAGACAATTAACGCTTATCCTCCTGCAAGGTTGTTTTCAAAAAAGTAGGAATTTCCTGGTTTTACCCCATTTAAAAAAAATTGTTTTCACCAAATCTCCACGTTTTAAGTTCATAGGAAACTTTCCTGAGAGGGTGTCACTATGTCTGTATATATATGTGTGTGTCCATTTGTGTATGTGTGTGTGTGCCTGTGAGTGTGGTATATGCATGTGAGTGTGGAGTGTGTGCATGTGAGTGTGGTTTTTTTTGTATAGAACCGGAGGTGGTAATCTTCAAAAGATACTTATGTTCCATTATAAGCATGCACGATTCACCATCACTGGTGCCTACGTACTAAACCCACCCCCTGTTTCCTTCGACCACTCTCGCTCCGCGGGACTGCCGCTAGGTATTATTTCGCGTAGGGCTGGTTAGCGATTTCGCTTCATCTTATGTACGCTCGTTCGATCTCTGTCCTTCCAGCCTTCGTAGTTCCTGCATAACTACAGATCTATGGCGGTTGCACTCGTTCCATTTAATTTCGGAACCCAAAACCTCATCTAGAAGCTGACGGGGAGTAATATTCAATTCCCAAGGCCCCCTACATCTCGGGCAGCATAATAAAACGTGCTGAGCGTCCTCATCTTCCTCAACACAGTTTGGGCATGTTGGGGATCTATCGTGTTCAAAATTTGTGCAGATATTTTCTGAAAGAACCATGTCCACTCAAGAACTGCGTCATATAAAAGTTGGGCTGGCAGTGTTTCGCCTCCAGCCAGGGAATTATGATGGGCAGAAGATAATAAGTCCATCTGCCCTTCGAACTGCATTCCCATCTAGACTGCCATCTGCAGATAGAAACACTCCTTTCCTCTCTCCTTATTGTAGCAATTTGCCCTGGGTCCTCAAGAAGACGAAAGTAGATTCGCCTCATTTCATCCGCCAGTATATCTATAGGTATTGCTGTTGCCAATTGCTGCGTCATCGGATATTTTCCTGAAACCACTTATTTGTCTTATTGTACTTAAACGGTACACCGAAGACAGTTTTCTTCTTATCGTCTCCTCGGAGAGTGCTATAGATCATACTGGGCAGGTATATATTATTATCGAGGTCACAACCGACGATATTACCCTTCTTTTAAATGATGTTGGTCCTCCAGTATTTGGCATTATTCAGCAGCCAGAGCTGCTTATGCGCTGGATGCCTTTTTGACAATGATCATTACGCCTAGGTATTGTGTGTGTGTGTATGTGTGTGTATATGTGTCTGTGTGTGTGTGTGTGTTTGTAGGAGTATGTTACCCGTTTATAACTTTTGAACGGCTGGACCGAATCGAACCAAACTAATCGTGTTCGATCTCTGTCAAACTTGGATTTTCAGTAAATTGAAACTGACACAGAGCACTAGACTTCCAAAACCACAGAAATATTTACTGTGGTCTTTTGAAATAACTTTATTATAATGAGTCCACAAACTAGTCACATCTTGATATCGAAAAACCACGTCGATCGCCATAAGCCGGGTTAAAATATGTATATAGATGCATTCGTGAGATATTGTAAACAAACAAAAAATTCGAAAAATGGAGCAAAACTTTCACAAAATGGGACATGAAGAAAATAATCAAATGACAACACGGGTATTACAGAAGAATGTGTTCCCAACGGTTTGATACACTTCTCGTATGCAATTTCCTTATAAAATTTGTACAAATAAAAAACGGTCATTATACACATGAGTACTGATGATGAACGTGTAGCGGCTTTCGAAAACAGCTGTTCTGCTGTGATAAGTATGCTGAATAATTAAAAACTCATGTTGGCTTTTCTTTGTGTCTTGGGATTTTTTGGATTTAATGAAATTCTTTCTGAATTTAAAAAAATTTGTCATAGATTTTAAAAAAGCAATAAAAATATTCGCTAAAAATACTTACAGCGAGAAAAGTAATTTTTTGTTTTAAACTCCGAAATCATATATCTAATCAATTAGTGTCCCTGATGCTTTTATAGGACTCGAAAACCTTTCGATCACTATTAAACATGTGGGAATCGGTTGATTCATCCAAAAGTTATAGCGGACGACCCTGCAGGCGAAGTAAAGAGGTTCAAATAGCTACAAACAAATTATTCTCATCTTTCTTCACATATCCCCTCACTGCTGTCCACTCCTTTCTAGTTGCGGCGCAATGCACTGCATATGTAGGTGCCATCCCCTGAGTGCTGGGCCGAGTTACAAAAAAATAATAATAATAGTACTTTTTAGCAGTTAAAATTTTGTTGCAGGAACGAATTTTTAGGGTCAAAAGATTTCTATATTTTTTTTCACCACTTGGCTGGCTGAGAGAAAAATGTTTATTTCATATGCAATTTTAGGAAATTGCATACGAGAATTGTATTACGCTTGTAATAAGATGGCAAAAAAAATTAAAATGAAATAACTGATGGAAACAAAATGACTACTAATTTTGGGGAGTGGCACAGTGCAGTCCATACTGCGTTGTGTGACTTAATTGCAATCTCAAAGACCAAGATCTCATCAACAAAATGGCGCTAGACACTTTTCGAAATTCACAAACGAAACAATGAGAACAGTAGTTCCAGTGTAGGGTACATTAACACAAAATATCCAATGAATATATTTTAAATGACAACTTGGTCAATTAAAATCAACCTTGAACACCTCAAGCTATAAATATTTAAGGAGCTCTGATGTATTTATGCTGATTGCTTTGTGTGGGAAGGAAAAGTTTTTAATGGCGTAAAATTACTTTAAGCACTCAATATCAATATTAAATCATATCATATATTCAAATTAAAGTTACAACAGAATAGTTGAGTCATTGCTAATTTTAAGATGGTTTTTGGGATATGGAAAAAATAAACTGAAAAGACTCGTCAAATTCGCTGAAATTAAAAACTTGACTTTGGAAAAACAAATTCTTAATATATTTTTTTTAAGTTCTGTGCATAGAATGAAAGGAAGCTTCTGACCCAATTTCATCTAAATCGAAAGGGAGCATGTCTAATTATTATTAGTCGATTTTTCGACTAATAATATGTGATGTTTCGGCAACTCTGCATATACTTCAAGTCGTCTATAAATTTAGCTCCGTAAAAAATTTATAAAAAGTGCTTAATTTTATATCAATAAATTTGGAACTGTGCTTATTTGGACCTGTGATTTGTTGCTGAATGAGATATACGATTGGTTACTAAGCTGAACTGTTGGTATTATTAAAAGGAGAAATTAATTTAACATCATCATTGGTGCTAAGTATCCATACATACATATTATCATAAATATACGAACATACATACACATTACGTTTATACATACGTACTTCGTTTTTAGCAAGTGACAATTTTTTTGCCACCTGTGTGATCAGCTGTTTCTGCTGTGCTGTGATACATTTTATATCAACCTTAACTGGTTTGTGAATCTGATTTGTTTCTGTGTCGCCATCTGTTGACTAATATATTATTTTGTTGAACCCAGCGAACATTTACTCTACGATTTTTTTATTATAATAAATACTCATAATATGTCTTGCATAAATAAAGCTTGTACTCTTGATACGGATTATGATAATATGATTTGCTGCTGGCTGTGCCACAACCTATGCCATTTTATATGTAGTGGACTATCAGTAATTGTAGCTGATGCTGTATCTAAGAGCGAGTCTCTACGTTGGTGTTGCAATGGGTGTAAAAAGATTGATGTTCGTTTTTACAGATTCTTTGAAGGAACTAAAACAAAATTTGTTGAGCTCCAGAATGAAGCAATCAAGCTTTCGGATAGTATTTCGAACTATGGCAAACTTTTTGATGACTACAAGTCATTGGAAAATTTGAAATCTCCTATCCAATCTTCACCTAAGCGTAGAAAGTCGGCTAGGAAAAACAACAACAATAAAAATAAAGATGTAATACATATTCAAAATGAAAATAATGCTACGCATACACCGAAATATACTTTAAATAGTATCAGTGTTACTTCTGATAAAGCTGCCGCTCATGTTATGGATTATTCGTTAAACACAAACTTGCATATTGAAAAACCTGGTGTATCGTCACAATGCGTTCCTGATAATATTTCAACCCCTGTGCAAGCTGTTGACCAGGTTTTTGCCCCAAATTGTAACAACAATCAACGTCTATCTGCCGGGAGGGTTAATAGTAATATCATTGTGCCCGCTTCTCACAGGGAATTGCACGTAATTCCTCCCAACAAGCATATATTTATATCCCGATTTGCTGCTGATACAACGTCTGAGGATATTGAGTATTTCATTAAGTCTAAACTTAATATAAATGTCGATATCTTTGTCCATAAATTTAGATATGCGCAAGAAAGAAGTATAACATCTTTTAAAGTTACAATTCCGTTTGAGCATTTTAATAAAGTTATTGAGCAATCTTTTTGGCCTCAACACGCATTAGTTCGAGAATATGAGCACACTTCATACCAACAGAAAAGAAATATTGCTCGTATTTCTCCTAAAGAATCAGATGTTCCAAAAAACTAATATTTTGTTCCGATAATCAGCTGCACCTATTATATCAGAATGTCCGTGGATTAAAAACTAAACTCACTAAACTTTTCTTACAAAGTTTCTGCATCAATCATCATGTTATTGTATTTACCGAAACTTGGCTGAATAATACCTTTTTAAACACAGAGATACTTTGTGATAAATTTAATATATTTCGTCGCGATAGAATTACAACTACTACAGGTGGTGGAGTACTAATTGCCGTCGCAAATCATTTTCCAGCGGAAGAAATAAGAATTAGCTTACCTGTTGATTTAGAGTTTATCGCTGTGGTTCTTAAAGTTAACAAGATTAGCATATTCATAACATGTTCTTATATCCCACCTCAATCTGATCCAATTCTATACAAATACCATACTGATGCTATTAAAATGGTGTCTTCTACAATAAATGCTGCAGATTTAATACTTGTATTTGGTGACTTTAATTTACCTCACATTAGCTGGGAGTTCTCCAATGAATGCTACTGTTATTTACCCGTAATACTTGATGAAAATGAAAATGACATTTTTAATAATTTATCCGGCGTGGGGCTTCACCAAATCAATGGAATACAGAACTATTTGGGTAAACTCCTAGATTTGGTATTAGTGATTGAGCCAGCTGAATTTACTTTAAACCGTACAGATCCTCTTGTATTGCCGGAAGATCGTTATCATCCAACGATTGAAATTAGTTGCAATTTACATTATACTAATCAAACTAAAAATTCTAGTAAAAATGAAAAGATTTTCTGTTTTAATCGTTATAACTACAATGAATTGAATAATCTAATTTGTAATACCAATTGGCTTCAGCTGTTGTCTACACCGAATAGTATGTGGGATTCAGTAGACACTATGGTTAACATTTTTTATAAAATTATGTTTGGCTATATGGAGGAATGTATTCCTAAGTATATACCTCATTTAAATGGCGGTCCACCGTGGAATTCTAGACAACTTTCAGCGTTAAAAAACAAAAAGAATAAATACTACAAGAAGTACAAAAGCACTGGATCCTCGTTTTATTTTAGTAAATATTCAGTTCTACGTGCGAAATATAATTTACTAAATGTACAGATGTATAAAAACTATCTTCATGTCACCAAACTTAACTTTGCCCATAACCCTAAATCGTTTTTCAACTTTGTAAACTGTAAAAGAAGAGCTTCGGGCTTTCCAAAAGTAATGAAATATTTACGTTCCGAGTCCAGTGATGAGCCTACAGTTAGCAACATGTTTGCGAAATATTTTGCTTCAACATACTCCACTGTTACGTATGAAAAGAACACTATCTACCCATACAAAATCGTTGATAATTTTACTATTTCGCCACCTGTAATAACTACCAGTCACATCTTTAATTGTTTAAATAAAACTAAGTCATCCAAGATTAGCGGCCCCGACGGGATTCCTAGTTGTGTTCTAAAAAACTGCGCTTCAGCTCTAGCAATGCCTTTGTCCATAATTTTTAATACATCATTAAAATGCGGTTACTTTCCTAAAATATGGAAAAAATCGTTTATTATTCCCTTGTTTAAGTCTGGAAACAAGTCTGATATCAGCAATTACAGAGGTATTGCAAAACTGAGTGATTTACCCAAGCTGTTCGAAAAATGTATGATTGATTGTATAACCCATCAAGTTTATCCTATTTTATCCCCATTACAACATGGTTTTCGTAAAGGATGTTCCACTGCAACCAATATTCTCCAGCTTACAACATTAGTAAACCAAGCTTTCAATAATGGCTACCATACTGACGCAATATACACCGATTTTAGTAAAGCTTTTGACAAAGTAAATCATATTCTTTTATTAAAAAAATTGGATTTATTGGGTTTTAGTAATATTTTCATCTCGTGGATAAAGTCATATCTTGTATGCAGAACGCAATCTGTTAAATTTAATAATGCAGTCTCAAGAAGTATTCAAGTTAAATCTGGTGTGCCACAAGGTAGTCATCTTGGCCCAATTCTATTTTTACTTTTTATAAATGATCTACCGGAGGCAATTAAACACTGCAACGTATTGATGTATGCTGACGACGTTAAGATATTTTTAAGTATTAAACAGCCAGCTGATCATCTTCTTCTACAGAATGACCTGGATAATTTTTACAAATGGTGTAAAATTAATTTAATGGAGTTAAATTTAAAAAAATGTAAACATCTAAATTTTTCAAGAGTTCGTGGTTCTGTATTTGCTTACAAGTTCGATTTGTACTGCTTAGACACTGTTGAAACATTTATGGATTTGGGCATATTGTTAGACTCAAAACTAAGTTTTGTGCAACATATAACGATGTCTGTGAACAAAGCGCGTAGCATTTTAGCTTTTGTGAAACGATGGTCGAAGGAATTCAACGATACTTTCATAACAAGACAACTATACATATCACTCGTAAGGCCAATTCTAGAGTATGGTTCCATCATTTGGGATCCTTACTACCAAATACATATTGATCGCATTGAGTCTGTTCAAAAACAGTTTCTTATTTTCTGCTTAAGAAACATTTACCATGACCTAACTCAACTTCCGCCGTATTCAACAAGATTAGCTGTAATTAACCTGCCTACTTTAAGAAGCCGGAGAATAATGCTCAATGTAGCTTTTTCTTATAACTTAATAAATGGTAGAATCTGCTCCGAGTTTTTATTGAGCAATGTCACGTTTAACATTCCACAACGCTCATTACGATCATTTCAACCATTATTTGTTAGAACTTTTCGTACCAACTTTGCTATGTCTGATCCACTAAGAAGATTATGTTGTTGCTTTAATGAAATGTATAATTTTATCGATTTTTCATTAGATATATATACTATTAAAATGAATATAATACTATTTTTAAATAACTAAATTTTAATACCAGATTTCTAGTTTATTGTAATAATATAGTTTGTAAGGAATTAATCCATAAACTAAATAAATAAATAAATAAATAAATAAATAACATGGGACTCTCCATGTATACACCAATTCTTTCAATTCATGTGCATATTTCTAATAATTTAAAAAACATATAAAAATTACTTTATACAATTAAAAGAAGAAAAATAAAAATTGGTTAATATCAAGTATAATTCGTTTATACTGTTGCATTTTTTGTTTTGTAATTCTCAATTGGTTTTTAAAAGCTTTTGCATAAACCAAGAGGTTTTTTTTGTTTTCTTTAATTAGGTTGAAGTCTGTACTCATTGTTTGGTACACGAAAAAACCAAATGCAGGCATACGAACACTTTTAACACAAATGTCTAATAAATATAAATGGGAGAATATCTCAAACAAATTGCAATAAATATTTTTGTTTTAAATTTTTATACCCTCCAAAAAAGAATATGGAGGGTATATTCAGTTTGTCATTCCGTTGGTAACGCAGCGAAATATCCATCTGACACCCCATAAAGTATATATATTCTTGATCAGTGATGAAATCGAAGACGATCGAGCATGTTCGTCGATCCGTCGGTGGAAATCACGATTCAGCCCAAACGAAAAGAGCTAGACTCTTGAATTTTGGTACACATATATCTTAAAGGATAGCATAGGTTAAGTTCGGAGATGGGCTAAATCGGGCAAGGGAAAAAAAAGTTCCCCTAAGAAGAACTAAACCAACTCAGCAAAAACAACATATTTTTTAAAGTGTTTTGTTATTTTGTTAAGCAAATGATATATTTTTATATCAAATACGGTCCAACGCGTTAAACTTAGAGCGTTAAAATAAAAAATAATAATTTCTGGACCCCGCCCCCTTTAGTGGGCGTTATTATATGCAAAAATAGCATAAAAACTTATCAAATTGTGTTACTTAAGCCTACATTCCTTAAAAATAACATTTTTAAGCTTAAATGACGAAGATGATACGTCACCTGGTACTCTGCCCTACCCTCTCCTCACCTTTGCCTCCTAAATAACCCCTAGAAACAAAAAATTAAAAATAATTTTATGTGTGTGAAGATAAATATACCGAGTTAAATATGCTTTGACGTAAACAGTTACGAAGTGAAGTTAAATATGTTATGACGTAACGTAATGGCAATAAGTGAAATTTTTTTTTGTATGAAAATTCATATTTATATACAAAATGATTATGGGAGTGTCTTCTATCCCATACATCATTTTATAAATGGGAATGCATGCCAACTCCTTATTTGGCCACTGGGGGCAAAATCACACTCCCTCTCATGGCCTGTAAATATTTTCAAAAGCTCAATTCAACTATTCCAATTGTTGTGTGTAATAGAAGACACTCCCCTAATCATTTTTTTTATTTACTGGCAATACCTGCCATCTTCTTATTTAGCCACTGGGGGGGGGCAAAATCCCTCCAACATCACACACACTCTCATGGCCTGTAAATATTTTCACAAATTGCTCAAAAAATTTATTAAGTATGGATTTTCATAAAAAAAAAATTCACTGTTTACCATTTCGTTACGTCATAACATATTTAACTTTACAGCTAAATACGTTGTTTCGTAACTGCTTACGTCAAAACATGTTTAACTCGGCATATTTATCTTCACTGACATAATAAATTTTACATTTAATTATCCCAAATATTTATTTTTAGAGTTTTATGACTAAGGTGTAATGTCTCCCCCGCAGCCCTTGCCAGACCGACCCCGCAAAAATACAGTTTTAATACCCTCCATAGAGAATTGGACCCTATAAAGTAAATATGTATATTATTGATCAGTGATGAAGTCTAAGACAGTCTAGCAATGCCCATACGTTCGTGTGTGGAAAACATGATATAGTCTATTTTCGGATCCCGCTCCCTTTAGTGGGCGTTGACTTACGATATACGCTAAAATAGTGTAAATATTGAAAAATTTTTATTCCTTAAGCCTATAAGAAGCTGAGATGTTCTCTGATCTTGCAGAGGTAAAACGTCTCCCCCACGACCCTTCCCGGAATGACTCTGTCAAAATAGAGATTTGAAATTGGGTACAGAGATGTCTTAAAGGAACTCTGTCTCACCAAGTTGAACACTTTAAATTTACTTACTAAATATTTGGAGGGTATTTAAGATTCGACCCGGTCAATGGCTGCAAATGCCCGCCATGAATTTGCTATTATTTTCCCAGCCACATATAAAATAAAATAGAATACAAAAAAACAAAATCGCACTCACTGCTCCAGGTTGATGCTGCTGAGAACATGGAGCAGCCTAAATTTAATATCTTATCAAAATAAGTACACATACTCGTCTGCACATAAGCATGATTACATAAGTATTGGTGCCCCTTTACATGATAAGTAAAGTTACCACTTAAATTAATTAACAACAAGAAGAAAGAAAAAGATTCTAACCAAGAACGGCCAAGATAACAAACGATAGTTGCGTCGTTTACTCAAAACCAAAATCAATGATGAATCTGTCAGTTATCTCTAGTCAGTCATTGATTGAACCAACTTGCGCGCATCGCTTGCAAAAAAAGGGAAAACCACGTCACTCCTACAGCAAACATGAAGACACGTTATATAAAACGTTTTATGAAAAAAATACTCATATTCATTGTCACGCTCATCATTTTAGCGATTATCACCATAAAAGTGGTGGAAAAACGTTTAGCTGAGGAAAAATATAGTCCGGTAACGCTGGAGCGTAGAGCAAGACCACCGGCCAATTCTGAAATTGTACTACGTGGCGATTTGGATTTAACAAAATTCTACAATATTAATGTACCCTTTCGTCTGCCGGAGTTGAGAGGACACAAGAGGGATTGGCATGACTGGGTTGGCATTGACCGCGATAAGCATCGAACAGGTTTGGGAGAACGTGGCATGCCCGCTTACATTACGGATGAGAGTCAAAAAGAATTGGAGCATGAAATGTCCATGGATAATGGCTTTAATGCCTTATTGTCCGATTTTATATCCGTCAATCGGTCAGTGCCAGATGTGCGTAGAGATGAGTAAGTCCATTTATTGTTGTTTTTTTTTTAAGTCAAGTTTTGCTATTTCGCTTGAAAGTTGTTGAAAAATTAACGCAGTTGAAAAGTGAGTTATGAGGGAACAATCAATATTGAGTTTTTTATCTTTAATAGTTTCTGCGATGATAAGTGTTGTAGTTAGAAAATACTGATAAATATCATGTATATGGGTGTTTCCATAAGATGAGTTACTTAAAACAATGTGTCAAATAAAAATTTTATAACAGTTAAAAAAATAAAAGTAAAAATATAGCAAATTGTAAAAGAATTTTTAGAGAAAAGCGGAATATTTACAATACTTTTATAAGAAAATGTTTTTCGTTTTTATAACCCCCCGCCCTCCAAAAAAAATTGGAGGCTATATTCACTTTGTCATTCCGTATGTAACGCAGTGAAATATCCCTCTGAGACCCCATAAAGTATATATATTCTTGATCAGTGATGAAATTTAAGATGATCCAACTATGTCCCTCCGTCGTGTTTGGAAAATAAAGAAGGAAGAATAGCACAGTCCAGTTCGTAAATGGCCTGCATCGGACCAGAGGGAAAAAAGTTCCCCTAAGAAGAACTAAAACAACCTCTAAAAAACAATATAATTTTTAAAGTTATTTTGTTAAGCAAATGATATATTTTTATGTCAAAGAAGGTCCAAAGCGTTAGTCTTTGAGTCAGAAAATCCGAAAAATAAATTTTTGCACCCCGCCCCTTTTGTGGGCGTTGAAGTAACATATTACATGGAAAAATAGTGCAAATCTTTAACAAATTGTATAATTTAAGCCTACATTCCTTAAAAATTAAATTTTAAAGATGTTTTCCGACCTTCTCCTACTCTTCCCCACCTTTGCCCCCTAAATGACCCTATAAAAAAAATTTTGTTTACACTTAATAATTTGAAAAATTTTCTTTTTAGTGTTTTATGGCAAAGGTGAGGTGACTCCCCCACGGCCCGTCCCAGAGTGACCCTAGAAAATAGGCTTTTTATTTACTAAATATTTGGAGGATATTTAATATCCGACCCGGTCGAACGTTCTGACTTTGTTTTTTTTTTTTTGTTTGCTGTATGCACTCGTACTTTAAAATCAATTAAGATCTCTAGGCTGGAAGTCGTAGTATGAAACTCAAAAAGACACGTTCAATATTCCAAGGAATAAGGGAAAATCAACATCAATTCAATTCAAATTACGCAGCAAAGCAGAATAACGCTGTTTTCGAAAACCGTCACACTTTCGTTATCAACACTCATGTGTATTTTTTTTTTTTTTAGGAGTAGGACCAGCGCTCAGGGGGATGACCTCTATATATGCAATGCACTGCGTCGGAACTGAAAACGAGGGGATAGTATTGAGGGGACAGATTAGGAAATATGAGAAGATAGACAGTTTTTTTTTTTTTGAGCTATTTCAACCTTTTTTACTTCGCCGGCTAAGTTTCGCTACTGAAGGGCCGTAGATTACCCTGTTTTTGTGCTCATAACAAGAAAGGTAAAATTTTGCGGGCAACATTTTGTAAGAAACGGTAAAAGTGAAAATCGGTGGAAAGAAACATTAAATAGTAAAGTGGGCGTGGCTCGGCCCACTTTACTATTTTAGATTTTGTCATGTTTGTAGGAAATGAATTTCTGAAATTTTTTCAAAAAACTGTACAGGCGTAGCACCCTCTTGTTTAGTAATAATTTTGGTCATTTCTGGAAATCGATGTATTCCACACGTCGCTTAAGCGAAGTACTCAGGAGTGATTTTCTAATTAAATAGGCGTGCCGGCGCCCATTTCAGTACCACAAATTTCGCATCAATACGAGAAGTAAATGTTTGTACAAATATTATTATGAATAGGTTAAATAACAGACGTTAAAAAGGATCAGTGAAATTAAGTAGGCGTGGCGTTGCCCTCGCATAACGGCTTAATTTTGTATCATTGCGAAAAATGAAAAAGTGGAAAGTTGTTTAGAAAATCGTATGTACGTGAAAGCAGCTAGAAAGAAATATTGAAATTAAATAGGCGTGGCATCGCCCACTTTATTGTTCATCATTTTATAACTTTATATATAAATTAATATTTGCAAAACAAAATCCTACTTGTATTTTGGTATTTTGTGCCGTTTCGGAAGATTAAAAACTGTGCGAGACCCCTTAAAAGTCAAAATAGTTAAAAGGGCGTGGCTGGTACCGCCTACTTTAGTAGTCATAATTTTGTTATCATTGCGAGAAGTCAATGTTGGCACGAACTTTCTGCAGAAATATTTAACTAACAGAAATTGAAGGAAATTATGAAACGAAACAGGCGTGGCACCGCCCACTTGTGAAAAAAAATTCATGTTACTGCAGGACATCTATGTGTACAAACTTGCTTTCGAAACGTTAAAAGCCAAAATAGTTGAAAGAGATTTTCAAATTGTATAGGCGTGGCACTGTCCACTTAAGTAGTTATAACATTGTATTATAAGGAGAATTGAATATTTGTACAAACTTCGCTAAGAAGCCTTAAGGGCGTGGCAGTTTAACTTTCTTTATTTCCACTCTTATTTCAGGTGCCACAAAAAACTGTACCCGGTATATTTACCCAGCACCAGCGTCGTAATACCTTTTTACAATGAACACCTCAGTGTTCTGCAGCGAACACTGCACAGCATTAAGAATCGTACACCACCGGAATTGCTGCGCGAAATCATTATAGTCGATGATTGCAGTGATCGTGAATACCTGAAACAGCAACTGGAAGACTATGTGGCCAATTATTTCAAGGATTTGGTGAAAATTATACGCCTAAAGGAGCGAACAGGTTTAATAGGGGCCCGTTTGGCGGGTGCTCGCAAGGCCAGAGGCGATGTTTTAGTCTTTTTCGATTCACACATAGAATGCAATTACAATTGGCTGCCGCCTTTACTGGAACCGATAGCTCTAAACAAACGTATTGCCACATGCCCCATCGTGGATGGTATTGATCATGCCACATTTGCTTATAATGGCGGCTATCAAGACGGTTCGAGGGGAGCTTTTGATTGGAATTTGATTTATAAACAAATGCCGATATTGGAAATAGATGTGGGCGATCGCACCGAAGCCTATCGCAATCCGATAATGATGGGCGGTTTATTTGCTATAAATAGAGAATTTTTCTGGGAATTGGGTGGCTACGATGAGGGTTTGGATATTTGGGGGGCCGAGCAATATGAATTGAGTTTTAAGATCTGGATGTGTGGCGGTTTGCTGTGCGATGTCCCCTGTTCGAGAGTGGCTCATATATTTCGTGGCCCCATGAACGGACGGCCAAGTCCTAGAAACTATAGTTTTGTGGCCAGAGTAAGTTTTTCTCTTGAGTAGAGGAATTTTCCCCATATTTCTAAAGCAAAGAGAAATATTTTTGTGCCCGTCTTATATGGTGTTCAGATATGCAACTTAATTGACTTTTATCGCAATCAATGCCAAAATTTTAATTAAGTAATTGCTAAATTAATACTAATGCATTAAACACATTCACGACAGCTGGCTACCGACTACACGACTACAGAAATAAAATACATGTGTTTATATGGAAAAAATAGTACGGACAACAACCTGCTGTGTAGCCGTGAAAACAATCATTTCCATTTAACCACAACTTTTCTATTTACATGGTCGTGTAGTCACTAGCCTGCTGTTGCGAATGTGTTTAATGCATAATACTTTAAACACATTCACGACAGCAGGATACCTACTACACGACTACAAACCTAGAATACATGTCTGTATATGGGAAAAGTAGCACGGACAACAACCTGCCGTGTAGCTATAAAAATAATCATTCCCATATAAACACGAGTATTCTATTTCAGTAGTCGCGTAGTTGGTAGCCTGCCGTCGTGAATGTGTTTAATGCATAATACTTTAAACACATTCACGACAGCAGGCTATCGACTACACGACTACAGAAATAGAATACATGTATTTACTTGGGGAAAATAGCACGGACAACAACCTGCTGTGTGGCCGTGAAAAAAGCATCCTCATATCAACACAAGTATTCCATTTATGTCGTCTTGTAGTCAGTAGCCTGCTGTCGCGAATGTGTTTAATGTACACTTTAAACACATTCACGACAGCAAACTACCGACTACAAACCTAGACTACATGTCTGTATATGGGAAAAATAGCACGGACAGCAACCTGTCATGTAGCTATAAAAATAATCATTCCCATATAAACACGAGTATTCTATTTCTGTAGTTGCGTACCGACTACACGACTACAGAAATACACTACATGCGTTTATATGGGAAAAATAGCACGGACAACAACCTGTTGTGTAGCCGTGAACAAAATCTTTTATTCTATTTATGTCGTGTGGTGCAGTCGGTCGTCTGCTGTCGTGAATGTGTTTAAAGCATAAATTGTTATAATATTGAGTAAAATTACAAATGCGCTTTTATGAACAAATAAAAATATATCAAGTAAAATACGAGGAACAACATTGAAGTTAAATTTATAGATATTCAATTTATGGCTGATTTGAGAATTACAAATTAAATAAAAATCCCAGATTTGAACTTAAGACACTTATGAATTTAAAAATAAAAAAAATATGTTTAGTGGCCATACAGTAATTGAATTGATTTAATTTTTGGAACTGGAAGATAATTGTATCAATTAAGTGAATATTGACTCAATTAAGAAAGCATGTCTGAACACTCTATTAAATTTGAAGGCGGTTTTCCCTGTCTTCGTTTACATGACTGCCACACCTCAGTTTTCGTACCGTCTTTTCTCTTAAGAATTATATTTAAAAGTTATTTCTTCTTTTCCAGAACCACAAACGTTTAGCGGAAGTCTGGATGGATGAATACGCTCAATATGTGTATGATCATCAACCGGAAACTTATCAGGATGTGGATGCTGGCGATTTAACAAAACAAATTCGTTTGCGTAACGAATTGCAATGCAAACCCTTCAAATGGTTTTTGGAAGTTATTGCTCCTGATATATTGAAAACCTTTCCACCCATTTTTCCACCCGATTTCGCTTCAGGTGCTATACAAAGTGTCGCCTATCCCAACTATTGCATCGATTCCATGGGTGGAGGAAGTAATGCGGCCATTGGTCTTCATTCCTGTGCCAGCAATAAAACCCATCCTCATCGAACACAATACTGGAGTCTCAGCTATATCCGAGATATACGTAAGAAATCGGATAGTATATGTTTGGATGTTCATGAGACGGCAAATAATGCCACCATATGGATGTGGTCTTGCCATCATTCTGGTGGCAATCAATTTTGGTCTTACGATCTTAATGAGCAAATGATTGTCCATGGCATCAGGAAGGGCTCTTGCATTGAGGCGTTTGTGGAGGAAGATAAATTGGCGGTGTATGCAAATCCTTGTGACAAAACCAACCCTCGAATGAAGTGGATTTTTGGAAACATAAATGCCACAGCGTTGAAGGATTTTTGGAAAGGTGTCGAAACAGATGACTAAAATAAGAAGAAGGTTAAAATATTGTTTTTCGGCGGGCCATAAAACACTTTCCAGCACATTAAGCGAATTATCCTGATTGTCTTGGAATTTCCATTCAAGCCATAAAAAAACAACAACTCGCACATTCTTTTGGCGTATAATAAAAACATAAAAACAAGAATATAAAACACATTTTATAACCTCTTTAAGCAAATTCCTTCTTTTTTTTTCTTCCTGCGCTAATTACTTCTCATGTCTACTACCAGTCTCTGGTGAAAGGCACCGAATGCGTGTCTTACTATTTGGCAGTTAATGTGTACCCTCCCCGTCTCATTAGTGCAATTAAACAGGTGCTCAAAATGCCAAGTTTTTCCTGCGCCAGATTAAATACTCCTGCATTAAAAAAATCATCTCCATCATAATCATCGGCAGCATCATTCGCTGTAACAACTCAATTGTTTGTTGTTGTAGCTGATGATGTTTTATTTGCCATGTGGAAGGGAGTTTAATAAAAAATTCCTTGTAGCATTTAATGTAACGGAAATGTTAGAAGAAATTGAAATTGGCATTGTGCTGTAAGTGGTAAAGGGGGAGGTGGGGATGATTGCAAGTTAATATGCTGGCTGTCCTGCCCCACTTCTTATAACGCCTGGGTGACTGACTATCATGCCTCAGGTCAAAATTCCATTAGTGTTTTCATACATTTTAATGCCCGCCAGATAAAAAGCAGCAATAATAATGCCATCTTTCCACAGACGTCATCATCGCCATCACCATCATCATCATCATTAGAAGTGCTAATCTCTAAATTATTCTATTGTATTTGTTTCGGTCTCTATTTTTTGGTTTCTTCTAAAAAGCATGATGAAATTCTTTGCACGTGTTCATCCGGAAAATGTTAATTTTTCATGTTTAATTTTCTGGCAATGATGTTTTAATGGAAACGCTGTTGTTGTACAAAAAATCGCTTAATTCTTTGTATTCAGTAATTTCACAATTCCAGGGTTAAGAGAAAAGAAAATTATGAAGAAAATATTGTAAAAATATGATACAAAATATTCAATTAAAACGTTTTGATTTTATATCGGAAACAACAATGCCTTCATTTCATATCTTAAATACTGACAACTACACAGTGCAACAATGACTTTTGTGGCACAAGATTTATTAATTGATTTTATAGGTTATTCAGTTAAAAATTATAGAAATCTGCGGTTTATAAAGGACTCTCTGGCTGCATATAGTAATTTTTATTGCACCTTAAAATTTCCCAATGAAAAATTAACTGCTGCACAGTGGGAGACTTGGAAAGAAAATGTTAATAATTTTAAAACGGATAAGCCGATTGTTATACAATTTTATACAGATTTTAAGGAGCTGAAGTCGAGTTTTAATTTTAAACCTTTAAAACTGGTGGAGTTATAAAATCCCCAAATGGGTCACCTCAAACCTTGGCGAATATGTTAGTTTTAATTTCTTAAAAACCCCGTTTTTGCAAACAAATTTTCTTAAAAAACATTGATTATTAAAAATTCTATTCTTTTACTTTTAATATTTTTATATTTTTAAACTCTTTGCAAGTTTTCAGTAGAAGAAAATTTTAGTTTAAACCTAATTTTGTAGAAAAATACTTAAAATGTCTTAAGTAAAAAGATGCAATTAAATGTTTATTTAGCAATAAAATAAATATGGGTTTTTTCTGAGATTCCCAAAAAATTTTTCAAAATCCCCAAAATTGGGATTTTAAAATTTTCCATATATATCTTCTATTATTATATTAAGAACAATTTAGGGTTAAAATTTTTCCTAAATGCCTTTAGTAAAAAGATGCAATTAAATTTCTATTTAGCAACAAAATAAATAGAATTTTTTCTGAGATTCCCAAAGAAATTTTCAAAATCCCGAAAATTGTGATTTTTAAATTTTCCTTGTATTTTTTCTATTATTATATTAAGAACACTTTAGGGTTTGAAATTAAACAGAATTTTTTTTTCTGGGATTCCCAAAGAAATTTTCAAAATCCCCAAAATTGGGATTTTAATGTGTTCCTTTTGTGCTAAAATTTTTTTGTAAATGTCTTACGTAAAATTAAATGTTTTTCTAGCAATAAACTATATAGGAATTTTCTGAGATAACCAAAGATATTTTCAAAATTCCAAAAATTGGGATTTTTAAACTTTCTTTGTTTTTTTGTATTATTATATTAAGAACACTTTAGGGTAGCACTTTTTTGTAAATGTCTTAACTAAAAAGATGCAATTAAATTTCTATTTAGCAACAAAATAAATAGAATTTTTTCTGAGATTCCCAAAGAAATTTTCAAAATCCCGAAAATTGTGATTTTTAAATTTTCCTTCTATTTTTTCTATTATTATATTAAGAACACTTTAGGGTTTGAAATTAAACAGAATTTTTATTTTTCTGGGATTCCCAAAGAAATTTTCAAAACCCCCAAAATGGGGATTTTAATATGTTCCTTTTGTGTTAACAATTTTAGTAAATGTCTTACGTAAAATTAAATGTTTTTCTGAGATTCCCAAAGATATTTTCAAAATTCCCAAAGTTGGGATTTTTCAACTTTCTTTGTTTTTTTCTGTTATTATATTAAGAACACTTTAGGGTAGCACTTCTTTGTAAATGTCTTAAGTAAAAAGATGCAATTAAATTTTTATTTAGCAATAAAATATGTATATAGGATTTTTTCTGAGACTCCCAAAGATATTTTCGAAATCCCCAAAATTGGGATTTTAATATGATCCTTTTATTTTTTTTATTATTATATTAAGAACACTTTATGGTTAACATTTTTTCTCAATGTCTTAAGTAAAAAGATGAAATTAAATAGGAATTTTCTGAGATTCCCAAAGATATTTTCAAAATCCCCAAAATTGGGATTTTTAAATTTTCCTTCTATTTGTTTCTATTTTTTTCTATTTTTATATTAAGAACACTTTTGGGTTGAAATTTTTTGTAAATGTGAAAATTAAAAGCTAAACTGAAAAAAAAATAATTTCTGTCGATCTGTGTTACATTAAAATCCTTCAGCTTAAACAGTCAGAATAATTTTTAGAGCAATTAATAAAATTCGCATCTCATACAATGAATAAAATAAATAAATACGTCGCATAACTTTTCGCCCACCCCAAACTGGCAAATATGAATTTTTAATTACAACATAATAATACAATAAATAAGACAATAAATAATGCTTAACAAATTAAGGCATTAATTAAAATTTATAAAATCTTAAATCCATATACGTGCAGAGAAGGCAGGCGAACGAAGATGTCAAGTGCATCGTAAAACAAATTAACAATTAAGCCAAAAGTTTGAAAAATGGGTTTTAAGTTATTAAGACGAGACGACAACGTGTTGTCGTTTGAATGGTTGACATTTCAATATTCAAGCAACAACATACGAGTATCCTTCGGAATGTGAGAAGCTGTTTCGTTCCTTTTATATTCTGCTAACCAGTCTAAGACTGCAGCTGGAAAACTTTTCTGAATACACACATACTGTCATAGAATGTCAAACAATGTCGTGAAAACAACTTATGGAAGCAACTGATGACGAGTGAGTAAAAGTTTTTTGTAATCATGTGTGTGCGTATGCAAGTGTTTGGTTGGGGGTGTGTTAATGTGTAAAGATGTCTGTAAATTGAGGGTTTGCTGTTGATTGTCAATATGTTTTCATGAACTTTCCTTCAATTATTTTGAAAAGTTGTTTGTGTTTAGATTTTATGGGAGTTTCCATTTCCATATTGAGCTCTTCCAACTTCCATGTTTGCGTTGGCGGTATTTACTTTTTTGTGTAATTTTTTTCTTCAGTTTTTGTATTACTTTATTTAGTTTGACAAAATCTAATAATATTACATTGACTAACTAGCAGTTGAAAGAAAAGTTGGGTGAGAGTTTAATTCTTAAAACGTGGATATTAGAAATTTTGTAAAACCTTCAAAGTTACAGTGGGGAGTAACAGAGTTGCCAGATATGACACTTTATGGCAAGATTGTTTTTAACTGAAATAGTAGACTACGAAGCTGAAAATCATGGGTACGATTCCGCACTCAGTCAGGGATATGGTATGAATTTTTCTGTACTTGGATGAAGCTGTGACACCGTCATGTGCTAATGAACGCGAAGAAAGCACAAAAAATTGTGTACAACCAACTCTCTATCTTCTCATCTTACTTCATACGGCCTCTCAACACTATTTCATCCTTTAATAGTTTCTAGCACAGTGCATTGCACGATTAGAATTAACAAATTCATTGACGACCTATTCTATACGCATTTTATGGCAAAATTTATATTTGGCTTAAGTATAATGAAAAAAAAATACAGAAAACTGGAACATAAAGAAAATAATCAAACGGCAACACGGGTACTTAATAAAAGTGTTATTCGGTTTATGACAATTCTCGTATGCAATTTCCTAATAAAATTATTATAAATTGTTACGATATTCAACTATGAAACAAAAAAAGTAGTGACAAACAAAATACACATGACTACTGATGAAGAAAGTGTTGCGGCCTTCGAAAACAGTTATTCTGCTCTGCTGTGTAAATTGAATAATTAAACAAACTGATGTTGACTTTCCATTGTGCCTTGCAATATACATATATCATGTCTCTACGAATTTAAACAAAAATTTCGAACAATTAGTCTATCAGTCATAATTGAGGCACCCTTCAATTTATAATAAAATCAACGAAATAAGATCTTTAAACATTAAATAAATTTTTACCGATTTGTAACAAATTAATAGCACAAAATTTTAATACAGATATTTGTTTTATAAGCCTCTTATTAATCAAAAACAAAAATATATAATATCATGTATGTGCTGTGAATCGCACGATTATCGAATCACATGCGACTTGAAAAACGCCAATTTTTTTAGAACGATTTTGAGCGATTGCGAACTCCAGCACACCAATTTTGTGACTTCAAATCGAAAACGCTTTATTTCATGCGATAAGCGATTTCCATCACATGGACGTATATCTGTAAATCAGGCTGTAAAAATTTTACTTAATTTTTTTAGTTTAAAGATTATTATTAAATATAAAACATTTAAATTAAAACAAACAAAAAAATAAAAAGAATAAAAACAGTATTCAAATATTCCACTCTTAATAAAATAACTTGAATTTAATAAAAATTCTTAAAAAAAAATTAATGTAAATTTTTAATTTTCAGATGTATAAATTTTCTTATTAAGATAAGAATGTTTTATACAGTCTCAAGTTCAAATCTGCAATTTGCAAACTATTTGAGTCTGAATAAAAAATTATTTTCTAAAAAATAAAATTAATAGGTTCGAAGAATAAAACTTTACATTCATGTTTTTTAAGAATTTTTATTAAATTCAATTTATTTTATTAAGAGTGAAGTATTTAGAATATATCCGTTCCGCTAGTTTGACGATTATGAAAATATTCTAAATATTCCGCTATTAATAAAAAAAATTTATTTAAAAAAAATGTTAAGAAAAGTTATTTGTAGATTGCAGATTTGAACTTGAATCTGCATTAAAAGTTATTATCTTAATAATAAAAATTAACAACTCAAAAAATAACAATTTTTATGTTTTAAGAATTTTTTATAATATTGTTTTTTAAGAATTTTTATAATATTCAAATTATTTTATTAAGAGTGAAATATTTAGAATATATCCCTTCCGCTAGTTTAATGATTATAAATATATTCTAAATACTCCATTATTTATAAAAATACTTTAACTGCCAGGCCCACGATGTCACTCGATATCCTTTTCTTATATAAATACATTTAAAACAAAAACAAATTTCAAAATTTTGTTTTAAATATATTTATATGAGAAAACGATATCGAGTGACATCGTGGGCCAGGCAGTACATTTAATAAAAATAATTTGCAACTGGCGGATTTGAACCTGAGTCTGAGTAAAAAATTCTTATCTTAATACTAAAATGAATAAGTTCGAAAAATATAAGTTTGCATTCATTAAATGTAGATTTGAACTTGAATCTGCATTAAAAGTTCTTATCTTAATAAAAAAATTAAAAACTCAAAAAATAACATTCTTATATTAATACTAAAATGAATAAGTGTTCGAAAAATCAATTTAAAACCCCTCTTTTCAGTGTGAAATTAACCAAATGTTATTAACAAAATCATTATTTTTTTTCAACCATGTACGTTTGTGTTTGCTGGGATTGCTTGTGAATGTGTTAAACACAAGTGGTTGTGTATCTGAATGTTGATCACGTACTTAACGCGGCTTCCATTTACCCCTTTTTGCCATTCAAAACATCGAATCTTATCACTCATATTGCCCAAAAACTTATTCCTTTAATTCTTGCATTGGCTGAGACAAGGGTTTTGTGGCTCTTTTTTTCTTCTTTCTTTATTATTTATATCCAATTTATAAATTGATTGCATTAATTTAATAATGTGTAAAGTACTGCGCTCGTCTGTCAGTCTTGATGTGTTTATTTCAACAAACAACTTGAGGAAATTATTTGAATAAATTCGGGAAGAAGATTTTATTATATAAAATAAATTTTGTTAATGACAAAAATCGAGTTAAAACCCCTCTTTTCAGTGTGAAATTAACCATATGCTGTTATATAATTGCAAATTTTGTTATTTTCAATTTCAAGCGAAAGAAATTTTCAAAATTTTTATTCAACAATTTATTTCAAGTCATAACAACAAAAGAACACAATCAATTTATAAAACTTTTGTGGCATAAATCATGACAACTACTTGCCGAATAAGTGAAACAAGAAAAGAAGAAAATAAATAAGAATAAATAAATCCATAACCAGCAATTTGAAAAGACAAAACAAACACAGAGCTCTGAACAATATGGCTGACTGCCTGCAGAGTTTAATATACCGGAACTAACTTTTATATCCTTTTAAAATGACAACGCCGCCATTGGAAACACGAAATGTAAATTTTCATTTCATAACGTGCTCTTTCGCATTAAAACACTTTTGTTTATGATGTTGTTTTCTCTGCCAGTAGATTGTCAACAATAAATGTTTAAAATTAATTTCTTTAAAATGTTGGCCACATAAATTGTTACGCTTTAAAATACACAAATAAAAATAAAAAGTGGAACACTGTGTCTGTTGCTGGCAGGCAAACGCCGTTTGAAGTGGTTTACGAGTATTAATTGCTGGAACGCTTTAAAAATTCCAGCTTCCTTCAGCTTTCCTTTGGGATTTTTTTGATATATTGCAATACGACTTACATTTGCCAGGAGTTATTGTAAAGCAAAAGCATTTAAATTCACCACAAAAGAATTATTTATTATAGAGAGTATAACAATTTATTATAAAAAAAAATATAACAATTTATTATAGAAAATATACCAATTTTTGTATAACAAATTTTTATATAAAAAAGTCCTTTTCATCGTTTTAAAAGATCTTTCACTTATTTTACAACGCATTTGCATTTAATTGTACCGACAAACTATTTTATTCTGCGTAAAGGATTTTTTATTAAAGCTTAAGAAATATAACGTTTGAGATCTAATCATTTGATCATGGATCCTATATCTTAAGGCTGAAATTTTGACATCTAAATTATTTTAAAGGTGAAATAAAAGGATCTGGTATGCTTTTTATTAACACATATTTATGAATTCCCTTCGGTTAAACGATTAATTTAAAATTAAACTATTAAATCTGATTAAGTCAACACCTCAATGAAATAATCTGGCTATTAACCGATCATAAAATTCAAAAGCCCGAGTTATTGAATGCTCTACCACTAACACAAACATGCAGGTATAGCCACAGGATGTGAATATATAATTGCTTATTAACGACTTAATATAGCAGCGTGTTTTTTAGAGGGTCACAACACCAGCGCAACGCGTGGAAATTGTTGAAATTTTTAATCAAAATAATTGTTCTATTCCTCAAACTCATCGTGCACTTCTTGCATTTTATGGCCTACATAATCGTCCTTCAGAGCGGCTAATCGGAACAACAATAGATCGTTTTTGTCACGCATTTACTGTTACTGATCATGTGCGCCCCGCGAGACGCCAAACAGTGCGTACTGAAGAAGAAGCTGTAGCCGCTCTACAGGAAAGCATTGAAGATGATCCTAATCAATCATTTCGTCGCCGTTCTCAGCAACTGGGGTTCTGTCCTTCCAATTTATGGAAGATTTTTTTTAGTTGTTGAAAATTTTTGTTCCAGATTGTGCCTCCCACGAGCCAGCTGTGGCGTCCACATGGCAGAAGTCATATTTTAGCACTAATTTCATAAAATTTTTCTTCCATTAAAGTCCGCTTCATTGATATTAAAAATATATTTCCTTGTTATACCCTCCAAAAAAGAATTTGGAGGGTATATTCACTTTGTCATTCCGTTTGTAACGCATCGAAATATCCATCTCAGACCCCATAAAGTATATATATATTCTTGATTAGTGATGAAATTTAAGACGATCTGCGCATGTCCGTCCGTCCGTCCGTTTGTGGAAATCATGATTCAGTCCAAACGAAAAGAGCTAGACCCTTAAAATTTGGTATAAATATATTTTGAAGCTTAGAGCAGATTTAGTTAGAAAATGGGCTAAATCGGGCAAGAGGGAAAAAACTTCCCCTAAGAAGAACTATACCAACCCAGAAAAAACAACATAATTTTTAAAGTTTTTTGGTTATTTTGTTAAGCAAATGATATATTTTTATGTCAAATACGGTCTAACGCCTTAAACTTGGAGCCATAAAATAAAAAAAAAACATTATTTTTTGACCCCGCCCACTTTAGTGGGCGTTATTATAAGCAAAAATAGCATACAAATTTAACATATTGTTTTACTTAAGCCTACATTCCTTAAAAATAACATACTTAAGCTTTAATGACGAAGATGAGACGATACCTAGTACTCCTCTGCCCTACCCCCTCCTCCCCCTTTAGGGTGTAATAACCCTACCAAAAAAAAAAAAAAAATTTTAAATTTGTATACAATTATCCCGAGCATTTATTTTTAGAGTTTTATGACTGCCGATTTTTGCCCTACCCCCTCCTCCCCCTTTGCCCCCTAAATGAACCTATCAAAAAAAATTTTTTTTTTATTTTGTATATAATCATCCCAATCATTTATCTCTAGAGTTTTATGACTGCCTGTTTCTGACCTACCCCCTCCTCCCCTTTCCCCCTAAATGACCCTATAAAAAAATAATTTTGTATATAATTATCCCAAGCATTTATTTTTAGAGTTTTTTGACAAAGGTGAAATGTTTCCCCCCACAGCCCTTGCCAGAGCGACCCCGCCAAAATACAGTTTTTATACCCTCCAAAGAGAATTGGACCCCATAAAGTAAATATCTATATTCTTGATCAGTGATGAGGTCTAAGACGGTCTAGCAATGCCCATACGTTCGTCTGTGGAAAACATGATATTGTCTATTTTTGAACCCCGCCCCCTTTAGTGGGCGTTGACGTACGATATTATATAAAGGAACTCTGTGCCACCAAGTTAAACATTTTAAATTCACTTACTAAATATTTGGAGGGTATTTAAGATTCGACCCGGTCGAATATAACGTTTTTACTTGTTGTTATTGTTCTCGTCTCCTGTCCAGCAAAAGGCTTTCGAATTTTTTTAGAGTCAATACCACTTCTGAAAAAATATCTGTATAGTAATATTTAATCGTATGAATCGATTTTGAGAATAGAACACAATGATTATTGAAATGGCCACCTCTTAATTGTCAGTTAGCAAAGTTCACAGTGCAAGTGTTCTTGGAAATATGTCGTCTCCTGTCCTGCAAAAGGCTTTCGAGTTTTTTTAGAGTCAATACCTATTTTTAAAAAATTTCTGTATATCAATATTTAATGGTATCAACCGATTTTGAGAATAGAACGCAATTATTGTGGAAAGGGCCACCCTTTAATTGTCAGATAGCAAAGTTCACAGTGCAAGTGCTCTTGGGAATATCTCGTCTCCTGTTCTGCAAAAGGCTTTCGAATTTTTTTAGAGTAAATACCTATTTTTAAAAAATTTCTGTATATCAATAATAAATTTTGAGAATAGAACACAATGATTGTGGAAAGGGCCACCCTTTATTTGCCTTCAATGATGCTATAATTCCTCTTGAAATAACTAAATGAGCAAAATTTCAATTCTAGCCATTGTTTCCGAACACTGGCTTGGCTAAACGTTTCCAACGGGGCTAAGCCGTCGCCAGAAATGCTGTACACAACCCGCCCCCTTCGAAATTCAAGGTATTACAGTAATTTGTATAACATAAGCAAAGTTTTGGATCTACTACGGACTGCTTTACAATTCTGAAACTGATCACTTTGTTCGCTTTAAATGATTCGTCTACTAGTACATGTTTTCTTATCATCTGTTTATTTTAAGAAATTAATTTTCGCTTCTTCTCTGGCAATAAAATTAGCGCAATAAAATAAAATAAACCAACAAGAAGTAATCACAATAATCATGACAGTCATCAAAAGTAATAGACATCAAAAGATTTTTCCTATTTCCAAAGTTTTTCTTTTTTTTTTCTGGGGGACAAATAATATCCGTCACATTTATTCTTTTCGCATAGAAAATTTCAGTAAAACATTTTACGGCTTTAAGTGCGAATAAACAGAGAAATAAAATAGTTTTGTTTCCCTTTTTTTTTGTCCTCCATCTACTCCAACAAGAAATATGAAATGTGTCTCATAATCATTAGGAAGGCGACAATTGGCTGCAAAAACCAGCACAAGGCAGTAATTTTGTAATCCTTAGATGATGATTGTTTCATTTCAAAGGATTTCTCTCTCCTTCATTTTCCTTATTATTTCTACTATTATTTCTACTATTATTATTTCTGCTATTTCGTTCTTATGATTGGCTTTTTATTTGTAATATTGTGATTTTCTTAACGTCTTTTTTTCCTTTGCGCTTCATTGCCTGATGGCCTTCGGTGGAGTGTGTAACAACAACAGCCATGGTAATAATGAAAATTACTATCTTATTTGTTTTTCCAATGGACCATGTAATGATTTCAACTGTAAACATGCTATTGTTTCCATCATAAACAACAACAAAATTACGATTGTATTTACCAGTTGCTGTTTTAAGATTATCATATTTTGAAAAATATTAAGGGTGTCAGGTTCACAGAAAATGTGCCTAAAGGAAATTATTGAAAATCGAAAATGCATGAATCGCTCCTCAAATGTTTTCAAAAATCACTCCTTAAATACCGCCTCTTTTCATAGTTCCGGCACAATGCGTTGCATGAGTGGGCTTCATACCCTGAGAGCTGGTCCCAGTAAAGGAGAAAGTTAGAGTTAGGAAAAGAAAATCGATTTCTATCAAATAATATTAATTTGTTGTGGTTTTAAAAATTTCTAGGTCTTCTATGATTTTTCTTTGGTAATTCTCAAATGGTTTTTGAAAGTTTGTAAATAAGCCAAGAGGTTTGGTTATTATACCCACCAAAAAGGAACTACAGGGTACATTCATTTCATCATTCCGTGTGTAACGCAGCACAATATCTCTCTAATTTTGTTAAGCAAATGTTATATTTTTATATCAGAGAAGATCCAAAACGATCAACTTGGAGCCACAAAATCAGAAAAATCCATATTTTTTTTAACCCGCCTCTTTTAAAAAAAATTGTATTCCCTAAGCCTTCATTAAAAAAAATAATTTTTATGATATTCTATGATCTTTTTTCGACCACCATTGACCACTCAATACGATCATTTCCAATCTATGCTATTCATCACATCTTGAACTATCTCTATGCCAAATTTCTTCTAAATCGGTTCAGCGGTTACAGACAGACAGAGAGACGGAGTTAGTTTCATATTTATTATATTAGTAGGGAAAAAAGTGCAAGGCGTTATAAAAAGTGCAAGTCAATATATAAAGTGCAAGTCATTATAAAAAGTGCAAGTCATCATAAAAAAATGCAAGTCATTACAAAATGTGCTAGTTATTATAAAAAGTGCAAGTCATTACAAAAAGTGCAAGTCATCACAAAAAATGCAAGTCATCATAAAAGTGCAAGCCATCATAAAATATGCAAGTCATTATAAAAAGTGCAAGTCATCATAAAAACTGCAAGTCAGGACGAAAAGTGCAAGTCATTATAAAAAAGTGCAAGTCATCATAAAATATGCAAGTCATTATGAAAAGTGCAAGTCATTATAAAAAGTGCAAGTCGTCATAAAAAATTCATGTCATTATGACAAGTGAAAATCATCATAAAAAGTGCAAGTCATCATAAAAAATGCAAATCATTATAAAAAGTGCAAGTCATTTTTTATTATACTTTTTGCTCGCGACTTTGGTCGCGAAGAATATGTGTAAAACGTTCTTGGTTATCAGTTTCATAATTTCAAATATCCCTAGAAACTTCAGACCACCCGTGACCACTTTAAAAAACTACACTATGAAATAAAATTTTATAGGATAATTGTTCGAAATTTTAATTTAAATCTCAGAAAGACATGATAAATATTCCAAGGCACAAAGGCAAGTTAACATCACTTTTTTTTATTCAACTTACATAGCAGAGCAGAACAGTTGTTTTCGAAGGACGCAACCAAATGTTCGTTAAAATTCTTACTACATACAAATTTAAGCTATGGCTTGAGCAACCAATAATAAATTGGAAAAACGTTCACATGTACTTAAGTACAAAATTCAAACCAAAAAAGTTTGACTTAGGTAAAAATGGAACATGAAGAAAACTAATCAAACGGTAACATGTTAACATCAGGTTGATACAGTTCTCGTATCCTTTTTCACAATAAAATTTTGTAAATAGGAACTGTTATCACATTCAACTAAACCACCTAATAAGTGGTGACAAACACAATACACATGAGCACTGATGGTGAAGGTGTTGCGGCTTTCAAAAACAGCTGTTCTGCTCTGCTGTGTAAGTTTAATAACAAAAAACTGAAGTTGACTTGCCTTTGTGCCTTGGAATATTTATCATGTCTGTCTGAGATTTAAATTAAAATTTCGAACAATTATCCTATAAAATTTTAATTCAATTTAATAAAAATAATTTTCGTTAAAATTCTTACTACATACAAAACTACATTATGTTATTCCTCGGATCTCAATATATCTCTCATTTAAATCGGTAACAGACAGACAGAGTTATTTTCATATTTATTATATTAGTAAGGATTATAAATTTTATTTATTGAAATTCAATATTCCGCCAGGAACTAACAACAGAAACTATAGAAAAACTTTCTCTCGATTGCCAATCTTTCTTTTTTATAAATTTATATAAGTAAAAGTAAATTCTTTTTTTTTTTTTGCTCTAACTTCGCTTTAGTCTCATATTTTTAAATTCTTAAAACCGCTCAATACAATAGTTCAGGTTGCTGGGGTAACAGCAAACGTTTCACCACAAATAAAAACTTAATGTATTTTTCAAATGCTTGAGGTTTATTCTTTTATTTTTCTGAAAATCGCCTTAATGTTGCTAAAGAGCTAAAAAGTTTCCATCAGCTAACCAGCCCAACAAAAACAAAAACAAAGTGCATTCATGCTAATAAGTTGTGACAGCATCCTTTTCATTTAAACACAAGACTTTATGACTGAAGGACTTAACAGGCAAACTTACGTGGATACACGGGTAGTGCTACGCCCACAGCCGTTAAAATCGAAAGGATTTCCCACTTTAGGCCTTTTTGGTATATGTATATGTATTTATTTGATACAAATGCTGCATTATAGCCAGGGATGTCAACCATATAAAATATTTTAAATTATCTCAAGAAAAATTTGGTTGTATTCTCTTTCTCACATCAAACCCTATCGGTAAAAGTATCACTAAGTGTCTTCTAAAGAATATTTGTAATTTTTTTTTTGTTTTTGTAGGACCAGCATTCAAGGGATGTTCCCTGCATATGCAATGCATTGCGCCAGAACTAAAAATGAGGGCATAGTATTGCGAGAACAGATAAATGGTGATGAGGAGACAGAGAATTTTTGTGTAGCTATTTTATATCATTTATTTTCATAGGAACAAATAAAAATCAAACAATTAAGAAAGTTATATCGGGTCGAGTCAAATATTAAATAGCTTCCAAAATATTTAGTAAATATATTAAAAATGTTTAAGCTACTGACTGGGTCAGAGTTCCTTTAAGACATTTCTATGCTTTCATTTGTCGGGGTCACTCCGCAAAGAGCCGTAGGGAGCACATATCATCTTTGTCGTAAAAACTTAAAAAGAAAAAAAATTTTTTTTTATAAGGTCATTTTGGTGGGTGGAGGGGTAGGGCTGAGGAAGGCTAGAGAACTTCTCAAATTTGTCTTAAACGTTTAAAAATTTAATTTTTAGGGGATGTAGGCTTAAGGTACACAATTTGTTAAATATTAACACAATTTCCGTATAATAATTTACTTCAACGCCCACTAAAGAGGGCGGGAGGACCAAAAATTTATTTCCTTTTCTGGTTCCAAGGCTAACTCTTAGGACCTTCTTTGACATAAAAATATAGCACTTGCTTAAAAAAATTAAAAGCAAACTTTAAAAATTATGTTGTTTGAGGTTTGTTTAGTTCTCCTTAGGGGAACCTTTTTTCCCCCTGGCCCGATTCAGCCCATTTACAAACTTGACTTGAACTATCTTTCAAAATTTATCTATACCGAATTTCTAGGGTCTGCCTCTTTTCGTTTGGACTTTTGCGTGATATCCACGGACGGGCGGACGGTCGTGGCTAGATCGTCCTAGATTTCATCACTGATCAAGAATATATATACTTTATGGAGTCTCAGAGGGATATTTCGCTGAGTTGCACACGAAATGACAGAGTGAATATACCCTCCAATTCTTTCTTGGAGGGTATAAAAATAGCTTATACTTTTTAAGCGGAAACTAAAACTCAGGAAATAATGATTAAAATGTAATTTTTAAAATAAAACTTATTATTACGTTTAATTCAATTGTTGGAAAATTTATTTTTTAAATTCAGAAACAAATGATAAATACTCACAGGCACAAAGGAAAGTCAGCATTAGTTTTTAATTAATAAACTTACACAGCAGAGCAGAACAGCTGTTTTGGAAAGCCGCTACACTTTCATCATCAGTTCCCATGTGTATTTTGTTTGTCACCACTTATTACTTTTACGGTCCCTGCTTTAATTTTGAATTTTTTAATGAAACTTAAACAAATGAAAATTTATGCATCTAGAGGCTGGCAGTCAGTCCATGTAAAAAGGATTGTAATGTGCCATTACAAATACCCTCACCCAATACCACCCGTAAAGTATGCTGTGTAGTGTATTTGTAGTATGTACGGGCAATAAAACACATTGCTTAGCAATACTGCATACACAAGAACAAATACACTTACCTAATATCACAACCAGCACAAAACAACCCTGCAGGAGATCGAACTAGTATCAAATTAGTATTGCAATAGTACAAAAATTACCAGTACTAGTTCCCAATTGTGAACTTTCCTATACCATGTTAATGCTCAAATTAACATTGAGTGTGTTTGGAAAATTACTAGTACCATTGGTACTAGATGGAAACTAGGGGGATACTAGTACTATTAGCACTAGATGAGTACTAGTATAATTTCTTCTAGTCGGATGCTAGTACAATCAGTTTTTATTATTTTAAAAGAGATCGCTGATTATACATATGAACATAAATATTAACAAAAAACACGTTTAAAAAATTTAAAAATTAGCTTTTAATTTTATTTATTATTTTAAAATGTCACTTTTTTAACTCACAAGAAAACTGCGGCTTTCTTACATAAATTATCGAATAAATAAACTCATATGCAGGTGGCAAAGTCTTCTAATACTATTGCTTGTTTCAAATTTGAATTTGTTTAAAAATTGTAACAATTAAAAATTAAATAAATGAAAATGCGAATTAGCAATTCGCTTTAAAACAGGATCAAAAAGTAATATGAAATTCTACAAGTCAAATCAATCTACAAATGAACTATTTGAAGTACTAGTACTTTTCCGTATATGTTCAATCACTTTTGGAACTAGTGCTTGCTATACTAGTAATCGTACCAATAGCTCAAAGACAATTATCGCTTATCCTCCTGCAGGGAAGTAACACAAGAAAACACATTCACGAACATACATAACAACAAACAAGCAAATTTAGGTAAACAAAACATAACTGCATATAATTCTCATTGGCTTCATATGATACCAACGATAAGTAGACAAGGTTTGCACACAATCGACACAATATTCTTAAATTGTCGTCCGAGAGATTTACCGATTCTTGTTCAAGCACTAATATTTAACCAAACTAATCGTACTAATCCGTAGCCGAGCTCAAGCCTCCGAATACTCTTGAGTTCGTAGTTTTTGCCAATTACTAACCCGAATAAACTTAATATTGCCAGTCTTACTCCACTAGGAGCCCGAACCGAAGACGAATTAAATTAAAAAAATTATCAGCCTAAGTACCAGAGCGGTGTCGCAGAGGAACCAGCGCAGCCCCGATAACTGCAACTTAACCCACTAGCTTTAAGATAATCTAAGTAGTTAAGTTTCCTTTCAATAAACATTTTGTTCCGAATATATACACCATCTAAAATACTCGTGTTTTTATTTGCAAAGGAAGTAGACCTTTGATACGAACCTGGAGCGACTGAGTCATACCTCGGCTGGAAAAATAAACTACGTTACAGGATTACTTTGGTGTATTGCTTGTACACGTTGCACATATCTTTTAGTTTAATTTTTTTGTGGTTAAAATTTGGAAAATAATTGTTATTTTGCGATCCCTGGCTGAAAGCATTAAACAGAAGGCGTATTTTAATTTAGAGTTTCTATTTTAGGTCGGTATTAAACACGCTGCTGCAAGTGAATTAGTAAAAGAGTTTGATTAAGCTGATGATCTGTGGAAGTAAATAATATCCACTTGGTATCTTAATGACCAAAAATTACTTTGTTAATTTGCGCCTGCCACAAGGCCCCATCATTTCTGCTGTTTACTTTAACGCTGCTGAAAACAAAGCCAACACCTCACAGCACAAATTAGTAAGAGTCTGAGTGTTGTTGTGGTTAAGAAGGGGGTTATGAAGGGAGTTGGTATGAATGTGTTTTATTCTAAACGTTTCCATATCTATGAGAAAGTGTTTAAAAGAAAATGGCATGAAAAGAAAAGTAACTTTAAATAACGAAAAGAATAAAGTTAAAAAAATTTATATATGTATATATTTATATAAACATAATGGAGTATGAAAAATGACTGCAGGAAATTACTTTTGTCGCATGAATACAATGAACGAGATGGAGTGATGACGATGATGCTGAGGGGACACTAAATTGTCAGCGGCGCTAGTGATGAAAATGGAGATACTGATGATGATGCTGAGGCAAAGTGTAGTGAATGGACATTTTTCAAAATTATGAAAAAAAGTATATTTAATGTGCAACTGCGTGTCTGCATGGTGTGTGTTTGTGTGTGTGTGTGTGAGTGCATGTGGGAGAGTGGGTAAATTTAACAAAAGTAACAAAAAAACAAGATGTTTAAGTTGTTTTAGAATAGATCTTCACACTTATACCCCGACCACTTCTTGGCTAAGTTTTTGTTCGAGTATTTAAAAGCTAAAAATTGCTCTTGAGTCTGCTGAAGGAATCAAACAGAGAAGGAGAGAATTTTTGATGGCAAACTGTAAAGAATATAAACAATTTTTAATTTCTTTCTCTTAAATGCCAAGAACAATAAATAATAATTCAAACGCTCCACGTTTATTAATATTTTCAGTTATTTTTCTTTTTTTTTAAAGGAGTTTTTGATGAAAGGGATTTATTTTGAATTTCTTAAAAGAAGAGTTATGTGAATTTTGAAACTGGCAATTTATTTCTTGACTTTGAGTTCAAGGGAAAATTTTTTATTTATTTAAGATTTAAAAATTTTATATATTCCATAATTAATTAATTTTGAACATCTTTTACATGTGCGCTGAAAAATATGCTATGGAAGACTATTTAAGTGTAGCCCCTTCAAATATGCTGTGGTATGAGTGAAATTCCACACACACCCACTTGACGATGCCAGTGTAAATTACAGCCTTTAAAAAAGAACGATTTGCAATAAATAAACAAGCTACAACCACCCCTCGTATATTTAGACTACACCTTCAAATAATCTTAAACTAATTAACTTCCAGTGAAAACTTTAACCATTAATAAGTTTCGGTTTGCACAATATCTAAGAAAAACACATAAAAGGATTAAGTAAACTTCTCCACACACGCCCACACACACACACACACACATAAATTTTGTTTGTACTTGAAGACATAAAAATATTTGTGGTTTTCGTCAACTGGAATTTTAATGAGTTTCATATGAATTTACAGATTAAATAGAGCAACTTTGAAAATCGATGATATTAAGGAAGGAATTTTTTCTTTTGCAAAGCACACACACACAATCAAAATGCTTGTGGTTTCACATAAAAACCACAAAAACTCATTACGGATGACTTTAAGCCAAGAAAAAAAAGGACAAGAACGCACAACAACAAAAACAAAACAAAACAAAAACTTTTATGCAGAATGTAGTGGAAAAAATTAAATGAGAATGACAAATGGAAGTCATACGAGCAACTAAAAACCAAAAAACAGGAAAAAGGCAGTCAACAGCAACACTCTGACCTTCGGCCCGAATCAAGCAGCACAACTCCTAATGAAATGTTGCCAAGGAAGCGGAAACACATTCTACGACTACATGAACGAGTATCACACTGGAATCATGTAAAAACTATTTTTATGACCATTAGGCGATACAACCACACACAAGTAAACATGTAAATAAAATATATTTTTGATTAGTTTTATGTCAGCCGGGGGATCTCTTCTCAGTCCTACTAATTTCATTTTATGGTTTTGATTTTGGGATTATTGTCATAAAATTTACGTTTTGCCATGAATTTTGTATTGTATTTGTGATTGGACACAATAATAGTCATAATGACAGCATAAATGCTAAATAAGTGTAGTCGTAAAGTGAAGATTCTTTGTCTCACTTGACAAAACATTAATTAGACTTTTGTAAAGCGTATGGTACGTGTCTCTGGCATTGAATTTTCTATTAGCTCTGCTTTAAATATGCATTAATTGGATAATCACATTATTATTAGCGGAACTGGCTGTTGCTAGTATATTTTTGCAACCACTGCACAGTGGGGTATTTTGAGAAAATAAATTAAAATAATTCGGCCGTTTGAAAAATATGTTGTTAAATTTCTAAAGTTTAATTACTGTATTCACAAAACTTATTGTGTACTTAAAGTGTGCTTTAAATTTCATAAAAAATTTATTTTAAAGCATTGATCAAGTCTACTTTATTTTTTGCGAATACTGCTGTATACAGTCGAATCCGCTTTAGCGCAACACGCTGTATTGAAAAAAATCGGATTACTGAAAGCTATACAAATCCCCGCACTGATTTTAAACACAGCTAGTCTTATTCACTTCGCTTTAGCGAAACATCGCTTTACTGAAAATGTTGTATTACTGAAAACCAAAAGCAAGCCCACAACTACGTTTTGTATGAAACTTACTTCGCTTTAGTGAAAAAATAAACAATGACATCTAATCCATTGCATATCTTAAGGCTGAAAAAATTGTGCATGTTTTGTCCGTTAAAAAATTAAATGGCAAAATTTATTTGTTCTTTTCGCTCTTACGTACTTTATTGTATTTTTCTATTATATTGTCAATGCAAGTGGCTAGACATTTGATATAAAGAATATTGTTTTACTGATTTCAAGCAGTACGCTTAACTGTAGCAAATTTCAGTAATCCGAACTACGGTTTAGAAAAAAAAATCGGATAACTGAAAAAATTAGGTTTTGGTTATTTCCTGTAGAGCGGTGTCGACTGTAACTTTAAAGGGCGGAAGCCAGGACTCTTTTATATGCTGTAATACACGATGCTATACAACAGTGCGATCCGTCAAATGCGTCCTGTGTGTTAAGAAGGTATCGTAGTGTGCAAAAAAATTAAAAAATTAATAGAAAATAATTGATTACGAAAATTGTACAAATTTTTTAATAAAAGTAATTTTGTATTATGCATTAAACACATTCACGATAACTGGCTACCGACTACACGACTACAGAATTAGAATGCATATGTTAGCACAGACAACAACCTGCTATGTAAACGTGAAAATAAGCATTCCCTTATAAACACTTGTATTCTATTTCTGTAGTCGTGTAGTCGGTAGCCTACTGTCGTGAATGTATTTAATGCATTATATATAAATTCCTTTAATTTTTTATATAAAAAACATTAAATTGATTACATTGAGATTATGCCGAGCTGATCTTTTCATGATTTTATTACCAGCTTTTGAAGAATATCTATTTCTTGCATTCTTCCGTAGGACAATAATCATGCATTAAACACATTGAAGACAGCAGACTACAGACTACAACCTGTCAAAAATAGAATACATGTGTTTATATGGGAGTTAATATTTTCACGACAACACGACAGGTTGTTGTCCGTGCTACTTTTGTGGTTGTAGTCAAATTAATCTAATGCTTTAAACACATTCGAGTCAGCGGGCTACACGAACACGCGACTACAAAAGCCGCTGGCTACAATCATCGCCTCGTAGTCAGCTACTTAATTATTTTTGAAACGGCAGCTACATTGTACACATCTCATTTTAGTGGTGCCACTTTCGTATATAAAAAAACGCTTATTTTAAATCTATTTATAGACCGAAACAAAATTAATAAGAAAAACACTTTATTTGTTTAGAGCTCTTTATTGGTTTTGCATTTGTAACAAATACATCTTGATGTCCTTTTTTTGTTATGCTATGAAAATGAGTTTATGAGTTAATTTATTTCTGACCTAACTAACGTCTTTTATCGGTAACGGCTATCAAATATATACAAAATTAGAGTGTTCAAAATAATGGAATGTTTATTTGAAAAGTAAGATTAAAATTTCAAAATTTAATAATACTTCCAATATGTGAATAAATTTGAAAAATATGTCTAACAACAGAAAGACATTTTGGACTACTTTGAAATGATACCCACATCGTTTATATGAGTTATTACCAAAAAAAATTATTACCAAAAAAAATTATAATAATTAATTATATTAAAAAATAAAAGACGAGAGAGAACGCAAAAAAAAGAAAATATTACAAAATAATATTCTTGACTAGAATTAAAACTTTTTAAAACGTTTATTTATATAAGACTTTTCATTGTATTGGCAGCACTAATCTGTTTATTGTCGCCTATGAAAATAGAAATTAGTTTAATTTGACTACAACCACAAAAGTAGCACGGACATTAACCTGTCGTGTAGTCGTGAAAATATTCACTCCCATATAAACACATGTATTCCATTTTTTACAGGTTGTAGTCGGTAGCCGGCTGTCTTGAATGTGTTTAATGCTTTATTTCCATATTCATAGACGACAATAAACAGGTTAGTGATGCCAACCGAATGAAAAGTTTTTAAAAAATAATCGTTTAAAATATTTTTTTATCTAAGGTCTCAAGAGCTTCAAAACTTTTATTTACTCTTGCTTACAACTTCTAATATATAGAAGACATATAAACGATATGGGCATCATTTCAAAATGCCCTAAAATGGATTTCTATCGGTTACATGCATCTTTAAAATATATTAAGTCATTGTAAATATTATGAAATTTTCAAAATTTTTCGCAATATTATTTGGAAAAGTGCTCCATGCAACGATACTTAAACTTGTATACAGTTTTATAGAGAACCTTCAATGCTCTGATTTGGCATACAATTGATAGTCATTAGCAACGAAATACGTCAGTTATGCCAATTTGAAAAGAAGATATAAAAATTTAATTAATTCATACAATCATTTTCATAGTGTCACAATAGAAAAGGAAATCAGAACATACAAAATATTTATTAAAAATGTAAGAAATAATAATGAGCTGTTAACAAATAAATTGGGTTCTTTTTAACTGCGTCTATATAAGAATTTATTTAGAATAAGCGATTTTCTTTCTATATTTAGAATTGACACCACTAAAGTCAGATGTTGACGTTGTAGCTGTTTCGTACAAAATAATTACGTAGCTGACATTGTTGCTTGTTGCTACAATTGTTGCTGGTGGCATTTGTAGTCCTGCAGATGGTAGCCTGCTGTCGTGAATGTGTTTAGAGCATCATCCCGTAATGCTCCGAAATTGGTGACATTTAAACTACCTATTTCGACGCATTCAGGGAATTGTTAAACGTTAAATGCTACGGATTTCACTAAATATATGGCACACAGTTGGTTGCCGCTGTGGCTGATTGGTAGCGATGCTAGCCTATTAATACAGAGGTCGTGGTTTCGATTCCCGCCAAGGACCTTGGGTGTTTGTGATGTTTTCGGGTAACACAAAGGGATCTACTAGGACCCAAGTGTGCTGGATGTGTTAATCAAAAAACTGGCAGCCTGTTAAAAAAAATACACACAGTTGACAGCCTTGCCAGATCAGCTCAACTGAAACCGCAGTGTTTAATAAGGCTTACCTATAAAATCGATCATGAAAAGTGTTAAAAATCTTTAATGTATTTATTATTTATAAAAAAAAACAAAAATTTATGCTTTTTATAATTTGATATAAAAAAAAATTTAAAGAAACATTCGGTCAACAGCGACCGCAAAGAAAACACATTTTCCCGTGGTTTGTTTCGGAGTGCTACCGAACAGAAAAGCATATTTTGTTAAATAAATTCTCTATTAATTTATAACAGTTTTACACAAATTTAAAGAAACAAATCTCCAGTGTGACGGTAGCCTTATACTCTCATATTATCGTTTAATAAAATAAATTATGCATCTATTGAAAATGAGTTGTCACATTTTAAATCGAAGACAAAAAAAATTTATAAAATATATAAACAAAAATTCAAAAAATACAATGACAATCTCCTGGTTTCGTGATGTTGTTAAAACTTCAATTAAATTTAAGTTAAATGACATTTTACGGCAGAGAAATAAAATTAAGTGGCAAGTTGCTGTAGCAAAATGTTTTAGTAAATTATAAAAATTTTAAAAAAAGAAAAAAACCTCGAACAAATTTTTCAACAATGCAAGAGTTTATCAAAACAAAAATAAATAGATTTTTCATATAAATGTCGCAAATAACAATGACAATAGCAAATGTACATATACATATATGTGAGTGTGTGTGTGCTGTAGTTTTTTTTTATGAATGTTGTTGCCTTTAGATTACAACTGGCGTTACTAATTGTTTTATTTAATTCAAATACCAACAATATGATTTAAAAACAGAAATTGTGTCTTAAACTTAAAACAATTTTTTTTTCATATGAAATAAATTTTGTTTTGTCATTCTTCTTCAAGCAAAGACCAAAACAACAAAAAAAAATTAAAACCAAAAAAAACTCAGCAAGTGCCTTCCCCCTACAATTTTAGGCTTAAATTGTCTATGTCCTACTTTATTTCCACTTTATTTCTCTGTCTTTGCTGCATTCACATAAATTAACTTACATTTTTATAATTTCAAAATATTATTGTGGCTGCTAAATCTATTTTCGACATAATATTTGCAAATCGCTTTATATAAATTAGTTATTTGTAAGGCGACAACTTTAGTTGATTTTCTTAATGCGTGCGGTAAAGTCGATGCGCCACAGTGAAACAATTTGCAGCCGTTATTCAAATCATTGTGCAGAAATATGTGTATTCGGATAGTGTTTTTGTTGTTAATAATAGTTGTTGTAAATTTGTTGGCAATCGTTGCTAAAGAATTACCAAATGATGCCACAACATCAGCCACGCCCCTATCAACACTACAACGTTCTACAGCGGATGGTTCTAATACGCAGTCGCAGAGTTGGAGTAAACGTGATATAAAAGCAACCGATTCATCCGCGGCAAATGGATTAGCAGCCAAAAGTTATGATCCACCACCAGAATTTTATAGGTGCGTGGTTTAACTTTCATTTTGCCGAATGTCTTGATTTGAGAAGGAATAAAATTTTCAAACAAATATTTGTTTGAATAAGAAATTAATTGTCCGTTAATTCATAAGGAAGTTTTCATATTCAGACATTTTTTTAAAAAACGCTATTCACAAGTGCTGTAATATAATGAATATTTTTGTTTACATGAATGAGAATTTTTAAACAAAGTGTAATTTGGAAATTTGTGGATTTGAACTTGGCGCTGAATAATGATTTTTTGCTTAATAATTATTTTACTACCAATTGATCATGTCCGTAATGACTACAACAATAATATTGGCATAAAAAGTGTGACGGATATCACACTCATACAATTTTATATTTTTTATAAATTTTAATACTTTTATTTTTTTTCTTATATTTTTTTTTCTTATTTTCCTAACGGATTTAACCGATGGTTAACAAAATCATGAGAATAAAAATTAATAAAAATATAGATTTAAAAATTAAAGCGACCTAAAATTTGTCAAAAATACATAATTTAAATTTCACTAGACATTTAATTTTAAATATAAAATAATTCTAAACATTGTGATCCTTTCAAAATGTAAATAAAAATATCTACGAAATTACAACAAAAAATAAATGTTAGCAACATTAAAAAATTCCCAGTAATCGGCTAAAGACAAAAATTTAGCAAGAAATGAAACCGGTTATATAAAAAAAACGAGAGCTGTTCAAAATTTTAAATGTGTATATATATATATATATATATATATATATATATATATATGTATATATATATATATATATATATATATATATATATATATATATATATATATATATCTTTTTTTAATATTTATTTCATCATCAATTATTTGACTGCTAATTTTTCGACCTTTATATTTTCAATTTTATCCTAAGGGTTCAAATAATGAGCTAGAGGTCACATTTTTATAAAAAAAAATAAACTTTTTATTCTCAATATTTCCATATCCTCTGGATATCTTCATCACAACAACAATTATAAATAAAACTAATTTAACAAATTTTTAATTAATGTTTTATTAGCAAATTTTGGGTTACATTTTTATAACAGAGATTTTTTTATCTTCCAATATTTCGACATTTTGGGGATATATTTAAATTGGTTAAATTTTTGAAATTTATTTCACAATATGTATTTTAAAAAAAAATTAACAAAAAATTTTTTTTCTTTTTTAAAATTAATAATATTTTTATTAACAAAAGAAGCAAAATATATTTTTTTCTGATTTTCTGATAAATTTTTTTTAAATTATAATATTTAAAAAAATATTTAGCAGAAAAAATTAATAATTTTCTTGTTAACAAAAGAAGCAAAAAAATGTTTTTCTGTTAAATATTTTTTTTAAATTAAAATCTTTAACAGAAAAAAATTAAAATTAATTTAACTGTATTTTTATAAAAATCTTCTTTTTTTGTTTTTTTTTTTTTTTTGTTAATAAAATATTATAAAATTTTTATAAAAATAGGCAAACAAATAAATTTTTTCTGTTAAAAGTCTTTTTAAAAATATTTTAATTTAAAAAAATTGTTAACTTCTTTTTTTTTGCTTGTTTTTTTGTTATTAAAAAATATTATTAAATTTTTATATAAAAAGGAAAAAGCAAAAAATTTATATTTTTGTTAAAATTTTTTTTAATTAAAAAATTTAAAAAAAAAATTTAACAGAAAAAAAAATTTTTTGCTTCCTTTGTTAATAAAACAAAATTATTAAAGTTTTATATAAAAAAGGAAGAAACAAAACAGGAATTTTTTTTCCTAAAAATTTTTTAAAATTAAAATATTTTTAAAAAAAATCTTAACAGAAAAATTTTTGTGCTTTTTCTATAAAAATATTTTTATTAACCAAAAAAGCAAAAAAAAAATTATTTCGGTTAAAACTTTTTAAAAAATGCAGTTAAATTAATTTTAAGTGATATTATTGCCTTGAAGAAGATATTCAGAGAACGTCCATTTGGAAAATGAAAAAACAATATTTTGTTAAAAACAATATTCTGTTAAAACAATATATATAAAACAAAATGTATAATTTCATATGTGAAAAATTTGTTGAATCAGTTTTAGTTGCAATAGAAATATTTATAGTTAAATTTTTATGGCTATTTTTTTTTTAACAAGTGACCTCAAGCCTATTATTGCAAAATATAATTTATTCATCAATTCTTTCGATTAATTTGGAAGAGTGTTGAGAGGACAGGTAAAGTGAGATTAGAAGATAGAGAATTTCTAATATGAACTTTTCATACCAACTACTTCGTCAATATTTTTTAAACCGAATAAAAAATGTATTTGTATTCATAATTTTGTTTTGCTATGATTCCATTTCATGAATATTTATCTGAATTTTAATTGAAAATATTTCATTGAAATATATATTGTATGTAAAGTTGTGCTGCAAAACCCCCAGATACACAGATTTTAATACAAATCATAATATTTGCGGTCAATGAAAACTTATTTCCCCAGTTGTAAGTTAAATAAATTTACAACTACATGAAATAAAAGCAACCCAACCAAACGAATCGAATACGAACAACCATGCAGTCGAACAAGGAAGAAGAAAAAACTTGCAGCCAATATTTTCATTTTCATTGTCAATAACATTTTAGGAATTTACAACAATTTTAAACTAAAATAAAAAAAAATATACCACCACCCGTTCCTCTTCATTTATACAAGAAAAAAAAGAACAAATAAGCCGAATTGAACATTCTTTGCTGCACATTCAATTCAAAAACATTCCCAAAAACATATAAAACAGATTATGAAAAGTGCAAAGTTTAAACGTTACACGAGATACAAACTTTTACTAGAACTACTCCATTGGGCAGGACTCTAAAGCAGAAGTATTGAATTTCTCCCTCTAAACGAAAACCATATTTTTTTTTTTTGCTGAAAATACTCGTTCGCAGTAAAAACCATAAAAATATTTGTACAACCTTGCAAATAAACATTTCAACCGCTTTAGAAATATTTTACAAAAAAAACCCAAAAAAAAAACGAAAATCAACTGGGATCAGACACACAAATGTTTTTAAACAAATTTAACGTTTTTTACACAAAAAAAAGTCTCCGAAACGGAGAGAGTAAATGTGACTACCGAAAAAAAGGACTAAATGGAACAAATTATGAGCCAAATAAAGAATTTTAAATAGATATTCGCATAGTCAGTCGTATGTTGGCAATCAGTGTATATTTGGCCATCATGCATGCACAGTGGGCTGTAAATGAGAAAAGGGAAATAACTTTGGGATTTCCTGTAAATCAAAATTTTTTTAAATTTACGCGACTAAAAGAAAACAAATTGCTTTTTCCAAAAACCTGTTGTCAATAAACAAAGAACAAGTGAACATGACATTCATTTCGAATATTTGGCATAATAACACACTGATACAAAATAAGAAAAAAAAATGCCTTCGTCGGCACTGTAGCAAAAATTAGGCGGCGAAGTAAAATTTTGAAATAGCTACAAAAAACTGTTTATCTTTCTCTCTCAGCTTTCCTAATCTATCCCCTCAATACTATCCCCTCGTTTTCAGTTCCGGCGCAATGCATTGCATATATAGGGGCATGCCCTGAGTGCTGGTCCAAGATAAAAAAAATACACTTGGAAAGAGACCTATATCAGACGGTAGGTCTTGTCGAGTAGATCATTTAGTCATTTTTAGAAATTTCGATATACCCTCAAAATCGAAAGTTATCGATAAAAAACGATTTTTTGGACTTAGCGGGGAAAAAAGTGTTTAACTGAGTCATTTTTAAATCGATTTTAAAATTTAAAACGCGTTTTGGCAGAAAAGAAGATGGGCTTTCTTTTCGAAAAAAATGTTTAGCTTTAACAATTTTTTTTCATAAAAATATTTTCCACGAAAATTTAAATTTTTTTTTTTTTGATTTTTCCAACTTTGGAAGCTTTCTTTCCGTCTAATATATCAGAAAACCCACGTTTTATCGATAACTTTCGATTTTGCTAATCGAGCCCTACTGCTTGAACTGGGTCTCATTTCAAGTGTATTTTCACGGTATCACCGTGTAATCAAAACAGTTGGGGAATTTCTTGCTGATCAAAAGTAAGTCAACTGGCAGAATAATAAAAATTTCCTATTCTCTATTTCATTAAAATGTCCATGCCTACTGACTGTACCACCTCAAAAATCAGGAATAACTGAAACAAGTAAAAACGTTATATTCGACCGGGTCGAATATTAAATACCCTCCAAATATTTAGTAAGTAAATTTAAAATGTTTAAGTTGGTGGGACAGAGTTCCTTTAGGACATCTCTGTACCCAATTTTAAATCTCTATTTTGAGAGACTCATTCCGGGAAGGGCCGTGGGAGAGACGTTTCACCTCTGCTAGATCAGGGAACATCTCAGCTTCTCATAGGCTTAAGGAATACAAATTGTTCAATATTTACACTATTTTTGCATATAATATCGTACTTCAACACCCGCTAAAGGGGGCGGGGTACAAAAGTAGACTATATAATGTTTTTCAGACGAACGTATGGGCATTGCTAGACCGTCTCAGACTTCAACACTGATCACGAATATATATGTTTTATGGGGTCCAATTCTTTTTGGGGGGTATTAAAACTGTAATTTGTCGGGGTTTCTCAGGAAAGGGCCGTGGGGAAGACATTTCACCTTTGCCATAACACTTCAAAAATAGATATTGAGATAGTCATATACAAAATTAAAAAAAATTATGTATAAATTTTTATTAGTCGAACTTTCTTATGTAAATTGTTAATTTTTTCAACGGGCTTAAATTCGAATCTGCATGACTGCAAATGATTTTTTATTATTTTATTAATAAATGAATTTGTTCAAATTCTATTTATTATTCATTTATTAATAAAATAATAAAAAATCATTTGCAGTCATGCAGATTCGAACTTAAGCCCGTTGAAAAAATTAACATATTAAAACAAAATCTATTTTTTTTTTATAGTCATTTAGGGGAAAAAGGGGTAGGTCAGATTAGTACCAGGTTAGGTCTCAGCTTCGTCATTAAGGCTTAAAAATTTTATTTTGAAGGAATGTAGGCTCAAGTAAAACAGTTTTTACACTATTTTTGCACATAATAACGCCCACTAAAGGAGGCGGGGCCCAATCTTATTTTTTTTTTATTTTATGGCTTATTTGACATAAAAATATATCATTTGCTTAACATAATTACCAAAAAAAATCTTTAAAAATTATGTTGTTTGTTTAGAGGTTGGTTTAGTTCTTCTTAGGGGAACTTTTTTCCCCTCTTGCCTGATTCAGTCCATTTCCGAACTTGACCTGTTCTATCTTTCAAAAATTTATCTGTACCAAATTTCAAGGGCCTGACTCTTTTCGTTTGGACTGTATCGTGATTTCCACAGACGGACGGACGGACATGCTCAGATCGTCTTAGATTTCATAACTGATCAAGAATATATATACTTTATGGGGTCTCAGATGGTTATTTCGCTGCGTTACAAACGGAACGACAAAGTGAATATACCCTCCATTTTATTTTTTGGAGAGTATAAAAAGAACGCTGATGAGGTGACGTAGCGGCCTCCAAAAAAGAGTGCTGATGCATTCCGCTAGTAAGATGATTATAAGAAATATTTCACTCTTAATAAAAAATTCGAAGTCTTGAAATAAAAAATTATTGGTAATTTCGTAGATTTGAACTTGAGCCTCACTAAAAATTTTTAACTCTTTTTGCTGCTGTTACATGGCCCGGCACTCAGTATATGAATTCCAAGAAATAATTATTAAATTTTTATAAATTATATATTATTCTATGAATTTCTATTTTAATAGTGAACCTTTATTTATGTAAATTGTATTACAGGTTGTTAATTTTCCCAACAGGCTATAGGTTCAAATCTGCGAAACTGCCAATTGTTTTTTATTTATTTTTTATTGTTATTTTAATAAATGAACGTGATTACATTCTATTTAATATTTTTGAGAGTGGAATATTAAGAAAAAAAAAGCTTTAGCTATCAGCAGCCAATGGCTCTGGAAAAAGCGAAAGAGATACATGGAATATTGGGAATATTAATCGTCAGGGTTGGGGAATTTCGTACTAACCAAAAAGGTAATAACTTAAAAATATGAATGTGATAACTTCTCATATTCAATTTTCGTTAAAAATATTGGTTAAATAGTTGATATTCCTACTAATTGGCACCACTTGAAACAGTGGAAAAATTGAGCAAAGAACGCTGATGAGATGCCGTAGCGGCTTTGAAATCAGTACTGATCTGTTCTACTGGTTTAATGACTATGAAAAATATTCTTAATATTCCACTCTCAAAAATAATAAATAGAATGTAATCACGTTCATTTATTAAAATAAAAAATAAATAAAAAATAAATAAAAAATAATTTGCAGTTTCGCAGATTTGAACCTATAGCCTGTTGGGAAAATTAACATCCTGTAATGCAATATATATTATTCTATTTCTAGAGGTTCTGGTTCAACAGGTCATCATGCCTCAACACAAGCATCTTCGTATTACGACAATTTCAAACCTTATGACGGTTTCAAGTCCAGGCCCATAGCATATCCAGACACTTACAGTACAAACGACAACAACAAAAACAACAACAATTATAACAAATACAATGGAGCAGCAGTTGCTGGTAGTGATAACAGTTACAATTCTTGGCAGCATCTCAAAGCGAAAGTGGGAGTGCAGCCAAATAAAAAAGAAACTCTGCAGGATAGAATCAGCGTGGGTAAGTGATATGAATGCGTAATCAAGCCAATGCAAGAGCGCACACAACACATTCTTTACCAAAATGAAACACAAAAAAAAGAATAAAAAAAAACATAATTTACATTTGCCGTGTTGTTTTCTTTTCCTTCTCACACAATCACTTTCCCTCAGGACATTATGGCAGCAGTACAAGTGATGCTGGCTATGGTTATGAAGGTCGTCCTTATGGCAGCCAAACCCATCCGGCCGACTCTAACTATGGCAGCAGTTCAGCTGCACCTGCCCATACGGCCAGCTATTATGCTGCTACTGCGGCAGCAGAGAGCATACCCTTCGATGTTTATGGTAATAAAAATCACTATTCAGGTTTAGGCGGGCACGATTATCCTGCCTACTCCTATTCGGATATTCCAGAGCCAGCTTTACATAAATCCCATGCCGACATGTCGCACAAAGCCCTTTTAGCCAAAAGCTTTCTTATACCCCTGGCAAGTGCTGCTGTTTTGGGTATAGCGGCTGCTTTGGTCAGTAATCCCCTCCTGTTGCAATTGGGCACGGTGTCTGGTGTTGCTCCGGGTGCTGCCATTTATGGCAAACGTAAACGCAGAGACTTGACCACTGCCTCAACTCCCAATGAGAAAAACACTAATAGCTTGGATTTTGCTGTCACTTCTGTTGTTAACAACAAAAAGGATGCAAAGTTGCTTCCTTATCGTGGTCATCATCAGCAGGAACAAAAACAATATCTTCATTGACATTTCGTGCGTACATTAAATACACGTGCAATGTTTGGCCATTGTCAACAACAACAACATCAAGAACAACAACAACAACAAACATCATGTTTTATTGAATTACTAAAGAAATATCTTGAAATTGAAATGCTCTGTGAAAAAAAGTTAATCGAGTCCATACGCTTAAACATTTTGAGCAGCCTTAAATCCTTTAAGGAAGCACACAAGTGGAGATGATGACATCAAATACACCTGCCTGTTGGAAAGGACAATATAATTTAGACTTTATGTCCTTTTAATATCCTTTAGTTTTACTTGTTCTAAATAAATTGCTAAAATGTTCATTTCAATTGGATTGTATATTTCTTAATAAACTGATGTTTAATTCACTGAAAGGCGGTGCTTAGAAATATTAATTTTTTTTTGTGACTTCTTTAAAATCCTTTGCAGGACTAGGTGAGTAGTTGGGCCTGTGAGTCATGAAAATTTTTATGCATTCATGATAACAGAAGCATCAGATTGCATTATGAAATTTTTGTTTTCAAAGTTAAATGTGTTTCTGCGTTCTTTTGTATAGAAGAGTAGAGATGAAGAAATATTTCATGGAATTGTTAATCCATAAGATAAATAATTAGATAATATATTTATCGCAGGTATGGAAAAATGTGTTCTTTCCACAATCATTTCTATTACAAAAGATTTTATAAAATTGTAAAAAAACTTAAATAGAGGCCTGCCTGTATTTTCCTACTCGTCCAGGGGCCAAGTTACCGCATTCGATATCGATCGAAATTTCCATACAATTTATATACAAATTTCGTTCGATATCGAGTGCCGTAATTTGCCCCCAGAATTAAAGATAGTTTTATGTTAATAGAATTTAATAAAACGTACTTGCTCGCATTTTTATACCCTCCAAAAAGAATTTGGAGGGTATATTCACTTTGTCATTCCGTTTGTAACGCATCGAAATGTCCATCTCAGACCCCATAAAGTATATATATTCTTGATCAGTGATGAAATCTAAGACGAACTGAGCATGTCCGTCCGTCTGTGGAAATCACGATTCAGTCCAAACGAAAAGAGCTAGACTCTTGAAATTTGGCATAAATATATTTTAAAACTTAGAGCAGGTTAAGTTCGAAGATGGGCTAAATCGGGCAAGAGGGAAAAAAGTTCTCCTAAGAAGAACTAAACCAACCCAGAAAAAACAACATAATTTTTATAGTTTTTTGGTTATTTTGTTAAGCAAATGATATATTTTTATGTCAAATACGGTCCAACGCCTTAAACTTGGAGCCATTAAATAAAATAAAAATATTTTTGACCCCGTCCACTTCAGTGGGCGTTATTATAGGCAAAAATAGCATAAAAATTTAACATATTGTTTTACTTAAGCCTACATTCCTTAAAAATAACACTTTTAAGCTTTAATAACGAAGCTGAGACGAAACCTGGTACTACTCTGCCCTACCCCCTCCTTCCCCTTCGCCCCCTAAATGACCCTACCAAAAAAAAAAAAATTTTTTAAATTTTGTATATAATCATCCCAAGCATTTATCTTTAGAGTTTTATGACTGCCGATTTCTGCCCTACCCCCCCCCTCCCCCTCTTCCTTTGCCCCCAAAATGACCCTACCAAAAAAAAATGTTTATTTTAAATTTTGTATATAATCATCCCAAGCATTTATCTTTAGAGTTTTATGACTGCCGATTTCTGCCCTACCCCCCCCCCCCCCCCTCTTTCTTTGCCCCCAAAATGACCCTACAAAAAAAAAATGTTTTTTTTAAATTTTGTATATAATCATCCCAAGCATTTATCTTTAGAGTTTTATGACTGCCTGTTGCTGCCCTACCCCCTCCTCCCCCTTTGCCCGTTAAATGACCCTATTAAAAATAAATATACATATTTTTTTATTTTGTGTATAATCATCCCAAGCATTTATTTTTACAGTATTATGTGTATCTGTTTCTGCCTTACCCCCTCTCCCCCTTTGCCCTCTAAACGACCCTATCAAAAAAAAGAAATTTGAATTTTGTATATGTTTATCCCAAGCATTTATTTTTAGAGTTTTATGATAAAGGTGAAATGTTTCCCCCACAGCCCTTGCCAGAGCGACCCCGCCAAAATACAGTTTTTATACCCTCCAAAGAGAATTGTGATGAAGTCTAAGACGGTCTAGCAATGTCCATACGTTCGTCTGTGGAAAACATGATATTGTATATTTTTGAACCCCGCCCCCTTTAGTGGGCGTTGACGTACGATATTATATAAAGGAACTCTGTCCCACCAAGTTAAACATTTCAAATTCACTTACTAAATATTTGGAGGGTATTTAAGATTCGACCCGGTCGAATATAACGTTTTTACTTGTTTTACATTATTTTGGTATTTTTTGGAGTATTTGGATTGAAACCTTCTAGAAAATAAATGCTTCGCATATTTTTTTTTGCTAAGAAAATATGTTCTAAAGGCGGATTCACCCATGTTTTCCGAACAAAAGTTTTGTTCGGACAAAATTTATTTTACTGAGAGTTTTCTGCAGTACGATTCACTCATTTCGATAAATTTGTCCGGAAAATCAAAGTTGCCATTCATATAAAAAATTAGTTTTGCAAAATGGTAGTACTGCAGCGATTTTTTATGTTTTGCTTTGTTTTCTTGATATTTTAGATATTTGGATATTACATATTTTAAATTATTTTTTAAGAATTTGTGATAATAATAATGGACGAGAAAAGTAAATTGCTTTACCTTATGGCCATTGAATTGCATAAAGCATTGTTATTAGCAAAATACATATTATAAAAAAAGAAACAAATAGATAATATTAGTTCTCAAAATTTATTTTTTTAGTCTCACGCACAATTTAATATATCAAACACAAAATGACACCTCAAGTTTATGTGAAAAAGTTTAGCGTATTGGCAACTCAGTTCAATTTTGTCCGGACAAAATATAAAATTAAACCAATTCAACCTGAGAGTTGTTCGTAAAAAATATTTTCTCTCTCTCAAGAAGAGAGACGTCAAACTACATCAGTGTTGTCAGATTAGGGGGTTTCCCCCTAGATTTAGGGTTTTTTTCTATTTAGGGGCAGATTTATGGGTTAATATTCTTTAGGGGGAAATTTGGGGGTGAGAAAATTTTATTTAGGGGATTTTTAGGGGATTTTCGAATTTATAGTTTGGTACATAATAGTACATAATTTAACAACTGAACATGTCGAAGATATTGTATCGAAATGACGATTTAGAATGTAATCACGCAAATACAAACATTAAAACATTTTTCTCGTTAAATCAATTTTGTTGGTTTTCCTTGAACTGCAAAATATAAATTTTAAAAAGTTGTTCATCTTTACAATTTATTACCAATATGCCAAAAAAGGATAACATATATAAACAAAAATATAAAACGGAGTGGGAAGCAGATCAGCAGTTTAAAGGTATTGTATTTTTAAATAAAATTTTAAATACAATAAATGCAAAATTAAATTTCAGATTGGTTAGCCCCTGTCCAGGGAGACAACTACACACCTTTATGTAAATATTGTAAAAGCATTATGGTGGCTAACAGGAGACCTTATTGCTCAACAAAATACGAAAAAACATATTGGATTTGCATCCCAAACAAGAGAAGTACATGTACCCGTAACAAACTTCCTCAAGCCGTCTCTTACAAAAGAAAGACAGATTGCAGATATATTTTTGGGGGGTTTTTTATAAAAAAAAAATAAAAATGTTGGGTGTATTCGTGCTTTTTGCGTAAGAATGATAGTACCTCAATTCAAATTTAATAGAGATAAGAATGATAAAACCAAATTACTACTTAAACTTTTCTGCTTTAGGGGGTTTTTTAAGAAAAAGTGTAGAATCTAGGGGGTTTCTAAATTTTTTTGGGGGGAAGAAAAAAAATTATCTGACAACACTGAACTAAATATAAAAAAAATTTGTCCGGACAAAAATTTTGTTCGGACAACATGGGTGAATCCGCCTTAAAGGAATTGGTTCTACACTTAAAAAATTTTATTTAATTTTTTTTTTCTAAGAAAATGTGTTTTAAAAAATTTTTTGCTCTATTTTTTAACGTACATTTTTGTAGTCTTTTTCCATTTTTTTTATTGAAATATGTTAATTCATGTATCAATAAAACTGAAATCAATACAAACTTTAAGAGAAAGCAAATATTAATTAACCCCACTTTTTTCGTTTTTTTTCATATTATTTGAATGAAATTTCTTAAAACTCTCAATTAGTTTGACGTTTCTTGATTTTTACAAACAATACAAACCTTAAGAGAAAGCAAATATTAATTAACCCCACTTTTTTCGTTTTTTCTTCCTATTATTTGAATGAAATGTCTTAAAACTCTCAATTAGTTTGCCGTTTTTTTAACTCATATGACTTTTTTTAAGTCATTCGATATATAATAATTGCAAAAATATAGGTGTTATTATGAAATATTCAATATTTAAAACTAAAATCCTCTCAACATAATTATTTCTTGATTTTTATTTATTCTTTACAAAATAAAAACTATATCTTGATTTTTATTTATTTATTCATTCCTAAAAATGAAGAACTAGCTCATGAACAACTTGACGAAGAAGAATTATTAAAAAACATACAAATACAAGCTATTAAATCCATATGTGACCTTCTCCGAGCAAAGGGACCTAGTGTGTCAAAAAACGGGTTTGGACTTTAGAGTGGATTCTGGTACGTAAAAGGGTGTAGAATAAGATGAAATGAGTTAGATTTCTGATAAAAATTTATTTACCCCATAAAAACGTCTCCCAACTGAACGTGTGTTCAAAGTGATAATGGGTTATGAAACTTTAAATGCGTTTTTCTCAAAACTTGATTTTCACACAATAGGTCCCTTTTCTCGGAGAAGATCACATATGATCAATCAATCATGAAATGAAGTTTTATTTTTTGCGAAATAAATTAAAATCAGGAATAAGAATAAAGAAATAAATAAATCTCAGATGGTTGGCGAAATGTTCATCTCCATAAATTAAACCTTTTGCTTAAATAAAACTACATAAATGTATTAATTTAAAAAGAAGTTTTACAGAAGTATTTAAAAACAAATTTCATACAATTATTTTACCAACCTGATCGTAGTTTAAAACCAACAATAATTTTCCTAAAAACAAAGCATTTGGATGATTTCTATATCCTAACAAAAAATTTTTCAATATTTCATATTTTTCGTCAAATGTGTAACCCCATATAGCCCAAAATATTATGAAGAAAAAATATTATTTTAAAAAATTTTCATTCCTATTTCTAATATCAAAACACCAAAAAAAACTTTTTAATCGAAAAGAAAATATATTATTTTAAAAAATTATTTAAACATTTTTCATTCCCATTTTTAACATTAAAACTGTTTTGAAACAAGATTATTATTGCTTTAAAATTTTATGTTTAAAAATGCGCCATTTTAAAAAATAAAACGCAAAGTTGAAGTTTTAATATTTTTTTTTGCTGGTTCCGTGTACCTTTACTTTTAAAAAATATATGTATAATATTTTTATGCAACTCCCTTTCTTTTTTGAAACTGAAATATTTTTAAGGAAAGCTCTTAATTCAAATGCACTGCGAGTTTTCCCCCCTCAAGGAAAAATTGGAACTCATATGACGAATATGGATTCATAATAAAAGAATTATGAAAAGGAATTACCATTCGTAAAATTATTAATAACTAACGTGACTTTGTCCGCGAAGAATATGTGAAACTTCAGCTGATGCGTAATAATTTCGTACTCCATAAAAATTTGTCTGGCAGACAGACAATTTACTATAATATTCTTCATTGTTTAAAAAAAAATATTTTTTTTATCGCTGCATTCTTTTTAATGCGACTAAAAAAATGCTAAAAATTTTATTCCATTTGTTAATACAAGATTAGACTTTCTGAATTTTATATTAAATTGCAGAATTTGCCAAATAGTAATAGGTTCAAGGAACAATAATTAGTTTTCCTATATTTGAAACTGATATAACTTATATAATCTACATATAGAAATATATTCCGCTAAATGTATATTACATATATGTACATATAATTTTCTCATACCTTAATTTGTATGTATGAATGAACATCTTCTTGCCATGGCAAACATGCACTAACCTGTAAATAAAAAATATTGTTAGAGATTAAGCATTGCCAAAATTCTACAACAACAATTGCATGAGTACATGCATAACAGTACACTCTCATGCATAAACACTCATTGCATATACCAATTGATGTGTTTGTATATGTGTGCACAAGATAATGAATTACTAGTTACTTTTAGCTTAGCATCTACCTTCCGCACACAACATGATTTACTATAAAACAAAACTTTCCGTTTCATATTATTAGATCTCTGTGGCCACTAGTTGCTTTAAACAACAAGTGCAGTGCTATGCCACATTTTTGTTCTTTAACTCTGTAAAACTACCCAATTCACAAACCTTCAAGCAAGTGTATTAGTTATTTAGCGATTCGTTAAAAAAAAAATCGAACTCGTTAGAGTAACGACGAACTATTTTAAAGATGGAGTACGAAATATATACGGCACTAAACAACGACTTCGGCTGTGATTGCAAAAATTTTCATTTAACATTTAACACACGGCATTCATAGATTCGAACAATTAAACACTTTTATTTTATTCACCACACATTAAACTATATTTTGGTAATAGTTTGTTGTTATAATTAACACTTTTTACTACATTTTATCACAAATTCCTGAACCGACGACATTTTACTCTGTAACACGACCGAACTCAATTGTTGCTGCTAATAAACTGAACAGTTAACTAAAACGTAGTTGCCAGACCAACTAATTTTTGTTAGTTTTTAACGAAAGTCATTATGTTTATGATGACTGGCCAGATTTTTGCCGGAATTTTGAAATTAATAAACTATGAATAGTAAGTTATAAGAAATTTATAATCTACTCATGATTTTATTAACTGCATATATGAGTTTCTTCCAATATCATTTATTGGTGTAATTAATGGTTTTGCATCACGATTGTTTCTATGGCTAAATAAGTGAAAATAGTACTTAGTACATGAAAAAGTTCGAATGAAATATGGCGCCAAGGCTACATATATAATAGGGGCATATAACTTTCTATTTGTTATATATGTATATATATATATATATATATATATATATATATATATATGTATATATATATATATATATATATATATATATATATATATATATATATACATATATATATATATATATATATATATATATATATATACATATATACATATATATATGAAATATATATATATATATATATATATATATATATTTTTTTATTTTTATTTTTATTGACCTTATCAGTTTATTGTAATATTTATCAAGCTTGTGGTCGTTTTTTATAATATATTATTTCTTATAATTTTTATTCGATTATAATTTTTATTTCCTGAAGATGTTAACAAGCTGTTAACGAAATATCGAATAAAAATTATAAGAAATAATATATTATAAAAAACGACCACAAGCTTGATAAATATTACAATATATATATATATATATATATATATATATATATATATATATTTATATATATGTATATATATATATATATATATATATATATATGTATATATACATATATGTATATATATATATATATATATATATGCATATATGTATATATACATATATATGTATACATATATATATATATATATATATATATATACATATACATATACATATATCTACATATACATATACATATAACATAGCCCAGCTTTTTAACGAGAAGATATATTTTCGCTAATTTTGAAGAAAGTGATATAGTGAATGTAATCCCATAACCTGGGACTATGTGCAATATTCCGAATTAAAATATAACAACATATCCCATAATTGGGAAAGCTAGCCTAAAATTGATACAAAAGCGGATCTAAGAAGAAGCGACACAAAAGGCGACAAAGTTCTCAAAAATAGGGTAAAATTCAACTTTAGTCACATGGGGGTAATACTGGCCTTAAACACCATACTCAAAATTTTAATATCTATAAAGCACTTAATACAAATATGCCAGCTGTTAGTCGGGCAAGAAATTTTAATATGTCTAAATGCCATCTGATATATTCAAAATGATCTAAGCTACAGCAATATATGTTATATTACATATAAGTATAATCACAGCACAGATTCTAAGGTGCACAAAATATGTATCTGTCTAAACACTATTGTACAAAAGTATATTTTTATTTGAAGTAGTATAAAAATCATAAATAACTCAACTGTTGTGAAAAATTTAGATTGTGGCGTTTTTTGCAAAAAACAATCTGACATCCCTGTTTCGTTGAACTTGTGTTTTTCTGTGTGCTGGCAAGTACATTTTCAACGAAAGTCTGTTTGTATTTTCATAGAGGGATTTGTGGATTGGCTATTTTCAAGGGTTTCTGATAAAAGTATGGCAACTTTTTGTATTACATTGACGAACAACAGTGACACAACAAACAATCCGAACGTATTAGCAAAACAGAATCGTTGGTGCTTTAGAATATTACGTGTGCGTGTGTGTGTAGGTGTGGGTTATGTATTACGTTGAGATATTAGCAAACGACCGAGAAGCAAATGCTTGCATTGATGAATGTCAAACTGTATATTGAAAACGCTAGTTTGTTAGGAAACATTATCCGTAAACGTCATATTTGTGTGCATGCATATATGCAATTATATCAGTGTTGGTTTTGAGGTTTTTCTTTTGGGCCAGTTGGACAATTCACAAAGGCCCAAAATATCCTTTATGTTACCAACAAATTTTTTCTGGTATATAATCAAATATATAAACTTTTAATAATAACAATAGATATAATATTATCATATGCAATAATGTTATAATATGCATATGCTGATTTTATTTAAAGTGCAAACGAATACAATTTACAATCAATTTGACAACTTAGATAATATTTATATGAAGAGGATTGATGTTCATATTGACTTTAATTATATTATGGCAAGGCAATGCTATCTTTTATATTCCGTATAGGGTAAGATTTTCACAGTGATAATATATACATATTTGCAAAATTTTATTACTTAAATGTTTTAATGACAAGTGGTACAATGGTATTGTAACATTAGCATCAAATATTCAAAATTTCCTCTTTTTGGCAATTGAAACATTTTATTAAAATGTTTTGTCAATTTTTACAGAAAATAAAAACGGTTTATTCTAATTCGGCATAGTCAACAGCCAGCTTTCAATATATCTATCGATTTTAAAAATACATATGTATTGCTACTATAATTAACATTAATTCCTAAGCTCGTTAATAGGTAATAGTTAATTTCCCTGTGGAGTTATTTTGACATAAATCTACGATATTAAAAATCGTATATCTATATATGCTATGAATATTTTGTGGTACATATACAGGTGTGTTATCATTCGCTAAAACTAATTAAACATATATACGTTAAAAGGAATTTTGTTGTATATATGTAAAATATAAAGCTTTTCATATATAAATACGACATAAATATTTTGTGGTACACTTTTAGGTATCTTATTAGTCACCAATATTAATAAAACAGACATCGCTTGAAAGAATCTTCTAAGTAGATGTACACAAATAGTTTTTTTTATATTCTTAAAAAATAATTTGGCAATTGTTTGAAAAGTAACAACAACATCTTCCTATACCGCTTCAAACCAGCAAAAGAAACAATCGCATTGCATGCATGTTTATTAAAAGGTTTATTTTAACTGTACATGTATTGACCTGTGAATACTAGTGTCAATAAAAGGATATATAAATATATATATATATATATATATATATATATATATATATATATATATATATATATATATATATATATTTATATATATATATATATATATATATACATATATATATATATGTATATATAAATATATATATATATATATATATATATATATATATACATATATATATATATATATATATAGATATATATATATATATATATATATATATATATATATAGATATATATATATATATATATATATATATATATATACATATATATATATATATATATATATATATATATATATATATACATATATAGATATATATGTATATATATATATATATATATATATATATATATATATATATATAAATAAATTTATATATGTGTACATATACATATACATATATATTTATATATATACATATAGATACATACATATATAAAAATATACACATATAAGATGTATGTACATTATACAAACATTATCAATTATAGTATTGATAAGCATTTGTCATTTAAACAGAAAGTTATGTGGCCCTATTATAAATGTAGCCTTGGCGCCATATTTCATTCGAACTTTTTTATGTAATAAGCACTATTTTCACTTATTTAGTCATAGAAACAATCGCGATGAAAACCCATTAATTACACCAAAAATGAAGTTGGAAAGAACTCATATGTGTTATTAATAAAATCATGAGTATATAAAATAAATATCTTATAACTTACTATTCGTAATTTGTTAATTTTAAAATTGGGGTAAAAATCTGGCCAGTCATCATAAACATAATGACTTTCGTTAAAAACTAACAAAAATTAGTTGGTCTGGCAACTACGTTTTAGTTAACTGTTCAGTTTATTAGCAGCAACAATTGAGTTCGGTCGTGTTACAGAGTAAAATGTCGTCGGTTCAGGAATTTGTGATAAAATGTAGTAAAAAGTGTTAATTATAACAACAAACTATTACCAAAATATAGTTTAATGTGTGGTGAATAAAATAAAAGTGTTTAATTGTTCGAATCTATGAATGCCGTGTGTTAAATGTTAAATGAAAATTTTTGCAATCGCAGCCGAAGTCGTTGTTTGATGCCGTGTATGTTTCGTACTCCATCTTTAAAATAGTTCGTCGTTACTCTAACGAGTTCGATTTTTTTTTTAACGAAGCGCCAAATAACTAATACACTTGCTTGAAGGTTTGTGAATTGGATAGTTCTAGAGAGTTAAAGAACAAAAATGTGGCACAGCACTGCCTTTGTTGTTTAAAGCAACTAGTGGCCACAGAGATCTAATAATATGAAACGGAAAGTTTGGTTTTTTAGGAAATCATGATGTGTGCGAAAGGTAGATGCTAAGCGCCAACTAGTATGTATTTTTTTCTAAAAAAGTTTTTGAATTGGATATATTTAAAGAATTTTAATAAAACTATGGCAATTTATTTCTCGCCGTTTAAAGCAACTAGTGGCCAAAGCGATCTAATAATAAGAAACGGAACGTGTTTGTTGCTAGGAAATTGAATGAGTTTATTTCGATATACGGAAGATGCTAAGATAATAATAGCGAGTTCAGTTTAATCTCACACAAATTAATAAGAATTGCTCTTTCAGTACTTGATATTCTTACATACAACCACACACATGCATGATGGTGGGGTTGTGTATTTCGGCTATCTTCTATTCTTTTATTTCATGATTAAAAGCAATAATGCATGTATGTATGTATGTTTGTATGTAGCCATTTTCGTATTAGGGAATGTGCAAAATATTTATGCAAACAGAAGAAATACACAAGTGAACGTATTAAACGTGAGTATTTTGATTTATATTCCGAATGAAGAATTACAACAAAAACTCATGAATTATTATTATTATACAATATTTATAGCGTTTGTTTTTTAACGATTTGTTTTAAAAAATTTAAGTAAAGGGATGAATGAGATCAGTTTATATAATATTGGATATATGCAGATATCTGAAGAGGAGTCAATATTATACATAATTAATTGATTTTGATCAGAACAGTATTAGTGCTTTGTTTGTTATGTGATCAAGTCTGTCTAAACTACTGCATTTCATTGGTTCTTACACCAAATCACCAGTAGACTTTAAACAAATTCCGGTATAATAAATTAACTGAGACAATAATTCGAATAGACTTTACATATTCGGAAAATCTTATTTACACATACAGTCAAAGCTCGGCATAACGAATGATAGGATATCAGACCTATTCTTTAATGAGAAATATTCATTCTATATAAAGATTTCTTTTATTTTGTGCAAATTTCTATTAAATTTGTTTTATTTCTAAAACAACATTCTTTGTTTAATTATTTTTTCCATTTTATATTTTCTTACGCATAAAAATGCGGCAGATATTGCTTTTTAAAATATGTCAACTGAAGAAATTAAAAATTGTTATTCTTTAGTCGCATGGCCTATTTTGTTTTAGTGGACCTACAGAATTTAAATCGTCCTTTGCCTTTGGGATTCTTGACGCTGTCTTTAAAAAAAACCACTAGCTATTTCGCGATTCTACTGTAGCTATTTTTTAATTGAACTTTTGCTCTTAAAGTAAATGTTGACAAATATTTTATTCAATATGTACTTACATATTTCTATCTTACTTGCCTTCAAATTTGCTGGGCACTCTTGTGCAATGGTGACTTTATTTCCTTGCGGGGAAAAAATACGATCCAAACTGTAATTCAGATTAGAATAAATATTTTCTCACACAATTTGTATCCTTAATTGGACAAATTGAAATTTAGAAATTGGCTGAAGGCCAGAAAAATCTTTTTACTTGGAAAAGATCACTCGAAAAATAAGTAAAACCTAAAAAAATTATCTCTAAACTTCCACCACGATTATTATTAAAAATAGCAGTAGACAAAAATATGTATGAAAAGTAGCAATATATTTTCAAAATGACACTAGATATCGACAATTTACATAAAATAGGATACATAATTTTTAATATGTACAAAAATAATTTTTTGTTTCATATATTCAAACTCTCGTTGTGTTAAGTGCCAAAAGTTAAAGTATTCCTTATATTAAGCAATTAAAAAATTATCTATTCATAATATTCCGAATTTTTTAAAACGATAATTTGTTATCCAACTTTGACTGTATTTTAATAATTTTCCAATTGTATATCTCATACAATAAATACATTTAAGTAGCAATTTCCGCTTCCCTTTTCCAATAAAATAATCAACTACTTAAAAGTAAAGTAAAATATTAAAATATTTCACCCCGTTTGCCGTTCCGTTCTTATTCATAAACGATTGCACTTCACTGGATGTTTTCTAATAAGACTTCTAAATAAAAAAAAAACTTATTCGGGTCGGTCAAATCAACAAGTGCTGCGTTGTTCACGCGATAGCACGATAGTGAAGTGTTAAAATTTAAAAAATAATAAATTTTAAATTTAATAAATAAATTAAAAAAATACAGCAGCCTATATTTAATTGGTCTGTTTGTTTAACAAATAAATAAAAATAATGAAAAATAGCAGAGTGCATATTTAATTGGTCTGTTTGTTTAATAAAAAAAGTGATCAATTCTATAAATCTAAAAAAAAAATAATAGCAGAGTATATATTTAACGGGCCTATTTGGTTAATAAATAAATTAAAAAAAGCAGAGTATATATGTATTTAGTTGGCCTGTTTAATAAAAAAGTGATCAATTCTATAAATCTATAATTCAATAAATCTGGGTGTGTATTTTTTTTAATATAATAATAGTCAATAAATAAAATTCAAATAAAATATTCAACCACTTAAAAGTAAAATATTAAAATATTTCCCCCTTTTGCCGCTCCGTTCTTATTAATGGACGATCGCGCTATACTGGATGTTTCCTAATGAGACTTACAAATCGAAAAAACTGATTCGGGTCGGTCACATCAAGATAGTGAAAAGTGTTAAAATTAAAAAAACAAAAAAAAATAGCAGAGTATATATTTAATGAGCCCATTTGTTTAATAAATAAATTAAAAAAAGCAGAGTATATATTTAATGGGCCTATTTGTTTAATAAATAAATTTAAAAAAAGCAGAGTATATATTTAATGGGTCTATTTGTTTAATAAATAAATTAATTATATTTAAAAAAAGCAGAGTATATATTTAATGGGCCTATTTGTTTAATAAATAAATTTAAAAAAAGCAGAGTATATATTTAATGGGTCTATTTGTTTAATAAATAAATTAAAAAAAGCAGAGTATATATTTAATTGGCCTGTTTAATAAAAAAGTGATCAATTCCATAAATCTATAATTCAATAAATCTACTAGTGCATCTTCCATTATAATAATTATAAAAATAAATAAATAAAAATAAGTGAATCGAAATCAGTTTGTGTGCCTGCAAAAAGTTAATCATATTGTGCATTCGAGATTTTTCTAAACAACTCTGCAATGAAGGCGTTCAATCAGCTGTTTTAATTCCAGGCAAGTAATTTTAAAACACAAAAACCATGACCTGAACATATGAAAGAGATAAACTATTCATCACTTCCATAACATTATTTTATTTTTTTTTTTTGTAATTAGAACTGTTTGATTTATTTCAATTTGTTTAAATTCTTTCATATCATTTAAATCATTTGAACTATTTTAATTGCTTTATTCCAATGAACAAGTCAAATCTTGCAAATCATTATTTAAAATAATTTTATAGTCCCCCTAATTGTGTAAGGAATTCTCGTTTACGCCTCACTCGGTTTTCCTAGTAGATCAAAGAAAACTGCTTATGAGTTTCTTTATTATTGTACAAAAAACGCATTGGGCGTAAACGTCACAACGCCATACACAATTAGGCTGATTATTCGAACAATCATTAAAAAAATGAAAAATTATTTGAATGCTTCAAATTGATTTCGAATTAATTAAATTTTTAAAATCAGTATTTGCTTTAAACATTTAATAATCGGGAAAACATCCTGGCTTATTACCGTTCTCGAGTCGTCTCGAGTGTTTGTAATAGCTTAAAGAAATATCTTGTATTTTTCTTTAATTTATTACAGATTAAAGATATATCTTGTATTTTTCTTTAATTTATTACATTATTTCGAGTCGAATCGAGAACCGTAATAAGGGCCAATGTGTCCTCTTCTGACTCTCTTTTCAATTAAAACACTTTGTATTTTTTTTATAATTTATTTTCAGTATAATTTTTTTTCTTTAATAATTATTTTTTCACATATTACAATAACTAGATTATTTTCATTTTATATTTAAATATTTCTTTAATTTTTTTATTTATTAAAAATGTACATTTATAGAATATAATAATATTTAATAGTGGCATGTGGGTTGTTCTTTTTTTTTACTATTATTATTTATAATTATCATTAAATTATATTTTGTTTTATCTTTTATGAATAATTTATGTTATTTATGTTTTATTATTATTTTAAATAATGGTTAAAAAAACTAATATTAACAACAAAAAATAACAAGGGGAAAATTTTTTTTATTTTGCAAAAGTTTGTCCATACTAACTAAAAAAGTAATTAAAGGCCATGAAGATAAAGATTAAGATAGAAAAAAATCCATATTTACAATAAAAAAAAAAGAAATTTGAAATAAAATTTAATTGCTTTTTTTTAATTAAAAAATATATCTTTTTAAGGCGCATTTTCTTTTGTTGGTTTTTTGTTTTCAATATTTAATAATATAAACTAAGGTTTTTGTTGTGCTTTTAAACAAAAAGTGCTAACAACAATTTTATTCCTTTTAACTAAAATACAATTTATAATACAAATATAAACATATACATATTTTTATATTTCAATATTAAATAAATTATATTGTATATATGGAAAAGTTACATAAATTTACATATTTATAAAAAGATAATAAATTGGAATATTTTTCAGTTGTTTTAGGGATTTTTTTAGAACTAAAACTTTTTTTTCTTTTTCAATGGAATGATCTAAAAAGATAATAATTTTGAACTTGGCTTTTAATTGGGGATTTGTTGTTTTTTATATTATTTGTTTAAATACATTTTTTGTTTGTTTTTTTTTAGTGTAGAAATAATTAAATATCACATTTAAAAAATTTTCTAAAAAACACTTCAAAAAAATAATTTTTTAATGGAATTTATTTTTGCATTTTTTTGTTTTCTTTTTAGGTAAAAATAAACCACGTTGCTTTTTTGTTAAAAATCGGTGTTAATGGTTGTCATTGTGTAAACTGGAATTAAAAAAATATTTATCCCAAGATATTTTTTTACTTTAATTTTTTCTGCTGACTTGTGAGTGTAAGTATTTTTAGAAGGGAAACAATGTAAATTTTAGTTATTATGGCATTCGTTGGCTGAGATATACAAATTTATTATGTTTTACTTATTATATTGCATTTTAGTAGTTGAAACAATTTTAAAAGAGGCATTTTAAAAAACTTTTATATATAAGCATTTTATGTACTAACGCTCCCACATATGCTGATGCATATAAATTTTGAAAAAATTTAATGAACTGATGCCATATCGATAAAGAATTTCGTAAAGATATTAATAAATGTAAAGATATTAAAATGTTAGGAACAGCAACTGAGATTAATTTGAATTGCCAGCTGGCAACTGAAAGTTTTTGATTCCATAGCAGCTCTAAATAGAAACAGCAAATTACAATGCAAGCCATAAGAAAGAAGCATGACACGAGAACGATTTATACGATTAGGTAATAAGACTCGTAATTTTTTTTTATCTTGTGAATAGTTTTGAAATAATTTGGACAAAAAACATATTTTTTTTTATTTTAAAAATTAATAGACCTGGTGTCTAAAAAATTTAGATCTAATTGTGTAAATCATTTTTCTTTGATGAAAACAATATTTCAAATATTCTTACTTCTTTTGATACTATTTGCTTTTAATTTTCATAAAAATTGGAGACATTTTGAAGGTCAAAGCACAACTAAAATAAATTTAAGAAAATAGTAAAGCAAAATTATTTTTTGGTTTTTTAATTTTTTGACTTTAACTAAATATTAAAATTATTTTTTACAAGCTTTAGGTGTTTTTAGTTTATATAAATTTTTATTATTTGATAAAATTTTGCTAAAAAAAAAGTTAATGAAATAATGATCAAATAATAAAAATAATAAAAATTTATATAAACTTAAAAAGCCCAAGACTTGTACAAATTAATTTAAAAAAATTTTTGAGAAAATTATTCAAATTTTCTATAAATTACTTGCATGAAGATTTACAAAAATCGGTACAAGAACATGTGAATATATCACAAACCAAACGAGAGGAGAGGTGACAAACACAATACACTTGAGCACTGATGATGAAAGCGTTGCGGCTTTCGAAAACAGCTGTTCTGCTCTGCTGTGTAAGTTGAATAACTAAAAACTCATGTTGACTTTCCTTTGTGCCTTGGAATATTTATCATACCCTTTCTGAATTAAAAAAAAAATTAATTAAAAAATTTCCAACAATTAGACTATAAATCTTAATTCAAATTAATATAACGTGACATATTTTGTTCTAATCCTTTCTTGACAAACATTTCGATTGTGAATTATAATTATGATTTTATTTTTATGAAATATGTCTCCTTTTATTTGTAACATTTTCAGTTTCCAGGATGAGATTTGTTTTCTTTACTCAAAATAAATTTTAAAATGCAACATTATTTGGCAAGAAGAAAGCAAAAAAAAATCATAATAATTCATAAGTTGTTCGTCAATGAAAATTTATATGCTCTAAAAATTTACGCTTAAGCTCAAGAATTGCAATAAGATGTTCGAAATTGTCAATTGCTGAAGAAAATGAATACTGAAGCCTCCTGCTTGTGATACTCCCCCTTATTCCGTAACTATTTGTCAAGGTCACGTCAAGACAATGTCAAAAATAAGACATCTAAATACTCTTTTTTCCTTGGCGTTTAATTACATTTAACAGCCTCTTATTATTTTTTAGGCCTTGGATAATAGTCAGGGGCTTTTAGCAGTAATCAGACCTATTTTTGATATTTTCTTGACGTGACGGTGTGACAAATATTTACAGAATAAGGGTGATTGTCTTGACGTGACATTGACAAATAGTTATAGAATAAGGGGAATGAAGTCTAAAAATTAATACTTCTATAAAAAAAGTAAAATTTATGTTCATAATTTAGAACAGACTGATGTTAAGTTGCCAAATCCAGCCCACTTGGGTAGTAATTGGTCCCGTTGTGTTAAAATCCTGTTAGTGCCAGTGGAAAGCAAGCCAAAGAAGAATTTTTGAGTTTTTTATTTCACCAAAGTTATGTTTTTTTTTTTTTGTTGGAACATTATATTTGTAGAGCCTGAATCAATTAAAACTGTTTGTATTTAATAAAATTTGTATTTCATTATTAAATATTTCAAAACCGACCGGTTGGGCACGGTCACAAGCTGACTATCGTTCGTTTAAATGAATAACTTTTATTATACTCTAATAGTTTTAAGCTTAAGGTGTTTTTATTTTAATTTAAAATATATTAATTTTCAATATTTCGTCACTTCTTTGTGTGACTAATTTAGGAAATTAATTATTTAATTTTATGTGAAAAAATTATTTTTGTTTCATAAACAAACATTTTATGAAAAATATTAACCCCGGTATTCATAAAAATATAAAACGTATTTGAAATCTGTTTTAAGAAAATTTTGTATGAAAAAATTTGATTAAAATACATTTCAAACTCATTTTGAATTTTATGAATACCGGAGTAAGAGTATAATATTAATAAAAAGAGGTTAAGTAACGAGAAGAATTTAAAAATTTTGAATAACTTTTAAAATAGAAACTAATTTTAAGCTAAAAAAATATATATTCGCAAAACAAAAAATTTTTAGATACAATGTTATAGCCTTTATGTGTTTTAAGTAAAACTTCGTTATGCACAACAGAATTTTCTAATCCACGTACATTTTTCTTAAGGCACCAGATCTAGATTTCTAGGAAATGCTTATAACTCTTTGTGCTTAATGTGATGCTTTTATTAATGATCTTGAGCCTTTAAATATGCCTTTAAATCGTTTTCGTAATGCCGAAGAATTGTTTCAATAACTAAGAAAAAATATTCGATTTGCTATTTGTAAAGGTACGGTCACACTTATCAAATATTTGCCCAAAAAAATCGCAACCACTAGCTACTAATGAAAGATATTTTCGTTCGGATACGTGTTTATGAATGAAAGCACTTTCATACAAAACTAATGGACAATAGCATAGAACAGGATATTATTGGCAACTGTTTAACGCAATAAACATTTGTTTGAATTAAAAAGATTTCATTAGTAGGTATTTAGTGGTTATGCTTTTTTGGGCAAATATTTGATAAGAGTGACCGCACTTTAAGACAACTAAGAATCAAAGAATTTTGCTTTACTGGGATGAGTTTTCTTTCTACATTATTTCCCTGGTATTTTTTTTTTTATTTTGTTACAATTAAAATAATGCGTTTTATGAAAATAATCCTTACACAGTTTTTGATTTGCTTTTTTTTTTTTGATTTAACTCATTTTACAAGATTTTGATATTTAGTAAAAACGATTATGCGATTGGAAAATAAATGTAGAGTTTGGACATCAGTAACAAAACTGATTATTTGAAATTTATAAGAAAATAGTACATAATTCCAGATTTTGGAAAACAAATGTCTTGACTGAATAGGTTTCTAAATTGGTTGCTATTAAAAATATAAATCGTATATAACTTAAAACCCTTCTTTTTTGTTTAATATACGAGTAAAAACTAAATTTACAATACAAAATAAAGACGTTTTTAGTTAAAAATAAAAAATAATAATAATAATTAAATTTTATATACAAAGTAAGCGCTTTGAAGTTTGTTTTACTTTAAGTTGTGGTTTTACAAAATTTAGCTGAAAAGTATTCAATTCATAAAAATGTTTATTTCATTAAAAAAATATACATATATATATATATATATATATATATATATATACATATATATATATATATATATATATATATGTACATATATATATATATGTACATATATATATATATATATATATATATATATATATATATATATATATACATATATGTATATGTATATATATATGTATATTTTTTTATATATGTATATATGTATATATATATATATATATATATATATATATATATATATATATATGTATATGTATATTTTTTTATATGTATATATATATATATATATATATATATATATATATAGTTAATAAATTAAACAAGTTTATAAAACAAATAAATTTCTTAAAATACACATAAATATTTAAAGACATTTTATAGCAAAAATATATATTTGGTTTAGTTTGATTCTCTTTTCTTTTTCCAAACAAACAAAAACAACAAAACTTCTTATACAAATTTTTCTTTTTGGATTTTATTTAAAAACTATACACCAACAATTTATTTTAAGCTTATTAAGAAGGATTTCCAGTTGGGTTTCAATTTTCAGTTTACAGTAATTGATATCGATATAATACACATAGAGCTTAAATGAAATTACTAATTAATAACTTATAAACCTCTATTTAATAAATAAATACTTTTATACAAAAGACGTTATTCTTTTTGTTTTCTTTCTCTATATTAAATAACATACTAAAATGTGCGTTAAAGCATTTGAATTTAATTATTTGTTTTCCATTCCTAAACTTTTAAGGGAATTTGTGGAACACGTTCCACAATTACTGGTTTTAAAAGCAATTTGACAAGAAATAATATTTAACAGCAAATTGGAATTAGCAAATATTCATTTCGTATTCAAAAACAGAAACGAATTCAGAACTAGTTTTGAATTTTTTGTTTTTCTTGGACCAAACAACAGAAATTTTTATTTATTTTTTCTAATTTCTTTAAGACATTTATTTACCAAAAAACGTAAAAAATTTAGTTGTTTTTTTTTCTGTTAAATTGTTCTTAAAATACTTGTAATTTTAAAGTAAACTGGTTAGTTTTCTATAGCAATTGAATTTATTATTTTCTTTTCAAAACGTTTTATTAAATTTTGCAAACTATTAATTCACATTGAACATTCAGCGTTTAAATTGATATATTTTTCTTTTGTTTCTTTAAATTGTTGTGCTGTTTTGCCTATAATTCTAATTCTCTTGGCTAATTTTATTTCTATAAATGTTTAATAGTTGTGGTTGTATTTTCAGATTTTCTTTTTTAAATTTTGCTTACATTTTTGTATATGTTTTTCTGCAAAACATCACATTTGTTGTTGTTGTTGTTTGTGGTTTGTTGTTGTTGTTTTTACTTCTGCTCGGTTTATTTCTGTTTACTACAATTCATTGTTGTTTCGTTTTCTTTTTAATTTGTAAATTTAATTAAATTTTTTGCTTGTAAATTTAATTAATTTGTTGTTTTCTTTAAATTTAAATTAATTCAATTTTATCACTAGTTATGCTTCTATATTTATAATAATTAAATATAAATTATTTATAATTATATATGTATATTTGAATATATATATGTATATAAAGATAACCGATGATGATTAGACTTACGTGACTAATGGTATGGTTTTAAATGTTCAACATAGTTTTCGGGTATAAGTCCGGTTTTGCCATTTAATGTGCCCTGCAACCAGCCAGGTTCGTGGGAGAAGCCAACTGAAATAACAGAATATTTTCGAATAAAATATATTAAACTTCTGAACGGAAGAAAATACGGGTTAATAACATCGCCGACATATTATGGTCTAAGTCACGCCGTCGGCATCTGAAAATACTTTGCAAATTTACTTTGTAAAGTATTCCACGAATAATAATAATTATATTAAACTTTAAACACTGTTATTAAAAGGTTATTAATTTCGTTGCATCAGATTAAACTGGAAAAATGCCTCCATGGACACACTCTGTAGAGCGAGTTTGCGTTAAAAAGCCAATAGGCTCCAGGGTTTCTTTTAATTGCAACACATATTCACACTCCATATTAAACTAGTTTGAGTTAACACATCTCTATGTTGGCAGCACTGCTGTTTTACACATGCTTTGGTAAAAAAAAAATTCAATAGACAATCAGTATGGCCTTCAATCGTTTCATTTGCCGGACATACAAACGAAGTATCAAAGAAACGTTAGTTTGGAATTTTCTTTGAATCATTGAAATTTCAAAGTTTTAAGAATTGAAATTTATGGTGTTTTCTTTTCTGGAAAACATGTAACATTGTTTCACTTTATTTCTTAAAATTTGCAGTTAGGCGGAGTTTTAAGACACAAATTAATATACCTAAGGGATGGCAGTTTATTTTCTAACAAATTCACCAATTTGAAGTTATATAATAGTGCCATTTTTCCCATAAAAAGTGCACAAAATGTTGCACTCTTTTACAGAAAAGAAAACAACATTCGTTTCCAGGGTATTATTAAAAAAGAAAAGGAAAAATGTTATATTCGACCGGCTCGAATCTTAAATATTAAAGTAAATTTAAAATGTTTAACTTAATAAGACAGAGTTCCTTTAAGACATCTCTGTACCCAATTTTATTTCTCTATTTTGACAGAGTCATTCCGGGAAGTGCCGTGGAGGAGACGTTTCACCTCTGCAAGATCAGAGAACATCTCAGCTTCTTATAGGTTTAAAGAACAAAAATTTTAAAATTTTCACACTATTTTTGCATGCAATATCGTACGTCAACACCCACTAAAGGGCCGGGGTTCAAACATAGACTACATACAATATCATGTTTTACACAGACGAACGTATGGGCATTGCTAGATCGTCTTAGACTTCATGACTGATCACGAATATATATGTTTTATGGAGTCCAATTCATTTTGGAAGGCACTAAAACTGTATTTTGTCGGGGTCTCTCTGGAAAAGGCCGCGGGGGAGACAATTCACCTTTGCCATAAAACTGTTAAAATACATTTTTGGGATAATTAAATGCAAAAAGCGACCCTATAAAAAAAAATTTTTTTTTGGTAGGGTCATTGGGGGGCAAAGAAGGAGGAAGGGGTAAGGCAGAGTAGTACCAGGTTACGTCTCAGCTTCATCATTAAAACTTAAAAAATTTATTTTTAAGGAATGTAGGTTTAAGTAAAACAATTTGTTAAATTTTTAAACTATTTTTGCATATAATAACGCCCGCTAAAAAGGGGCGGGGTCCAAAAATTAATTTTTTTGATTTTATGGCTCCAAATGTAACGCGTTGCACCTTCTCTGACATAAAAATATATCATTTGCTTAACAATATTACAAAAAAAACTTTAAAACTGATATTGTTTTTCAGAAGTTGGTTTAGTTCTTCTTAGGGGAAATTCTTTCTCTCTGGCCCGATTCAACCCATCTACGATGTTGACCTGTGCTATCCTTCAAGATATATTTATACCAAATTTCAAGAGGCTGGCTCTTTTCGTTTGGACTGAACTGTGATTTCCACAGACGGACGGAGATGCTCAGATCGTCTTAAATTTCATCACTGATCAAGAATATATATACTTTATGGGGTCTCAGATGGATATTTCGCTGTGTTACAAACGGAATGACAAAGTGAATAAACCCTCCAATTCTTTTTTCGAGGGTATAAAAATTTCGATACTTCCGATAGGCGAATAATTTCCTAATCCGTACAGATTTCTTTTTGGCTTAGACAATTAGGCTGCTTCGCTTACCGTTTGTTATTATTTGATTTGGCTCAAAGGACAGTTCACCCTCGCTCTCTCCCAAACAAGCGTATAAAGTACGAACTCGCCTAAATCCACACAAAAAAAAAGAAAAGAAACAGATTAGAAATTTATACAGAAGATATTCGAAAAATACAATAGACACAAGTTTCCACTTACGCTGTGCCAGCTTCCAAGTCCCGTTTAATTTGCGTAACATCTCTGTTGCGATGCACCTTTTGCGGTGTCGTTCCATACTCGTTGGGTGAACCGCTCGTACTGCCCACTATCATAGAAGGAGCAGCCGTTGCTGTAACCACATCATCCACCTGAGATCCCAACAGGGTGGACAGCGATGTAGCTTGTGAGGAATGTGGCACATAATCGATAGAACCGCGAGCGGATAACAAGCGGCTGGATGTCACACAGCCACCACCGTTCGTTGATGACAGAGAATCACAAACGCTTTCGTTGGAACTGGACGTGGAGGCGGCAGCACCCGAGGGATAATGTTTACTAGAGGCATATGGCAGATGATTGCTGCGCTGCAGCTGTACTGGTGGATGTTGCTGGGGCCCACTACCTGTACCATACAGCGCTTCCTTACGCATGGCCAATGTGGGCGGTGAAACATTATTTAAACTAATGCGATTTCCGGAGGTATTCGTACTATAGATGGACGTAGAGGCCGGTGTGGCGGTCGCCATAAGATAGTCATGTCTTAAATTAGTGGCATTCGCCGGCGTGGCATGATGGGCCGTCAGCCCACCATTTGTGTTGGCGCTTAATATCCCATAAACTGCTTCGTTGGCATTATTGCGGCGCATGCTGATGTCGCTCTGCGACATTGAATGCAGGTTCTTAACGCTGCCCATATTCACACTCAAGCCCAGACTTTTGGAGCCACTGCCACCGTTTGTGGCATGAGCAGCCAACAGCCCACCGTTAGTGCCATTTGATGTTATTACCCCGGAGTTGCCAGCGCTGCCACCGCCTGCACTACCACCACCACTGCTGGTGCCATAGATCATGCCATTAGGAATGTTTTGTAGACTCGAAGACATGGGAGAATCGGTGAAGTTCGATTTGGTCACCACCCGGTAGACTTGTTGTGGCGAATACATGGAATTGCGGCCCACTGAACCACCTCCGCCGCCCACAGACAACGATTTATTAGTTTGACTGGCACGAGGTACACGCACTGGCGGGCTGCTCGAATTCGACTGGATGTGGGCGCCCACCGCACTGGGATCGTTTTTGAAAATGCGTTCATAGTTTTCGATAAGAATATTTATAACAAT